>OY992886.1:62601220-63331220 GCA_963921405.1 Cepaea hortensis
CAGCTACAATGGTGTTAACTATTGGAGAATGAGTATTTTTGGCAGAGAATGTGTTCCTTAACAGTGGCAGGTATTTGAATGTGGTTGTTCAACAATTTATGATGACATTTCCTGATACTCAAGCACCACATCCTAATGCTGTTAGCAATTTAATTCATAAATTTTGCATCACTGGCAGTGTTCATGTGTGCTGCCCTGGTAGACCATGTTTCTGAAGAAACATCCCTCAACATCCAGGACAGCATGCTAATGAGTCCAGGTAAATCAGTAAGAAAGTTGGCCCAACAAGTGCACAAGTCAAGCAGTATTGTCCACAAAATCCTGAAGGATAAATTGAAGTTACACCCATACAAGTTTTTTGTTGTACCTTAACTAAAAGAATTAGATCATCAATGCACAGTTAACTATGGCATGTGACTTGAGAATTTTCTTGCTCAAGAAGGTGAGGAAATTCTTGATGTCACTTTCTTCACAGACGAAGCATGGTTTCATCTTTCTGGGTATGTATGTGAACAATCAGAATGATCATCTCTGGAGTGATCAAAATCCACACGTGCTGCTCCAGAACTTTCCACAATCAGAAAGTAGGAGTGTGATGTGCAGTGAGTTGTATGCACATAATCGGTCCAATTTTCTTTATCAGTCAATCAATCAGGTGCCATCTCCACAGTAAAGGTTTGCTGCAATGGATCTCTAACACCGTCTCTCTCTCTCGCCCTAACTACATTCTATCAGATTGCTGTTTGTCCATCTCTTGATGTTATCTTCCCACTTGTATCATTGTCTACCTCTTGCTTGCATGCCTTCAACCTTAACCTTCAGTATGGTTTTAATAAGAGCATTTTGTCTTTTAATACGACTGGAATATTTCAATTGCCTCTTTTTTATTTCTTTCATCAACACTCTTTTCATTCCCAGTTTTCCTAGAACCTCTGTATTTTTTTTTTGTACTCGCTCGCTTTTAACTCAAGCGTAGTCCATACACACTATTTATAGTAGTGATGGACTGAATTTTGTGTGTGGATTATCTTTCCCTATTAACAGTGTCTCTCGCCATCAGGCAAACACACTCCGACTTCAGAGGTACTTGTATTTTACGTCCCCAAGTCAAGGACGACAGGTCAACATTTTAGTCCAGCTGTCCAGTGTAAGGTGTTGAACCGCTTATCTCGGCATCAGCACAATGTATGTTAAAGAACACACGTTCTTACCCATTCGACCATGCTGACCTGCAAACCTCTGTATTTGATTGTTTTTGTTTCCGTGAAATATGACATATTCTTCTGTATATACACATCTCTATTCGACTTTCTAATTACTTATTCAATGTTCAGGCTGGCTTCTGAGCCATATAGTAGTGTTGAATATACACAACATTTAACAATTCTCATTTTTAATGCATTGTTAATCTCTCTAGATGTTAATACTGATTTTGCGCTTCTGAAAGCATTTTTGGCCATTCGTATTCTCTTTTTAATTTGTTTAACATCTGCCATCATCTGTTATTACATGTCCAGGATAGGAGAAACTTGTTACTTGTTCTTATATCTCCCCGTTTACTGTAATGCTCTTTGATGACCTCTCCTTTCCACTTCTAATTATCATAGTTTTCGTTATTTGGATGTTAATATCTAAGCCACATTCTGCACTATGCCCGTTTACTTGTTCCACTAGTTTTTGCAACTCTTGCTCGCTTTCTGCTAATAACACTGTATCATCAGCATACCTAAGATTGTTTATGATTCTTCAATTGATGTTAAGTCCAGGCAGATCGACCGACTTGTTTAAAAATTATTTCTGTGTATAAGTTGAAGAGGCTTTGGACAACACACATCCCTGCCGCACTCCTCTTTTTATCTCAATGGGCGAAGACTAATTATTTCTGTATCTTCTTCTTTGTCTTCTTCTTTTGCTTGCTTGAAATTGTCTATAACTGGCAGTGACACAGGCTTTCATATGGTTAGAATCACAGCATTATACCAACGTGTGTGTACTAAGTGATTCAATAAGCATGATTTGGAAGGTCGATGCAGGATCTGTACATAGACAGTGGACTGATACGCTGCAGAAGTTCATTATCCGTAAGGTCACCTTCATCTTCGTCCCGGTACATGCGGGAGTCAAGGGAAATGAACGAGCTGATAAACTGGCTGGCTCTGCATCCCCTGCAGAAGACCAGCCTATGGATCGCGCCGATGTTACTAACATCCTTAAAGAGATGTCGAGAACAGAGGACTTTGATGTCAGTGAATCCACTTCTTGTTCAGGATGAGAGACTTGGGAGTCAGAATTGGCACGGCCAGACACGAGAGGTACATCAGGAAAACAAGGAGCCTCGTCAACCAACACAGAACTGGCACTATTAGCCACCAGACACTGATGCATATGCTGGGGGGAGGATCTGAGCACCTATGGACCTGTCCGGAGTGCAATGACGATACCCCAACTGATAACTGTCTGTAACTGCAATGTTGTCTCGTATGAATTTAACTGTCTTTTTTAGTTCACTCAGTGGTCCATGGAAGGTTATCTTCCATTGTTGTTTCTCTAGACCAGAAGGTTTGCCTAGATATGTCATATTTTGGGCAGTCTTGGAGGATGTGATCTGCTGTCTGTGGCGCCAATCCACATTTGCACATGGCTGATTCACCAATCTTGAATTTTGCATACGTGGTTGTGTAATCTATTATGTCTTGTTCTGGGGTGCAGAATAATGATTTGTTCTGGTCTGTCTATAATGTGGTAGTCATCTTGAGCAGGTTTTGGTGGCTTTTTGAATGATTTGATCATTCTTTTCTTTTGATGGTGTGTAACGGGAACATCAGGTTGTTCTTCTTTTGCTCCTTCCTTAGCTAATCGATCAGCTCTTTCGATACATTTCCGGGTATCCACTGCATGGTGACCTTACGCTGACTGCTAAGTTCAGAAAGTAGCGTCCTTAGTACTGGCAATTTCCCAGACAGGAGCGTCTCGAGTACTGGTTTTGCATTTGTCAATAGCACTATAGGTTGTGTACCATAGCTGGTATTTAGTAATTTCTCTGTTCTATCTTGATTGCCTCAATTTCAGCATCATAGTTATGGCAGTACTTTTCTGTTGGTACTCTGGCCATGTTCCTAGTATTATTTGGGTATTCTATGTACACTCCCGCTCCTCAATTTCGAACAGCATTTATGTGCTGACCCATCTGTATAGACATGGATCCAGAGATCCTGTGGGTATTCTTCATCAAGGAAGCTGAGAGTGGCTGATATGCGCTGTACACTGTTCTGTTCTTCTTTCTCAAATATTCCTCTCACTTTTGTATGGATTTGTAGTGATAGTCTATGTTCATCTTTCCATGGAGTTCACTCTGGAATAGTTTTCAGGGGGATACCAACTGTGGGCAGATCAGTGGTTTCTCTGCAGAGTCGTTTGGCCTGGTGGATAAAACTACTTCTTTTCAACCGCCCCATAGCTAAGTTTTCAAATCGGTTCTTGATAGGGTGGCCTGGCAAGCTGAGGAACTTTTCTGCTTGTATTAGTGTTTTTGTATCTCTGCGCTCTCTCATTGCTTATGTCATTTCTGTATCTAATAGACGCCTCTTGTTTCCAGTACAAGTTACTAATAAGTCTGAAGTCCTTTCCATCTGCTCCTATATCTTGAAGACATGTAATTAACTGTTCATGTTGTACTCTATCAAAAGCTTTTTTGTAGTCTATAAAACATTTTCTTTAACGATATTGTAAATTTTGAAAGATACCGGACTAACATTCTGGACCCATTCATAGCTCAACTTTCTGAGCAGAAAATTGAACAAGTCTGGTTTCAACAAGATGTTCACACAGCTGTAAAATCACTAGAATTTTTAGATGGTGTTTATTGCAAATCGCATAATCTCTTGCAGAATTTGGTCTGCACACTCTTCGGATCTTTCTCCCTGGATTACCACCTCTGGAGTGCACTTAAAGGAAAAGTGTACGAAAACAATCTCCACACAATCAAGAACTTCAGATTTCGATTGACAACAATATTAATAACATTACACTGTTTGAATTGCACAAGATCTTTGACAACATGAAAAAACCATACTTGCCAACTAAACCGCGGTGGATATTTCTTTCATGAATAGAGCTGTAATGTGGAACATTTTACTGAAAATAAGACACACTATAGCAGTATGTTGGATGAACTCAATAGAAGGTGAATACAAAACTTGAAACTGCAATATTTTCAAATAGTCCCGTCATTAAAAATACACCCTGAATATATGTCTGTGTGTGCGTGTGTATGTATATATGTGGATTATCTGCCTTGAAATCAACCCTGAAAAATTGCAAATGGGATATTGCAATTAAATTCCAGTCAACTTCCTAATAAACAGAACACAGGTTCATGGTTTCAGTGTCAAGCCACTCCATGCTTTGTTACTGTGACTGCCCTGGGGATGTTTTCTAGGCTTGAGGATTTAGAATCCAAATTGCATACAAACATCATGCCACAATGTGATCACTGCTCCAAACAAGGCACCATGGGTATCATGCAACAAATGATGTGTTGTTATATTTGTTATGTTTGGCCTGAGCATACTAAATAAATCTGACTAAATAGTTTAACACGCAATACAATGTAAGTTTTAATAAGGTGCGTATGTTGCTCTTTGAAAGTAATAAACTTATGCTTTTTTCATTATCGTTACAGTCCCCTATGGGGATCTGCTGCAAAATCTGGTGGGACTGAAAGAATTTAACATAATCATTATCAAATGTCATGCTAATAGGTGTGTGTGGTCATAGTTTGCCATCTGACACGATCACCAGTCTTGAATAAGGCCTGTGTTCTTGTCCTGGCTTTGCCATGTGGCCAGGCCATCCTGGTATTTACCTCCTTGTCTTCCCCTTGTTCTGTTCCCATCAAGTTTACCAGATGTTACTAAATGATCAAGTCATCCTAGTATTTACCTCCTTGTCGTCCTCTTGTTCTGTTCCCATCAAGTTTACCAGATGTTACTAAATGATCAAGCCCTCCTAGTATTTATCTCCTTGTCTTCCTCTTGTTCTGTTCCCATCAAGTTTACCAGATGTTACTAAATGATCAAGCCATCCTAGTATTTACCTCCTTGCCTTCCCCTTGTTCTGTTCCCATCAAGTTTACCAGATGTTACTAAATGATCAAGCCATCCTAGTATTTACCTCCTTGCCTTCCCCTTGTTCTGTTCCCATCACGTTTACCAGATGTTACTAAATGATCAAGCCATCCTGGTATTTACCTCCTTGTCTTCCTCTTGTTCTGTGCCCATCAAGTTTACCAGATGTTACTAAATGATCAAGCCATCCTAGTATTTACCTCCTTGTCTTCCTCTTGTTCTGTGCCCATCAAGTTTACCAGATGTTACTAAATGATCAAGCCATCTTAGTATTTACCTCCTTGTCTTCCCCTTGTTCTGTTCCCATCACGTTTACCAGATGTTACTAAATGATCAAACCATCCTAGTATTTACCTCCTTGTCTTCCCCTTATTCTGTTCCCATCAAGTTTACCAGATGTTACTAAATGATCAAGCCATCCTAGTATTTACCTCCTTGCCTTCCCCTTGTTCTGTTCCCATCAAGTTTACCAGATGTTACTAAATGATCAAGCCATCCTAGTATTTACCTCCTTGCCTTCCCCTTGTTCTGTTCCCATCAAGTTTACCAGATGTTACTAAATGATCAAGCCATCCTAGTATTTACCTCCTTGCCTTCCCCTTGTTCTGTTCCCATCAAGTTTACCAGATGTTACTAAATGATCAAGCCATCCTAGTATTTACCTCCTTGCCTTCCCCTTGTTCTGTTCCCATTAAGTTTACCAGATATTACTAAATGATCAAGCCATCCTGGTATTTACCTCCTTGTCTTCCTCTTGTTCTGTGCCCATCAAGTTTACCAGATGTTACTAAATGATCAAGCCATCCTAGTATTTACCTCCTTGTCTTCCTCTTGTTCTGTTCCCATCAAGTTTACCAGATGTTACTAAATGATCAAGCCATCCTAGTATTTACCTCCTTGTCTTCCCCTTGTTCTGTTCCCATCAAGTTTACCAGATGTTACTAAATGATCAAGCCATCCTAGTATTTACCTCCTTGCCTTCCCCTTGTTCTGTTCCCATCAAGTTTACCAGATGTTACTAAATGATCAAGCCATCCTGGTATTTACCTCCTTGTCTTCCCCTTGTTCTGTTCCCATCAAGCTTAGCAGATATTACTAAATGATCAAGTTGATTTCTCCTTATAACAAACATGCCCAGGTTATGAAACAGTAACAGTGATGTTGAGCGGCTGATGTGCCACAACCCTGCTTCATATTGATCAAGACCCCTCTTTATATCCCAAAAGGGCTTGCTGGGCAGACACAAATCTGGGTAATGGAGAACTGACTACAGTCACTATTGTGATAAGGACTGCCTAAGACTACACATTTTGCACCTGTGATAATGCAGTAAGTTGCAGTAATTCCCTTACCAAACACATATGTCAAGACCTGGTTTCACTACATGGCATGCTATGCTGATACTCCGATAATGGTCAAATTCACTTAATATGTACAGGAGATTTCTGGCCTATTCAATTAAAATGAAATAATCTCAATGTTAACTAACATTCTGTTTATTTGACAGTCAATGAACAGGCCAGAATTCTCACATGTATATAAACAGAAGAAGTAAAGGACCCTTTTCCACGCCTTAGGCTTATTAGCATAGGGTGTATTTTTAATGACTGTAGTGTTTGAAAATATTGCCTGTCCAAGTTGTTTATTCACTCTCTGTAAGGTTCATGCAACATAATAGGTAAATACAAAACTTAGACCAGCAATATTTTCAAACATTGTACAGTCATTAAAAATACACCCTGTATATGTTTCTATCAACCAAGTTTTTCCACTCATTGGTACTGAACAGATGATGTGGTTAATATCGCAAATGTCGCCTTTACTGTCCGTAACATTTCCTGGTAACCATTTTAGGCTGGGTCAACCCAGGAGCCCAAGTCAGTTTTTTTATTCCCCGCCTCAAGGGGGATTCAATCACATGACCACCTTCACAATGGTGTTCACGTGTGTTCAATCATTTATTAAAATAAAATCATTTAAATGTGTACACAATGATGACACAAAATTGCTTATGAGTTTATTCAATGAAGTTCCATCTCAAGAAGGAAAGTTGACTGTAATCCATCTCCAACACTTTGCCACTTGTTCAAGTAACAAAGACATACTATTTGTTCATCCCTTAATGTCATCCTAACACTTTTACCGATGCCTGTGAATGCTTACTATCTGTGGCATGTATTTTAATGAGTCTAAAGTATGTAATTTGTCTCTCTATTACTTCTTTCAACAGGTTTCTTTTCCCTGCCAGCTTCTCTTGAGCTCTACATTTGTTAGCTTTTGTTTCCATGAAATATGAACTACTATTCTGTATAACCACATTTCTATGGTTCCTATTTGATTTTATAAGTTATTATATTCATTCAATTTGTCCTCAGAAATGAGTTTTTATACTGCAACTATTCAAACATGTTACACAAAACCATTACAGAGGTTGCTGCTGTTCCATATTTATGTCAGCAGAATATGTGCAAATTCAACAATAAATTTTCTCACTTCACCAAATATACATAGGCAAAAGAAAACAGATGAATCATCTCACAGAATGTGAGACAACTTCCTTGCCCAAGTCATAAAGCTTTAATAGAGATTTCAATTTTCTGGAAGAGTGCAGGCTATAATCCATAGACATTTGGATGTGTTATACTTCAGCTTTGTGCTCAACCTGTGGTGACTATTGAACTGTGTAACCTAATCTATTCCCTCTAAACTTCCATACACGTGAGAGGATTCTGTTGATCTGTGAAATGTGTAACCTAATCTATTCGCTGTAACTTCCATACATGTTACAGGAACCGTAAAATGTGTAACCTACTCTACTCGCTATAAACTTTAATACATGTTAGAGGAACTGTGAAATGTGAAACCTAATCTATTCGCTATAACAGTGGTTCTTAACCGGTGGGGAATTCCCCCCCCCCCCCTCCAGGGGGGAATTTTAGGGTTTAATTAAAATTATTTCAAGATCACGTTAATACAAGAACCAATTACTTGATATTGTTTTTCCCTTCATGCTCTACGGTTCTGTACGCCACACCCTTCTGAAATTCATTTTATAACGTAAGTAGACCCGCAAATCACATTTTATGTAGACGTCTAGACTTGTTTTTGTATGTGCTATTAAATTTAGCTTCCATTATTACATATACTGTGTATAGGGAGGGGGGGGGGGGGGAGAGAGAGAGAGAGAGAGAGAGAGAGAGAGAGAGAGAGGATTTTTAGGGAGGAAATACAAAAGGGGGGGAATGACATTCTGAAAATATAGTGAAGGGGGGCACGGGGCAAAAAAGGTTGAGAACCACTGCGCTATAATTTCCATACATGTTAGAGGAACTATGAAATGTGTAATTTAATCTACTCGCTATAAACTTCCATACACATGAGAGGATCTGCTGAATTGTGAAATGGGTAACCTAATCTACTCGCTATAAACTTCAATGCATGTTAGAGGAACTGCTAAACCATGAAATGTGTAACCTAATCTACTCGCTATAAATTTCAATACATGTTAGAGGAACTGTTCAACTGTGAAATGTGTAACCTAATCTACTCGCTATAAACTTCAATGCATGTTAGAGGAACTGCTAAACCATGAAATGTGTAACCTAATCTACTCGCTATAAACTTCAATACATGTTAGAGGAACTATTCAACTGTGAAATGTGTAACCTAATCTACTCGTTATAAACTTCAATACATGTTAGAGGAACGGTTCAACTGTGAAATGTGTAACCTAATCTACTCACTATTAACTTCAATACATGTTAGAGGAACTGTTCAACTGTGAAATGTGTAATCTAATCTACTCACTATAAACTTCAATACATGTTAGAAGAACTGTTCAACTGTGAAATGTGTAACTAATCCACTCGCTATAAACCTCAATACATGTTAGAGGAACTGTGAAATGTGTAACCTAATCTATTCCCTATAAACTCCCATACATATTAGAGGAACTATTCAACTGTGAAATGGTCAACAATCTATTCACTCTCAACTCTCATGCATAGCTGTAGGAGCTGTTGAACTGTGATGATTTGAAAAACAAACGCTCTTAGAAATGGAAATCTTACCATAAGTCGATTAGCAATTGTCCACTATCATAAAATAATGTCGTGAAGATATAATAATAAACAGCACAAACAGCACAGTTGGGAATCTGGAAATGAAAATTCCAACTGTAGCATGATTGTAGTGTGTGAAGTTATAGACTTGGATTTGAATTAAAACACTCCCGTTTTTTTTTTTTTTCAAAGACTACAACTTGAATGCTTCGAAAATAGGATTAAAATAATGGTTGGATTTTAAACAAGAATGTAACATGCTAGAGAGAAGGAGAAAAGAAATGCTAAGTATGTAGTGCCATCCTTGGTAAATGATTGTGAAAGAAATGAGGAGACAAGGTCATCATTATGTGGTAGCTGCCTGTAAAGACCTGTCTTTGGTAAGAGACAAGACTGAAATAAAGAGGCTAAAATGGCAGTCAGTTGCATTACAGAAGTATTTGCAATATAGTATTGCACAAAACAAAAGTCTCACATCACAGTAGATTAATAAACACACAAAGGGCTTGTTTATGTTCACATAAAACAATTTAATGATGCGTCTGTATGTATGTTTTATTTCATAAATAAGCATGTTCTGCATTAACATAAACTGATGTAATTATGTTGTGTATGCTGTACAATACAACAATAAGACAACCCTTGGGAAAAAAACTTTTTCGATACCAGATACCACAACAATCACAACAGACAGTCGAGTTTCTTGATGAACATTTACTTATAACATACCCCTAAAGAAAAAGCTGAATCTTTTTAAAAATTAAGTTTAACATTTTTGCAACATAACTTTATTTTAAAATATGCGAACAGCTTACTATTAAAAACTGTACAATGTTTAAAAACATGTAATCTAGATAGACACTTAATCTTCTTCATCATCTGAGGCACAGAGCTTGTCGAGAATATTTGAGATTTATTATTTACAGTCTCATCACGTTTATCCCAATCTGAATGTGGCAAATCAGTTTCACAGCTTCAGAGTCCAATAAAGATCACTGGGTATGCCCTCAACTGCATTAGAGTTACTGTCTATTATTCAACACAAATTAAGTTATTTAGAAATTTTCAACAACTTTCGTCAAAGCAAGTGAATAAAACAACAATAAAACTGACATAAGTTGCTTGAAATAACTGCTATAAGATTAATTATGAATTAATTTGAAGGCAAGTGTAATGGGTATAGTTTTTTTTAAAGATAACTTACAGGTCCTTTTTCCAAGCCATGTGACAAATTTGGTGTGATGGTCAGGCCCATATTTTTTTTTTACCCATCAGCACTCAATGGGGAAATGTTGCCATTATCACAAGGTCCGGATATAACTTCCCAGAAAATAGTCTGGTATCCACTTTAAACTCGGAGCCATGTTGTCACCTAAGGATACCATCACCTGAAGGGGAATTTGAACTAAGGACCACTGGGCAGCAGGTGAGTGCACTAGACACTACATTACCACAATATAACAGAGTAGGCTGTTATACGGCATGCAAGGGGAAAAAGACAAATAGCTGATGCACGCGTGAGCACCGTAGCTAGGTAGTTAAGGACGCTCACGTGCTGACGTAGGGGTAAATAGGGGATCAGTTACTACCCAGCGGCCAAGCCAGCAAGATGTATCTACATTTATAGTCAGTGTATTAATTTTGATATGACTTGAAGACTCTCACAATAAACTGAGTCATTTCCAATCATCGTTGGCTTGACTTCCTCCATTCAGTTGCCTTTGTGCTTCACTGTTACAACAACTCCTGTAACCAGTGTATTTAATATATTATTTCTCACAGATAATCTATTTGTTAGCATATGCTCGACTAGATTACACAAAGTATTAGGAGTCAAAGTACTAAATATTTCATGATCGACAGTCATATTTGTTATGGGAATTAATGCATTGTTTTCTTCTTAACCAGCTCTGTGGCGAAGGGGTTATGGGCGCAATTCATAATCCTGCATACCACTTTTGAAACACAGCTACGGATGATTTGGCAGACCTGCTTGCGTTGATTTTCATACAATGCTATGGGTGCTGGCCGCTCAGAAAGCAATGGCAAACTATTGAATGTTTACACGCCAAGAAATCACAAATGGCCAAAAAATACTGGGGTTGACTATATTCCTGTAAAGGACATGCAACTAACATTTTTTTCATTCTAAACTGGCCATAACAGTATTTGTGGTATTCTGTTAAGATGGATAGTTTTCTTTTCAAATGGATTTCCTTAATTTAATGGTTAAATTGTAGATTTCAAAGTTTTGATGATTGTCTCATATAACCCACAAGAGCTGAGCACATTAAATGTAGGCTGAAATTTGGACCTAATGTTATGCACTGTATACAATACACGCCATGAATGCCATGAATGAACGTGTTACGTCTTCACATGTGCTGCATATGTTTCATATCATGAATGAGCATGCTGTGTAAATTAGTAACTCTAACCGCATTTATCAGTCTTTCACAAGTGAACATGCAGTGAAAACTCAGACAATATCCTGTGTTAAATACACAAAATATATTTTAAATGTAGTGCTGTCCTTACATTCAGGGGTAAAATACTTAAGGAAAATAATTTTGTTGTGACTGAAAAGTTTTTAATGATTTGGTTTTCTTATTCAATCACTATTCATATTTTCAAACAGATTTTTGTTCTGAGATCATTTCTGATAGTGCTATGTCAATAGTAAGTATAATCTGATCTACACAGAGTCTGGTTTGATAGCACTTTTGTCTTTGGGTTAATCCACAGGTTTAATCCATTAATCCACAAGTTCTGATCTAACGGTTAATGCAATCTAAGGTCTGAAATGATCTAACAGTTAATCCAATGTAAGGTCTGGTCTGCCAGTCTCCCTGGTCAAGGGGTTAACGACATTGTTCGTAATCTCGTATATCCACTTGGGGAAAACAGCCGCGTGAGATTCAGTAGCAGATCGCACCGCACTGGTAACTTACGGGGATATGTGAGCTGGTCGTTCAGAAAAAAATGGCAAACTACTGAACGTAAAACTTGCCTAGTACATCAACAGCAGCAGAAAAATGCTGGTGCTGATTGCAACGTCCTGTAAGGGATATGCAACATTAAAAAAAACAAAAGGTCTGGTCTGATCTAACAGTTAAATCCAATGTACTATCTAACAATTTGATCTATGGGTTCATCCAATGTAAGGTTTTGTTTGAATTATTGGTTAAAATAATGTAAGGTCTGGTTTGATCCATTAGTTAATCCAATATAAGGCCTGGTCTGATCCAAGGGTTAATCCAATTTATGATTTAACAATTTGATCTATGGGTTCATCCAATGTAAGGTCCCGTTTGATCTATTGGTTAATCCAATGTAAAGTCTGGTCTAATCTGGTCAGTTTGATCTATTGGTAAATTCAATTCATGATCTAGTCCACTGGTTATTGTATGTAAGATGTGATCTATGTTAAGGTCTGAAATGATCTAGCAATATGATCTATTGGTTAATCCAATATATAGTCTGGTCTACTGGTTAATCCAATGTTAGGTCTGATATGATCTAACCATCTATCTAATGGTTTATTCAATGCATAGCCCGGTACAATCTGAACTATTTTATACATTGATTAATCCAATATAACGTCTGGCCGTATTGAACAAACATGTATTGGTTAATCTAAAGTAAGGTCTCATGTGATTTAACTTTTTAGAAATATTAATCAATCTGATGTTAAGGTCTTGTCTGATCTAACAGTCAAAATGATCTAAGGATTAATAACCTGAAGTTTACTGTCCCTCCCTCAGTTCCTTTACTGGTTTATTGGGAAAACATTCATACATGCATGATCAAATATATTGGATGACACTTAAAAGATGACACTTCTACAAATGAAACTTTAAAAAATGTCAATACATTTTATTTACAGCTGCAATGCTGGTAGCATAATAATTTGTTTACTCACTGAAGCTCACTTAAGAGCACAGCCAAAGAAAATATATACACACATGCACACGCAGGTACACACAGAAGCAGTTATTATCATACCATGAAAGCAATAATTTCCATAAATGCTAACGCTGACAATTCTATAATCAGTAGACAACCACAAAAACAACACAAAGGAACTATGTGCGCAATCATACCACTATTCGGTCTCACTGTGGTTATGATCACTGTTCCCTTTATGCCGTGCAGTGCTGGAAACATATATTCCACTTCATGAACTATTAGCATTAAATTTGTTAGCGAAGCTACATTTGGCCACTTTGTAAATTTCATTGTCATGTTATCTGCTTGTGCTTCAAGCCAAAAATATGCGCCATAAGGGCTTAAAATGTGTGCACCAGTGCAGAGTGGCGAAGCTTTGAGGGAACATTGGTTATGATATCAATGTAACTATGCAATGTACTTTGAATTCAAGTATCAATCTGCCATTCTAATATACAAAGAAAAAAAGAAAACAACACATATACACATAAACACAATGGTGCTTACCATTAACAACATCATGACTTTCAAATAAAACACCAGCATCGTACACACAGTTGTAAACTTAAAAGTCTCAATGCAGTAAACAAGAGAATCAATGACAAGAGCATGGTTAAGTAAGATCACATGAATTGCTGAACAAATGTTAGGTGTAAAATGAACATACACCCATCAGACACACTAAAGTCATCACTGTACAGGAACAGCATGAGTCTCCGTCACGGAGGCTGCCACTGGAAGTGTTTCAGAAATCCTTTCATTTATGAATGCTATATGACAACATTTTCAAATGTTCTTAGCTTTTTAAATATATTTATTATGATCTATTCGTAACATGAAACAGCAATAAAGTGTACTATCCATCCTATAAAGAACATGTTTTCCTAAAGACTGCTAAAATGTAATTTACCTCCTACAAAGAACACATTTTCTGCAAGTTAAAACACTGCTTTCTATAAAGAACATAACTTCTGAAGACAACTGAAATGTACTTTGCTTTCTACAAAACACATTTTATAAAAGTGACTTTAATAAAATGTACTCTGCTTTCTATAAAGAACAAATCTTCCAAGGACTACTCAAAATGTACATTTCTTCCTGTAAAGTACACATTTTCCTAAAGCAGCTTTGTTAAATTAACATACTTTGACTCCTATAAAGAACATATCTTCCAAATGAGCACTCAAATGTACTTTGCTTCCTCCCATAATGAACACAACTTCCAAAGTGATGTTAACTACATACTTTCTTCAAGTGACTTTCAATAGTGTACTTTTCTTCCTGTAAGGAACATATTTTCCTTCAGCAAACCTATTTTTAAACTATTCAAAACTTCATTACTAGCTGCATTCATAACGTGACACTGCTTTAAAAAAATGTGCAGTGACAAACAGTTATAATATTCTAAAGAAAGAGTTCAGTGTGCACAAATCAACAGTTATTGTAATAATTCCACAAACTGAAGCGTTAACGCAATCACTCACCCGCCCTGTATAGTATTTCCTGAAACTGGGTCCAACTGCTGCCAGCGACAGTAGCAGTAATACACTCTAGACACTAATACACTCTGACAGCTATTCACAACTCATACCAAAGCTATCACAATTTCAGCGTGGAAGTAAAAAAAAAGGTTACCAGATATTTGGCTTCGACACCTGACAACTGATAACGGTTCGCCTGGGATGGCTTAGTATCACTGTAAGAACTAACAAAATAAGCGAGGTCACGTGGTTACATTTGGACAAAAAATATGCATCTACAATCTGTTCTCATTTAACAACCATCAAGTACCCATGATGATGCTAACAGCAGTATAACGTTAATCAAAAACACAAAATTCTGAAGAAAATTCAATCTCCCTGCTCTTGCTGATAGTAATAGATGAATAAAAGTGTAATCAACCTGAATCTAGAAAGACAACATCAATTTACACACTTGCTGATAAATGCAAACTACCATTTTCAACGTAATCAATAAATAAATAAATAATGATTTAAACACAACTCATGCAAAAATGTATTAATGATGGCATGAAATATGGACATGTTTAAATGTATCTCCATCAACTCAATAAATGAACACATACATATAGAAAAAATACATCAGAAATCTGTAATGTGATTGGCATGTCCCTGGAAGTACTTGGGCGTATAATGTGAATGAAAGACTTTGTTTGGGTGAAGAAGTGTTGTCCTGCCAAGCTCTAATGAAGCAACTGTTGTATATTATGCCATCTGTAAGTTATTTCATCACTGAGTTAGTTAGAACTGAGCATTGTGCAGCATGTTTTGTGACTGCTCAAAACAGAGAAACATTGTCAGGGCAGGTAAGAGCAGATTGCACAAAAATGAAACTACAATAGTGGATTGGGGGTGATATTAAGATGACTGGTAATGAACATGCACATTTGCTGCTCAGGTAGATAAGTGAAGACTAATATATTGATGTAAAAGTATAGTAAAAGCAACCTACAGGCTGGACTAGGATAGCTGGGATATTGTGACTATTGTTAACAAACAATTGTGTCATGTAAAAACATACAACAGGGTTATCATTATACAAGTAGTTTGTGACATGTTAACTCAAGGCACCCTCTGACAGTACTGACAACTGACGGATGCCACAGCATCATGGTGCCTTCAAACTGAGTCAAATGTTGCCTCTTCAGAGCATGGCAGGACTTATGTTGCAATAAGAACCCTCAGGGCTTTTGGTTGATCTTATTCTCACAGACTTCTTTGAATGAGGTCACTACACATCTGTGTCACTAGTTTAAAATGTTGAAGATACGAACAGGCTCACAGGCATGGTTTACCTATGTTCAATTATAACATCATTTTATTGAAATACATAATAATTCTGACACTGATGACTCTTCACTAGCTCCGTCTATGAGCTTAAGGCACTGAAAATGTGTCCCAATGTAGACCCATTGTTTACAATCTATTGTTTCATCTTCAAGCCTGCTGTATTTTTAAGCCCCACAGATCCTCCAATTGTCATTCTATACCCTCTTTACTGTGGTCCTTGCATAGTTGTTGCTCCATTCCTAGGACGTGAAGAATATATATTTTTGGTCACATTTCAAATGCCTTGCACAACTATTCCTACTTCTCCATTGACCTGCCGACAACAGCAGAAGATCCAAACTATCTTTGTTACAGTACTGGTGAGGGTGAGGAATGGTCTAGGTTTGTGGGGATGAGGTGACAAGAGAAACATAGTACAGACAATTGATTATTCTAAGTTTTGACAACATAATAGATTATTGATTTAACATAACCCAGTGTCAGAGAAGGCTCCAGTCAGAGAAGGCTCCAATAAAGTTCACAGGACAACTGAAGAAAATGTGAACTCTTACACTATTACTCAAGCATATTTCTACAATTTCAATTACAAGCTTATATTCTGGAGATAGAAGGCATCTGTTTGCATGATCACTTGTTAAATTAATACTGCGATGATCCAGTGTGGATATTTTTTGGTTAATAGAGAAAACATAAATGTACATGTCTTAACTTGTATAGGTTCATGAATCAGTGTACATTCTGACTTATTCTGGCATTTAAACAACATTACAAACAGCAGTTACAGAAATAATTGTTGTATGAATAATTACTTATAACATTATTATATGCTTTGAACCAGGTTTCTTACATGTGGCATGACTAACTTTGAATAGGATGGAATTGTTGCTTTCAGAAGAAACAAACTAAATTTTTTTTTTTAATCTACACCTTGGAATTTTGTTTTCAAGTTTTGTTCAGTCTAATGGAGCAACACAATCACTAATAACCATCGACTACCACTGCTCAAATAAAAATGACTATTATTTTCTCTCATTGTATAAAAGTAAAAAACACTTTTCCACACCATAAAGCATATTGGATATTCGAGCTTGCCCCATATTTGTATAGATCACTCGGCACTTGATAAGTAATTGGTCAATTAAAAGGCCAGTCAACTTTTTTCCCCAGATTGGTTCCTGGTACCCATTAAAGCTAGTTTGATTTTTTTTTTAATCTCTGGGGATTCAAACACATGATCAGTGAGCCACCAGGCAAACATGTTAGCCATTGTGCTACCACAGCTCCCTTGTATATATGTACTTTCAGTAAGTATTCCCATCTGTTCAGGCTGGTTGAATCTGTGTCATTTAACCATACTTAACCAGGATTTAGTTTATATGGAGCCAGTGAAGTTCTGGAACCAGTTAATACAATTAATAGACCAATTTTTAAACTCACTAGTTTATGAATTAACCAGTTTAACCTCTACATGTACAGAGGAAGAGTGATCAAAACTGAAGTGAGAAAACAATATTACCACTTCACAAAGAATTAATAACAAATTCTAAAATTAACAATGCTGTCATCGTGTTAGTTCAGATTTTCTAGTAATCAATCTTAACTGGTAAAGGATGCCATTTCCGAGCCATCATGACATCATGGGATATGGTTTTCTTGACTAGATAGAACTTGACGGGTCATGTAGTCAGTATCATTCCGGCTGCTTAACCTCTTAAACAATGAATGTTCTAGCATGTGGTGGCAGAGTGGTTACTGTGCTTGCCTGCCAGACAGTTGTGCAGGTTCAATACCAATCTGAGGCAGGATTATTTTTTCTGATCATTAAAGACTCTGGGGGGGTCTACCTAGCCTCATTAAATGGCTACCAGACAATGTTCAAAATTGTCATGAAGAAAAAGGTGACAAGAAAGGGAACTGGTCACACCAGCACAAAAGTCATGGTCTAGTATATGTCAAGACCTAAGACTCCCATGGCAGTATCTGATATGAGACTACCTTTACCGCTACACATTTTAGTAAGGCTGGGTTGATTGACACCTGAACCACGTGATCATGAATCTATTCCCTAACTCTCACTCAATTCTCACTCAAGCAGGAGTTGAACCTAGGGACATGCTACCATATTTCCAAAACAGTTATACTAGCTTCATGTATTACATGTTTTATTAGTCTTACAACAAAAAATGTCAACAAATTACAGACACCATTGCCAATTATACAGACATAACTGGTCTTTCAGAGGCAGAGCAAATTAATTTCAATGAGATAGCCCTTTTCTGCTTGTTTTGTACAATGACAACAATCAAAGAAGTCTGATGTAATCTAAGGTCATATAGTATTGAACATGTGAAACGTAATGGCCCTCTGATACAACATGCACAAACACCTATCTCTCTATGTTGCCATATCAGATTGGGCCGTATGCCTGGGACACACCAACAGCATGGGTAACATGATTTTTAACATAGAACAGTACTGTCACATGAGACTTCAACCAGGCACTGAAATGATGCTACATGTCAAATATATTTCACAGTCATGTTGTCAGATGTATGTGCATGTTTTACCAAAGGCTATGCACAAATTGTTAATATAGTGTATGCTCGCATATTCATCAAACAACAAAAATGATTTTAAAAGAAATGACAAAACACTGTATGCCACAATTAACCCAACAAAAAAATATGTGTACTAGACTCCAATTTTTGAAAACAGGTAAATCTGTTACAAGAAAGGCAGTAAGAGAAAGTACATTAAATGTACAATTGATCTCTTCGTGCTGGAGTCAAGGAAGTTCAGGATGTAATTAGCCTTCAGCATATCCTTTTATAAGTGTACAGAACACAGTTTTCTGATGCACAGAAGTTTTCTGATGCACAAAAGTCTTCTGTGTGTAACTCAGTGTTTCCACACATGATTTGTGGAGTTCACAACGTGATTCATTCAGTCCCCACTCAAAGAGAGGTGGTACAGAAAGAGTTACATACATGAAAGTCACACTAAGGGTATAGAAAAATACCAGAAATTACTTGGCAATTCAATGGTTTTCATGTAGTTCTGTGGATATGTTGGAAACAGATATACACAAAATATACAATATTACTGCAACTCGTTAACTGAATAATTAAGGTATGGCAACATTTTGTTTTTGCTAAAAAGGTCACCTGTTCTTAACAAATGTCAACATTCATCGAGGAAGATGATATGCAGCAACACACTAATATCACTATCCTTGGGCAAAGTATTATTTGCACAACTGCATATGCATTACACTATTTTCACGCTGTTTCAATAAACAACATTGAAATAAATGTTCATAAAAATAACTACCCTAACACTGATAAGTACAAGAATTAGAATAGCTATTACTGAGAATGTTAAAATATTAATAAACATGCAACAGAACACACAGTTAAACTTTCAATACTATTTACAAACTACAGCATGGCCATTTTGTTTTTGGGTTCTGCTGCTGCAGTACTGTTACACTGTAGTTTTCAGGGAGGGAAAGCTCAGACAGAATAAAGTAAATGAAACTAAGCAGAGCTGTGTATCAAAACTGGAAGCCGCTCATGGGCGTGCTGGTACTGGCTCCAAATTGGTATTGCTGTGATGCTTGATCCATTGATGGTGCCAGACTCTTGTCCTCCTCTTCTGTGCCAAAGTAACGTTCAATGATGTCAAAAGCTTTCTGGTAGATTTCTCTGTTTTCATGACTTTGCAGGAACTCAATTTTATCCAGACCTACAGATTCAAAAATATGTTTGTAGTTAATCTAACGGCCAAAAGGCTAAGAACTATCAAACCATAATTTCCTTTAAACACAACAAGCACTATGTTACTATATTGTTACTATGCAACAGGCCATAAGTAACATTAAAAACCAAAAATTTCTCTGGGCAATGGATTGAGGTCTGTCAACAATGAAATATCTACACCATAAATATCATTAAAAACCATCAATTTCTCTGGGTTTTCGGTTGAAGTCTGTCGACAATAAAATAGCTATACCATAAATATCATTACCAACCATCAATTTCTCTGGGCATTGGGTTGGAGTCTGACAACAATAAAATATCTATACCATAAATAACATTTAAAAACCATTAATTTCTCTGGGCTTTCGGTTGAAGTCTGCTGACGACAAAATATCTATACCTGTGGTGGAAACACTACCAATCTATGCCTAATTACAGCCGGTCAAAATAAGCTGCTCTGAATCGTGACCTAGTTAAATCCTAATTTGTCTCCTCACAGATGTGAAATTCCAAATCCAATCTTGCACTCTGCAGGTTTCTAAGCATGCAGAGGGGAAGGAGATATCTGCAAGTTCTGGTGTACATGATACTTTGGTACTGGGTTGGAAAGAAAATCTCTACACCACCCTAATTGTGGCTTATGTACTTGAATTCATGAAGGGAACATATTGTTTTGAAACACAGTAAAAATATGAATAAAATTGGGTGGAACTGCGATAAAGCTGTGAAAATGTAAACAATATAAAATGACACAAAGTAGTGCAGCTTTACATAACAGATTTACGACATGTCCTGTATGTGTCGTAAATCTGTTATGTAAAGCTGCACTACTTTTGAGTCATTTTATATTGTTTTGAAACACACACGTCTAAAATTCACATCTTACCATAGCACTCTTCTATCATTACTGCATACGGGTTGACACCATTGCCTTGCTTGGCATCTGTCTCTCCTAGTCTGAGAATGTTCTCCAAACCATTAAGAGCTACCTGAACTATTTTACTGTCCATCACGGTTAGAAGGTCACATAACGGAGGAATGCAGCACTGATCTACTAAAAACCTGGTGTTGGAAAAAGAAAAAACAGCACAAGCTTTGTACATACAATCACACAAGTTTAAACAAATGGCATAAAAGTATATAAACATAATAAGCTAGGTATAGAGAAACTGTCAGCCATCAACTTGTTATATGATAACAGGTAAATCTAATGCAGAAATAAGGGTCTTTGATAGCATAGTTGTTAGTAAAAACTAGGCATTTAACTACAGACAAAGCTGACACAGAAATTGACTGACTGGCACCTTGCCAGATGATAGTTTGTAAAATGGAGTTATACCTCTCTATAACACAAAGCCTGTGCTGAGTTTAGAGACCATGTGTTGCCCATGCAGCATGAGCCCTCTCTCGGCCTGTCTAGTGTACTCCAGAGGAAAGATAACACCAATATTTCTGGAACAAGACAAGCTGCCGGATAAGCAAAGCAATACTCTGTTGGCCTGTCGGAGCTTCCATCCTAAACCAATTGGCGACCAAGGCTTAGGGCCCTGTCTAACCTGCCATGACATTTAGTCTTTAAGTTGCATTTCCTCAAACTAGGGTAAGGCGTGTACCCTCCCAATACTCTGTCGGCCTGTCGGAGCTTCCATCCTAAACCAATTGGCGACCAAGGCTTAGGGCCCTGTCTAACCTGCCATGACATTTAGTCTTTAAGTTGCATTTCCTCAAACTAGGGTAAGGCGTGTACCCTCCCAATTTCACTCCGCCCGAATCCGTTGGCACAATGTGGAGTGTCGGATTTGGTGAGCGCCGGGCACAGAAACTAGGGTCTAATATATAGTTGAAAGCCTCAGTATGTAGTAGCTAGACATTTGCCAGTGGGCCTGGTAGCCATGTGTCTGAATCCACAGTGAGTCGAATTGTTAACACTAAACTGGTTCCAGGTAGACCCAACCTAACATGGGTTCCAGAACATGTCTTGGGAAGTCAAGCAGTATGATGCTAACCCCATCACCCACTGAGTGCAGACTGGTCTATACAAACATGGGTCTAGCACCATATGCCCAGTGCATCTTATGCTACTGCAGCTTGCAACTTATGCTACCGCAGCTTGCAACTTATGCTACCGCAGCTTGCAACTTATGCTACCGCAGCTTGCAACTTATGCTACTGCAGCCTGCAACTTATGCTACTGCAGCTTGCAACTTATGCTACTGCAGCTTGCAACTTATGCTACCGCAGCAGCTTGCAACTTATGCTACTGCAGCTTGCAACTTATGCTACTGCAGCCTGCAACTTATGCTACTGCAGCTTGCAACTTATGCTACCGCAGCTTGCAACTTATACTACTGCAGCTTGCAACTTATGCTACCGCAGCTTGCAACTTATGCTACTGCAGCTTGCAACTTATGCTACCGCAGCTTGCAACTTATGCTACTGCAGCATGCAACTTATGCTACTGCAGCCTGCAACTTATGCTACCGCAGCTTGCAACTTATGCTACTGCAGCTTGCAACTTATGCTACTGCAGCTTGCAACTTATGCTACTGCAGCAGCTTGCAACTTATGCTACTGCAGCTTGCAACTTATGCTACTGCAGCTTGCAACTTATGCTACTGCAGCAGCTTGCAACTTATGCTACTGCAGCAGCTTGCAACTTATGCTACTGCAGCTTGCAACTTATGCTACTGCAGCTTGCAACTTATGCTACTGCAGCAGCTTGCAACTTATGCTACTGCAGCTTACAACTTATGCTACTGCAGCTTGCAACTTATGCTACTGCAGCAGCTTGCAACTTATGCTACTGCAGCTTACAACCTATGCTACTGCAGCTTGCAACTTATGCTACCGCAGCAGCTTGCAACTTATGCTACTGCAGCTTGCAACTTATGCTACTGCAGCTTGCAACTTATGCTACTGCAGCTTGCAACTTATGCTACTGCAGCTTGCAACTATGTTACATGTTGGCTCCCAGGTCAATCTGTCAATATCCACCTGTGTGGATGAACCTCAAACTCTATGAAGTGGCCATCAGCTGGTAAGAGGTGCCATACATAACCTCTCCCCTTCCCCTCCCCCCTTGCTGCTTGCAGGGTCTATCTCTTTAGACACAGGCTAGTGGAGTCAACCATACACATAAACTCGAGGAAGGCAAGGGGAAACCACTGCTGTATTTTCCCAAGATAATCATGCTTTGAAATAATATTGGCCAGGTTATGAGAAGACAAAAACTGGAACATTTTGTGACAACCGGAAAGATTTGTGGAAAGAGAGACAGAGGAAGATGCTGGATGGTCAAAGACAATGACATGGAGGAATGTCATCAATAGATTGACCCAGAACATTTAGAACTGAAATCTGCGGAGAGATGTGAATGCCAATGCCACTTTGCAAGGCACATTATCAACAAGTTAAATAAACAATGAAAATAACTGACCCTTTATCTTGAACATTTTATTAAAATTAACTGCAAAATCAAACATAAGAAAAAACCATCCTTTAAGAGTTAATCCATTGCAAAGGTCAGGTGTATGGTTAAATCTGTACCTGATCTGTTCCGGTGAGCCACCTGATGTAGCATTGGCAATAGCCCATGCTGCTTCCTTTCTGGTTTTAAATTCAGCTTTCCCCAAAATATCAATGAGGACAGGAAATATATTACAGTCTATCACATTCTGAAATGAAACAAGATACAAAATGAGCTAGTCTTGATTATAAAAGTGATGTGTGTATAGGTGGATGCATGGATACATGGATTGTTCATTTTTTGTATTCATGCTAAGTTGACGCTGTTAATTGTGCTGTAAAACATGAAAGATGTTTAAGCGACAGAAAATAATACAGTAGCAAGTAGTACTTTCACTCATGCATATAAAGATGGATCAGCGACTTATGCAACAGAAATTATGTACACAAATAATACAAATAGTACTTTTACTCATGCATATAAAGATGGATCAGCAATTTATGCAACAGGAAATGAAGAAGAAGGAATTCTAAAAGAAGAGAAGAAAACAAATACAAGTTTTGCAGCAGGAATCTGCTGTGGGTATGTGAAGTGTTAGAACCACATTTTGTAGGTTTGAGTGCACACAGGAATAGGTGGCCAGTCTTTTCCTCCCATAGCGAACATCAAGAGGTGATGTTAAACCCTCATCCAACCATCTTGATGCCATTATCAGTGTAATATACTAACCATTACATCAACACGCCCGCTAAGTAATACTAAATGTCAACAGGAAAATGTTCTACTAACTTCGGAGCTTTTTCTTCTTCAGTATATCTTCTGTCATTTGGTATTTTTATAAAGTTGTTGCTTATATTATTTGTTGCCCAGCTGTTTAAGCTTTCAGTATGCATCTTTCTGTCTTTTTCCGCCTCTCTTGTCAAATATTTTCCAAGATGTTTCCACCATTTAGATGGTTTCTCCCAGTTTATATCCAACTCCACTTCCATGGGCTAGATATCATATATATATATATATATATATATATATATATATATATATATATATATATATATATATATATATATATATATATATATATATATATATTGCTGTTTTCACTGTGGTGCTCTAAAGCTCACTGAGGGTTCCATTCTCTGCTGCAACTTCTGCCTCTCCTGCTAGCCCACCTAAATACTGTCTTTCATCTGCCCTTATTTGCTTTGTAACTTCTTTATTAGCTTCTGTTTATTTTGCATGGGCTCTGACTTTAGCAGCTCTGGTTTTACAATTGTTTAAATCTGTTTATTTATTTTTTTATTTTATATTTCTAAGGGTTTTACATGTAATCCACACTTTGCTTCATTCTCTTTTTGCCAGGACATCTTTACATGATTAATCTCAAATGCTTTTAACATGCCGCCAGCAGCTTCTTCGCGCAATTCACCAACTGTTGCAGGACTTGGTACTTATTACAGATTGTTTTCTTAGATATCCTACATTGTACTGATTTCCATTTACTTAAGTTTTATAAATCTCTTGAGTTTTCAACTCTGACAATGAAAATAACTTTATATCTATATCTATAAAAGAGACTGTATGTTTGTGGTTGGGGATGTATTTGCTGCGTTCGCGAACGGTCCATCCGATTGAGATAATTTTCTACACGTCTTCCTTTCATTCCTGTGCAACCGACTGTAATAGTTTCTTAGTGTAAAATCGGCTACTTACTTACTAAAATACCTACAATTAATGGAGGAAACATTACCAGCTTAATCCTAATCCTAGCCAGTCCCTGCGCTGTGCTAAATCATGATCTGCTTACATTCTCATACGCCTCTCCAAAGATGTGAAGTTTCACATACAAGTTTTGCACACTCCACCGGTTTCTGAGCATGGAGAAGAGCAGGAGAGCTCTGCAATACAGCCCATCTGGAAATTACATTTACAAAGTAATTTCAATTGCTTTTTGACAAATTGACTACTACACCCTGGATTCATCCTCTCAAAACATAATGCTGGGCCCAAGTATTTCCTGACAATTTTTGGGAATCCATGTTGGCCCAATAGTATAGAGGCCAAGCAAACTGGTGGCACAGAACCCACTAATATCCAGATAGAAGACTCCAAAAGCAACAATTTTAGGGACAGTATCCTTCATGCAAAATTAACGGCAAAGCACTGGATTTAAGAAAGTCTTTCAGAAGATTTACAACCCATAAAACCCTAGCTGTGACTTGACATAAATTAACATTTCAATTGTGACTGACTACAGCTGGCTACACTTACTTGAATCTGTTGCCTGTTGCCAGCAGTGATATTTGAAATTGTCCAGCATGCTTCTTTCCGAATGGACTCCTTGGAGCTGCCCAGTAAGTGTAGCAAACATGGTAGGGATGAACAGTTAATTATCACCTGCAGCAACAAAAGCAAGCGTAAAAACATAATAGGTTTCAGCAACCAACAAATATATAATAATAGTACACACACTGTTAATGAATGATTGGGCAGAAAAAGTATTTTCTGTTATTCATAAAATGGAAAATACACTCAGTACTAAGCATGGCAAAGATGCCAAACTGTTACGCTGGTGGTCAAATTGCATTTTGTTCTATTAGCAAATCAATGTGCAAATGTTAACTATCAAGAAAGTATGTGAACAGTAAAATATTATTTGTGTGTGAGAGGCTGGTGAAGAGGATTAGACATTTCTAAAAATGCAGATAATATTTACTTCATTTAGTTTAACTTATAGGTCAGAATGTACACACATGCTGTCAACAAGGACGACATGAAAAATGTGTACCAATTACAGAATTGTTGCCTTGATAAGCCGCGCAAGCAAAATTGTTTTACACAGTAATCATGGGTAGACTACAAGAAAATAGAAGAAAACACACACAGTACAGCACACAGAGGTACGTGTGACAACATATTTAGTATGAGGACAACTATTAAAAAGCAGAGGGTACAATGTAGATCTGTGTTCTTTTGTATAAACTACACAAAGACATTTGACTGTGTAGAACATGAAGAATTATGGATCATAATCAAAGAAATGGGCTTACTATTACACAGAATACGGATGGAAAGGATACAGAATGAAGCTATGTGCATCATTCTTGGATGTACAAGAGATACAGCATGCAGGGCGATGCGCTACCTTCTTATTTTCCAACCATTGAAGACAGAATACAAGTCTGCAGAGCTCGCGCCTACCTCAGAGTTAACGCAAACACACATCCACTGTATAGTGAAATTATGAAGGTGAAGGGCAGCTGGTTAAAAAGAGGACGGTCATGGATGGGTCAAGCTGAAGACATTCTTCAACAGGTGTGTTCACTTGAGGACTTAGAACCTGGCAAGGAGTGGGTACAAGTGCCAACTGATTTCTGTACGTCCTTTTTTGTTTGCATCCAACTAGACAGAAAATGCAGACAAGAAAATCCGGCTGCTGTGGAGGCGAAAGTACAAGCGTTGATTTTCGAAAATTCGCTAGACAGTGATGCTGTCATTTACACAGATGGGTCGGTCGTCTGACATGTGAGAAGCTCATAGGCCTTTACGGCTCAGGCCGGAGGGAGAATTGTGAAGGAGGACTCTGGTGCTTTTGCTGAGACCACAAGTAGCCTGACTATGGAAGTCATGGCAGTAAGTAAAGCAATAACATGGCTCGAGACACAGACATTCACTAGGGCATGTTTTCTTAGCTACTCAATGAACATGCTCCAGAGGATAGAGATGGGGGGATCCGAAGAGAATGGTTGCTGTCTCTGGAGCGGTCTCAGCTGGCAAAGATTAGTTTCATCTTCGTGCCAGGGCATGCGGGAGTACATGGGAATGAGCGGGCTGACAAGCTCGCAGGTAAGGCTACTGTGGAGGGCGGATGCGCCATGGACCAGGCTGACATTCTGAATGCTCTACGAGAAGAAAGACTTTTGCGAGAACCAAGTGATGACGATGACTGAATCTACAACCATGGCCAGACTGCAAGAACAACAAATTAAAAGAGGGGTGGCCAAACAAGAACAAAGAAGACTGATAAACCAACACAGAATTGGTGTCGTTAGCCGCTACATGCTGCGGGATTTGCTGAGGGGATCCGAGCACTTATGGACTGAATGGTTCGATGTGCAATGAGGATGATCTGTCAACTAACTAACTTAATAAAAACCATTAAAACACTACAGTGAACAAAAGCCAGCCATGAGAATATGGGATGATACAACAAAACAGATATAGAACAGAAAGTAAGACAGGGTTGCATTCTGTTCCCTTATTTGTGTACATTGTATACAGAAAACATCATGAGAAAATATGGACAAGGAACAATATGATCCCTTTTTTTGTGGTGAGAGAAACAAAAATATCTGAACTTTGATTTGACCAACATCACAAATGGGAAATGAGAAACTAATAAAGTCAGCACAAGAGCAAGGTGAAAAACAAAACTCAATGCAACAAAACCAAAAATAATGATAACCGATAAAACAAATATACCAATAGCTATATTTATCAACTGAGAGCAATTACAGAAAGCGAGCAGTTTTCAATACCTAAGTTCACTGACAGAAACTGTAGGAAGAATAAAACATCGGTCTGCAAAAGCTTGCGTTATTAACACCTTCATGGGCTGGAAGATAGACAACGGTCAGAATCCTAAGAGCATGCATGCTTCCTTCGCAACATATGAATGTGATACTGACATTTAACAAATCAGTTGAAAATCTCTTGTGTGACCTTTGTGTTACAGAAGAGTACTAAACATTTACTGAATGGAAAACAGAACAAACAGATCTATACTATCCGAAAAGAACAATATATCAAAGAAAACTGGTTATTAAGATTGATAAAATTGAGTATAATTAAAATGGGCATGTAAAGAGACATGAACGTCTGAAAAGATCATTATGGAGGGAGACATTTCAGGGAGGTGGAGAACAGGAAGATTAAGCCTTGGCCGGATTCAAGATATGATAGATAATTTACACATGGCAGCAGCAGAAGCAGGACACTTGGCGTAAGAGAGGAATTTTGACAGACTTGTGGGGGGGGGGGGGGGGGGAGAAGTTATGTGCAGGGCAAGCCAATGGATGTTGTTGTTGTTGTTGTTGATGATGATCATGATCATGATCATGATCATGATGATGATGATGATGATGGTGGTGGTGATAATGACACCTACTTTCAAGTTGCAAAAAAAGTAGAACAATTACGGTCCACATGTTTACAAAAAATGATCAATTAAACAAAAAGGATGTGGCAATAAACAGCATAAGAACAAAGTTAATCAATGACCTGCAAAAGTAATATTCCTAAACCAACCTGTTGGAACCAACACAACAAATGGTATTCATATTATAATACCGACAACAGTTTATTTTCTAACGAAGCATAAAATAAATGCAATCTTTAAAAAAAAAAAAGACCAAATATATGTGAGGCCTTACAAGCATTTTCTGACAACCATAACTCGGAACACTAATATGAACTGAAACGAATGTTTTCAGTATATGAAAAGGCAAACCTACTCATCTTCGAGCAGTACTCGAAGTAACTCACAAATACTGACATTCTCCTTCCTTTAAGTATGAAGTAATCTCCACGTCCTGCTGAGAAATTGTGTTTAGCTATCAGAGTAAGCTATAAATGGCATCAACTGGTATAGTTCTTTCTTCATTTGGCGCAACAACAAATGATTTACCTCTCTGAAGTTTCCTGGAGTTGATCGATTTCATAACTTTAATTTAAAAATATTAAGTAAGAGAAAATAATACACAAGTCCAGCAGCAAAACCCATAAATATTTAGATTTCATATAGGACTTCTTCTTCTAGTCTGGAGCAGACATCAGCGATCATGTCTCTCCAATCCTCTCTATCATTTGGTATTTGGATGAAGTTGTTGTTGCTTCTATTATTTATGATTCAACCGTTTAGGCTTTCCACATGCCTCTTTCCCAATTTTGATTACCTCTTTTGCCTTGTATTTTTCCACATAAGGCTAATTCCTCTAATCCACCTCTTCTGTTGATATGCCTCATAAATTTTGTTTGTCTTTTCCTGATGGTTTTGATAAGTGTCTTGTAACACCTACAAATTTCTTTTTTCTCTGCCTACAATATTCTCAACAACTTTATCAAGAACCACACCTCCACTCTACAGTTTCATCACCATTTCATTACTATGTCCTTACGACTTATCTGTAGTAAATGTTTAATTTTGAAAATCATTCTCAAACCATATCGATATACATTTTACACAAACACAGCATAAGAATTCTAAATTGTAATCTTTGAACTTTCTTAGAAAGCAACTGGCCATCCCTCTTGTTTGCAACAGCTTGGCATCATTTCACTGATCATTGTACTATAGAACCTACTTGGTTTTATTCTTTCATTCTGTCTACAAGTGTTTGTGGTTTTCATTTACGCCTACAGCCCAGCATGCAATATGTTATGATCTAGACCAGGCCTCAGCAACCTGTGCCAACCATGGCACGATTTTGATTGGCACTCAGGTACCAAGCGTGGCATGATTTTCTAACACTACTTCGGCACAGCACTACAAAAACGTTGTCGACACCTGATCCAGACATTTATGTGCAGGCAATCTTGTGACTCTGCTGCATCTTGAATTCTTGAATGTACCATCATACATATTTGTCATGTCTTGCATATTCGTTCAATCAATGATGTTCCAACTGAACATTAACATCGTCATTTTGGCTGAAAGCAATATGTGCCGTACAATTGTTTGTTTTTTTAAAGAATCGCAAAGCAACTATATGATAAGAATGACATTTCTGGTAAAGCTATTTAGTTGTTTACATTAAGAAAATATGAGATCATATAAAGAAACTACACTGCAAACCGCTTTAGGTGATCTCGGATGTGGCAAATTTCTTTTGAGAAGAAAAATTTGTTTATCCCCGACAATTTTTCTTCTTTGTCTCTTATAAGAGGAATTTCTGATCAGAAGAACTATTTCTTGGGGCCCAGGTGGGTTCGCCTTATCAGGTCTGCACTGTATTAAATAACATTACATTCCAACTGCATATTTAGAAACAACATTTTCTAATGAAGATAAGTCTGTATACTAAAAGTACTAGGGATCCCTGCGTGTAGCGGTCAACTACCTGCCCACATTCCTTTCTGGACTCCATCATATGGTTCACAAGTGCAATTTTTTCAGAGAACCCTGGGGGTCATCGCTGAAGCTAAGGGCTTTGTGCTCTGTGGGACACTTTGGGCAGACTGATGTTCTGAAAGAAGCCTGAGGCGTGCCGAATACAAAACAGTGCAATGAAGTCAATTCTTGAGCCTTTAAACCCTTTAAAGCACTAATCTAGTTTATAAATATGTAATCCTTGAATGCAAAGAGTCAAGCTATACTTAAATACAACTGTTACTGATTTTAACACAAGTTACAACAACAAACAAATAAGACATCATATCAGGAAAAAACTAAGAATCTATTAAGCGACAAATAAGGTATCAAAAATGGGTTTATTGCTGCCGAGCTATTATGGGACTTTGAATAAAAACACAAAATATGACTGAGAAGCTTGCTGGATGGAAAAACACATAAAGACAAACATTTCAACTGAAGTCTTTACCAACTGAACAACAAAAACATACAGATATAGGCAAACATTTCAACTGAAGTCTTTACCAACTGAACAACAAAAACATACAGATACAGGCAAACATTTCAACTGAAGTCTTTACCAAGAGAACAACAAAATTACACAGATACAGGCAAACATTTCAACTGAAGTCTTTACCAAGAGAACAACAAAAACACACAGATACAGGCAAATATTTCAACTGAAGTCTTTACCAAGAGAACAATAAAAACACACAGATATAGGCAAACATTTCAACTGAAGTGAGAACCAAGAGAACAACAAAAATACACAGATACAGCAAATATTTCAACCGAAGTCTTTACCAAGAGAACAACAAAAACACAGATACAGGCAAACATTTAAACTGAAGTCTTTACCAAGAGAACAACAAAAACACAGATACAGGCAAACATTTCAACTGAAGTCTTTACCAAGAGAACAATAAAAACACACAGATACAGGCAAACATTTCAACTGAAGTCTTTACCAAGAGAACAACAAAACTACAGATACAGGCAAACATTTTAACTGAAGTCTTTACCAAAAGAACAACAAAAACAGCAATAAAATATAAATAAAAACAAAAAACAAAGGAGTATCTCCCTGAAGGTAATCCAATTAAGAAAACTGGGTGTTTAAAACAGAAATATTGGATAAGAAAGACTCTTTCTTGTTCAATATTTTCATTTAGGTTCCCAGTTTTCTGATTTGGACTCCGTCCAGGGAGGAAATCCTTTGGGTTGTCAATTTTTTAATTGCTTTGTTTTTCTTGATTCATTGAGAAATACTTCGATCAAAACTTTAGCCTGTATGAGTGGTTTTTTGTTTCACCCCTCAAGATTCTGTCATATTTTGTTTTTAATTCAGACTGGGCGACAAATAAGCTCATGGAGAAATACAAAAATAATGAATAATTGTCTGCTTAATGTTTTACTGGAAAAAACAACAGAAGATATGAACTATGTTTGTTGAAATATCTCAAATGACAAGAGCATGGTTGAAAACAGCTCCACAACTCAATACTTGTTTATGCAAGGTTATATACACACAGCAGACTACAACATCAATCAAGAAACATTTCTCCACTAGAGCTTTCTAGAAAACACACAGCTCACTCTCCTAACTGACCTGTGTCTGGCAATCATCTCCAGTGACAATATTGCCCACAACTCTTAGGGCAGCAGCCACAACACTTTGATGATTGTGCCTGTTGACAAAAAAGTCCCTAGATAAACTGTTATGTTGTAACTATCACCAGTCTCCTATTATTAAAATTGATCATTAACATCCACTCACAGATTTTTTAAGTCTATAAACAGAGAGGCAAAATAGCTAAGAAATGGATGAATGAAGATATCTTAAAACTGATGGACAAAAGAAAACAGAGTAAAAATGACAAACAAGAATACGCTAAGATAAATAAAGAAATAAAAGATAAATGTGGGAAGGCTAAAGAAAGTTGGTTAAACGAGCAATGCAAAAAAATTGAATTAAATTCCATTAAAGATACAAAAAATATGCACAGACAAATCAGTGAGCTTACAGGAAGAAAAATAAGAATAAATACAGGGTGTTTGAAATCAAAAACAGGAAAGATAATATTAGAGGAAGATGCTATAATGAAGAGGTGGAATGAGTATATAAGAGAATTATATGAAGGAGAAAGGGAAGAATTAACAGAAGATAGTAACTTAGAAGGTCCACCTATTCTGAAAGAAGAAGTCGCTGACGCTATGAAACGTATGAAGAAAGGAAAAACAGCTGGGCCAGATGAAATCACAATAGAAGAATTAGAGGTATTGGGAGAATTTGGAGTAGATATATTAACCAAAATGTTGAATGATATTTACAGCAGTGGATATTTACCCAGTGATATGCTGAAATCTGTATTTATAGCTATACCAAAAAGACTAGGAGCAATTGATTGTGAAGATTTTCGTACAATTAACCTTATAAACCATATCACTAAGCTTCTACTCAGAATCATAATGAGAAGAACCAAAAAGAAAATAAAAATGGAAATTAGTGAAGAACAGTATGGATTTGTGGAAGGAAAGGGCACAAACAATGCAATTTATACATTACGGACACTAATAGAAAGGTCAATAGAGAAACAGAGAGACATATATTTGTGCTTCATAGATTATACTAAGGCATTTGATAAAGTAGAACATGATGAACTGATTAAAATGTTGGAAGATATCAACACTGATGGAAAAGATTTAAGAATAATAAAGAATATTTACTGGAACCAAGTAGCAGCAATTAAAATGGGAAATAAAGAGGGTAGTTACGAACAGATAAAGCTAGGAGTACGACAAGGGTGTGTCTTGTCACCAGATCTTTTCTCCCTGTATAGCGAAGTAATAATGAGAGAGATCAAAGAGATGCCAGGAATACTAGTTGGAGGTTATAATATAAATAATATACGCTATGCAGATGACACAGTATTGGTGGCGGATAATTCAACAGACCTACAACAATTATTAGACGTTGTAGTAACAGAGAGTGCAAGGAAAGGACTCTCCTTGAATATCAAGAAAACAGTAACAATGGTAATATCAAAAAAAATGGTGACACCAAAATGTGACATAGAAATAGAAGGGAAAATCCTTAACCAAGTGGATAATTTTAGATACCTAGGGGCATTTATAACATCAGATGGAAGATGTACAACAGAGATTAGGAGCAGAATAGGGCAGGCAAAAGCCGCATTTCAGAAAATGAAGAGTATCTTATGCAATAAGTCACTATCACTGAATGTAAGAAAGAGAGTGCTGAAATGCTATGTAGAACCAGTTTTGCTGTATGGCAGTGAATCTTGGAATGTAAATGAACAAATTAAGAAGAAATTAGAAGCAACAGAGATGTGGTTCCTGAGACAAATGTTGCGAATTCCTTGGACTGCCAGAGTAACTAACGACGACTGCCTGAAACAGGCTAACGAAACTAGAACATTATATACAACAATAAGACAGAGACAAACAGCTTTCCTCGGTCATGTGATGAGAAGAGAGGCATTGGAGAACATCGTAACAACTGGAAAGATCGAGGGGAAGAGAGGCAGAGGTAGACCAAGAGAAGTGATGCTGGATGGATTGAGACGGTGGCATGGAGGAATATCAGCAGCAGAGTTGATCCAGAAAACCAAAGACCGAGATCTATGGAGAGCCATGAACGCCTACGCCAGCCGGCACGGCACTTGATGATGATGATAAACATGTCAATGGCTCTATCATGAGCAGACTTTTCAAGATTTGAAGCGACTTCTATTATAAGGAATAAAACCCTTTCTGAAAGATCTGCAGTGGCACAAAGAGCAACCAGTGCAGACGAACAAAGCTTACACAAGTTTACATCATCAGATCAGCATTTGTAAGGTTTCTCATTGCTGCATGAATTTGTATTAAAATGACTCTATACACTTTATGTTTTAGACAGTAAACTTATGTGCAATTTGTACAAAAGTATGATAGACTGATTAAATATCCAACACAAATCCCTGTCTTGACTGAATTCAACAGAAGGCAAACTTGATTGCAGTTTCCTTTCCCATTGTAAAAGGTTAAAGTAGTCCAATAGAACATACTACCATTAGGGTGTGTGAAGTGTTAGGACTTCACATATTATTGGCCATGACATAAGGATGGGGTGTGAAGTGTTAGGACCACATATTATTGGCCATGACATAAGGATGGGGTGTGAAGTGTTAGGACTTTATATGGATGGGGCGTGAAGTGTTAGGACTTCACATATTATTGGCCATAACATATGGATGGGGTGTGAAGTGTTAGGACTTCACATATTATTGGCCATGTCATATGGATGGGGTGTGAAGTGTTAGGACTTTATATGGATGGGGTGTGAAGTGTTAGGACTTTATATGGATGGGGTGTGAAGTGTTAGGACTTTATATGGATGGGGTGTGAAGTGTTAAAACTTCACATATTATTGGCTATGACATATGGATGGGGTGTGAAGTGTTAGGACTTCACATATTATTGGTCATGACATATGGATGGGGTGTGAAGTGTTAGGACTTCACATATTATTGGTCATGACATATGGATGGGGTGTTCACATATTATTGGCCATGTCATATGGATGGGGTGTGAAGTGTTAGGACTTCACATATTATTGGCCATGACATATGGATGGGGTGTGAAGTGTTAGGACTTTATATGGATGGGGCGTGAAGTGTTAGGACTTTATATGGATGGGGTGTGAAGTGTTAGGACTTCACATATTATTGGTCATGACATATGGATGGGGTGTGAAGTGTTAGGACTTCAAATATTATTGGCCATGTCATATGGATGGGGTGTGAAGTGTTAGGACTTCACATATTATTGGCCATGACATATGGATGGGGTGTGAAGTGTTAGGATTTTATATGGATGGGGTGTGAAGTGTTAGGACTTCACATATTATTGGCCATAACATATGGATGGGGTGTGAAGTGTTAGGACTTTATATGGATGGGGCGTGAAGTGTTAGGACTTTATATGGATGGGGTGTGAAGTGTTAGGACTTTATATGGATGGGGTGTGAAGTGTTAGGACTTCACATATTATTGGCCATAACATATGGATGGGGTGTGAAGTGTTAGGATTTTATATGGATGGGGTGTGAAGTGTTAGGACTTCACATATTATTGGCCATAACATATGGATGGGGTGTGAAGTGTTAGGATTTTATATGGATGGGGTGTGAAGTGTTAGGACTTCACATATTATTGGCCATAACATATGGATGGGGTGTGAAGTGTTAGGATTTTATATGGATGGGGTGTGAAGTTTTAGGACTTCACATATTATTGGCCATAACATATGGATGGGGTGTGAAGTGTTAGGACTTCACATATTATTGGCCATGTCATATGGATGAGGTGTGAAGTGTTAGGACTTTATATGGATGGGGTGTGAAGTGTTAGGACTTTATATGGATGGGGTGTGAAGTGTTAGGACTTTATATGGATGGGGTGTGAAGTGTTAAAACTTCACATATTATTGGCTATGACATATGGATGGGGTGTGAAGTGTTAGGACTTCACATATTATTGGCCATGTCATATGGATGGGGTGGCCCTTCCTCAGTACCTTATCTTCCCAAAAATTCTTAAAATTGTCTGGTACCAATTTTTATGAGGATCGGACGATCCCATATCCAAACTGGTCAGAAACAAATAATCCTGCACATGCTGGGAAACTGAAACTTGACCACTGTTTTGACAGGCAACCACTATTCCTCCACAGCTTCCATAGTGCTATGCTTTTCCATTGTACTTTATTTGTGTCCCTTCGTAATAGCCAATTAATGCTACATATAATCCCATGAACATATGTATATTTGATATATGTAAAATGAACATATATAATATTGTCTATGTTAAGAAAGGATTATGTATCTTTCTTTTTTTTTGCACTCGGTCGTTTTGAACTCAAGCGTAGTCCATACACACTATTTATAGCAGTGATGGACTGAATTTTGCGTGTAGATTAGCTTTCCTTATAAAGTGTCTCTCGTCATCAGGCGAACCTACTCTGACTTCACAGGTACTTGTAATTTACGTCCCCAAGTCAAGGACAACAGGTCAACATTTCAGCTGTCCGGTGTAGGGGTTGAACCACTTACCTCGGCATCAGCACACCGGATGTTTAAGAATATGTGTTCTTACCCATTCAGCCATGCAGACCTGTGATTATGTATCTAATATTAAAAACAAACTGTCGCATGTTTCTTGACCTGTCCATTTAGGGACTGCAGATGAACTACTTTAGCATATGTATCTACAGCTAGTAGGCTACTTTGACTTCCTGCACGATATATCTCAATTCAGTGATACATTTCCTAGCAGTCTAGTTAGCCATTGGCTGAGATATTTCATCACTATTTTCCTTGTCTTCTGTTGTCTCTGTGTGTTGTCACTAATTTGTTCAATAATCCTTTCCTCATGTCAGTGAACTGTTATCATGTTCACTACGACAAAGATTAAGTTTTTGAAACAAAACTGTTTTAGATATGCTGATGTTAAAGGTGTCACAAAACAAAATACCTTCTGATCTGTCGAATGAGGGATGTGCATCACTTAAAATGTATATATATATATATATATATATATATATATATATATATATATATATATATATATATATATATATATATATATATATATATATATATAGTTACATCAAGTAATATAAAATACCAGTTTATAAGAAAACAAATTGTATATATACCCGTAATATTGTATTAATGCCATAGCACTGAACGAAATAGGGAGGTTAAGTCTGTAATCCTGTCATACTGTAGGAGTATTATCCCTCCTGCGCATCAGGACTTTGTCAGAAATTTTTGAAGATGGTTTAGTTAGGCGAATGACCACACTAATTATGCATGACGTTAGTCTCTTTCTGAGCTGGTAACAACAGTCACTTTTTGTCACCTGTTGGTTCTCTTGGGAAGGCCTGCATAATATGCTTTTGAATGTAATAATAAAGAAAGAAGCTCAGATTTCTGTTCTATAATAAAGGAAAGAATCTATTCTTCAAGGGTATCCAGTTTGACCAACAGAGATTAATTTATCAATGAACGAAAGATGAAAAGAAAGTTTTAGTCCCCGGGAAGGTTAGCCCGGTCAACAAATGCCCGCAGAAGTCGGATGTGTCGGCCTCACAGCGCAAGAACGCAGCTCTGCTGTAAACAGGCACAACGCAGTCACATCCGAAAAAAAAATCTGGATGAACGCAGAAGAAGAAGAAGAAGAAGAAAGTTTTAGTGTTGTATCTGCCTTGTTGGGACAACTGTTAGGTAGTGGCACCAGAAAAATGGCTATGTCTCTTGGAGTATTATGTTCGAATAGTTTTCCAAGGCTATTTTGGATCAAATGGCTTGTAGGAGGTAGGATAAATTAAGTATTCTTTTGGAATCTAACTCCTCAAGTAAATAAACATCCATTCACTCCTTTCTGAGGGAGTTTAGTGAAATTCATCTTCTCATCATCATGTGGTTGTGCCAAGACCCTGAGCTTTATATACTTTGCTTCAAAGGGTTGTGCAGGTATACACTGCCTTTATCTCCCATATAATCTATTAAGGGGACATGTTCTAGGAATAGGATAGTCTGTTATAGAAATTCTCTAAAAGAAAAGTGTTTCTTGGTCTTGAATCTTTCAGGCAGGAATTTCTATTCCTAAAAGAATGGTATCTTGATAGACAGACCAGATATATTGGTCTGATCATATAGATTTGAAAGAACCAAAAGTGTTTGTTGGTGGGATGAGTAAGTGAGGAGATGTCATTATATATGGAAGTATTCTCCTGTTTTTCATTTTATTGCAGGATCCTCATTTTTTGTTTATTATCACCACAATATGAGAAACATGAAACTTTGTAAAGTTCAAGTGGTGACCACCTACACTACTTATTGAAGCCAGATCAACATGTTACCCATAATGCTGATGTTATCAAGAAAACTCAAATGCTGTGTGGATGACGAGTATTAAGACAGTGTGATCGAGAAATATAAGTGTGACATTATGAGGAATTTAAAGGGTGGATATAACAGGTGAAATGAACCAGTTCCATTGAGAGATTTTTCCAAACTTTACTTACAAACACTACTACCATCCACAATTTCTTGATGCTTGATCATGACATCTCCAACAAGACTGATTTAACGAGAATATTTGCTATCTAGGAAACTGTACAATGTTTGTCGTAGATTCTCTTTAATGGGTCACTTCATCTTCCGACAACCATGGCTGGATCATCGCTAATCATTAAAATCGCATTTAGCAAAACAATTCTAAAATGTTTCGCTTATTTTATTTCATCTGCGGTAAATTGTTCCAATTTTAATACTGAAACTTTTGCATCAAGTTTGGATTCTGATGATATCAGTTTGAGTGCCATACTATTTGTTGTTCAGCCACAATCTTAAAACCCTATATTAAACAACAAGTTGGCCCAAGTAAATTAAACACATCCAGGCTAAATACTAGTCTGCCCACCCCATTTAGTCTTGAACAGACAGCCAATCAACTTTAGGAACACAAATCTAATATTTTTTACTTGAAACCCACATCTCCCTCTTTTCTTCCCCCAAGTGCTTCCTTCTTTGAAAAAAAAAAACAATGCAGTTAAATAAGAAACAAATAAATTAAGAATTACAAACTGTTATTACAGAAATAAAACAACAACATAAAGCCTTACATAAGCAATTCCACAAGTCGTCTGCATACTCCAGAGTCTATGACAGCTTGTATCTTCTCATTGGGACCATCAGACAAGTAGGAGAGGGCCCAGCATGCATCAGCTAAAACATCCTTGTCTGTATGGTATAAAAGTCTAGCTAGTACAGGCAAAGCTGGACTGACCTGTTTTGCAAAAACAAAACCAATCCTTAATATATTTTTTTTTAACAGCCATGCAGCAATCAAGATGGGGATGAACAGAGCAAATACAATTTAAATGGAGACTGTAAATTATGGTTTTTTATTTTTACAAAAAGCTGATTTTTGTTTTGTTTTTCTAATTGCAGCTGTAATTGTTTACCCCAAAACACAAGTAATGAAACTTCATGCATAGAACAATATGATCTAGCAGAATAGAAAAATACATCAGAACGTACCTTGTTAAAATCTGGCGGTGGGTTTTTACCTCTGCACAGATTTGACAGACACCAGACAGCATTTTTTGTCATTGGCAAAGTAACTGATTTACTCAGCAGGCTGTAGATTATACAGACAGCATTGCTTACACTGCTTGTGAGATGGAGACATATTAACACAGCAAACAAAACTAGTTACCACACAATCATAAATAATCTCTACAAATGTGAACACATGATGACAACACACTGCCACAGAACCATCCTAACAGGAGCACCTGAATTATCATGGTAATAGTTTTGACAAAGAGAACCTACTACACAAATGGTTCTGTGTGCTTGAAGCATTCGATAGTTACGACACCTAATCTATGCACAGTTGAAATTTCTATGTGGCTTTAAGTGGTTGAGCTTCATAATTACCAGGTCAAAACAAAGAACTCTACAATTACCAGATCAAGGTATTATGAGGTGAGATGATCAAAAAAGAAATCTCAAGCACCCTTTGTTTGGGTCTGAAGTGACCCCGGAACACCACACAATTGGGGGGAAAGCACACCCCTGCTAGGGAAACCAAGACTGCTGAACTAATTATCTGCTGCCATGCCTTCTCCCATAATCTAGGAGACTACTGAGGCACTTTTTCTGGCTACATCCTTCTGAGAGAGATGAAGCAGCATAGTGGCCAGCACATATGCCAGCTGGCCCAGTGGTCAAGTGTCTGAATCCCCATCAAGGCAGGTATGTTTATTTTACATTTGCCTGAAATGAGTATCAACAACTGTTTTGGCAAGTAATGGCAACCGGCATATTGACTACATCACTCATCAAATGCCAACTGGTCTATACAAATATGGGGCTAGCACAATATACCCAATATAGCTACGGCATGGCAAAGGGTCCCTTCCTTCCTTTTACTTGCACCCTGAGTGACCTATTCCCATGTGTAATTAGCTTCTTGTCAGAATTTCAGCTTCTGAGTTTTTTTTGTTTTGTTTTTTATTTTTTTATTTCTGTATATTGTTTGTCCAGTGCTTGTTAGTGCATATTCAATATATGTTATATATATAGTGTAATTCAATATTCTACCACACTTCTAGCCCACCCTATGAGTACATTTGATTTACTCTAGAAAGATCTATACTCTATAGACAGTTTACTCTGTCTAGGCTGCCACAAATTCACTAGTGCTACTACAGCACTGTATGATCTCCAAAAAAGAACAACAGAATAGCAAGCAAGAACATGACAAACAAATTATAATAAAAGAATAAGCTGACAGAACTTACTTCAAGAGTGGTACAAGTATTCCTTCACCCAACACATAGTCTCTGCACTCAGGACTATCCCCAGCAATGTTGCCCAGTGCCCACACAGCCTATTGATAATCATATAGTATACACTATACATCAGTTTATATCATATAGTATATTACACATATACTAACAAAGGAGACAGTCCAAAGAATAATTGAAAACCATAAACTGATTAGAGAAATAGACAATATTTTTTGGGTGTATTCTGAGGAGAAATAAACTTGAAAACATATTGATAACTGGCAAAATTAATGGGAAATGAGCAAATGGTAGACAAAGAGATGAAATTACCTGGATAGCTTGGCCTCATGACATAACTGATGATTATATGAGACGGCGAACCATGACCGTCCACGCTTACCGGCATGACACATGAAGGCCATGACGATAGCATAACATTAATAAACAATCTGTCTTATGCAGATGACACAGTATTGATGGCTGACTTTGTAAGCAATCTGCAAGTGTTGGACATTGCAGTAGTACAGAGTGAAAACAAGGGACTTTCCTTTAATATCAAGAAAACATAAGCAATGTTCATATCAAAGAAAATGACAACACCTAATTATGATTTTACAACAGATGAAAAATTATAAAATAAATTATAATAAATATCATCTAAAATAATTTATTTAAAAATTCAAATATTTAGAAGCAATCTTAATATAGATGGAAGTGTTTGACATTGATTAAGAGCTAAATAAGCTAAGTAAGAACTTCATTTCAGAAGAGAAGATGAAAAGTATTTCAAGCAATAAATCTCTGTGACTGAATGTCACAAAGAGAGTGTTGAAATGTTATATCGTTCAGCTGTTTGTGGCTGTGAATTTTGGAATGTGAACAGATTAGTAAGAGCTTTGGAGGAATCAGAGACGTTTTTTTTAGACACATGCATGCATGCATGTATACGTGTGCATGTGTGTTGCGCTCATTCACAGCCTTGCTAAAAACAAACATTTACTTAAGACAAAAGAACAATATATTTTTCTCAGAACAATTAACAATTTCTGTATTTCAGCTTTATATGTGTTTAAAAGTGTATGTATGAACATAAGTTCCTCATTTTCAAAACACTGTTTAAAACACTCAGACAGGCGCTTGTATCTCTCAAATTAAATTGATCTGTCTATACATTTTATTTTTTAATTTGACATTTACAGTACAACATTGACAACTTTTCAATACAAACCGAAAAACAATAAATACACTTTTAACAATAATCTCAAAGATGGACTAAATCTAGAAATTATTTTTTTTTTCCATTTGGCATTACGAAAGTATTAAAAACATTGTAACCATGCAGTTTTTCTGTGGCAATAAACGACCCATAAACAGCATTATGTTTTGGAAACTATAATACTTTTGCTATATTAAACGTCACAATGAACAAAAATGGAAGGCATGGTTTCCAAATGAAGCGGCAGGACTTGAACACAAAGATGGACACAAGATAGTTAAGACACAGCGGACATAAATGAATTTATGAACATGTATTGGACATGTATGAACAAATAGTTTTGAAAAAAAAACTTGCCTGTTCCTGTACATCATCAATTTCAGAGCTGAGCAGACGTATAAATATTGGCACTGCTCCAGCATTGATGACCATTCGTGTTTGTAGTGATGTGCCTGATGCAATATTTGTCAGGGCCCAAGCAGCTTCAAACTGCAAGAAGAAGGAAAGGATATTTGAGATGATCTGAGTTGTCATCAATGTACATATTCTATCGCTAATTAACAATTTACAATTAGAATCTTCATGAACAGATTAAGGTATTCTTTGCAATTTAAAGCCTTCACGTATACACCATGGGTTGTAGTTATTATGCCTTTTTGAAGCACAATGTAACAAACTATCGTCTGTCAAGACGGCAAGGTGCCAATGAATATATAATTTTTTTTTTCTCTGAGCATATGTATACATTCACGAACAGTTAAAGCTAGGAGTACGACATGGGTGTGTCTTGTCACCGGATCTCCTCTCCCTATATAGCGAAGTAATAATAAGAGAGAATACTAATCGAAGCCAGGAATACTAATCGAAGGTTATAATATAAACAATATATGCTACGCAGATGATACAGTATTGGTAGCAGATAATGCAACAGACCTACAACAATTGTTGGACACTGTAGTAACAGAAGAGTGCAAAGAAAGGACTCCTTGAATATCAAGAAAACAGTAAAAATGATGATATCAAAGAAAATGGTGACACCAAAACGTGACATAGAAATAGAAGGGAAAATTCTTAACCAAGTGGATAATTTTAAATACCTAGGGGCATTTATAACATCAGATGAAAGATGTACAACAGAGATTAAGAGCAGAATAGGGCAAGCAAAAGCTGCATTTCAGAAAATGAAGAGTATCTTATGCAATAAGTCACTATCACTGAATGTAAGAAAGAGTGTTGAAAAACTATATAGAATCAGTTTTGCTAAATGGCAGTGAATTTTGGAATGTAAATGAACAAATTAAGAAGATATCGAGGCAACAAAGATGTGGTTTCTGAGATGAATGTTGCGAATTCCTTGGACTGCCAGAGTAATTAACGATTGCCTGAAACAGATTTATGAAACTAGAACATTATATACAACAATAAGAAAGAGACAAACAGCTTTCTTCGATCATGTGATGAGAAGAGAGGCATTGGAGAACATCGTGACAACTGGAAAGAACAAGGGGAAGATAGGTAGAGGCAGACCAGGAGAAATGATGCTGGATGGATTGAGATGGTGGCATGGAGGGATATCATCAGCAAAGTTGATCCAGAACACCAAAGACCGAGATCTGTGGAGAGCCATGAATGCCTACGCCAGTTGGCAGGGCACTTGATGATGATGATATGTATACATATTTATTTTTACTTACATGAACACATACACATGCAGACATACACACACACAAAACAACAATTGTCTTTAAAACTGCTACTTCAGCTATGTACAATCAACTCATTGTATATATTTGTGCTCATATTAGTAACATAAGAATTTAGATGTAACTATATGAAAGTTAGTTAGTCGAGGTTCCAACTTCACGGCAACGGGTTGTCCCTATTAAGCTCCGTTCCTGTGCCAGTGGATATAACACAAAATGCTCCCCGCTGCCCAATGTGAAAAGTGGAATAGGCAGGAGTCTCGTCAATCCAACAGCCCGCACAGGTACACTGTGCATAATGCTGCTGCCAGAATGCCAACACAAAATTAATTCACGAAAACCACAGTTCACTGTCGATGGACTCGGCAGTCACCAGAAAGACCTCATTGACCCGGGTTTTCTCACATGGCTCAGTCTTTTACCGCAGGGCAACCCGCCGAAAGTGTCACATAAAGCATGAACTCTGCAGCTTCAGCGCCGACTCCCGGGAGTCTCCTGAAAAATGTACTCGTGAACCAAAAAGGCAAATCAGTCTATTCCGCAACAACCGGTAGCCATTGTTTCGAACATGCAGGTCACTGTACAGGACAGATGTAAAAGCATTCCCCACGAATTTCACAGCTCAGTGTCGCCCAAGCGCTCACTCAGTAGCAAGGCGGCGGAACCATGTACTACCAGTCCAACATGAGGAAAATGCGATTGCAAACCATAGCAGCAAGCATAAACACGCCACAGGTCTTAACGGTTCACGCCTAACCGCCATGTTGGCGAAAGGAAGTCCCACTATATTATATTAAAATATTAACTATATTAAAAGATGAGGGTAGCCATATAGCAATGCTGTAGCTGAGGAATGGTCACAAATAATAATCCTGCCCCTGCTGGGGACTGAACTCTGGCCTTGTCTTAGCAGGCAAGAGTACTAACCACTATACCATTGCATACCAACCTGGCATGACACAAAATAACAAATGAATTCATAATGACTCAGATACTTGTCACAGAATAAAGAGGTTACAGGCAAGATAACTTCATTGCACCGGGTTCTATTCCACATGGCTCGGTCTTCTTCCAGCAGAGTGGCCGACCACGAGCGCTGCACAGAGCATGAACTCTGTAGCTCCAGCAGAGACTTCAAGGGGTCTCTGAACAAAATGCACTTGTGAACAGAATGAAGGAATGTGAAAGTGAATCCTTGACTTTTGTAACACAATGCAGGCATCCTGACCACTTCACCATGGAGACCCAAGCTTGTTACATACTGAGTCCCGAAAAGTATGCAATTAATTAGTCACTGTTCAGTAACAAATGATGAGTTGCCTTGTTTCACTAGTAGTATTTCAATGAGATACAACTAATGAAGAAATTATCATCTCTTGCAATTAAAAATATCCTTTCTGTATTTAAAATTTTGGTGCCACGTGTTCATGCATTTTCAACCCAAGGAAGGTTGGTTGATTGATGAATCCCACAGAAGACTGAGTTTCAACTCTCAGATCTGATTCACTGATATTCAGGTAATCTGAGCCCTGAAAATGGCATGCATCTATTGAAGTGATGTTGGTATAAAGACATTCTTTCCAATCTGATAACAAAGTATCATCTCCAGGGGCAGTATTGCGGAGCTCTCCCTTGTTCAACCTCAGAAAAAGCTGTGTGTGTAAAACTGGTACTGACACTTCAAACATGAGATTGTAACATGAGATATTAGATTGTAACCAGGTCATGATTCGGCACAGCACATACGGACTGCCTGGTCAGGCCCAGGTTGGTCATGTTTCCTCCACAAGGTTTAGGTATTTTCTTGTTACCAGGCTCCAACCCAATGTCAACATGGATCCTCCACAAGTTTTAGGTATTTCCATGTTACCAGACTCCAACCCTATGTCTAGAGAGATCCTCCACAAGTTTTAGATATTTCCATGTTACCAGACTCCAGCCCTATGTCTAGAGGGATCCTCCACAAGTTTTAGGTATTTCTATGTTACCAGACTCCAACCCTATGTCTAGAGGGATCCTCCACAAGTTTTAGGTATTTCTATGTTACCAGACTCCAGCCCTATGTCTAGAGGGATCCTCCACAAGTTTTAGGTATTTCTATGTTACCAGACTCCAACCCTATGTCTAGAGAGATCCTCCACAAGTTTTAGGTATTTCCATGTTACCAGACTCCAACCGTTCTCTGTGGCTAAGGGCTTGCGAACGCGGTTTGTGAGCCCGTATACCCGGGTTCGAAACACGGCGATGCTGGTTTTTTCGAAAAAGGTATAGGGGCCGGTCGTTCAGAAAGCAATGGCAAACTACTGAACGTAACAATTGCCTAGTACATCAACAGCAGCTGAAAATGCTGGTGTTGACTGCAACGTCCCGTAAGGGATACGCAACACAATTAAAAAAAAGACTCCAACCCTATGTCTAGAGGGATCCTCCATAAGGAGACAACTGGATAACTTTCACTATGAAGAGTTATGAAATAAATAAATCTATCATTTTGTTGGCAATGTTTACCCAAAAACCAGGATGAGTTATAAATAATCTAAGGATTTGTCCATAAGCAAAACTGTCAAAAACAAACCTGTAAAGACCAACTGCTGTCTCTCTGTAAAAATTCCACAAACCTTGGGATGACACCAGTCTGAATGACTTCATCAATGGGTGGATTTGGTTCTGTGTCAAGAAGGAAATTTCTTAAAATAGTGCTGTTTAATAATTATTAAGAAAGTGTGCTGATCACAAAATCTCAATAATGGTCTGTTACATGTGTGTATAGGAATTTTATGAGGGGGGCTTCTAATCAAAACCTTTAAAGTGTGACAGAAATTGCAATAACCATGTCATTGTCTTGCAAACTGCCAATATTGTTGTTAAGGATGTCAAATTGTTAAGCATGTCACTTCACACTGCAGACGTACACGGTGACGTCAAAGGGACAGTTCAAAGATGACCACCCACTTCTGACATGCACCAAAGAGGAGCAGCGTTCCAAAGGAAAGGTAATACCAATATGTCTGGAACAAGACAAGCTGCAGGAGCTGTCAGATTAGCAAAGCAATGCTCTAACTGTTCGTCTGTCTGAGCTAGTCCTGAAGACTAAATGTCATGACAGGACAAACCACGCCTTAACCCTTTACAAGGCAGAGCGTCCGTTTCCGTCCGATGCCTTAAACACGCAGAGCAGCCCATTACGTCCGATACTATTATGCATTGTAAAAACACGATCTCTCGGCTTTCTAACACTTCCGACGGCTACTATCGCTTTCGCTGATAGCTTGACAACGTGGCCGCCATTTGTAAACGCGATACTATGAATTTGAACGGACTTTTTTGAATAGTTTTCGGGACTTTTACGCTGTTTTTCAAAACGGATTTCGGCGATTCTTCAAGTGATAGCCGAGATTTCACTAGGTTCAATTTAAATGACATTAAAGGGCACAAAGTTGACTATTAATCGGAGCTAGATATCAGTGCAAAGCGTTACTTTGCATTAGCAGTCTGAGTCGGACTTTAAAGAAAGTGATTATGATTCTGAAAATGTGTTTGTAAATTGCCGTATAGATGACGGAAAATCACAAACAACATGCTGTATTTCGTAAATATTTGTGTTCATATATGGATTACCAACAACAATCACGTGAGTAACATATTCTGCATGCTTTTCCCTTCATTGTGTTGTTTATTTAACTAAAATCGGTTGACTAACACCTTAATTGTGATGTTTTTACTAACGCGACCCGAAATTTTACCAAACCTGAAAAAATCTTGCCCGTTCAGGGCTAAAAAACGGACAAGCGTCTGCCCTGTAAAGGGTTAAACCTTGGTCGGCAACTGGTCTAGAATGGTCATAAAATAGAAAGAGGAATTAGACGATATTGTGATGGCTGGAAAGACCAGTGGTAGAACAGACAGAGCCACACTGAGAGAAATGATGTTGGAAAGAAGTGGCTTAGAGAGGAATGTCATCAATAGAATTGATTCAGGGCACAAAAGACAGAGATCTGTGAACAGACAACACCTATGCCATTCAACAAGGAACATAATTATGGCATCTGCTGCAGAATCCTCTTCACCTCTATTACCTCTCTGTGTTGATGAGTAAAAGGTTAAACAGAATGTAAACCCCTCTTCTTAAACTGTGGTGGCGCAGTGATTAGTGCACTAGCTTATCATGACAGTGGCCCAGCAGTGGTATTATGTTTCTTTCATAAAAGGCTTCTCAAATCGACTCAATCTTGTAAAATGGATACCAGATAACTTTCAGAATTGTTTGGGAAGGAAAGTCAGTCAGGAAGGGAACTAAACTGGCTACACGAGCTCATTACGCTAAGGTCTACAGAATGTATAGTCTGACACTGCACATCTGAAATGACAATGGTTTGGTGCAATGAATTTTCATCACTTTCTATTCCTCACTCTAGTGATAATTTCTGAAAGACTGCTGTTCATTGATCGTTTAATGCTACCTTTCCACTTGTATTGCTGCCTTACCTCTTGCTCGTCTGCCTTCTGCTTATTCTTCTAATATAATTATAGAATGCCACGTGAATCAAAATCACACAGCAGTGGATTTTCCTCTATAAACTGCATCAAAATTCCACATTTGCAATTTTTGCTATCACCCCTCCACATATTTCAAGGATGTCACAAGTGTTTCATGAGTCCTCTCCACAGTCCAGATCCTCAGTAAGGCTTCTCAGAGTCTTTTAAAAGGTGGTCTAAATGTGGCAGAGAACAAGTGGATGCATGAGAGATCTCAGTTTATATGCTATGCAAATAATGCTGTCGGAAGATAACTGTCCCATCATAGCCTGGGTTTCTCCTGTTCATGTTTCTGTAGGTTTCACACATGGGTACTATTGAATCTCTCTCAGGACATTCTGACTCAGAGATGTGGATCTGGTTAGTCTGGAAGATTCAGAATACTTCATTCTTAAGTCTTCCACCAAGAACTGCCTGAAGGAAGTAACAAGCACTTCTGCCACACGTCAGTTGCTTGCAAGGCAACTGCACATTTGTCTTCCCACATCAAGCATGTGTCAACTGGAGCTAAAATTTAGAAGTTCCTCTTCTTATAGTTAGCCAAATGTCATACTGGGTTGAATCTGCAATTATATATAGTTATCATATAATTGTAGTAAATTACAGTGGTACTCAATCGACCTGTCATTGGGCATGCACTCCCGCAACAGTGCGAACAATAAAGGTAAACGAAGTCCCATAGCAGATACTGCTAATGGGATCTTAAGTGTTAGGCCTTCAAAGATTTTAGGTCATAACATGCAAGACAGGATGGGCAGTTTCCTTCCTCATAGCCTTTCCTTTCCAGGCAATTCTTAGAAACTTCTGGAAATTGTCTGGTGCCCATTTTTATGAGGCTGGATTGACCCCAGAGTCATACTGGACTGAAAAAGCAATCCTACCTCTCTGTTGAGGATTGATTGGAGAACTGTTAACAATGAACAATCGATCAATCATGTGCTTGCAGTTTACCAGAAATGACCAGACATATGTGAAGTAATGACAGCAGCCGAAAATATCCCAATAGCAGTTTGTGATTTCCCTCTCATCTAATTTTAGATTTCCATGTTACGGTGCACAAATTTAAAGGTTTTCTACTCTTTTCTTTTTATCTTCCCCTCCCCAAAGTTTTTTTCACAGCCTTGAAACTCTTTAAGTCGTGTCTGGATTTTTCCTGTTTCCAAGTTCACTACCATCCCCTGGAAGGTCATATCTGACTTTTATAACCACTTAAGCTGTAGCATGAAAGCATAATGATACCACTAAGACAACCCCACTCACACAGCATGAATTATTAACACAAGATACAACCATGTTATGGCAAATCTTACCTCTTGATAAAAGCTTCCGAAACTTTTGTGTTGCCATTTCCTGTTCTTCTACCTCATTGCTGTACAATGCTTGCACCATCTCTGGGCTTATACCATCCTAAAAGCAATCATTTAAGTTTGATATAAATTCATTTCTCTTAGATAAACAGGATTCTATCTACACAAAACTGAGTCTTTGGATTATATTTAATGGCCACATCGTTGTGCGAAATGTGTGCCTAAGTGTGCAATTAAAGTAAATGACGTTATTTTGAGGCAAGTGTAGAAATTCAGATATCAAGGCACACGGATAACATCAGATGGAAGATGCATGACAGAGATAAAGAAAATAATAGGACAAACAAAAACTTCATTCTATGAAATGAAGAATATTATGTGCAATATTTCCTTGTAAGTTAGAAAAAGAGTTCTTGCATGTTACATAGAACCAATTTTAACATACGGCTGCGAATCCTGAACAATTAGGAAACAGGTGAAAAAATCTCTAGAAGCTTTGGAGATGTAATTTTATAGATTAATGCTGAAAATTAATTGGACAGCTTAAATGGGCAATCTGGACAATTTGAGGTAGCCAAATCGCAAAGACAACTTATCACAAACATCAGAAAGAAACAGTCATCATTTTTTGACTACATTATAAGATGACAAAAACTGGAACACGTGAAAACCAGAGAGATGTGGGGAAAGAAAGATAGAGGAAGCGTGAGAAAAATATGTTCATGTTAATTGGATACACTGATTAGAAAATAACTAAAAGTCACTCTAATGACTGCTAAAAATAGTAATGGCATGAATGATCAAATACTTTTTTTTTTTTTCGCATATCCTTTACAGGACATCGCTGTCAACAGCTGCCTGTTGATTTCTTGGCAAGATTACGCTCAGTAGTTTGCCATTGCTTTCTGAGCGGCCGGCTCAGTTATCCCGCAAGTCACCAGCGGGGGTCGAACCGCTCCCAGCTCTCACCCGCTACGAGACTCTGCGTGATAAACGGGATTACTGCGAAAGTGTTGTAACCCCTCGGCCAGAGAGACCGGCGATCAAATACTACAGCAGACAAATTCACAAAGGTGGATTGTGGCATCACTGAATGAATTGCTGGGCACTGTTTTGTCAAACCTGTGGTTCAGTACATCTGACCCTAACAAGTGTTTTTCAAGATGGCTTTTCCTAGTCTTTGACTGTACCCAGGTACCTGCAAGGCAGCAGGTTTGTCTCTCTGACTGGTTCCTAACCCTTCAAAGACTGCCCAAAATATAACATATATAGGCAAACATCATCTAGAGAAACAACAGTGGAGGATAAACTCTATGGACCAATGAGTGAACTAAAAACAACAGTGAAGTTTATACAAGAGACAATATTGCAGACCTAGACAATAAATTTCAAGCGAATGAAAGATGAAAAATTTTAATATTTTTTACATGTCATGAATCTATATTTGTCACAATCGGATTAGTTAAAGCTAACCTAGACAAAGTAGAACAAAACAAAGAGGAAAATAAAAACATGCCCTTTTATTGCTAAACTACTAATATCCATATAGGACTGTGACTCAGTGACAGAATTGGTTATGTGAATCTCATAAAAAGGATTAAGACAAATTTGCTGTGAAACAGTTGAGCAAAAGACAATGGTTAATGTTTAATAGGTCACATTTGTATGGAAACCAGTTAATAACATAACTTGGTGGAAAAGAGATTTATTACAGAGGAGCAACAAGAAAAAAAGAAATGGAAAAAAAACGACAAAAGAATCGTAGCAGGAGTTGGTTGTGGTCCAATGCTCTATGATGAACTAATATTCATAAAAATAATTTTCACAATTAAACGATGGGTTCTTAATTTTTAGAATTTACCTAAATATTCTTCCACTTATTACGTCACATTCTGTAAATTGGAAAGATAATGACCCAGGCAGGATATTGTAATATAAAATGTGACAAATTTACACTGGATCCTTCCATACATCACTTGATACATTTTATATTACGTATTTTTAATTGAAAATGGTTGCCACAAAATTCAGGTGCTATATTATACGAACTATATTTTATGTGCCGGTCTCTCTGGCTGTGGGGTTATAACACTTTCTCTCTGTAATCCCGTTTATCACGCAGAGTCTCGCAGCGGAGCGAGAACTGAGGTGGTTCGACCCCCGCTCGTGACTTGCGGATACTGAGCCGGCCGCTCAGAAAGCAATGGCAAACTACTGAGCGTAATCTTGCCAAGAGATCAACAGACAGCTGAAAGATGCTGCTGTTGACAGCTAAGTCCTGTAAAAGGATACGCAAAACTTATTTATTTATATTTTATGTAACAAAATTTGATTCTGGAGAAAGGGCACAATAAATTGTTTCTTATAAAACTAAGTGCTGAATAGTCAAAATATGGATTTACTTTTGTCAAACCACAACAATACAAAAACAGCTTGATTCACTTTTAACTCTGTATACATCTTCAAATGGCATGCTGTTTAGCCAACACATTTTGAAGCCACTTAAGTAGCAGTGTGAACATCTAAAAAAAAATCAACTAACTACGTTTATGGATCGGTTAAAGGGTTATTAAAAAAAAGTACATAAGTTTAAATATTTAACATAGATTTATATATTTAACATAGTTTTATATATTTAACATAATTGTATAAGATTAGGTTTCTAAATGAGTGTAAAAATCAGTTTTTGAGCAGGTAACATGTTAATTTAGCCCCACTATTGATAACATAAATCACCACATATTGATAAGGTATCAGAAATGAAATTCATGAGAAGAATACTCAATGTATCAAGAAGAGATAAGATCAGAAATGAAGAAATCGGGACTAAAGTGGGGGTTATAGCTGCGCTAGATTTTATTAGAAGGCAGCAGGTTAAATGGTTTGGCCATGCAAGTAGGTTACCAACTAACAATATACCACAACAAGCAATGATGTACAGACCAGATGAAAGCAGACCAGATGAAAGCAGAGGAAGAGGCCGACCACGTAAATGATGGACGCAGGGAATAACAGTCCATGGGAATATCAATACATCAAGCCCATAAGCAGGCACTCTCTGGCTGTTTATACTTCACCTCAACACCACATAGTACAAAAGGAACATGATGAGATGAGATGAGATCATGTTAATTTAGTCCCACTATTGATAACTGACCGTGGATGATACCAAGGAATCTTGAACATCTATTGGTGAGCCACTTTCATCTTTTTCTGCCACAGCAACATTCCGGCGCTTAAAAATCTGGGGACAAAGAAGCAACAAAACAATTTTTTTTAAACCAAAAATACTTTAAAATCTATCCTCCATCAATCACATTACTTATTTTGATACAAATTCTACAAAGGTCTCTAGGTTTAATTGTGATGACAATAATGGCCTGTATTAAGAATACATTTAATATCGATTAAAACAACCAACAAATAAGTCCCATAACAGAAACACACAGCGGGTATGTAAAGTGTTAAGATCATCATATTTTGTAGGCATGAATGCTTGGAGCAAAAGATGGCCAGTCTTTCCCTCCCACAGCAAATTCCAAGAGCTGACATTGAACACTCGCCCAATTGCACTAATTGGCTGCATAGTGCCTTGACCATTACAACGCTCCCGTATTATTATATTAACTGCTATGCTTTTCTGGCAGAACACATTTTTCACACTATTTGCAATGCAGCTTTTGTAATTCAACCAACACTTCTTTCTTTCTTCTACCTTATTCGCTAAATGTAAAGAATGCCACGGACAGTCAGAAAAACCAATAAGCAAGTCCTACAAGAAGCAGATGAAAATCGTAAACTGATTAGAGAAATTGGGCGTACATAGTCAACATTCTTTGGACACATTATGAGAAGAAATAAACTGGAGAATTTGGTGACAACTGGCAAGACTGAGGGGAAAAGAACAAGGGGAAGGCAGAGAAGTAAATATCTGGATGGTTTGGCCACATGGCATGATCGAGACAAGAACACAGAGTTGATCCACGACTCTGGTGATCATGAGAGATAGTGAAACATGACCACCAACGTTTATCGGCATGGCACATGATGACCTCATACGCACTCAGATCACTATGTTAATTACACTGATGGTAAGTGTCAGGTTTATGACATCTCTCTACAGTTTTAGTGGAACAAAATTGGTTGATGCCATATTGGTTTACAAAAATGACTAAGTTGGCGAGAATTACAGAAAGAACATCTCATTTTAAGGTAAACAAAGAGAGAACAAGATATATACATTTAAAGTAATTTGAATTCTTCCCATTTCCTTTTTCCATCATCACATCAGACACGAAGCGTTTGACTACCACGAAGCTTGTCTTAAAACATAACACACAATTTTGCATTGTGTTTCTTGCCTTTATTTATATATTTAAATAATATATTAACTCTCATCCTATGGTTCAATTTAGTTCTTCTTTCGTTCGCTTGAAATATGTCTAAGCTTGCTTGTGTTCGCTGGCGTGAAGTCCTGTATGTCGGATGAAGACATCCTGTTGTCCAACATCAGTGTGATGTCATACAGGACCTGAGGTTTGCGTGAGTATCCGTTGTCCCATGTCTGGCTTATTGGTGTGCAGACTGGTGGTTCCTCGCTGTGCGGGCAGACACTCTCCGACTTCGGAAGAATCCACGATCCTACTGACTTTAGCCAGGACCCCAAAGGGAACTGTTGCCCAGAACACTCGGCGAGGATGTGTCAATAGGTCTTGGTCAGTATAGAACCCAGTCCTGGTGCCTTGGAAACACCTGGGCGTCCCAAATATGTCTATAACTGCAATGTTGTCTCTTGTATGAATTTAACTGTCCTTTTTAGTTCACTCAGCGGTCCATAGAGTTTATCTTCCACTATCATCTCTCTAGGCCAGAAGGTTTGCCTAGATATGTTATATTTTGGGCAGACTTGGAGTATGTGCTCTAATGTCTGCGACGACAATCCACATGTGCACATGGCTGATTCACCAATCTTGAATTCTGTATACATGTGGTTGCGTAATCTATTGTGTCCTGTTCTGAGGCAGAGAATAATGACTTGTTCTGGTTTGTCCATAACGTGGTAGTCGTCTTGAGTAGGTTTTGGTGGCTTTCTGACTGATTTGATCATTCTTTTCTATTGGTGGTATGTAACGGGCACATCAGGCTGTTCTTTTACTCCTTCCTTAGCCAATCGATCAGCTGTCATTTCCGGGTACTCCACAGTGGGATGGTATCCACTGTATGGTGACCTTATGCTGACTGCTAAATTCAGACAGTGTACCATGGCTGGTATTTAGTAATTTCTCTGTTGCTATCTTGATTGCCTCAATTTCAGCATCATAGTTATGGCAGTACTTTCCTATTGGTACTCTGGCCGTGTCCCTAGTATTATTTGGGTATTCTATATACACCCCCGCTCCTCCATTTCAAACAACACTTTGTGCTGACCCATCTGTGTAGACTCTGATCCAAAGGTCCTGTGGGTATTCTTCATCAAGGAAGCTGAGAGTGGCTGTTCAGCGATGTACACTGTTCTGTTCTTCCTTGTCAAATATTCCTCTCACTTTTGTCTGATCTATGTTCATTTTTCCATGGAGTTAGCTCTGGAATAGTTGTCAGGGGGATACCAACTGTAGGCAGATCAGTGGTTTCTCTGCAGAGTCGTTTAGCTTTGTGGATAAAACTTTCTTTTCAACTGCCACATAGCTAAGTTTTCAAATCTGTTCTTCTTAGGGTGGCCTGGCAAGCTGAGGAACTTTTCTGCTTGTATTAGCGTTTTTGTATCTCTGCGTTCTCTCAGTGCTTGTGTCCTCCCCATCTTCTCCATCTCCACTATAGGGGTTGATCTCATCCCTCCTGTGGTGACTCTAAGTGCTTGATTTTGCACCTTGTCCAGCTCTTGTAGTGTGGTTTTTTATGCTGAACACCACGCAGTTGACCCGTATTCCAGGTGTGGTCGTATGCTCTGTTGATAAACTTTGCTAAGTATTTTGCCACTGGCTCCCCATGTGGTTCCACTTAGTTTTCTCAGGATGGCTATTTACCTTCTGGATTTTGCTACTGCTTTGTTGATGTGCTTTCTCCATGTCATCCTGCCATCAAATGTTACTCCAAGGTATGCTGGTTCTTTAAATTCTCTTAGAGGTGTTCCATTTATCTGGATGATCCCTGTCTTTTGTTTTGGAGAGAGGGTAAATAAAGTGGTGCTGCACTTGTCAGTGTTTATGCTGACACACCATCTATTTGCCCATGCAACAAATGCACCTACAGCTCTTTGTCACGATCTGGTGGCCATTGATGCATGTTCATTTGTGTTCCACAGAACCAGGTCATCAGCGTATATTGCCGTTTTAAGCTCCATTTAGTGATATCTGCATTTGCCTTTAATCTTTTTACTCTTTCAGTTACAGGAAGTTATTTTAAAATAATAGCTCTTTGGGTAAGAAGAAGTTTAACAACAAGCTTAATCAAACTTTCATGGTGGCAAACTAGGCAATCCCAACAGTTATTGAGCAGACTGTCAAGAGCTTTGGCTGAATATACATCTTATTAAGACAAGAATGCAGTACAGCATGTAAGGAGGACAACAGAAATCAGTCTGCAAGTTATCGACATGAGCAGACTGATGAGAAAATCCCATAGCAGAAATAATGATAGTATCCTAGATCAGAAAAATTACTGATTGTCTTTTTCAAAATGTGTAATTTCTGCTTCTATTCTCCGTGTGTTTGTAGGGCTTCCTCTATTTCTTTTGCCATGTGGATTCCAGACAAATATCTTTCTAGTTATCCTATTCTCAGGTTGTCTCAATTTTTGTCCTATGCAACACCAGCACCTTTTCTTGACCTCTCGGTTCACTGGTATTTGTCTAGTTCTCTCTAAGAGTTCCACATTGGTGATTTTGTCATACCATTTTATTCCATCTATTTTGTGTGGGCACCAATTAGTGAATGTTTGTAGTTTATTTGTAACTGTTTTCACTGTTTACCATGTTTCTGATCCATAGTCATCATCATCATCAAGTGCCATGCCGGCTGGCGTGGACATTCATGACTTTCCACAGATCTCGGTCTTTGGTTTTCTGGATTAACTCCGCTGATGATATTCCTCCATGCCACCATCTCAACCCATCCAGCATCATTTCTCTTGGTCTACCTCTCCCTCTCTTCCCCTCAATCTTTCCAGTTGTCACGATGTTCTCCAATGCCTCTCTTCTCATCACATGACCAAAGAAAGCTGTTTGTCTCTTTCTTATTGTTGAATATAATGTTCATTATTGTTAATTACTTTGGCAGTCCAAGGAATTTGCAACATTCGTCTTAGAAACCACATCTGTTGCTTCCAAGTTCTTCCTAATTTGTTCATTTACATTCCAAGATTCACTGCCATACAGCAATACAGGTTCTATATAGCATTTTAGCACTCTCTTTCTTACATTCAATGATAGCGACTTATTGCATAGGATACTCTTCATTTTCCAAAATGCACCCTTGGCTTGCTCTATTCTCCTCTTAATCTCTGTTGTGCATCTTCCATCTGATGTTACAAATGCCCTTATGTATTTAAAACTATCCACCTGGTTAAGAATTTTCCCTTCTATTTCTATTTCACATTTTGGTGTCACCTTTTTCTTTGATATTACCATTGTTACTGTTTTCTTGATATTCAAGGAGAGTCCTTTCTTTGCATTCTCTGTTACTACAATATCCAACAATTGTTGTAGATCTGTAGCATTATCCGCAACCAATACTGTGTCATCTGCATAGCATATTTTGTTTATATTATAACCTCTGATTAGTATTCCTGGCTTCTCTTTGATCTCTCTCATTATTACTTCGCTATAGAGGGAGAAGAGATCCGGTGACAGGATACATCCCTGTTGTACTCCTAGCTTCATTTGTTCATAATTGCTCTCTTTATGTCCCATTTTAATTGCTGCTGTTTGGTTTCAGTAAATATTCTTTATTATTCTGAGATCCTTCCCATCAATGTTAATATCTTCCAATATTTTAATCAGTTCATTATGTTTTACTTTTATCAAATGCCTTCGTATAATCTATGAAATACAAATATGTCTTTCTGTTTCTTTATTGATCTTTCTAATATTGCATTGTTTGTACCCCTTCCTTCCACAAATCCATACTGTTCTTCACCAATTTCCATTTTTTATTATCTTTCTTGTTCTAATTATAATTCTGAATAGAAGCTTAGTGGCATGGTTTATGAGGTTAATTGTATGAAAATCTTCGCATTCAATTGCTCCTGGTCTTTTTAATATAGCTATAAATACTGATTTCAGCATATCACAAAGTAGTTATCAGCTGCTGTAAATATCACTCAATATTTTGGTTAATATATCTACTCCAAATTCTCCCAGTACTGCTAATTTTTCTAATATGATTCCATCTGGCTCAGCTGTTTTTCCTTTCTTCATATGTTTAATAGTGTCAGCGACTTCTTCTATTAGAATAGGTGGACCTTCTATGTTACTTTCTTCTGTTAGTTCTTCCCTTTCTCCATTATATAATTCCCTTATATACTCATTCCACCTCTTCATTATCGCAACTTCCTCCAATAATATCTTTCCTGTTTTTGATTTTAAACACCCTGTATTTGTTATTTTTCTTCCTGTGAACTCACCGATTTGTCTGTGCATATTTTGTGTATCTTTAATAGAAAATTTAATTCAATTTTCTTGCACTGCTGGTTTAACCAACTCTCTTTTGCCTTCACACATTTATCTCTTATTTCTTTATTTAGCTTAGCATACTCTTGTTTGTCATTTTTACTCTGTTTTCTTTTGGCTATCAACTTTAAGATTTATTCAGTCATCCATTTTTTCTTAGCTGTTTGTCTTCTCTCCGGTAATATTTCTTTGCTCGTTTGATGAATGGAGTCCCTTAACATTTCCCATTGTTCATTTATACTCTGTATTTTAGCTATTGCGTTGTACATATTTTTCACAGTCACTTTGTATTGTTCTTAAATTTCTTTATCTACCTTCAAAACCTCTTTATTAAGTCTCACGTTCTTAACCATTTTTTTTCCCTCTCTTCAGTCTTACTTTTATTAGTCCACATAGTGGTACATGATCACTATTACAGTCGGCACCTGGCCTTGTCTTTATATTAACGCATTCCTAAATCTTTTATTAATGAGTATCTAGTCAATTTGGTGGAGTATTGTCTTATCAGGGTGTTTCCGTGTGAAAAGTCGTCTTTTATCGTGTTTAAACCAGGTGTTTCCAATTATCATATCATTGACATATGCCCATTCTATTAGCTTCTCTCCTCTTTCATTTTTTTTTTACCTAAACCGTAATTCCCCATTGCATCCCTCAATTTTCTCTCTCTTACTTTTGCATTAAAATCTAGTATTATCTTTATTTCTTGTGATTTGAGACCGCCATTTCTATTTCATCATAAATGTATTGTATTTCTTCATCACTACTGCTTGTTGTTGGGTGCGTATGCTTGTACAATATTTATATCTATTAGTTTGATTTTATTTTGACCATAGTAACTCTATGTGAAATACACCAGTAACTATTACTAGACTTGGCTGTTTCTTTATCAAATATTAGTCCTACTCCTTTTTTGTGTGTATCCCCTCCAGAATAAATTATTGTGCATTTGTCAGTTGTAATTTTGCCCGATCCCTTCCATCTCATCTGACTTATGCCTAGGATATTCAATTACATGCTTTCCATTTCAATTATAACATTGTCCAACTTGTCCATACAGTAGTACCAATTTAATGTTAGAATAGAATATTCTAGGTTTGATTAACTTCTTTTGACTTCCACAGATTTCCTAGTGCTATAAAAGCTCCTCTAGCCTTCTGTATTCCGATTTTGAATCTTTATGTGCTCCACCCTCTTTGTCTACACTGCTGCCTAAATAGGTGTGATTCAGTTCAGTCGCTGTTCCAACATCACAGCAACAGGTCGTCCACATTATGCTCCGTTCCTGTGCCAGTGAATATCACATAAAATGGTCCTCACTGCCCCATGTGAAAAGTGGAAAAGACAGGAGTCTTGACAAACAACATTCCGCTCAAGCACACTGTGCATAATGCCGCCACCAGAATGTCACCACAAAAGTCCTCCACGCAACATTCATCCTTGATGGAAGTGGCAGTCACTTTCCCAACCAGATGTTCACCTACAAAGTCTCTATGTTTCTAGATGTTGGTGTTCTGTTTCTAGATGTTTTCTAGCAGCCACGCCATTTTATCTCCAAAATGCAGTTCACACAACAAAACAACCAATAGGTGTGTGATTTCATCCCTTCATGTATTAGCTGTGAATACCATACCATATATGGATCCCATACCAATGCTCGCTCCAGATTTCTTAACCTGATGTTAAAACGTAAAAGATGGACAGATAAAAGACATAGAAAAAACACACCTGTTTATTTTTTTAAGAATAAAGATTAATGTTTTCATCCCCTATGTCATTAACATCTGTTATGTACCTGTTCTTCACGTTTCTGTTTTCGAAGCTGTATGCCCTCTTCTTCTCTTCGTCTTCTCAACTCTTGAGAGTCCAAAGCTTTATTTTTGTACGATTTGAACCTGTTGGCTGGCCCGGCAGTGTCGGACATCTGAAATTAAAATGTACCACTTGAATACAAGAATGATCGTAACTGTTTATCCCATTTTATCAATATTAATTTATCACAAGAAAATCACTATCCTGGCTGTAATCAGACAGGATTACAGTAAACTTGGTTGTATAGTATAATGTCCTCTCTGCCAATTTTTCATCTATCAATTGTTGGACCTGCAACCTACAAAAACAATACACCACTCTCTACAATCCCTGTCTAATGTCAGAATAACAGATACTTGTATCTGCTACTGTCAGTCTATTCTTGCCCAATATATCAGCATGGCTTTAGTAACTTGTACAATGGTATTTTCTGCCTTTTCATTAGAAAAACCTAGCAAAAAAGAACCCGGATTCAATAACTGAGTAGGACACTTTAAGGTGTTGTCAAACATGCCTGCACTTGACAACCCTCTGAAAACTATCCCAGAATAAACTCCGTGGAGGAATACATCAGACTATCAGTACACCTCCAGACAAAAGAGAAAGGAATATTCAACAAGGAAAAACAGTGTGCAAAGCAGAACAGCCACTTTCAGTTTTCTTGGTGATGAATATCCACATGACCCCTGGACTCAAGTCTATATACACAGCACCTCTGGGTCCAAGTCTAGACAAGTCAGCACTAAATTTTGTTACAGGAGCAGAAATGTACATAGAATACCTAATATGGATAGGAATATGTACACGGTAGCAACAAGAAAGTACTGTCGCAACTATGATGCAGAATTCCAGGCAATCAAGATAGCAACAGAGATATTACTGAATACCAATCATGGTACACAGCCTGCTGTACTACTGACAGATGCAAAATCAATACTGGAGGCACTTCAGTCTGGAAAATTGCTATGGGAACTACTATCTGAAATAAGCAGCCAGCGTAAAGTCACTGTACAGTGGATACCATTTCACAGCAGAGTGCCCGGAAATAAGAGCGCTGATCAACTAGCTAAAGAAGGTGCAACAAAAGAGTAGCCATATGTACCAGTTACATATTAACAGAAGAAAAGAAATCAATCATAAGGCCACCAACACTGGCACATGACGATTACAATATTATGGACAGACCATAACAAATCATTATTCTACGCCTCAGAACAGGACAGAATCGATTATGCAACCATGTGAATACAAAATTTAAGATTGGCAGATCAGCCATTTGCACATGTGGATTAGCACCCCAGAACACATACTCCAAGACTGCACCAAATAGGACATATCTTCTTCTTCTTCTGGGTTCATCCGGAGTTTCTTTTTTTCGGATGTGACTGCGTTGTGCCTGTTTACCGCAGAGCTGCGTTCTTGCGCCGTTAGGCTGACACATCCGACTTCTGCGGGCATTTGTTGACCAGGTTAACCTTCCCAGGGAAATAGGACATATTAAAGCAAACATTTTGGCCAGGAGAAAGAGTCTCTGTAGCGAAGTGGTCAAGCCGTCTGACTCAGGCTCTGAAGGTTGTGGGTTTGATTCCGGGCCGTGTCCTTCAGTTCACGAGTGCATTTTTTTCTGAGACTCCTGAGGGTCGTCGCTGGAGCTACAGAGTTTGTGCTTTGCGTGACGCTTCCCACGCTGCGAAAAGAGATTGAGGCATATGAGATAAAACCTGGGTGCAATGAAGTCGACCCTGTCGACTTTTAGGTGACTTTTTTTTTTGGCCCAGAGAAAGAGTAGTGGAAGCTAAACTTTATGGACCACTGAGTGGACTAAAAAAGGAGGTCTGCACAAGAGAAAACAATTTGCAGATACAGATAATCTATCTCTAATGAATGAAAAAGAACAAGTGACGAGTTGTCTGTATCTGTTGTTGATTGTGTCTGCTAATCAAGACTTGCTGTCATACCATCTTCCCATTTTTGTAATCATATTCTTTTAAGAACCTATTTTTTTTTTGTTCCTGTGATTCAGCTTCTTTATCATCAGTCAACATTCTCACATTTAAGTCACTGACACCAGTGAACAACCACACTCAGCAAAAACTGTTTCTCCTCCTGAGATTGCTTGGTCTGATTTCTTAACCTGTAACAAGTGTATGTTGGCAGATAGGAACTGGAGCTGAAACTAAAAGATATCATGCAAGCAAAGACAGTGGACAAAACAAAGATCACACAACCAAGAAAATAAAAATGAGACGAGTTCAGGGCTATAAAGTAAGCATATATATAATACAGACAACTGTTGACAATATATATAAGCTAAGTCGCTGGTGCTTCAGCACTGATAGAATATAAATTCTGTGTCACTGGCAGAATAATGTGGAATAAAGACAATTCATCAAAATGTCAATAAAAATATGAATCTAGCATCACATGCCTAATGCACCTAAGGCATTTAAAAGTCCTTTACTTATTTACTTATTCTGGAAGAAAGACGGCCCTGAACTCCCCAACAAGAAAGATTTAAAAAGCACAGTTCCACTGAAGATCAAATAGTAAGTTCAGGAAATAGATGATGCCTCCAAGAGAAAGAACACACTAGCGGTCTGGGCAGATTCAGAAAAAAGCATTTGATGAAGTATACAAGGTGGGACAGAGTATAACTAGAAAATGCAGGTGTGTGGGGAAAATGTACAGATGGATCAAACACTACATTGAGAACAGAACTGCCAGAACAAAAGTACAAGGACAAACTATTAGAAAGGTGATGCTAAAGCTAGGTTCAAGATGGAGTTCTGTCCCTAACATTGTTGCTAGCAGATATAAATCACATTACAGAATGCTCTCTCATCAGATTACACACATCCTTCTTTGCAAATGACCTAGCCATATGAACTTATGAAGAATATATTTGTACAGCTAATAACAGGGTGCAGAAAGTCTCATCCAATGTCAGAGGAATGAATAACATGGCTAGTGAAGTGCAGTGATGAGATAACAACCTGCAGTGTTTTCCCTCCCAAATATATCACAGCACTCTGAGCTAGTGTTCAATGGAAAAATATTGCATCAGGAAAAATAATCAAAACTACCTAGGTGTCACCTTTAAATGTTGCCTGATATAGAAGACACAGGGTGAAAAATAAATTTTTTAAAAAGCAAGGCAAAGAATGACATTCATAAAACAGCTTGCTGGTGTAATCTGGGGAGCTGTGAAGAAAGTCATCAAGAAGCTATATACTCGATGAGTTAAACTAGTCTTTGAAATCTGAAACACAGCATGGATAACAGCGATTAAGACAACTCTAACAATATAAATTCAAAATCGAGAAACGCAGATCAGAACTGGAGGCATGAAGACTATATATATACAGGAAGGTGGAAGACTACTATAGCCTAATATAGAAATAACCTATCATAGGGCTAGAAGGTTTATAAGAGACAATTAAAGAACCAAGAGAGATTAAGAGCATCCAGGTCACCAGAAGGATGATGCGTATTATGAACTCGACATATGTGAACAAGCAGCCTTCTTCAGACTCAGCACAAGACATAACATGCTGAAATACTGCTCGTTCAATAAACTAAAGATAGGAGATACTAAGAATACTGGGTTAGTACTACAGCTTTGTTTTATATCTCCTGCTGCCTAACATAATCATGATGAGTGCCATCTAATAAAACAGTACTTCCTTCGAGAGGATCGACTTCATTGCACCGGGTTTTATCCTGTATGGCTCAATCTCTTTCTGCATAGGAAACTGCCGAAAGCATTGCACAAATCATTAACTCTGTTGCTCCAGCGATGACCCCCCAGGAGTCTCCAAGAAAAATGCACTCGTGAAACCGAAAGACGTAGTCTGGAATTGAACCCACAACCTCCGGAGCGCGGGGCAGACGGCTTGACCACTTTGCCAGAGACTCCCGACAGTACTTCTGCTATTGTTAGCAACTGCAAGTGTTTCCCCCAATTATTTTTTAAGATATGACTGAAGAAATAACATTATGACCACTTAGGCTGATTACTGAAAAAGAAAAAAATGCCATCATCATCATGTTCTGTGCTTCTCCACATCTTGCAATCTCCACCAACAGCATGTATCAGTATATGATATGTGCTGATACTCTTCTGTGTCATGAAATAAGAATGTCAAGAACTCACTTGTCTTCCTCAATCTCTCTTTGCATAATATATTTTAGTTTTTGTTTTCTCAATATGTAGCCAAAAAAGATGACTGCCTCTTTCTGATCTGTGTGCCTTTGCCTCTTTCATATGTGTGTACAGCCATTTGACATTATGGCCTCCCGTGTCTTTAGGATGGTTGTGTCTTTGCCTCATTCTGATGATTGTGTCTTTGCCTCCTTAGGATAGTTGTGTCTTTGCCTCTTTCTGATGATTGTGTCTTTGCCTATTTCTGATGGTTGTGTCTTTGCCTCTTTAGGATAGTTGTGTCTTTGCCTCTTTAGGATAGTTGTGTCTTTGCCTCTTTTGGATGGTTGTGTCTTAGCCTCTTTCAAAGCATTTATATTATTTCAAGGGATAGAAAAATTCAGGAGCCCGGTTGCCACGGCGCGAGGAAATGTTTACCTGCCACCAGACCTTTCAATCATTTTCTGGGCCCACATTTGTAAAAAGATTATGTTGGCTCCTGAATAATGTTGTTATTTCTGCCCCTGCTCAATGTGACTAAAATAAAAGGCCACAACTACAAGCAGCAGAGTAATAAGTAGAGTACTCTACATATCTTGAGACATTCTAGGTATATCATAGCATTTTTTTTTGTGTGCATATCCTTTACAGGACATCGCTGTCAACAGCAGCATCTTTCAGCTGCATGTTGATTTCTTGGCAAGATTACGCTCAGTAGTTTGCCATTGCTTTCTGAGCGGCCGGCTCACTTACCCCGTAAGTTACAGATGCGATTCGAACCACTGGTGATTCTCACCGTCATCACGTTGCCCATGAGAGTATACGAGATTACGGAGAAAAGTCATAACCTCTAAGCAACGAAGCCAGCTATCATAGCATACGAAGTGATTATTACCAAACGTTTGGTAATAAAATCTCTAATTATTCCCAAACAGCTGGTCATGTGATTATTCGCGGATGCACCAAATGTTTGGTAATAAAATCTCTCATTATTCCCAAATGGCTGGTCACGTGATTATTTGCGGTCACGTGACCTAGGTCTCAGAAAAGTCAGAACCTTATGTAAGGAGGCAAAAGAAACGTGGCTTGAGAAACATTGCAGAGAAATTGAAAAACAACACAACAGTAAAAATGCGAAACTAATGCACAAAAGAATTCAGGAGCTTACTAATCAAAGAACACATACATCAGCAGGCTGCCTAAAGACAAAAGATGGAAGAGTCATAATAGAAAAAGATCAGATATTACATGAATGGTCAGATTACGTGAAAAACCTTTATGACGATAACAGAGACGAACAGTATGATGTTCAAAATAATAATGAAGGACCAGCAATTTTGAAAATAGAGGTTCAGAATGCTCTTAACCATATGAAATCTGGCAAGACCCCCTGTTCAGACAGTGTCACAACAGAAATGATTAATGCTTTAGAAGAATATGGAATAGATAAAATTACCATACAATATATGATACTGGAAATATACCTCAGGAGTTATGTAATTTTGTATTTATTGCAATCCCAAAGAAATCAGTGATCAACATCGAACAATTAGTATAATGAGTCACATCACGAAGATTTTGCTAAGAATTATCATGCAAAGAGTTAGGAGGAAAATACAACCTGAAATAGAAGAAGAACAATGTGGGTTTGTAGAAGGCAAGGGTACAGTGTATATACTGAAAACCGTAATCGAACGTTCTATAGAAGTAAACAAAGATCTACACCTTTGCTTTATTGACTACACAAAGGCTTTCTATAAAGTGAGACATGTCAACATGATAAGGATGCTTGAAGATCTACAAATTGATGAAAAAGACCTTAGGCTTGTGAAAAACATATATTGGAAACAACAAGCTGCCATAAGAGTTGATAATGAAGTAAGCCAATATCAGCCTATTAAGAGAGGTGTGAGACAGGGATGTGTAATGTCTCCAGATCTGTTTTCCCTGTACAGTGAAAGTATTTTCAGAAATATTGAAGATATGGAAGGAATCAACATTGGGGGATGATGCATCAATAACATTAGATATGCAGATGATACAGTCTTGATTGCAGACAAGGAACAGGACCTGCAAAATTTAGTAGATGCAATTGTTATACACAGTGAACAACTAGGGTTAGAATTAAATTGTAAAAAGACACAGATTATGGTCGTCACTAGGAAGAACAAAATACCACAATGTAATATACAAGTAAATGGGAATATTCTTCAACAAGTGAATAGGTACAATTATCTCGGAACAGTAATAACATCTGATGAAAGATGCCTTGAAGAGATTAGAACAAGAATCGCCATGGCAAAAGTAGCCTTTAGCAAGATGAAAACCATACTGACCAATAAAAAGATGTCAATTGAAACGAGAAAAAGAGTGTTGAGATGCTACATAGAACCTGTACTTTTATATGGATGTGAAGCTTGGACAATGAGCAGTCAGGTTGAAAAACATCTGATGGCTGTAGAAATGTGGTTTCTGAGGAAAATGCAAAGAATACCATGGACAGCCAGAATGACCAATGAACAAGTCCTTCAAGAAACAAATGAAGATCGTAAACTGATTAGAGACATTAGATGTAGACAGTCACCATTTTTTGGGCATGTTATGAGAAAAAATGATTTGGAGAACTTAGTGACAACTGGTAAGATCGAGAGGAACAGACCAAGGGGAAGACCTAGAAGCAAGTACCTGGATGGCTTGGCCTTGTGGCATGGTCGAGACAGAAACACGGAGCTGATCCATGACTCTGGTGATTGAGTGAGATGGCAGAACATGACCGCCCACGCTTACCGGCATGGCACATGATGGATGGATGGACCTAGATCTGACTACATTATTACTGTTTGTGGACATATTATTGTGTCCTCGGTGGTGTAGTGGTTAGTCTTTCCACTTGTTACGATGGAGACTGGGGTTCGTCTCTCCAACCGGCAATTTTTTTTTTAAAATGTTTAATAAACAAAATATTAAACAATATGAACTACAATATAGAACTGATAAACTCGAAGCTTGAACAAGAATCGCCATGGCAAAAGTAGCCTTTAGCAAGATGAAAATCATACTGACCAATAAAAAGATGTCAATTGAAACGAGAAAAAGAGTTTTGAGGTGCTGCATAGAACCTGTACTTTTATATGGATGTGAAGCTTGGACAATGAGCAGTCAAGCTGAAAAACATCTGATGGCTTTAGAAATGTGGTTTCTGAGGAAAATGCAAAGAATACCATGGACAGACAGAAAAACCAATGACCAAGTCCTTCAAGAAACAAATGTAGATCGTAAACTGATTATAGACATTAGACGTAGTCAAAATTTTTTGGGCATGTCATGAGAAGAAATGAATTGGAGAACTTGGTGACAACTGGCAAGATCGAAGGGAACAGACCAAGGGGAAGATCGAGAAGTAAATACCTGGGCAAGATTGGCTGCGGATCGCGTCGTGCTGGTTACTTACAGAGGTATGAGAGCCGGTCGTTCAGAATGCAATGGCAAACTACTGAATGTAAAACTTGCCGTAACAGCAGCTGAAAAATGCTGGTGTTGACTGCAATTTTCTAAAAAAGAAGAGTACTCAACAAACAATTAGGATTAACTATTTCATGTGATATGTAAATTTAACCCCGTGTGAACTTTGTAACCTTTTAACCCTCGCTTCGGAGTTCATAAAACAAATGTTGCAGTGTCATCTACAGGCTTACATTCATCTCATGCATACGCAAATTCAACATTAAGAAGTGAGTAACGTATCTAGGCATTAACTGAGATATGAACATTAAAGTTTTATGGAATAAACTTATGTATGTAGTTGAAGTTCAAAAGGAACTTGAAAACAAAAAGACTAGCAGACGGTGGTAGTAAACGTCACTTGACCAGCCGTTTGGGAATAATGTACGGACTTATTACCAAACGGTAGGTAATAAAATCTCTCATTATTACCAAACGTTTGGTAATAAAGTCTCCCCATAGCATATGGTGCTCACCCCATATTTTTATAAAATATAGACCAATTTAATGTGGCATTCCATGGGTGATGTGGTCTGTACCTAGCAGGCTGCTTTTACTTCCCATGGCTTTCATTTCCTGTAACCAATTGTTGGGCAGAGCGGACCTGGGAGTCAGAGCATATTTGGTAAAGGGAGAGTTTATACATAGGGCTCTATGAATAGACACTTTGTTTATACATAGGGCCCTATGAATAGACACTTTGTATATAGTATCGATTCATAGGGCCCTATGTATAAACAAAGTGTTTATTCATAGGGCCCTATGAATCGATACTTTATACTTAGTTGAAGTATGGCTGTTTAAATATCAAGAATAATTTTCCAGATTGGTATCCCCAATTATCACGAATAATTTTCCAGATTGGTATCCCCAATACAAATAATTGTGTCCCAGGCGAGTTTAAGAATTGTTAACTTGCGTTTCTGTACACTTACTGTACTGGTTGGGGTCAGGAGAGTAAAGAGGTGCAGGGAATGTGCATACAAATCGGCCGATACAGCTGGAACCTGATAAATATATATGAGAGTGGGGAATCTTGCATAAGCAGAGAGAGTTGGGACTGGTTGAGAGGTTTAGTGGACACCCCAGGTACCTGGAGGATGCGTATAACAGGGTTAGGTATGATCGGTTAATAAACACACTGTTGGACATGGAGGTCTGCCCTTGCCTTGTTAGATGGGTTGCGGCAGTCCTTTGTGAGCGTAAGGTTGCACTGCGCATAGGTTCCTGGACTTCTGACCCCTGTACTATTACACCTGGGTGGTAAATGGAGGTGGAGGCAGTAACAGCGGCATTCCGGTGGCTAGAGGAGACTACTGCAACACACGTTGTATTCATTACGGATTCAAAGTGTATGCTTAGCAAGGTGGAGAAGTGCCTCCACCTCCAGTGCACGCTCTAAAGAGTGGGACAGATCGGGAGAGAACACGCAGGGCACTGCTCTTGCTGAGGCCTCGCTTGAGATGGATGTTGTCTGTCTAAATGATGGGACACCAACTAGGCAGGCAATGAGACCGGGGCACCCTGACACGGCCATCGACCTGGCACTTGTATCAAAAGAGGCGGCATCAGACATAAAATGGAGTGTCCTTGGGGATTATAGAAGCGACCACCTACCCTGCTCTGTAATGATACCTAAGTCCAGTAAAGTCAGGGCTCAAGAAGAAAGACTGACTAACTTACACTCACTTTAAACAACACATTTCTAAATACCCAATTACTTTCACACAATTAATTGCTGAACAATTAAAAAAAAAATTGTCCGGCAAGGAAACGAACGATTGACATCTGACTTTCATCCAATTAATTGCTGAACAATTAAAAAAAAAAATTATCCGACAAGGAAACGAACCTCGAGCTCCCACTCATCAGGCGGGCGCACTATCAACTATGCTACTGACGACACATTTTCCAATCAACGAAAATATGTAATATAGCCACAAACTGACGATAAGTCACGTGACTTGACAAATCACATAGTGCCCTATGAATAGACACTGTTTATACATAGTGCCCTATGCATAAACACTTTGTTTATACACAGTGCCCTATGAATAGACACTTCCTTTGGTAAAACCTTGACAAGGTTTTGAACACATAACCGACCACTGAGCCAGCAGGCAAGTGTGCTAGCCACTGCACTACCCTGGTGAATGGGAATAAGTCAGTAACTTAGATAGAAAGGGGCTTTAATCTCTTGGACTCAGACTGGTGCATATTAAAACTCATTTTGTTTTCACCTACATTCATACTGTCATATTCATTATTGGCACTCTTCCGAATAATGGTCCTACATTATTTAGTGTAAATATAAAAGTATCCCTTACAGGGTCTTATTAGTTGATGTTGTCGATCACTCCCGGTTCAGTGTGACGTGGACTGCTAGACCAATCGATGGATGCAATAAATGTTTTTGGGCCCATAGGGCCCTGACTCTCGTCGGAGTGTATATCTATTTCCACATATAACTGATAGGTATAAGGGCCCTCCGGGCCCAAAAACATTTAGTGCATCCATCGATCGGTCTAGCAGTCCATGTCACACTGAACAGGAAGTGATCGACAACACATTCAATGCTCGTTCTGATATGTACAATTTTTTCACAAAGAACATGCTTTCGGACAGCATTTACAACTTTTGTGCCACAATTTCCACATATAACTGTGAAATATTATTGGTACGTAATTCCATTTTCTCAGTTCTATAATTTAGTTTGTAGTGTTTAATATTTTTTTTTATTATAGCACCTAAAGAGGCCCTGTAAGGGATGCTTTTTACACTAAATAATTTAGGGTCGTTATTCGGAAGAGTGCCTTGTCTCATCTTCTTTCCCATTCTACTGTCACTTGTCAATACTTTCAATTAATTTACTTGTCCATTAGGGCAGGGTTTCCTTGTCTTATGTCATCTAATAATACAAATCTTAGGCTTCCAGTCTGACGGGAGATACATAAAAACTGGAGCAAGATTGCCTAAGCAAGACAAGAAATAAGTAAAAACCCGAATGGACACGAACGTCAAACAACTTTAGTCTTTACTTTATCAGTTAGAAAGCTAAAACAAACAGGAAGAATAGTTAAAATGTTAAACCCAAATCTGCAATAAGAGTCGAACTATGTACTGAATATTATGGTGTCATTTTATAGTCTCTAAAATCTAGCTCATTGCAATAATGATCATCGCGAGAGATCGTCGTCGTACTTCACATTCATCCCATCCACTGGCCCAGTGAACCCCAACATTCACCAAACTAAGACTGAAAAATTCAGAAATATACTACTACTTACCGCTGATGGCATTAATAACTGTGAAAGGTGTAAATCACAAACTAGACGTGGTAGTAAGGCGTGCTATAAGTTATAATCCTTCTGAAACAAACTGTTGAAAAGGTCGTGACAGTGAAGCTTATTCCTGCTATGCTAGACGGATATCTGCGCGACGACCGACATTGAACAGGAAGCTCGACATGTGTCCACGGCAGGAGAGATGTTCACAACTCAATAGTTTTACAAACACATCATCGTTTTAATCTCTGTTATACATAAACACATGCATTTACTATTAATATGCAAATAAAATATTTTAATGATATAAAATAATTAATTGAATTTTCTCGACATTAAATAAACAGGCCACGAGAGGCCATAAGGTCAAATGGCTGTACAGACGTCATTACTCTATTTCGCTTTTCATTTATCATTCATTACAGGGTAGTAACTTTCTTGCCTTTCTAACTGCAGAAATGGCTTGCGAGATATAATCGTGACCGTCCTTCCTATTTTTTCGCTATTATATAAACATACACAAATAAATTGATAATGTATATACTACTACTACTCTCTCTCTCTCTCTCTCTCTCTCTCTCTCTCTCTCTCTCTCTCTCTCTCTCTGTCTGTGCGTGTGAGTGTGTGCTTGCGTGCATTGCATTGGTGTCTTCTACGTGTGACGTTCCACTGTTCCAGTGTCAGTACCCGCTTTGCACACCCCACTGGTTTAAGTGTTTAGATAAGGGAAGAAGAGCTCTGTAACAGTCTCCCCGTGGAGATAGCCCTTTACCGCCATGGAATGTAGTTATTATGCCTTTTTGAAGCACAATGTACCAAACTATCGTCTGTCAAGACGGAAATGTGCCAATGAAAGGGAGGAAGGCATCTACACCATCTCCACTCTGTTAGGTGCAAGCCCTTTTCGTCTCACAAACGACCTGAACGATCATGCGTGGAGCATGAGTTAAAACGCAGTCGCCTAGAAGATTCACAACCAGCCAGTTCAATGCAGATTAACGTCATTGCATATCGGACACGTCCATAGTGGGGACTGTTACCAAGGCCGAATGGATACATTTCCTAACAGCTTAGCAAAAGCCAAACAGCTTAGTCGATTGCCCTGGCAGCCTGCCACCCATCCATCCGTCCATCCTCGGGAGCGCTGAGGTCTGGGAACTGACAGTAGACCTGCGGGGCCGTGGCAACTATCCTGCTGAAATCCGGAGTTTTTAATTGCTACCAAATATTGTTATGTGCTTTCCGTCGATTCAACAGTTGATACTAATAGAATTGGGCAGCAACTTAGAGACAAGGAAGACTGCACTGCTGATTTACCGTCCATTTTTGATGGCGCTGATGACTGGGAGCTGACTGTAGTCTCTAAAGGCCGTGGTGCGTACCTGGCAATGATCCAACAGTTTCGATTGCGCCCTGACATTGTACTTCACCTCTTGTCGCCTAAGCAGAACGCTGATGTGAGTCTGAGACCGGAAGAGTAGACTGTCAGGCTATTCGCCGTAGAGGTTGGCGCAAGAGGTCACTCCCACTCCGAGTACGACGTGATTAAACCGTTAGGCATTCAAGGACAGGCAAGTGCGCGGGTACAAAAACAATTTGGTGAGACAGCCGAAAAAGCATCGTGCTGGCTGTGGAACTTCTGGAACATAGAGTGGGACAAGTCCCTATAGTAACCGACTGACTTGACTGACACCTTGACAGATGATAGTTTGTAAAATGGATGTATACCTCTCCATAACACAAAGCCTGTGCTGAATTTATAGCCCATGTGTTGCCCATGCAGCATGATCCCTCTCTAGGCCTGTCTAGTTTACCCCAGACGAAAGGTCACACCAATACGTCTGGAACAAGACAAGCTGCAGAAGCTGCCGGATCAGCAAAGCAATGCTCTGTTGTCCGCCTGTTGGAGCTTCGATCCTAGACTAGTTGCCAACCAAGGCTTAGGGCCTTGTCTGCCCTGCCATGACCTTTAGTTGCTTGCTTGCTTGTGTTCACTGGCTGTGAACTCCAGCGCGAATTCCTGTTTGTCGAATGAAGACATCCTGTTGTCCAACATCACTGTGATGTCATACAGGACCTGAGGTTTCTGTGAGTATCCATTGTCCCATGTCTGGCTTATTGGTGTGTAGACTGGTGGTTCCTCGCCGTACAGGCAGATACACTCCGACTTCGGAAGAATCAGCGATCCTATTACGTTAGCCAGGACCCCGAAGGGACCTGTTGCCCAGGACGCACGACAAGGACGTGTTAGTAGGTCTTGGCCAGTATAGAACCTGGCCCTGGTGCCTTGGAAACACCTCTGCGTCCCATGACATTTAGTCTTTAGGTTGCATTTCCTCCTCTAGGATAAGGCTTGTATCCTCCTAGTTGCGCTCCTCCACCCGAAACCGTTGGCACAATGTGGGGTGTCGGGTTTGGTAAGCGTCGCCCAACATTTGGCGCTAACAGACGCATGTAGTACCGTCTACTGTCATACGGTAGCTCAGTCATATCTGACTAAGACCTGACACTACCCTACAGTAATTTTGTTAACGTTTCTGCAACTAATATCGGAATCAGTCTCTCAACTAAGAGCTATAACTTGCACTGTCTCGTGTCGACTCTATAGCCTTCACTCAGAGCGAGGGCTGTGCATGAGAACAAGACTGAATTCAATGAGGGTAAATCTCCACCCGGTAGCAGTCGCCAGACAAGGTCAATGTCGGCCGAATTCCAACCTCCATGCTATGGTGGTAGTCGTTTTGCGAGGGCCGCACTCTGCAGCAGAGACCAATAGAGGGGTCGAGAAACCCAGAGGAAGAGTCGGCTTCCCAGAATGTAGTGTCATGAACGCGGTACGAAGAAGAAACATGGTAACGAAGGCTAAAGCCGACGCAAGCTAGCATCTGAGCGAAGACGACAGCGGAAAAGGACAGGGAAGCAGCTGACTTCCCACGGCCACAGTGCCAGGATTTGTGTGAGGACACAAAGCAGTGGTGCACAAGGCTCTCGTCCCCGAGGGAGGAGTGGTTTGGGAGCAGACATTTCGCAGGTATGGAACATGGAACAACACAAGACAACGCAAGGACAATGCAAAAGATCGAAAGTCTCGAACGCACGGCAGGGAAAGACACCCGAATTCATGACCCGGGCGGGCCCATCCCCAGAGAGTGTCAAGAAGGTAAATGGCCGAAACATTCTCGGAAGGGGGACACCCTCTGACGATCAGAAGCCCTCTGTCGTGCTTGCTCCACGGTAGAGTTTTTATAACTCACTAATCGAGCTAATTTTCCAGTTCGAATCAAGAGTGGAGAGCAGCACACCTACAAAATGGAAAAGTACAGCGATATGGTCGCATGCCTGATATAAGAAGGATATACCGTCTGACTATTCGCCTTTGAGGTAGACGCAATAGTCTTTGTTTCCACGACGTGCTGAAAAGGCTAGATTTAAAAGGACAAGCAAGAACACAGGCGCTTAAAAGACTCGGGGAGGTAGCGGAGAGGGGCTAGTGCAGGCCATGGGGCATGCGTAATGATGGGTGGGACAAAAATACGCAGTAAATGGTTTACAGCTTTGCCTGCGATGTAAGACAACGGCTCTTAAAGAAGGAATCCTCGCAATAAGAAATAAGCAACCTCAGTATGACCAACACTTCTCAATCATACCGAAACATAGAAACCTCTCAATGAGACCGTAATAACAGCTGTGGTCTCGTGTCGACCAGGGAGCCACCTCACCAGGTAAGAACTGGGCCCAACTCGGATCGCTACAGAGGGGTAGAAACACCATAATGTAACTTTCTTCCGGACCGGAAATATCGTTAGAAGACGAACCACTGTAGCTAAGCGCCGGCAACAACCGTTTATGGTGAAAATAGAACATCTTGGAAGGGCCGCGTCCCGCAGCCATAACCCGGACTGGGGGGGGGGGGGGGGGGGGATCCCTAATATACTGTGGATTATGATCCGGAGTTCAGTCTCAGGTCCATTCAGGGATATGCATTTCTGACGAGCTCAAACGAGAGCGAAACTCGAGTCTAGTGCTTCCAATCTGACGTGGACAAGGCATTAGTAAGTTCGTACCGGAATATGATCAGCGTTGCCAGTAGTTGGTTGTGCTCATCTTTAAACCTCAAATCCCGAAACAAAACAAAAAATTAATATAATTATTTGATTTATTTGGTTGTTTCGGAATTTTAGATTTAAAAATTGAGCACAACCCACAAGTGGCAACGCTGATCGGTCGTATTCAGGTATGAACCTAAGGCCTAGTCCACGTCAGATTGGAAGCACTAGACTCCAGTTTCGCGCTCGTTTGAGCCCATCGGTAGTGCATATCCTTGACCGGACCCGGAAACAAACCCCGGATTACCGGCGTGTGACGCGGGTGTGTAACCACTAGACCACGCGATACACGCTAGACGCAACCAAATTCTCACACTAGAATATCACGTCACCCATCGTAGGTCATAGCTCAAAATGTGCCCGATCGCCGCGATCATTCGATGGGGCCCCGAATGATCAGATCTTCTCGGCTGCCAAGTCCAGCGAGCAATAACCAAGTTGATTTGTATGATAATATAATTGTCCCTGCCGGCTCCCTGGCCAAGGGTTTAACGTCTTTCTCCCCAATCCCGTATATTCTCGTGAGTAACGTAACCTGCGCGAGAATCGGTAGCGTTTCTCGCCGCGTTGGTAACTTACGGGGTATGTGAGCCGGTCGCTAAGAAATAAATGGCAAACTACTGAGCGTAATCTTGCCTATAGTCTGTTTACTTTTGTCTGCCCCAATATAACATTCTTTATCTCAGTAACCAACTGAGGGAAAATTATGAGATTTAGCATATAACCTTATCATTATGTCCACCCAACACATTTTTTTTTGTTCTGGAGATTGTACAGCAGATTTCAATGTTTGTTTATATGCGGTGTATAATTTACGGGTCAAAGATTAAGTCCATAATTTTTAATGTATTATACCTTCACCCAGACACATCCGCGCTTTTTTTTTTTAAATTATCTCGTGGTTCACGTTATGGCACCAACGGCGCGCAGTTAAATGGGATTGTTCAGAGGTGTCGTCAATATGGATTCTTTCATGAAACGTGATTATAAATAAATATATAAATAAATCTTACCATTAATATAAAATTAATAGCTCATATTTGAATGTGTGAATATTGTTCAATGGGATTGAATGTGAAATTTCGTACACTTCAAAGCATCGCTATGAAGTTGTACACATATTTTTGTCAAGAAGCTGATCACAGAAACTGTTTCATACCGTTACAAATCCCGAAAAAAAGAACAGTGCATGCATTGGGTTTGAGTAAACGGTTATTTCGTCGTTGGGTGCAAGAATCTGGAATGAAACCAACACGCGATAAACAAGCAATAGGTAGAAAGGCAATTGTAGATAGCTTTGACAAGGATGTCATAAAGCGAGCTATTATAAAAATGGTGCACACCAAAGAAACAGTGACTGTAAGAAAACAGGGTTTGGTTGAGAAAGAACAATAACATAGAGCTATCCAAAACAACTTTGTGGAAAATTATAAGGATATTAGGCTTCACTTTTAGAAAGTACAAGGGAGGTAGAAATATCCTTTGCGAGCAACCGCATTTAGGAGCCATGAGAAGCAGATACCTACGTGAAATAAGGGAAATGTGCAAAGAAAATTATGACATCGTGTATTTGAATGAGACGTGGATAAATGCGCACCACACAAGTGAAAAGGAATGGCACTCAGTGGATGGAAAGATAAAGCGATATGTACCCAGTAGTAAAGGACAGCGTTTGATCATAGCCTATGCTGGTAGTACTCATAATGGCTTACTACAGAATGCTGGACTCGTGTTCGTATGAAAACATACAGACAATAGGGATTACCATAACGAGATGAATGGTAGTGTACTTAGAGATTGGCTTGAGAATACAGTACTTCCATCCCTTGATAGACCGTCGTGTCCAATTATGGACAATGCATCATATCACAATGTTGTTGCCCAAGAAGACAAAGTACCTACAGCATCGAGCACAAAGGAAGCAATACAGATATGGCTCCGAAGAGAAAATATACCATTTCCAGAAACATATTTCAAGCTACAGTTGTTGTCCCTTGTAAAACAGGCGCAACAAAGCAAGAAATATCAAATCGACAAGTTGATAGAAGAGCATGGCCATAGGTGCTTGAGACTTCAGCCATACCATTCTCATTTAAACCCTATAGGACTTTTGTGGGCTAAAATTAAAGGACAGGTGGCAGCTGACAATATTACATTCAAATTGTCTGATGTCAAGATACTAAACCAGTCCGCGCTATTAAATATTGATAAAAGTTACTGGAAAAAATGTGAGGACCGTGTGTTGAAAGAGGAAGAGGACTATTGGAGAAAGGATGGATTGGATTTTATGCAACCGAGAGTAGTCATCAACCTACTGGCACAGATTAAGGTCTGAGCAGATCGCAGACCTTAATACACATGCACACTTACTGGGATATTTTGCTCCAAATATTCAGACGAATTGCAGACCCTAAACATTACAGCATCAGCACAATGTCAATGGCAACAGTTTGTATTCCACAGTGATGAATTTTCAATTCCACAAGCCCTCAGTGGTGACTGTCGTATTTTATTTATAATGTCGTCCCTGGGGTGAGGGGAATCAACATCGACATCCTTTTAACACCATATCACTATCTTGACGATCTTCTTTATTTCTGTCCACAAAACCCCGTCGGTCCCTGGATCTCTCTCTCTCTCCCTCTCTCCTCTCTCTCTCTCTCTCTCTCTCTCTCTCTCTCTCTCTCTCTCTCTCTCTTTTACTACTATACCAAGCCCCCTCTCATTCTTCCCCCCCCCCCCAAAAAAAAAACACTACACAACACTGGCTCTAACAAAAACAACAATTTAGTTTAATAGAGAAAAGTGTAATGTATGTGCAAAGTGTATGAGTAGAATGTCTGTCGTATAATCTAGTGTGTATGCAGAATCAGACCGAACAGCCAAGGAGCACAGTCTGCTTCATCATCGTACTGGCCACACCACAACACCATATCAAGGACAGAAAACCTCACCCAGATGATGTGTCTCTCAGGCCAAGTGTCGACTTCCTCAGATAGCTCGTGGACAATCAGGATGCTTGGTCCTCAATATTGGAAACAGTCCAATAATGATCCTCAATCTAACACACACAGTGTAACTACTCTGTTTATAAAAGTTCTGTGATCAGAGAATCCTAAAATTAGTGTTACTGTCACTTTGGAAAATCTAAATGTTAGTATTTCACTTGTTGTAAGAATTCCCAAATGTGAACACACAATGTCACTGTTCCAGGTATTTATATTTACTAGTGTTCCTGGTACAGGTGTTATTTTCAGTGACCTGAATTTAATGTGATGTAAACTATCACTTAATAAACACCTTTATATAATAATAGTTCCAGCTCAGCAGAGGCCAGATTCCTGCAGACCATCTGGGTTATGGGCCCAATGCAAAAGCCTCTCAGTAAACTCTGCTTTCAATACTCGAGCCATGACTTTCTATGACTTTGTTGCTAGCTTCTTGGTAGAATAACGTGGAACAATTGAGTGGAACCTGTTGAAGAAATAACACACCTGGTGAGAGCAACCCTATTCCGACCTGTATTAGGTGAGTGTAGGCCACCGACCGCACTCAGAAAAAATAACAGAGAACCAAACTCTGTCATCAGGCCGAGGAGCTCATCACTTCGGTCTGCATCATGGTAAGACAAGGAAACACCAAAGGAAAAGGGTAGAAACTCAGAAGATGTCCTACTGGAAGCTCCTACCATTTCACATTCCCTTCACCCCCCCCCCCCCCCCCCAACCATCCTCAATCTCTCTAAATATCATCCCACTACATTGTCCTTAACTCGCTGAGTTAAATGATATCTCACACCAGCTAGTTTAAGCTACGCGATAGGCTACTGTTACCGACGCTCTTATAATACGTTCTATCACCGCACAGTACTGCACTCTGTTCCTAAGAATAATCTAAGTTAGATATGTTTAATAGAATACCATATAATTATTCCTGTTGTAGATGGAGAATATGAAATCACACACTGGATAGATGTCCGCGGATATACATCAACAATAGACACTATAGTCTCTCTCTATAAACAACTAGGAATAGCGCACACGTCCTGGCGGTGTCACAACATTTGGTCAACTCACCCAGAGTTGTTTACCTCAACTGGTTTTAATACTGGGTCTGAGTGACGTCACAAAACTGTCTAGACACTAGACAGTCTAGAATCTATTTTTCTCTCTTTTTTAGACTGGATGGAAACATCCAGCCGTCTATTTTGCTTTCATCTGGGGACCTGTCCCGGCACTTCAAAAAGTCTTGCGTCTGTAATCTGGAGAATTCTTGTCCCCACAACAAAAGATCTTGCCGACCCAATCCAGACAATCCATCTATCACATCAAAGGATGGCTGCCCGCCTCGAGACATATGGCGCGACAGTTTTTCCTCCTCAATCAACGACACATTAAAGAATGCCGACTTTTTGTAGACGTAAGACGCGACTTTCTGCCATCGATCGACCGCCAAGATTTATTGTGACAGTGACAAACAACTAGTATTGAAACAAAAACCAACAAAAAAAAAAAAAACACTAAACGCATTGAATACCAACAGAAGAATAATATTGCGGTGGAAAATTGTGGCATAACAAAAAAACGTGAGAGCAAACACGTTGTCAAATTAGGGGTCAACACACGTACATGCGAATCAATCTATAAACTTCAATGAAAAGAGGTTCAACATCTTGGTCGTTAAGAAGAAAGCCCACAACAGAGACACTGACAACTATTTTCATAGTGCAAAACAGGTAATCATGTTCCGTCTCTGAACGGTAAACAGGAGAGTAGACAATCTTTCACGAAGACTAAAAGCGGGTCTGTCACCCATGTGTACATGTGAAAGAACTACACAGACAGATGAACAGATCTTTAAAAATTGACACGTGATGAATAAAATGCGGTATCATTTATGGTCTCTCCATACGCACATTTACGCACAGCTATTTGGAAGCTTTCACGAACTCAATATAAAAACCTAAATGCATCCCAATAACATGACTCCTTGTGTACAAATTATTAACCAGCAGCTGAAGAAACAAGGAGGAAAGAAAAATAAGGTAAGAAATATATTCCTTCTACTTTCCTGTCATTTTACACATTATTTACCCCATGCCTCTGTAAATTCTCTGTCTTTACTAATATTACACATTGCACCCCTCTGGGGAGTCTCCGTGGTGAAGTGGTTAAGCCGTATAACTCGGGCTCCGAAGGTTGTATGTTAGATTCCGGGCCGCACCCTTCATTTCACGAGTGCATTTTTTTCGGAGCGTCGCTGGAGCTACGGAGTACGTGCTCTGTGCGACGCTTTCCACGCTGCGGAAAGAGACTGAGCCATATGGGATAAAAACGCGGTGCATTGCAGTCGACCTGTCGACTTTTAAGCGACTTTATTGTAAATTGCACCCACTCCCATACAAATCTGGCTACGCCTTGTACTTGTGTCGTTACCCGAAATGACGTGCTTTACTGTAAGACTAGTTTGTTAGCGTGAATTCACTACATGTTCGCCAAAACATCAAAGAAATGTCGCCGCTTTCGATGATTTAAGTTGACTTTTGACCTATCAAAGACATATTCCTTGGGTGGGGATAAATTAAGACGGCAGGAAAACTTTCACAATGATGCAACAGACAGTTTTCATAAAAATTGATCGTGAATAAAGGCATTCATTTCTGAACAGACTATAGTACATCAACAGCAGCTGAAAATGGTGATGTTGACTGGAACGTCCTGTGAGGGATATGGAAAAAAAAAATTATCCCAGTGGAAGAGCTCGATTCCGCTGGGAGCGTGCAGGAGGGTGGTTACGTAAGCTGTGAACGGGGTAGGAAGAAGGCAACATAGCAGCAACGACGTCTACTGAGTGGGTAATAGTTATCCACCAGGGCGGAGATGAAGTCTGAGGTTAACTGCATGTGGAAGAAGCTGGCTTTCACGCGGTCAGTTACGGTGCATTTTATTTAGCGATCAACAGACTTCATCAGTCAATAATGTGCACATAGACCAGGTGATAACAAAGGCCAAGCGGGGTTTGGCAGCGATGCGGGTGATGGCGGCAGCAAACTGTGAGCAGCGCCATCTATGTCTTCTGTACGAGGGGCTGGTCATGTCTGTTTTGGAGTATGCAATGGCAATCCTGACTCTCAGCCATAAGCAGATAGAAAGGATGGAAAGGATACAGAATGAAGCTATGCGCATTATTCTTGGATGTACAAGAGATACAGCATGCAGGGCGATGCGCTACCTTCTTGATTTTCCAACCATTGAAGAGAGAATACAAGGTTGCAGGGCACGCGCCTACCTCAGAATTAACGCAAACACACAACATCCACTGCATAGTGAAATTAGGAAGGTGAAGGGCAGCAGGTTAAAAAGAGGACGGTCGTGGATGGGTCAAGCCGAAGACATTCTTCAACAGGTGTGTTCACTTGAGGACTTAGAACCTGGCGAGGAGTGGGTGCAAGTGCCAACAGACTTCTGCACATCCTTTTCAGTTTGCATCCAACTAGATAGAAAATGCAGACAAGAAAATCCGGCTGCTGTTTAGGCTGAAGTACAAGCGTTGATTTTCGAGAATTCACTAGACGGTGACGCGGTCATCTACACAGATGGGTCGGTCGTCCGACATGTGAGAAGCTCATGGGCCTTTACAGCTCGGGCCGGAGGGAGAATTGTGAAGGAGGACTCTGGTGCTTTCACTGAAACCACAAGTAGCCTGACCATGGAAGTCATGGCAGTAAGTAAAGCAATAACATGGCTCGAGACACAGACATTCACTAGGGCTTGTTTCCTTAGCGACTCAATGAACATGATCAAGAGGATAGAGGAGGGGTCGATCCGAAGAGAATGGTTGCTGCCTCTGGAGCGGTCTCGACTGGCAAAGATTAGTTTCATCTTCGTGCCAGGGCATGCGGGAGTACAAGGAAATGAGCGGGCTGACAAGCTCGCAGGTGAGGCTACTGTGGAGGGCGGACGCGCCATTTACCAGGCCGACATTCTGAATGCTCTACGAGAAGTAAGACTTTTGCGAGAACCAAGTGATGACTGTGAATCTACAACAATGGCCAGACTGCGAGAGCAGCAAATTAAAAGAGGGGTGGCCAAACAAGAACACTACGCAGGAAGCCAAAGAAGATGTATAAACCAACACAGAACTGGCGTTGTTAGCCGCTACACGTTGCGGGATTTGCTGAGGAGGGGATCCGAGCACTTATGGGCTGAATGGTTCGATGTGCAATGAGGATGATCTGTCGACTAACTAACTAACTAACTAACTAGACTTCATCACTTTTATCTGTTATCTCCGCGCTCCATGGCGAAGAGTTTAACGACTTTCTCCGCAATCCCGTATATCCACGCGAGGCTATTGTTGTATCCAATATATGTTTTTTTAATGAGTCTTAAGGTCTTTCCCATCAGTTTGTAGATCTGCAAGCATCTCCATCATGTTGACATGTCTTACTTTATCGAAAGCCTTTGTGTAGTCAATAAAGCAAAGATGTATATCTTTGTTTACTTCTATAGGACGTTCAATTAATTAATCGAGATTTCTCTATAAATATATAAATATGTGACATAAATATCATGTGATGTTATGCGGCCATTTATTCTGGAGAAAGGAAGTATTTCCAGGGCTGTGGAATGGTGTCATTCTTGCTGATAGCCACCCAGATAAACTCGACGACTGGGTCCTGAGAACACCAGAATGATTAACCCGCACAGCGCAGGAATGAAGGAGACATATCTTACCGATATGAGAGGTGAATGCCTACATCAGAATTAAGTGTAGGAGTATGAGTCACATCTAATTTTTGGAGTGATGGCACCAATAGGGCAAAGTCTAGCTAGCCTGCACCGGCGTAATATCCCTTCCCCGTCTCCCATTTTCTCTCCCCCCCTCCCCCACCCCCCATTTTCTGTGAATGGAAAAGTATACTAACTGCATAAAAGATATTCATTATAAACATTCTACAACTATTTCATAGATGAAATCACATACTACATACTATAAAACACAAAGACAAACCTGTAAGTAAATCAGAAAATTATATAAGATAGTTGAGGACTGGTAATTGGCAGTTTATAAAGGAGTATTTGTGTGACATAAATTTAGCTTGATGTCTATTATGGAAGACGACAACTGCATCTGTGAATGCACATATAAAGTTTCACGCACTAGTGATGTTAAAAATGCCCCCCCATGCGTCATCAAGTGGCTTAGATTGACACCGGACAGGCAATCAATTTATCAGACAACTAATTTGATTCCAGACTTGCCATCCATTATGTCAGTAGTCACTGTTTCTCATATTGGGGTTTAATCCTGGGTACCGGATTAGATCCCTTACACTCTGGATCCCAGAGAAAAACTCAGGACAGAATCTATATGGATGAAATAAAGACTTAAAAGTCACTGGATACGCAGGCGTACAACTGGATATGGCCTGTTTAAAAAGTAAAACTAGCTAGTCTTAGTACCCCCAAGGAGTGGGAATGAGAATGTTAGATGTCGAAATTTATGTATACTACTAGACTACTGCCGGTCTCTCTGGCTGTGGGGTTACAACACTTTCTCTCTGTAATCCCGTTTATCACGCAGAGTCTCGCAGCGGAGCGAGAACTGAGGTGGTTCGACCCCCGCTCGTGACTTGCGGATACTGAGCCGGCCGCTCAGAAAGCAATGGCAAACTACTGAGCGTAATCTTGCCAAGAGATCAACAGACAGCTGAAAGATGCTGCTGTTGACAGCTAAGTCCTGTAAAAGGATACGCAAAACATTAACACTAGACTACTATGCAGGGCAAGTTTTCCCCCTGACAATACCCCTCTCTTGGTTACAATAAATCTCCCAACAAGGTAAACACTCTTACACGTATGCACGCTTGGAAAATAACTGATAACTATGAGTTAAAACAAACTACGACTTTTTATTTAGTATCAATATGAAAAACACTGATTATTTGCAGGATGATGTTGATAATGAATAGTGTAAATATATATCATCAATGTAATGAAATAATATCTGCTGTTGATGTTTGTGGCATGACATCGGGAATACAAGTGAGATGATGCCTCAATCGAATCCAATAAAATCAGCTAATCGGTATTCTAGACCACTGTCCAGCACTGACTCCACCTGGTCTCTCTTCGTTGTCACTATAACCTCTTGCTGAGAGCTGATCCTGGAATAGACACACCTCATTTGCGAAGATCTATGCGTAAGCTTTTATGCAGGTAGGATCTACTGGCTATCCTTTGATCCTTTGATCTTGTGTCTTTGATTTGGCTTCAGGTATCTTTAACCCTCACTCTGCGGTTAGCACTGAGCCCGAAGTGTTTGGCTTATTGGTTTTCCAGAATCCGCCGTAGTCATTTCACACATTCGAGTGATGTAATTTCTAGCCGCTGGTTTGTTTCACAATTCTGCCAGTCTCCCTCGGTATCTGGGAACATCTGTCGGCATCCTTATTTGCTGTCCACTGTTAGAAGTTGTCATTACCATCTAGCAACGTCACTGGTAAATAGCACTGGCCTGAAATTTTCGTTTCCACGGTCACTTGGAGAACGCGTGTTCCAACTATTTGAAGAAACAGCCTGGTTGCTTTATACGTTGGCGTGCAATGGGGCATCATATACTTTTATAACATTGAGCGTACATTTTATGTGTCTGTGTGCTCAGTCCTGTATTGTTTTGTCTCCCATTCTTCCTTTATTTGTCCATCTTCTTTTGAATACTTTCTTGTGGTATGAAAGTCATTCTGGTGGATTCGCGGCATTCTATGACACCACGCTCGAATATTGTACCGCCGAAAAACAGCGCGCAGAAAACGTATTATCAAAGATATTCTAAGACGAATGTTGTCTGTCTGTGGCGGAAAGTGTTTGTCCCGAACAGCAATAGACAACTGAATCCATACGTTCTCTCAAAGACGTTCACAATTTGTTGATAAAGACTACCTGATCGCCCTATACATGCTGACATAGAATCAACTAATGATGGACAATGATGCAGCTGCAATAGGATGTACCCCTGGCTAAGTCTTGCAAAATACACGATGTGTTTAATTTATGCAATGTAAGCTTATGTTGGGTGCCCAGACGATTGATTGAAAATCAAAATAAACCGAATGCGTCTTTTATTGGAACATCTCACTCAGTATGCAGATGCATGAGACGACAGGGTTGTAGCAGGGGATGAATAATGCTTGCATAATTATCAACAAGAAACAAAGAGTGCTTCAATGCAACAGAAACACCCTTCTTCTCCTTCAGCCAAGAAACTCAAGGTTTTTCCATCAGCAGGGAAGGTTATCATATAGTGTTTTCCGATTCAAAGAAAGTACTGTTAATCCCTTTCAAAACTAAATGTGACAAGGGGAATGTGGCAGCGTGCTGTGAAATTATTAATATGGTTTGTGAAGTCATTAAAAAAACCGCCCAGATCTACTGAATACTGGGGTACTGCTTCTCCAAGACATTACCGCAATATTAATCCTAGAGAAAATGCTAGGATGGAAACATCTTGAAAATCCGGCTTTCGGTCCGGCCTAGACTTAAACGATATCCACATCTTTGTTCCACTAAAGAAAATCACCATCGCGCAAATTATTTGCAGATGATGAAGAAGCTGAGCGTGATGTACGAACGTGACTAAGGTTACAACCCAAAGGCATATGGTGCAAGTGAAGTAATCTGGATTGAGAAAGCGATAGAATAAATGCATCAATTATCGCTGAGATTATGTTGAGAAATAAGGAGAAACCAAATGCAATAATAATTGGTTGTCAAGATTGTCATTTAATTTCTTTACATACTATTTTGTGATTGTCTTACTGGCTTACCCTCACTATATAAAATACGACGATAAACATCTAAATAAAAAAAATATACATGAAATAAAATGGATATACAATTATACAAAGATAACCAGCGTTGTGGCTTATGGGTAAGTGAAACGCGCAGTGTTATAAATCTCCGACATACCGAATCGAGAGTTAGAAATCAGCAGCGGGCGATGTTTAGAAGCAGTCCGCTCTGCGTTCATTTAGATGGTATGAGGTGTCGGCCGTTCAGAAAGAAATGGTAAACTCATTCATTCATCAAGTAATATGTCCCTTCCAGAACTTCGCTTCCATAGCAACCTTCCGGAAAACCTTCCAATCATAAGTAATATGTCCCGCGTCCGATACACCCATCTGGAGATCATCCGCCGCATCCTGCACCCATCTTCTCTTTGGCCTTCCTCTTCTTCTCTTCCCAGGCAAATACAACCCCATGACTGTTCTCTCCAAAATGCTATGGCGTTTCAAGTGAGCGCACTATTTCTATTTTCTTAGTTTTGTTGTCTTTAGTAGCCAATGTTCTTCAATATTCAGCTCTTGTCGTATGGATGCATTTGTTCTTTTCTGTATCAATACATTCTTAGAACTTGTCTATAGCATTTATATTTATATTCAGAGGCATTTATGTGCTATTCATTCAACTTGTTTAGTAAATGTCCAGATCTCACAGACGTATGTTGCAATGGGAAAGATGCATGCTTGTTGGTCTAGACAGGGAATTTTTATGAGTTGTACAACTTATGATGGAAAACCCATTTTCCTCATGAATTCCCAAAGTTTCTGATAGTGTACATAGTCAACTGAATAAAATGATTAGAGAAATTAGACGTAGACAGTCAACATTTTGGTCACGTTATGAGAAGAAATAAATTTGAGAAATTGGTGACAACTGGCAAGATTGAGGGGGAAAGAGCAAGAGGAAGGCAGAGAAGTAAATACCTGAATGGCTTGATCATATGGCATGGTCGAGACAGGAACACTGAGCTGATCCACGACTCTGTTGATCAAGTGAGATGGCGAGACATGACCGCCCACGCTTACCGGAATGGCACATGATGATGATGACATTATCAAATGGTAAACCACAGAGCTAAAGCTAAAATCACCAAGTAAATAACAAACAGCCATTAAATGCTAGGAGTGGTTGCAACGTCCATTTAGAGCAGGGGTGTCAAATTCAATCGCTCAGGGGGCCAAAACTCAAATCACACGTAAGGGTGCGGGCCGAACAGGATAAACATTTAATAAGCCGAAAATTAAACCTTTTTTTAAACATAAATATAAATTAAAACAGAAAAAAGAGCTGTGAAGTGTCAGTCGTTTCATTACTTTCACCGACAGCAAGGGAGAATAAAACAAAGTCTTTGCCTTTTTCGATCAGCTGTGTTTTCACATCAGTGGCCATCTCACAAACCCGATCAACAACCGTCTTTCTGCTAAGGCTTACCTTTGCAAACATCTGCTTTTTGTCTGAACACAAGATGTTACACACTTTCATCATGCAGTGCTTCAGAAACTCCCCTTTTGTCGGTGTGATTTTGTGATCTCCTCCGCCACAATAAAACTTGATTTCACAGCAGCTTCAGTTTGTGATTTTGCTTTGGTGAAAACCATATGCTGGATGTTAGATACCTCTTGAATTCTTCTGCCTTCTGTAGCTTCTGCTCTGCATTCAGGCTTTTTAACTTGTCTTGATGTTTAGTCTCGCAGTGCCGTCTCAGATTATATTCTTTGATCACAGCCACATTATCTCCACAAATTAGACACACATGTTTATCAGTAAACATATATTCAGCCTCCCAGCGGCGTTGAAAGGCTCTGTTTTCGGAGTCAACTTTTCTCTTGGTCATTTTAAAGGCTAGCTGTGATTAAAAAAAAAAAAGATTGTACAGCTACCGACAGACGCTTGGTTGATATCAGGTTGGCCACAGCGAGAAAAAGTGATGTAATATCCAGGAACTACACTGCTTTCATTTCTTATGCGCCAATCCAAAACGAGCAACTGAGCGTTGCTAGGTCACTCTAACGACGCACATCCACATACTTTTTATGTTGCATATCCCTTGCAGGACGTTGCAATCAACACCAGCATTGTTCAGCTACTGTTGATGTACTAGGCAAAGTTTATGTTCAGTAGTTTGCCATTGCTTTCTGAACGACTGCCATGGTCCAGTGGATACAAGTCTGAAACATGGCATGAGTTTGTAGTAGGCACGGTCTGCATGAAGAGACCGGGCTAAATGACCTGCCACGACATTGGTCACAAACACGTGAAAAGCAGACTAGACGTTTTGTGCAAGGACAAAATGTCACGTAAAAGTCAGTTGAGCGGGAGCTAGTGTCAGAGTCGGACCTAGTTCTGGGTTGATAGAGCATGGCTAAAATTACTCCGCTCTTTTATAATAGCATGTTTAAGTACTGTTATGTATTTTTGTGAATTCTCTGTGGAGCAAATGGTTGTGTTATTGACATGTCAAGTGTAGAGTGGTAGTAAAGTAAACTGTGAAAACCATCTCAGTGTCGGGTTGTAAGAGTTTGGTTTCAGTGGTTAACAACTATAGACTGTATAAGATGGAAAAGCTCAATGGTCATCAGAAGTAGAAGTAGAGACGTCTACTAGATACCGAACAAGCATCTCCAGACATGTCAGTGAAGCGTCACTCAAATGTTACAGTAGTGGCGCGTCAAGAGCGAGATTGTCGTCCAGTTATCTTAGCGCACGCTGCCCATGAAATCCATGTGTTGCTCAACCAGACCGTGTGTAAACTAACAGGTGTTTCCTGCCATCAGTTATCAAAGTTTGAATAACGAAGACACAAACAATAGATTGCACGATTTATTGCCTGGTATATTTCGCTGCATCTCGTCAGGTACATACTGCAGAAATCACACAACTTACGTGAATTAACTAGATAAATCCTTCAAACTGAAATGTACACAAGTTCGCACAGTAATGTCGATTGTCTACCACGGTAATTTTAAACTGACTAACACGTCTTTCTGCTTGCACAAGGTCGGCTTACGAAGGTTGATTATTATAGCTTCAGCAAACTTTAACAATCGACTACTTTGTGTGTTGAACAACACACGGAAGGCACTGTTTCTTTCAACCACGTGACCGCTCTCGAGCACATGTCTCTCGACCGATGAAGCAGGACTGTTTCTGTGTGTCGGCCTGCCTAGGCTACCATCTTCTGTGTGTAGTATCTTGTCCAACCAATTCGGAATGTGTTCCGAAACCCTGCAATGTAACTGTCGCTCAGTTCCACCTATGTAGATGGTCTCGCATCTGCATGTAAATTGGTAAATACAATTTGATTTGGCGTACAAAGCTACAGGTTCTTTTACTGCTTGGATTGGGATCGGTGTGTTTCGGTACCTGATGACTAGAGTTGCAGCACAGAATGTTCGCCCGACTGCTGTGGTAAGCCTGTCCCGCAGACGTTGCATTACGACGTCATCTCCTCGGAAGGTTATCTGGATGAATACCTTGAGTTTAGGAACTGTAGTTACTTCAGGTTTCGGTTTGGGCTGTTGGCAGTGGCGCTTTATAAATCCTGTGGAGTACCCATTCAGGTTTAAGACATTCTTCAGAGTTTCAAATTCCTCTGTCAGTGTGCCCTGGGTGCATATCTTCCTAGCACGGTCAAAAAGGGTCCGTACTAAACCCCGGTTGTACTGGACAGGTGTGAAGCTCTGAAAATTTAGGTATTAGTATTGGCCAGTCCATGTTCCTTTGCGATACACCGATCTTTGAATTGTGCCGTCTGCTCTACGTCTCATTAGATTGATTGATTGATTGATTTAGGAACCGACATCACAGCATTCGGGACATTCCCATAAGCGCTCCGTCCCCATCCCCAGCAGCCAGCGAAGAGTTCCAACACTAATAGTTCCAGTAGCAATATGATTATATGTCCGTCTCGCCTTTCCTCTGAGCGTCGAGCGTTGGCCAGATCCCCTCGCCACACCTCGCTGTCTCATTCTTACCAGACTATGGTGATCCATCTGCTCCTCCGAGGTGTACACGTGCTCCCACAAGGCCGCAACCACGTCTGCCTTGTCATGCATCAATACTCCACCAAGTTTTGCCGAGCCAGCCAATCTGTCTGCCTGTTCATTCCCCAGCACACCGGCATGCCCAGGAGAAAAGATCCAGGTGATGATTGCTACCCGTGACCTCCGAAGCGAAGCAAGCCACTCTGCACGAAGCTTGCCTGTTCTCACCCTTCTCAGCATGCTTTCTGAGTCAGTTACAATCACAATGTGTGTATGTATCGTGTTTTCTATCCAGCGGAAAGCTGCACTGACCGCCTCCACCTCCATTCTTAAGCTAGATGTAGTGTCATCATACGCCAGGCTCTCCTGCACCAAACGCCGACCATTAGTTTTTGCCAAGAACCCCCAGGCACTTCTCCTACCTCTCAACACTGACCCATCCGTGTAGATAATCACATCACCCGGGCGAGAATGTTCCTGAATTAGTCAATTAGAATATCTAGGAACGGCAACGCTTCGTTGTGTTCGTGTTCCATAGACAGAGAGATGTTTTTATGCTTCTTGTTCATTGTGGTCTAGAACGATGTTGCTTGTAGCTCGTCTGTGGTGATAATTAGTATATCGTCCACATAACGACGGTAAAAGGCCAAGTTGTTAATTTCTGAAATAGAACATTTTATTTTTAATTACGGCTAATTCTCAATAGCCAAAATCTATCGGGTTTTCCGCGATACTAATAATAGTATTTTAATTTTGTGATTGAGTGAGTGACAGCCTCAACTCAAGCCACAAAGCAAGACTCAAGACACAAGTTCACGTAGTGTTTGTGTGAGTTACACTTACTTACTATGAGAGAGGTAGCAAATAAAATTATAAAGTAAAAGCAATTTTCAGCCCGAATGACAATTTCACCATTATTAGTCTAGACTAGACAAGACACTAGACTAACTTACTAGTAGACTACTGCATTCATTAGCTTTGACCCATGTCTTGCCCTCTCCCCTGCTTATATATTTTTTTTTTTTACATATCCTTTTGCAGGACATCTCTGTCAACACCAGCATCTTTCAGCTGTATGTTGATTTCTTGGCAAGATTACGCTCAGTAGTTTGCCATTGCTTTCTGAGCAGCCAGCTCACATACCCCGTAAGTTACCGATTCCATTCGAACCACTGCTGATTCTAACCGTCATCACGTCACCGACGAGAGTATACGAGATTACGGAGAAAAGTCATAACCTCTAAGCCACGAAGCCGGCTTATATAATATTACAATATAATTAATAAAGTTAATTCAGGGTGTTTGTAATGTTTCCCTACACTTTGTATGTAGAACAAATTTGAAAAATGAACTACATGAGACCATTAAAAATATGTACTCCACAATCCATCATGAAACAGTATGCACATATGGCTGTCCTCTGCTGGAGTAATTATTTGCACTCCAAACAGAATGGTGTTATCAACGGAAGAAAGAATATTTGGTTGAACAAGTTTTTTTAAATGGCGGATGATCCACAAGGAAATATCAAGAGACACGTTGCAGAAGGTATTTGACAATATGAAGAGACATGTAAAATCATGTCTTGAAGCCTGTGGTAGACATCCACGTAATCAATTTCCACACCTGTTATTGAATACTTCATTGGTACTTTCCAGCTTCCCCCAATACAGCATTAGACCATAGCAGTCATTATTGTAACTAATTTATTGCATATTTTAGCACATTTTTTAATGATGTCATGTACTTCATTATTTCAAATATATTACAAATACAAAGTGTAGTGAGACTTAACAAACACCCTGTACTAAAAATACACTTTCATGCCCAAGAAGTCTGTAATGTCCTGTGTCCCACCCTCTTCGTGCTGGTCAACCCCCTTCTTCCAGGAACCATGCCCTTCATCACTGTTATTTCCAAATCACTGTGACACTTTTTTTTTTTTTACCAAAGTCTCCAAAGTATTTTAGTTTCCGACTACATCCTAAAAAGTGTCCTTATTAGCCAGTTCTGAAATCTATTTTAAATCATCATACACTATGTTTTCTTTTTGTAGCAGGAACTTGCTTTGGGTATTTGATTTGTTAGAACCAAAACATTTTATAGGGTGACTGCACGATGAATAAATGGCCAGTCTTTCCTTCCTGTACTGACCAACAAGAGCTGACATTGAACCCTCGTTCAACTGCACTCATACTATTGTCAACATAACTTCTCTATGCACGAAAGTACTCACTGAACTATAGTATATGGATAAAATTTTTATAGCACCAATAGTACAGATGTCTTGGAGTGGTCATGGCATCTGATGGGAGATGCCTTGAAGAAATTGGAACGGGAGTTGCCATTGCGAAGGTGGCCTTTTGCAGGATAAAAGGCATGCTCATTAATGGAGGGACATCAATTGAAACGAGAAAAAGAGTGTTGAAGTGCTACATGGAACCTGTATTTTTGTATGGATGTAAAGCGTGGACAATGAGCAGACAAGCTGAAAAACGTTTGATGGCTGTGGAAATGTGTTTTCTGAGGAAAATGCAAAGAATACCACGGACAGACAGAAAAACCAATGAACGAGTCCTTCAGGAAACAAATGAAGATCATAAACTGATTAGAGACATTAGACGTAGACAGTCAAAAATTTTTGGCATGTCATGAGAAGAAGCGATTTGGAGAACTTGGTGACAACTGGCAAGATCGAAGGGAAGAGACCAAGGGGAAGACCGAGAAGTGAATACCTAGACGGCTTGACCACATGGCATGGTCGAGACAGGAACACGGAGCTGATCCATGACTCTGGTGATCAAGTGAGATGGCAAAACATGACCACCCATGCTTATTGGCATGGCACATGATGGATGGAATAGTAAATAACCAGTAAGGGAGCAGAATGAGCACTGTTCTGGAATATTGAGTGCCAACTCATTGGTCATTAATTCAAATCCCAATGAGTATAGAATTTCAAAAATTGACCTGGGTTTCCTGGTTGACCCAGCCTAATGTGGGCACCAGGAAATGTTCTGGGAAGTAAAAGCGGCTTGTGTGATATTGACTACATCACCCATCTAGTGCTGATTGGCCTATACAAGTTAAAGGGGCTGTCATCATAAACGCAGTATGTCTCAAGGTGTAGAAAAGGATACTTTACATTTAACAAATCAACTGAAAAGCACAAATAGAATTGAAGAAAATTAAATATTTTGGGCATCTCAGGAGGCATGAATGTCTAGAAAATGTAATTTTGGAGGGAGATTTACTGGAGAAGGGGAGAAGAGAAAAACCATATTGTAAATGGATCAAAGAGTTGATAAATAATGTACGAATCACCAAAAAATGCGAAGTAGAATGTGAGCTTTACTAAAACAATTACAAGAAACAAAATGTACGCTGTGGCTAACGCCTTCATCAGCACAGAACAAACACAAACTGACACACAACTATGTACATGAAAACCACTAATTAAAATATAAAGGTTACTCATCTATATCCTTGTTTGGCTGAATATGTCTTGAGCGACTGACACTTTAGACAACTATCAGTGGATGGTATGGACCGGACGTGTGGTCAATGGACCAAAGGTCAATAACATCAGAAGCTCAGGGTTTGGCTAAGCCACCCAGCGGGTGAGCGAAAGGTAAAATAGGGATTAGTGCTTCGTGGCGAAGGTGTCAGGGACGCAGTTTGCAATTCTGCATCCCACGCCTGAAACACAGCTGCAGGTGACATGGATACAGACCACCCTGTGTTGGTCCTCAAAGAATGGTGTGAGTGTCGGTTGCTCAGAAAGCAATGATAGACCACTGAACGCACATTTGCCAAGAAATCCCAAACAGCAAAAATAATGCTGAGGTTGACTGCGACATCCTGTAAAGGATATGCAACTAACTTTTTTAGTGGACTATACAGCTGCAGGGATGGGTGGGGGGTTGGAAGTTAAATGAAAGTGTGTTGGACATTGAGGCCGTGAGGGGAGAATGAACCCAACTGGAAGATGAGATGGTTTTTCAATGTCTTACGATCCCGTTCATGAGATGTGCACGATTTTATCGCTGTGACCTGTATGTCGGCCACGCCACAGTGGTCAGAACTCACTTTAAAGTGCCCTTTTGGACTGGGAGTTTTGAGTTTGGGAAATGCATACTACAGGCAGCACGAGAAACAGTACCAAGAGGAGCTCATAAACAATGTAAACTGTACTGGAGTAGTGAACTGGAACAGTTGCATCATGATGTGGAAGTGTGTAGAAAGCATGTAGAGGCCAAACCCAGCCAAAAGCACCACAATAAATACTAGCACGAAAAAGCCACATTTCAAAGGGTCAAACTACAGGCTAGACAGAAAAGCTGGCATGAGAAAACAGTCACTGAACTTTGAAAGAGACACAAGTAAATTGTGGAAACTAATAAAACAACTTAACGATAAGGGCACAGAGAGAAACTCAAAAATTGCACTACATAAAGACAGAAACATCTTAACAGGAAAACAAGTAGCTGACCATTTTGTGGACTCATTTGCACAAGATAACAACATTGAAATTAGTCCAGAGAAGCAACAAGCGATTCGAGAGAAATGGCAACATACAGAACAGAATGAAATAGTACATGAGGTTCTGGAGGCACATATCACAGTCAGTGAACTGGAGCTAGCAATATCAAAACTGAAAATTAGAAAGCCACAAGGAGCTGATGGTATCTCCGATGAAATTAGCAGGAACCTAGGAACAGTCGCCAAAACAAAGCTGTTGCAGATCTTCAATAACAGCTGGACCTTAAGCAGCGTTCCTCAAGTCAGGAGAGAAGCAATCATGATACCTCGCCTAAAATTAGGGAAAGACATTTCCAATGCCTCCAGCTACAGACCATTTAGCCTCACCAGCTGTCTCTGCAAAACAATGGAGCGCATCATCAATCACAGACTGCAGTGGTACATTGAAAGTGAAAACATTCTTATGCCACAGCAGGCTGACTTTAGGCAGTGCTATTCTAAGGAAGATCAGACAACCTATCTCTCTCAAGAAATTGATTATGCATTCCAAGAGAAGAAACTGGTGCTTGTGGCATGGATAGATCTAAAGAAAGCCTTTGATAAAGTCTGGAAAGAAGGTCTGATGAAGAAACTGAGAAACTATAAAGTCAATGGAAGAATGTACAAATGGGTGAAAGCATACTTGCACAACAGAAGAGCCAGAGTACAGATAGATGGACTCAAGAGCAAGAAAGTACTACTGGATCACAGTGTTCCGGTGTTCCCCAAGGCGGAGTCTTGTCCTCACACTTTTTCTAATCTTCTCAATGCTAAACTACCACATGGAATTAAAGTGGCAATGTATGCTGATGACCTGTTCTATGGTGCACAAATGAACATGCATCAGTGGCCACCAGATCGCTACAAAGATCTGTAGATGCATTAGCATGGGCAAATAGATGGTGTGTCAGCATAAACACTAACAAGTGCAGCACCACTCTGTTTACCCTCTTTCCTAAACAAAAGGCAGGGATCATCCAGATAAATGGAATATCCCTAAGAGAAGATAAAGAACCAACATACCTTGGAATAACATTTGATGACAGACTGACATGGAGAAAGCACATCAACAAAGCAGTAGCAAAAGCCAGAAGGAAAATAGCCATCCTGAGAAAACTAAGTGAAACCATGTGGGGAGCCAGTGGGAAAATACTTAGCAAAGTTTATCAACAGAGCATACGACCACACCTGGAATACGGGTCAACTGCGTGGTGTTCAGCATAAAAAAACCACACTACAAGAGCTGGACAAGGTGCAAAATCAAGCACTTAGAGTCACCACAGGAGGGATGAGATCAACCCCTATAGTGAAGATGGGGAGGACACAATCACTGAAAGAGCTCAGAGATACGAAAACGCTAATAAAAGCAGAAAATTTCCTCAGCATGCCAGGCCACCATATGAAGAGCAAATTTCAAAACTTAGTTATGGGGCGGTTGAAAAGAAGCTGTTTTATTCACCACACCAAACGACTATGCAGAGAAACCACAGATCTGCCCACAGTTGGTATCCCCCTGAAAACTATTCCAGAATGAACTCCATGGAAAGATGAACATAGACTATCACTACAAATCCAGACAAAAATGAGAGGAATATTTGACAAGGAAGAACAGAACAGTGTACAGCGCAGAACAACCACTCTCAGCTTCCTTGATGAAGAATACCCACAGGACCTCTGGATTTGAGTCTACACAGATGGGTTAGCACAAAATGCTGTTAAAAAAGGAGGAGTGGGAGTGTACATAGGATACCCAAACAATATAGGGAACACGGCCTCAGTACCAACAGGAAATTACTGCCATAACTATGATGCTGAAATTGAGGCAATCAAGATAGCAATAGAGAAATTACTAAATACCAGCAATGGTACACAACCTGTGGTGCTATTGACATATGCAAAATCTGTACTCGAGGCGCTCCTGCCTGGGAAATTACCATGACTAAGGACACTACTTTCTTAACTTAGCAGTCAGTGTAAGGTCACCATACAGTGGATATCATCTCACTGTGAAGTATCTGAAATCGAGAGAGCTGATCAATTAGCTAAGGAAGCAGCAAAAGAAGAACAGCCTGATGTGCCCAGTACAACCACCAAAACAAGAGAATGATCAAATCAGTCAGAAAGCTACCAAATCCTACTCAAGATGACTACCACTTTATGGACAGAGCAGAACAAGTCATTATTCTGCGCCTCAGTACAGGACACAATACATTACACAACCACATGTATACAAAATTCAAGATTGGTGAATCAGCCATGTGCACATGTGGATTGGTGTCACAGGCAGCAGATCACATACTCCAAGACTACCCAAAATACAACATATCTAGGCAAACCTTCTGACCTAGAGAGACGAATGTGGAAGATAAACTCTGACCACTAAGTGAACTAAAAAATACAGTTAAATTCATACATTGCAGTTATAGACATATTTCAAGCGAACGAAAGAAGAAGAAGTCAAACCTTCTGACCTAGAGAAACAACAGTGGAAGGAAAACTTAATGAGTTATTGACAGAGGAGAGATATTGAAATATAGTTTAAATTATTATTGCTAAATGTTTTGTTGATATAAATTAACTGAATTGGATCTGACTGATTATATTATCTGAAAATATATGTATATCAATCTTGTATATTGTTAAGAATTTTTTTTTACATTAATGTGCTGTGTATTTGTTTTTTCATTCCAGATGTTAAATTTAAAATAATGGCTTCACGACGACGAGTAGCTTCAACAGTTACAGGTGAAATCCTGGACAGACAAAGGTTGATAGGACGAGATGGCCATAATATTGCTTATGATGAATTTCTAGTAAGTGTTGTGACATTTCTGTCTTTGAGAGACACTATCAGCTGCTAAGATATTAACTGTAAATATATAAGAGAGCTTCAAATAAAAACCTTAAAAGTGTGATATAAATTACAATAACCATGCCAAGAATACCATGGACAGACAGAAAAACCAATGACCAAGTCCTACAAGAGACAAATAAAAAATCGTACCCTGATTAGAGAAATTAGACGTAGACAGTCACAATTTTTTGATCACATTATGAGACAAAATAAATTGGAGAACTTGATGACAACTGGTGATATCAAGGAAAAGAAAACAAAGGGAAGGCAGAGAAGTAAATAGCTGAAGGGCTTGGCCATGTGGTATGGTCGAGACAAGAACACTTAGCTTATCCACGACTCTGGTGATCGAGTGAGATGGCAAATCATGACCGCCCACGCTTATCGGCATGGCACATGATGAATGAATGCCATTGTCTTGTAACCTGTCAATATTGTTCTTTAGAATATCAAAAGTGTTAAGCATGTGACATCATGGTGTAGATGAACATAAAGACAGTTTAAAGATGGCCATCCCACTTTTGACATGCACCAAGGAGGAGCTGTTATCTGTTTTTTTATCAGTGAAGGGGTGAAACCTTTAGAAATTCATTGGCAAGTAAAAAGTCCAGTATGTATGTGTGCATGCCTGTCAGTCCAGCAAGTGTATGAGTAGGAAGTTTCAAAACAACGTGACTTCTGTGACAGGCTGTTCATGACTGGGTCAGGCACACCGAGTAGTGACCCCAGAGAATTTTTTCTACAGGAATCCAAGCACGTTATCAGCGCTGGAAGCCTTGCATTTAACGCAGTGATAACTACATCAAAAAATGATACTTTGTTCTTTACTTATTCAGAATATATTCACACACACACAAAAAAACATTTAAGGTTTCTATATGAAGCCCCCTCGTATGTTAACTAAATACATATATCAGGAACCATAGTGGCACCCTGGCTAGCACACCGCCTTGCTGATCCAGTGGTCATTGTTTCAAAATTCACCTCGAGACAGGATTTTTTACATGACCCATGTGGTTATGAGGTTGTACCATCCTTTAAAAAATGGTAGAGATTTTCTCAGAATCTATTGGCCTTGGGATATTTATCATATCACTTAATGATGAGTGCTGATTGGTCTAAAGATATTATCTGAACACTGTATCCTTAATTTTTAAAAACACGTTTACCTTATCCTGCATTTGCAGGAATTGTGGGATCATTCCTTGTAACTATAGGGAGAGGACAAATGAAATTAATGGAGAAATAGATAGTCGGGAACGGGAGCTTATATGACTACTTATATGAATTAAATGAGATGCTCCCCACCAGGGGCTGGGCGAAGCCAGGCCGGGTCAGACAGACAGACAGACAGACAGATAGTCGGGAACGGGAACTTATATGACTACTTATATGAATTAAATGAGATGCTCCCCATCAGGGTCTGGGCGAAGCCGGGCCGGGTCAGACAGACAGACAGATAGTCGGGAACGGGAACGGGAGCTTATATGACTACTTATATGAATTAAATGAGATGCTCCCCACCAGGGTCTGGGCGAAGCCGGGCCGGGTCAGCTAGTTTCTTATAAACAGGACATGCTCAAATAGCAAACACACAAACACATCCGTAGTTAGTATAGTACAAACATTTAAAGAAGGGACATGTTTGACTAACTGGGTTAATTATGTTTATGAAATATTCAGCGACTTATATTGTTACATAAAAAGCCAACATATTTATAAATTCAGTAAATAAAATCTGTCATTGTTGAGCATTTTTCTTAAGGCATTCTAGCTGAATTATTCATGACATATCCATTCTTTTATATATACTTTAACAGAAGGAATTTCAAGAGTACACAGAGAATGAAGAGAAAATCATCAGTGAATTAACTAATGCAGTGAGCAATAAGTTAGAACGAGAAGCTTTTGATCAGGTGAGTGCTTCAAGGTCAGATTTGTGATATCATGACCAAAATTTAGGAATGGAAAATCCCAACTGCACCTCCTAGCGGTAGAGGATGGGAAACACACCACAATGTGGTAACGCAGGGAACCGAGTATCCACCGGAATAAGTGGACAACTCTGCAGCTGAGCAGCTCTGGTACTCACTTGTCCTGACAGTTGGAAATGGTTATCAAAGGCTGAGGTAACAAACTGCCATGTCGATGTGGAAGGTAAGGGGAAACCACCACATTATCTTCCCAAGACTTGACAAAAACCATTTCAGATTCAATGAACGACGTTAATGGCTGTCTTAGGACATCCTCGTCCGGTAGGGACAGTCATGAGCCATAGGTGACACCAGACCGTGATCCAGATACTGATGGCAAAATCATAACTAAAATAAATAAATTTAAAATAGGTACATAGAATGTTAGAACGTTAAATGAGCTTGGAAAGTTGGACAATGTTAAAAGTAAAATGCAAAGCATTAAATTGAATATCCTAGGCATAAGTGAGATAAGATGGAAGGGATCGGGCAAAATTACAACTGACAAACACACAATAAATTATTCTGGAGGGGATACACGCGAAAAAGGAGTAGGACTTATATTTGATAAAGAAACAGCCAAGTCAGATAATGCTTATTTGTGTATTTCAGACACTAATAGAAAGATCCACAGAGAAACAGAAAAACATATATTTGTGCTTCATAGCTTATACTAAGGCATTTGATAAAGGCCGGTCTCCCTGGCCCAGGGGTAAGCAACTTTGTCAGTAACCCTGTTTATCCATGTGAGCAAACGTGGCTGCGTGAGAATCGGTAGCGGTTCTCACCCCGTCCGTTACTTACGGGATATGTGAGCCGGCCGCTCAGAAAGCAATGGCAAACTACTAAGCGTAATCTTGCTAAGAAATCAACAGCAGCAGTAAAATGTTGGTGTTGACAGCGATGTCCTGTAATAGGATATGCACACACAAAAAATGATAAAGTAAAACAAAAAGAACTGATTAAAATGTTGGAAGATATTAACATTGATGGGAAGGATCTCAGAATAATAAAGAATATTTACTGAAACTAAGTAGCAGCAATTAAAATGGGACATAAAGAGAGCAGTTATGAACAAATAAAGCTAGGAGTACAACAGGGATGTGTCCTGTCACCGGATCTCTTCACCCTCTATAGCGAAGTAATAATGAGAGAGATCAAAGAGAAGCCAGGAATACTAATCGGAGGTTATAATATAAACAAAGTATGCTATGCAGATGACACAGTATTGGTTGTGATAATGCTACAGATCTACAATTGTTTGATATTGTAGTAACAGAGAGTGCAAACAAAGGACTCTCCTTGAATATCAAGAAAACAGTAACAATGGTGATATCAAAGAAAAAGGTGATACCAAAATGTCAAATAGAAATGGAAGGGAAAATTCTTAACCAGGTGGACAGTTTTAAATACCAAGGGGCATTTATAACATCAGATGGAAGATGCCCAACAGAGATTAAAAGCAAAATAGGGCAAGCCAAGGCTGCAATTTGGAAAAAGAAGGGTATCCTATGCAATAAGTCACTGTCGTTGAATGTAAGGAAGAGATTGCTAAAATGCTATATAGAACCTGTATTGCTGTATGGCAGTGAATCTTGGAATGTAAATGAACAAATTAGGAAGAACTTGGAAGCAACAGTGATGTTGTTCCTAAGATGAGTGTTACAAAATCCTTGGACTGCCAGAGTAACTAACTAACAACGACTCCCTGAAAGAGGCCAATGAAACTAGAACATTATATACAACAATAAGAAAGAGACAAGCAGCTTTCTTTAGTCTTGTGATGAGAAGAGAGGCATTGGAGAACATTGTGACAACTGGAAAGATCTAGAGGAAGAGAAATGATGCTGGATTGATTGAGATGGTGGCATGGAGGAATATCATCAGCGGAGTTGATCCAGAAAACCAAAGACCGAGATCTGTCGAACGTTATGAATGCCTATGCCAGCCGGCATGGCACTTGATGATGATAATGATATCATGTGCTCAAGAAGTATTCTAATTTTGCCTGTTATGCCTCACTGGGGCATACGTTTAAAACTTCTCTCCCTAATCCCTTCTTTCCTCAGCTACCCCATGCAGCTCCACCTGTGTTCTCCCCACATTGTTCACTTCTGCTCTACCTGTCTTCTATATGTGTTTTTAGGTCTTCCTCTATTTCATCCACCCTGTGATTCCAGATGAAACCCTGTCTACTTATACTATTCTCGGGTGTTCTCAGTATATGTCCTATCCAGCACTAGAGTCTTTTCTTCACCCCTAGATTCACTGGTATGTGTTTAGTTCCCTCAACACCAGCTCTTTGGTGAACGGGTGTTACAGATGCAATTCTTAATCCCACATACTGCTCTTGAAACATAGCTGCTGGCGATTTAGCAGCAGACTGCCTTGCATTGGTTATCATACAATTGTATTAGTGACGGTTGTTCAGAAAGTGGACTATGGAACGTAAGCTTGTCAGTAAACCACAAACAGCCAAAAATGCTGGGGTTGACTGTGATGTCCTATAAAGTATTTGTAAGTAACTCTCTATACATTAGAGATTCTCTCATACCAATTTAGTTCTCTTATTTTGTGCAAGCACCAATTAATGTGAGGTAGTGCAGAGGATTTACCTGCTTTACAGCAGTTAATAATTTCAGTCAGTGAGTATGGTTTGGGGCTGCTGACCGTATCAAAGAGCCAGCTTGAAAGGTTGAAGTGCATACAGAATGTGGCCATGTGGGTGATACTGTGGTGCACAAAAGACACAGCAATTATATGTATGAGGCATATCTTGGACTACCAACAATTGCGGACAAGTACAGGGTCCTTCAAGCCAAATGGTACCTGAGAGTCGCTTTAGACAGGGATCACTCCCTGTATGAAGCCATGGATATGGTCAAGGGTCATAGACTGGGAAGAGGCGGGTAATGGATGGCACAGGCAGAAATATCTATCCTCCAGATGTGTGAAATAGAGAACATCAGTTGTGAAAAAAGTAATTAAAAGTACCTTAGGCCATTCCAGACTGGCACAAGATGGTGGTCGCACAGGTCGTGGGTGCTGAGAGTGGGCGGCGGGCAGCGCAAATTTTGAGGTGAAGCAGCTGATTCGGGGCAACACACATCAGGGTGACATTGTGATCTGCACTAATGAGTCGATGGTGAGAGGCCGACATAGTGGCTGGGGTATCTTTGCGAAGGCTGATGGAGGATGCTTGAAGGGGGAGAGTCTGGCTTGTGGGACTAGGGGTGGAGGCAGCTGCTATGGCTTTCCGGTGGTTGGAGGAGACCGCTGCACCACACATTGTGTTTATTGCAGACTCCTGGGTGTTCTTGGAGGTGTGGAGAGGGGGTTGTTTCATGTGGAGTGGCTTACCTCACTTTGAAAAGGTCACAGATTGTGAGAATTGTGTGGATTTTCTGCGGGAATGTGGGGGAATGAACGGGCTAATAGGCCCAGTGAAAGACTAGAAACACCGTAGGAAATGAAGTTAGAGGTCTATATAAGTCAATAGTTTGTCTGAAAGTAAGTGGGATGCCAGGAACACCCAGCCTAAAATGGGGACCAGGAAATGTCCTGGGAAGTAACTGACTGAGTTTTTTGACCATATCTTCCCTGTAGTGCCGATTGGTTCATACAAATATAGGTCTTGCACCATATGTCCAATACACTTTAAGGTGTGAAAAACGGCCCTTTCCTTACTTACTAAATGGGATTAGCATCATGTAAGTGACCTTGACCTTTAAACAATGAATACAGTTATTTTTGTTAACTGATTCAGTGCCAAACAAAACAGCAGTTTGGACCAAACATGGTGCACAATCAAATGAACAAGTAATTGTAAGGCCATTGAGCATTAAAATTGCAAAAGTGCAGCAAAACAACACAAATAACATGATGCCCCTTGTACAGTTATATAATCCCCTTCAGTCCAAATGGTAAGTCAAATTTGGTGATGTATTATCCTTCAGCTCTTATTTAGTTAATCTTCTGCTTTAAACTTACTCCCAAAATGACTGACAGGCTGAATCTGTAATTTGAATGTGATTTTCAGATACTGCAAACTATATTATTTCAGAAAATGTAGTTTTTTTTATGCACTCCTATTGTGATTAGTTTTTTAAATTCACCACCTACCAAAGTTTTTCTGCTCACACGCACAAAACTTGACAGAAATAAGTCACATTTTCCCTGTCCGTTCATTTATTTGTTAAAAATATTTTTCTGTGATGTATGCCAAACATATACTGTTCTATCTGAGTATCTATTCCCAATAAGGATAATAGCTTGCTATCCACATTTAATGTCAAGTGAAGGGAGGGGTTGCCGTTTTCAATCTTTAGGCAAATTTGTCACCCGAACTGTGCTGCTAAGTTTGTATTTGTCCTATATACACTTGATAGACACCTGCCTGCCAGCCCTGTGGTCATGGGTTTGAATCTGCATTGAAGTAGATTTTAAAAATTGACCAAGGCTCCTAGGTTGACCCAGCCTAAAATGGGTACCGGAAAGTGTTTTTGGAAGTCAAGGCCACATCACCCACCGAGTGCTGATTGGTCGATGAAAATATAGGTCTAGCACCATAAGCCCAGTGTACCTTAAGGGGTGTAAAAGGGTCCTTTTATCTTATACCCTTGATAGAATATAGTCCTCTGATGGAGGCCTTCCTATAACTGTATAGTCAGTGTCCCTGACGTGGCAGATTTGAGAGTTTTAGGTACGTCCAGTGAAATTCTAGAAACATCGGAGAACACTACATCAGCAAAATGTTTGTATTTGTGTAATATAACCTTATAGAATCCAACACTCTAATTAGTTTTACTGTTGTGCCTATGATTTAGACGTCTCCATTGTTTCAGCTAAGTGACTTTTGTGTAGTATTTAAAATGTAATTGTTTCAGTGTATATTTGTTTGTATTTACTGACAAAGACTTTCATCTGTGATTGTGTTCTTGTCAAGCTGACCAGTTCCACTTTCCATCTTTGCTGATTTACTGATCGTGTAGCCAGGACTTGTTTGATTGTAGGCATGGAGCTGAAGCTGTTTGTACTTAATTCTTACAAGATGTCTGAACCACTTTATTGTTGTCTTTCTTTAAATTCAATGTAGGGAGTGCTGCCTGTGGTATTTATATTGTTCATCTTCTGCCTTTCATCTCCAGTATAGCGTTGGCCCTCAGCCAACCCATGCCAAGCCTTTGGTAGACTTGTTCATGATTGGTTGAATTTTGCAGCTACAGTTTTCTACGGGATACACAGCCAGTCCCACGCCAACCCTCCTCATTTGTCTCTGACAACAGGCCTTGTGGATTACAGAGTTACTATTCTTTGCTTCCTTTATGGGCCCTGTAACCCAGGTTTTTGTGTGTGTGTTTGCTTGCTTTGAAATCACGCATAGTAAATACATATGCTACTACTTTTAGTGCACTGGGCTGATTTTTGTATGTGGATTAACTTTCCCTATTACCAGTGTACCTCGCTGTCAGACGGACCCACTCTGACTTCTCAGGTACTTGTAATTTACGTCCCCAAGTCAAGAACGAGAAGCAGCATTTTAGTCCAACTGACCAGTGTAGGAATTGAACCTGCTGCCTTGGCATCAGCACACTGGACATTTAAAAGTGAGCGCTCCTGTCCATTCAGTCATGCTGACCCCCAGCACACAGGTGATTGGTACTGGTCTCATGTTTAATTCTGTCTGTTCTGGTAAACCTGCCATTTACTTGTAACGAACCAAAAAGTACACATGGAATAAGCTTATCTTATTTCCCTATTTTAAAAGTTATTCTGTAGTAATATTTTGAATGAGTTTAATCTCACAGTTAGGTTTATTTCTATCCAATTGGTTATCCAAGGTTAAATTTGTCCTCTTCATTACTACTACCATGTGTACTAGATTGCTTTCATCACTGGCATTGGGAATTTCATGTTAATCACTTCAGTAGATTGCGATCTACATTTATTTATTAGTATTTCTGAACCGTATATAGCTTTTAGTGATAAAGGTTTAAAAAATATAATAAATAAAATTATATACTCTCTATTGAATAAAAACGGGTGGGTCTGTTGTGTTGTCCATATGTGAGGGAGTGGGGGGGGGGGGGGGGGGGAGAGAGAGAGAGAGAGAGAGAGAGAAGTTACGGTGCCTGTCTTCTTCTCCATGGTGGTATTCATATCCTAAGATTCTCCATCATGTCATCATTTGTGGGGGTGTACTTGTGCTGTTTTAATCTTGTTTAAGCCTCAGAGCTCTTATGGAGGCAGTCTTGCAGTCATCTTTTTACTTGGCCAGACATCTGATTTACTTTTTTAATACAGTTTATCTGGTGCTATCCCCACTTGCTTCTTGGTATCATTTACGATCTTGTCTCTTTTCATTACATTTACAGTTAGTCATAGCCATTTCTTTTCTGTTTCAGTTTTTCTTTACATATTTTTTGTTAGTGTCGACGTTTGACATTGATAAAAATGTTGGTAGGAAGACTGTGTTGATTTTTACAAGCTTGTTCTGCAGTACTGTTAACATCGTCTACAAATTTTATTTGCTTCATTTGTCAGATTGATTCCTGCTGCTGTTCTTCTATCAGATGATATTATGTTTCTCAAGTTTCTTTATCTTCTTCTTTCGTTCACTGGAAATTGATTGTCTATATCACCATGTTGTCTCTTGCATAAATGTCACTGTCTTTTTTAGTTCACTCAGTGATCGATATAGTGTTATCTTCAACTGATGTTTCTCTAGACCAGAAAGTTTTCATAGATATGTTGTATTCAGAATAGTCTTCTCAAACACTTGAAAATATTTTGTTTGTTTTAGTTGGTGATTAGTATTATTATTTTAATGCACTCACCTATCTGCCCATGCATCCACCTTTATCAACTGTAACAGGACACAAAGAAACATAATTGACAATCAACAGTTATGACATGGTGCATTGTTTGGGACAACAAGAGTAAACTTAATTTAACTGAAACTTTAATTGATTAATTGCTATGGGTTGATTAATTGCCATGGGTTGATTAATTGCCATGGGTTGATTAATTGCCATGGGTTGATTAATCATCTTAAGCAACTTCCCATCTCTGCCATGGGCTTATATATTGCTGAAATGTTGTCATTGCCTTATAATACAACATATCTACCACCATATTAACAACCTTGAAGTCATAACTGTGACATACTCCTACGTGCCATTTTCCGTCATCAATTTTTGTTTAGTCCAAACCTAGTTTTTGTTTGGTACTGAATCTGTTAAGTTGTTTGTTTGTTTTTAAAATGTGGATAAATGTCATGCATTATTGAATAATATGATTTCATATTTTTGTAGATAATTTTGAATAGTGGTATTAATTGTTGATTCATTTGTTGACAGCTTGTAATAAATTTTGGAGGAAAGGACTCATTAATCAGGAAGTACATGCTTGAACTAAATAAACAAATGAAGAAACTTAAAGATGAGATTTCTAATGCTGCACAATGTCCAGAAAAAACATATGCAACAGAACTGAAAAAGCTAGAATTGAGCAAGCTTGAAACATTTGTAAGTAGTCATTGTAACGTAAGTTCATGTGCTTGCACCTGAAACAAATAAATACTCCATTATTGTTTACCTTGGGAAAAGATTTTTCACATATATTTAAATGTCTACCTTGTTCAGCCTGTTAATTGAAAATTACAATTTAAGGCAAAATTTATTCAGGCAGTCTATCTTGTAGTAGACTGAAAAAGCTATACAAAAACACCCATAAAGCCTCTGTGGAAAAACACAGTGTCTTTTAAAATTGGGAGAACATTGCTGCAGATAAAATTTTGGAAAATATTACTGCCTGGCATAGTTAGATCTTTGCTGGCACAGTGAAGTTTTAGCAGCTATGAATCAAGAAAGTTACACATATAGCATTCTGTATGACTATGAAGTCTTAACTATCTTTGTCTAATCAACAGTCAGCACTCCTCTGCCCTCATTGTACTATCAGATGTTTCCAGGCTTTAAAAAAAACGATAGCCTTGTAACAGGAATCTACAATGGGTATGTGAACTGTTAGGACCATCACATTTTTGTAGGCCTGGAGGAATAGGCGGCTAGTCTTTCCTCCCTTAGCAAACAGTGCCAAATGGCATCGAACCCTTGTCCAACCATATGCAAGCCATTGTCATTGTCATGTTACAACTGTTACATTAACGTGCCAACTGTTTCCAGCCTCATATTGATCTAATCAGTGACTTCAGAGCTCACTGAGCCTGACAGATACAGTGCACACAGGTTGCCAGCTTAGAGGTAGAAATGCCTGCCTGAAAAAGAACATATTTCTAATATTGAGAAAACGAACACTCAGATTTAAACAGGCGTGAGAGAAGCAGCTCTAAATTACATAGAAGAATATTACCTAGCTAGCACCTGTAACCACACAGAGAACTCAATACAAAATGGAGTTGGAGTAATTCTCTAGAATCTAAACAATTGAGCAAACAACAACAAAAACACACACACATCCACCCACCCACTCACCAAACAACAAAGAAGCCAGTCCAACAACTACATTAAGTTTGCATTTGAGCAAAGTTTAAGTAAAGCATATAATTAAACTACATTATGTTTAATCTAATAGCGTAAATTAATTAGGGTTGAATCCTTTCTTATAAAGTACAGTAGTTTTCCTAAGGGCGTATGTGGAATTATTGCATAATGATCTTTTTTTTTTTTAACTGCTGTTTGTCAGTTCAGGTAAAGTAAAGGGCCTTTTTACATGCCCTGATGACTGGGTATATGGTTAAAGGAAAAAAAAGGATAGCCATGACCACAGGGCTGACAGGCTAGCCACAACACTACCACAACTGTCATCTTGAGGTAGTGACAATAAATGATCATTAATACCGATTCCTACGATTTTGGCTTCTGAAATCTTCAAACAATGGGTATATGGTACTAGCCTACATTTTTATAGACCCATTGGCACTCGATGCGTGATGTGATATCACACTGGCCACGATTACTTTTCAGGACGTTTCCTGGTACCCATTTTATGTGGATTTGGGAGCTCAGGATAATTGTTAAAATTGACCATGATGAGGATTTGAATACATGACCACAGGGCTGACAGGCTAGCCACAACACTACCACAACTGTCATCTTGAGGTAGTGACAATAAATGATCATTAATACCAATTCCTACAATTTTGGCTTCTGAAATCTTCAAATAATGGCTCTGTGCTATGAGGCAAAAGAAGTGCGAGAGGTTTTATAGTGTGGGTTAATGGACAGTGTTTAGTGCAGGAGAACCTGGCATATGATACCATGACACCTAGTCTGAGTATGGAGGAGATGGAGGCAGACATAGTTGCGGTCTGCTGGCTGGAAGACAAACAGCACAGATATGTTGTGATTGTAATGGACTCGCTGAGCATGCTAAGAAAGGTGAAGACAGGCATGCAGAGTAACATGCTTCATTTGAAAAATCAAAGATAGAGAGCATGTGTTGGATGCTGGTGTGTTGGCAAATGAGCAGGCAGACAGATTGGCTGGGTCTGCATCATTGGGTTGTATATTGGTGCGCCATAAGGCAGATGTGGTCACGGCCCTTTGGGATCATGTGTATTGCGAGGATGAACATATAAATCATCATAGCCTAGAGAGAATGGAGTGGCAGAAAGTGACCAGAGAATCAGCACTCTGAGGAAATGTCAGACATATACATAATCAGACAGAAAATGGCACCATCATTATTGAGACCCTTCCCTGGCATTTAACGGTGAGGACGGAGCATGCGTGGGAATGTCCCAAATCTGTGATTTTGGTACTTAACTCACCTCAGCTCAACTTAACGCTATGCTACCTGCCTAGTAACAAGTAATGAGCCTGTTTGAAAATTCCAACAGGCAAGTTGCCAGGATCTGAGACAATGCAGCCATTTTACTCTGACATGTGAAGGTGGGCTGTGTCATATTGACCACATCACCTATTGAGTCTTCTTCTGCCCTTTGTTTCCCATTGGGGCAAAGACCTTCAGCCAACTCATGCCAGGCTGTCTGTCTTTTGCTGTCTCCTGCAGCTTTCTCTGTGTCTTCCTTACATGATTCATCTCTCTCTTTCTCTAATTCTCTTCTCCATATGTTGTTAACCCTCCCCCACCTCTATTTTGTTCAGAAGCCATGTTAGCACAGTGGCTAGCAAGCTTGCCTACTAGCCCAGTGGTCAGATGTTTGAATTCACATCAAGGCAGATTTTAAAATATTGACTTTAGCTCCCAGGTCAATCTAGCCAAACATGGATATCAGGAAATGTCTTGGGAAGTATAGGTGGCTGGCATGATATTGACCACATCACCTGCAAAGTGTGATTGGTCGATAAAAATATGGGGCTAGCACCATATGTCAGATATGCCTCAATGCATGTAAATAGGGTCCTTTACCTTTTTGTTTATTTTCTCATGTTCTCAATGGGTTCAAGAGAGAGAACTTTCTAGTTATACCATTATCAGATTTTCATATTGTGTGTCCCATCCAGCACCACGGTCTTTTCCTCTTTGATTCTCTAAAATCTACCTAGCCCTCTCCCTAAACTCCGATGTCGATTGGTTTATATAAACAAGGGGTGATCACCCAGCATGCCTCATGATGTGGGTCCCTTACTTTGTTTACTGACCTCAGTGTAGTTAGTTCTTGAAGGTGTCAGATTAGTAGAAATTTTAATTATGTTTCTGATACACTGTACGCAATGATAACATCATAAGGAAGATGCGCAACAGAGAATAGATCAGAATAGGTCAAGAAAAAGCTGCATTTCAGAAAATGAAAAGGATCTTATGCAACAAGTCACTGTTATTAAATGTAAGAGAGTGCTGAAATGTTATATAGAGCTTGTTTAGCTGTTTGACAGTGACATGTGTTGACAATCAGTGAAATAGACATAATCAAATAATAATCTAATCAGTCAACAACATAATGACATAAATAATCAATATAATATATTCAAAGTTAATGTTTCACTCATATCTATCAATAACTATAATCCATAACGTACAATCAATTATAATAATCACCATTTATAATCTATATCTATAAAACAGAGTGTATGTTTGTGGGTTTGTGGGTCTTGGATGCGTTCGATAACGGTACATCCGATTGAGATGAAATTTTCTACACGTCTTCCTTTCATTCCTGTGCAACCGACTATAATAATTTCTTAATGTAAAATCTTCTACTTATTTAATAACATTTACTTTTCCATTTTCATTATATAATGTCTATATAGCAGGGGGACTTCACTCTAGAAAAGTTATTTCAAGGGGCATAACTTTTAATAACATTTCTATATACTTTATAGTCATATTGTTGGACTTACCTGCACTATTGTTAAACTCTTTGTCTATAGTTATTTTTAGGCATATGAGTTATATTAAATAATGATATAATCTTTAAGGTATTTTTAAAGTTTGCATAAAAATAATGCATTATGCATAACATTTTAACCCATCTTTTTCTGCTTACAAAACTTATCAACTGTCATGTCGGTGATTAAAAACAGTTTTCATTAAAAATAATGAATGGTGTGTGGAAGGACATTCTTTTAAGTTACTGTGCGCCAGGAGCTGGGCGAAACCACGCCGGGTCAGATAGATAGACAGATAGTCGGGAACGGAAGCTTATTTGACTACTTATATGAATGAATTAAATGACATGCTCCCCACCAGGGACTGGGTGAAGCCGGGACAGACAGACAGACAGATAGACAGACAAACAGATAGTCAGGAACGGGAGAGCTTATATGACTACGTATATGAATAAAATGAGATGCTCCCCACCAGGGACTGGGTGAAGCCGGGTCAGACAGACAGACAGACAGATAGTCGGGAACGGGAGAGCTTATATGACTACTTATATTAATTAAATGAGATGCTCCCCACCAGGGACTGGGTGAAGCCGGGCCGGGTCAGCCAGACAGACAGACAGACAGACAAACAAGCAGACAGACAGACTGATAGATAGATAGATCCCCTCCAGGGCCTGGGCGAAGCCGGGCCGGGTCAGCTAGTTCATTAATAAATGTAACATATCTATTCAATTCCTAAATTAATTTTGAATATCTATAACTATAATATATAATTCACAGTATTCATCACAAGACATTAATAATAAATATCCAATGATGATACTAATACTGTGTTCATAAAGTTAAAATTAATTATAATTTAATTGTATCCTCTTTTATCTTATGAACAAAATAAAATAAAAGAGGATACAATTAAATTATAATTAATAATTATTTTATGAATACAAGTTGACATGAGCAAGATATGTGTTGACAATCAGCGAAATAGACATTCGGATGGCATGAGCGCTGTTGACAAGTATGAGGTGCTAACATGAGCGCACTGTATTGCCATGGAGCGAAATGAATCACAAGTGAGTCGGCAATAAGTTATTGCTGGAAGGATTACGACTGGCGATTCTACTGCCACTGAGCTATTCTGTGTTGCCGATGGATGAGATGATGTTACTCAGTTGCTAACGAATTAGGGCACCTATAACTGTTGATATAAGTCACTCTACTGTCTCCAGGTAGATAGGGCATATGTAATATTCATGTTCTATTATTGTTCTTATTTGCCCTGGAGTTGATGGGTAGTAATACTCTTTCTACCTTCTCTAAATCACCACGTATATATCACATAACAGTTAACACTACACTAACAATAAACATGACAACTGCATATGTTTTCACACGGTGTATTCTGTCTTTCTTTTAAAACACATGTCACATCAATGTCACTGAAACAACAATACTTGCACTCGATCTCTATCTTGTATATCTGTCGCTCGAACAATCACTGACGTCGACATTCGTCCCCAAATGCACAAATGCTCCATCTGTACAAACGTGGCGGCTAGATGGACTTCTGCCATGAGCCATTCTCCGTCCGATCTCGAACGCGGTCCAGACGTCAATGATCTCTCACGGACCTGTAGACCGTGCTTGACCTTCGCTCCGGTTACTTCCGGCGGAGTGATTCACAATCCACTCGATCTTCACGTCTGTCATTGAAATGTGCAAAGACTCTAGGTCACCTGCACTGAGTGGTCTTTGATCCACGCCAACTCCATGGCAGACAGTAAAGCATGGAACATGACTGAACAATTTAGGAAGAGCTTTGAAGCAACAGAGATAGTGGTTCCTGAGATGGATGGTGCGAATATTTTGGACTGCCAGAGTAACTAACATGATTACCTGGAAGAGGCTAATGAAACTATAACATTATACACACCTATAAGAAAGAGATAAACAGCATTCCTTGGTCATCTGATGAGAAGAGAGGCATTAGAGAACATCGTGACAAATGGAAAGGTCAGTGGGAAAAGCGGCAGAGGCAGACCAAGAGATTTGGTGCTAGTTGGGCTGAGATGGCGGCATGGAGGGATATCATCAGCAGAATTGATCCAGAACACCAGAGACCAAGATCTGTGGAGAGACATGAACACCTATGCCAGCCAGCAGGGCACATGATGATTATACACTGTGTATTTATTTTACTTATTCTACTTGCTTCATTAGATGATCAGTCATTTATTTACACTTCCCAAAATTTGGTAACAGTTGTAAAAATAGAGGACTGTGTTTTTGTGTATTTTAATTTATCTCATAAGGTCAGTTGCCTGTATTAGTTTTTCTCATTTGCTGTTTTTTATCTTGCTGTAGTCATCACATTGTAATTTAAAATATAATAATCAATTTTGATGGACACCTTTCTTTCAGAAATGGCTTCTGCTTGAGGAACTGAAAAATGAAAACTTCCGTAAAGAAGAAGCTCTGAAGGTATTTAAGATCTTAATTCAACAATTGCCTGCTTTTATATGTATCTACAAGTCTCCTGCCTGCTCTTTTTCTTGCAACCAATAATCATTTTGGCTGCTGCCACTTCCTTATAATAATATCAACAGATTTAATTAGGCATATCTGTTATAAAAAATACAAAATTTTAGAAATGTGTCCTGACAAATCTTTCTATGGGTCAGTGATGAGATAGCACCATTACATTTTTGGCCTGAGAGCAAGCAGGAATAGGTAGCCAATCTTTCCCTCACTTTTGGCAAATGACAAGCCCCAGGCATTGAACTTGTGTCCAGCCATGCTCATGACATTACCGGTGCAGTTCTCTCTCAACTTCTCTAGCGCGCTTGCCAGATCTGTTACAAAAGGCAAGACTAAACTAAAGGTGGATGGATGATGTAGATGCAGATTTACCAGAACTGGGCATTGACAAGGTATGCGATATCATTGAAGCTTAAGGGAGAAAAAGGTAAAGTTATACTCTCAATTGATTTCATTGTAGACTTGAAATGCTGATAAAAGCAGAAGAAGAAGGATATTGCAATGTCTGTGAAACCATTTGTAAGAATTAACATTTCATAAACAACAGTATCAGATGAGTCAGAGGAAACTAAACTTAGCACCAAACTTTGGATTGTTAACTCTAACGTTATATCAGTACTACTATATGGATCAGCAGCATGGAGAAAGACCAAACAATTACTGATAAATTACAAACATTCATTAACCCTTTACAGGGCACAGCGACCAAAAGCGTCTTTACTCGGGAACGGGTGAAACATCCCAAAGAGTCCGTGACTACTAAGTGTTGTAAAAACGCGATCTTGTGGCTTTCTGAGACTTCCGATTGTTTACATCCAGTGTTATCGATAAGTAGATAACATGTGCGCCATTTGCAAGCATGTGCTAGTGATTTGATCGGATTTTTGTACAGTTTTTGGGGTTTTTACGCTTTGTTTTTCAAAATGGATTTTGTCGATTCTTCAAGTGATAACGGAGATTTCGCTGGGTTAAGTTTAAGTGACACTGAAGTGCATGAAGTTGACTGTGAATTGGAGTTAGATATCTATCAGTGATATCAGCTTAAGCAGTGTACACATTTCGGATCTCTCTGAGACTTTTAAAACGATTGCCGATCAAACAAATGAGTATGCTAGATAAAAAGATCAAACAGATAAATGATTGAGCATGGGTTCTAACAAATACAACCGAAATGCAGGCAATAAATTGGATTATTTATTTAACACATGAGTAAATTAATAAATCTGCATTCATTTTCCTTCATTTTGTATAACAGCTTAGATTTGATGTTTTTACTAATGTTACGTTAATAAAAATGTGACTGACAACCGGAAAAATGATGCCAGTTCAGAGTTACAAAAAGTAAACTCTTGTGCCCTGTAAAGGGTTAAATGGTGCTATCAAAGAATAGAAGGAGTAAAATGGTATTATAAAGTACCAATGTGGAGCTCTTGGAGAGCACTAAACACACACCAGTGAATCAAGAGGTGAGGAAAAGTGCTGGCACTTGGTAGGACATACATGTGGAGAACACCGGATAATAGAATAACTAGAAAGTCTCTTCTCTATAACCCACAGGCCAACGAAATAGAAGGAGATACACACATGGGGACGAGAATTAAAGGCAGATGCATAATATATGGAGGAAGCTGAAGGCGATAGAAAAAGGTTGAAATGTTTTGGCATGGCTTGGCTGAGGATTAGTGCTTCATTGGGAATAAAGGGCAGAGGAAGAAACAGAAGTATCAGTAGATAAAGGACACAATATTTTAATAACATGTAAACTTAACAGATAATAAAGGTGAAGAATGTGTACACACGTGAATTACCATGATGGCCCATACCATCACAATGAAGCAAGCATAGGCCAGCATCATACTTTACAAATACAGTGGAAGAATCACAGAGCTTCTGTAAGCAACTCAACAATATTAGGGACATTCATTTGAAACTCTTTCCAATGGCTTTATTACAAAAGCATGAAAGAAACATTAACAGGTGTGGTAGAATTAAACAAAGCATTCATTTTGAATGAATTATGCACCACGGGTTGGTCAGAAGAAGTTGCCGTAGGCATTCAGGCAAGCATTCCATTGCTTAGGTAGGCGGTGAATGCCGTCCACAAAAAATGATTGTGGTTGCTCACTGAACCAAGTGTTTACCACGTTCATTACGTCTGCATCTGTGTGAAATAATTGCCCCTTGAGAGCTTTTTTTAGTGGTCCGAACAAATGAAAATCACATGGTGACAAATCAGGACTATAGGCTGGATGTTGCAGAATTTCCCACTTCTTCCTTGCTAATGCTTCCTGCGCAATCTTTGGGACATGCGGACGAGCATTATCGTGCAAAAAAATCACACCGCGAGAAAGCATGCCGGGTCATTTATTCTTGATGGCTTTTTGCAGCTTGTCTAGTGTTGCAAGTAGTGGGTAGAGTTGATATTGGCACCAGGTTCTTTAAAGTCGACCAACAATAGCCCTTCATGGTAAAAAAATGCACTCAGCATAACCTTACCAGCAGAAACTTGTAACTTGAATTTTGTGGCTTTTGGTGATCCAGCATGCTTCCATTGCATGCTCTCTCTTTTGCTGCTCGGCTCAAAGTGGTGACACCATGACCACCTGCCACTATGCGGAAGAGAAATGCATCACCCTCCACTCTGTAACGCAGCAAGTGGTTCAAACACCATCCCATGCGTTCCTCTTTTTGGTGGTTAGTCAACATCTATGGTACCCACTGTGAACACACCTTCCGATATTGCAGTTTCTTACGAACGACCTTTTGAATTGTCCCAATTGACACATCAAATTCTTTCGCAAGTGAACGTATGCTTCAGCAACGGTTCATCTGTACTGCTGCATCAATTTTGGCGATGGTTTTTTTCTGTTGCAACAATATGCGCTTGACCCGGACATAGAAGATCTGTCGTGAACTGATGTCCTTTCTGAAACATTCATGCCCAGTCTGTCACTGTTGTCTTCGACACACGTTTGTTACTGTACGCTGCCTGCATTCTTCGATGAATGTCCACTGGTCGACATCCTTCAAATGAAAGAAACTGAATCAGCGCTATTTTAGCTTCTTTGGACGGATTTTGGATCAACCCAGCCATTTTCTCAACGGTCAGAAACAGAACCTATGCATCATGGGACGATAAGCACGTGCTATTTTATTCATTGATCAGTACTTATCACATGACTATGACATGGTCATGTTCAACATCTGCAAATACGCGCTGTGCAGCACGAACTGCTTCAAATGAACGCCCCTTATATTTATATAACTGTTCTTCAGGAAGCTGGCTCCCTGGCTACGGACACAGTTCGTGATCCCGCATTCCCGCGTTCGCAACACAGCTGCACGTGATTTGGCTGCAGACAGCATTGCATTGTGTTTTTTTTTAAATTGTATGGGTGCCGGTCGTTCAGAAAGCAATGGCAAACTACTGAACGTAAACTTGCCAAGAGATCACAACAACAAAAAATGCCGCCAACAAAAGACCGCCCCTTTCCTACACCGCAGTGTATTATAGGCAGTAGATGACAGTTGTTTTTTCGACAGTGAGGAAAGTACTCTGGTAATTCAATTCTGTAATTGTGGGAGAATAAGTTAAATCAACTTTTTAGTGCTTGATTTTGGGACTTCTGTCAGTGAAACATTCTCAGTAATACCTGCTTTCATGAACTCCAGAGCCTGAAAAGTTTAATAACATCTGATATACCCACTTTCAACACAGTTTTGGGGATATAGAACGAATTGTGGTAGAAAATAGGCTGCTAGATCACAGAGGCTGAGCAAGTAATCAAGCAGGCCTGTGACCTAGATGAGCTCTAACATGGAGATGAAAGGAATAGATACCCATAAACTGAGTATACATTGAAAGGCTGAGTGTGCAATGACATTGATTGTTATAACATTGCCATAACCTAATTTAGAGTAGGGCAAAGGTTATGGCTGTGTTCAGCAAGTGAACATCAGAACGTGAAAAGCAGGTGTTTTTCACGCAACATGAAAACGTTGCGACGCACTTCTCAAGTGACAGAAAGTGGGGTTTGAACAGGCAGTCTGTGTTCATCCATCGTCCAGTATGGACATGGTTAGAGGTATACTGAGTTATGGCCAACATTGAGCCACTCTTTTAAATTGTGATGTAGTTGTATTGTGAGTTGATCGTTGAATAAGTGGCTGTGTATTTGATAATGTCGATATCCGTCTGTGCAGAACATTATATGTATAAACTCATAAACAGCGTCCGAGGTAACTGCTGTTTAAGTTTGCTTCTGTTCGAGTTAACCAGTGTTCGAATGGTGTAATGTGTAAAGTACTGCAGAGTAACCATCAGCAAGTAATATGCTGAGAGATGACCATGGTGCCGACTGCACAAGAAATTATCTACAGTCATTACCCCTAGAAAGGCGGGCGTACTAGACAGAGCTATTACCATACATGTTGCATGTTGGCAATGAACTTAAAGGTCGCACTCAACAAACCAATGTCAAAAGCGCAATCGGACTATGGCAAACATACATAACATAAAATCCTGTTAAGCATTGTAGTGAAATCCTTCACATAAAGGTGTTTTTGAAGTGTTTTAGTCAGGCAACAGCAGTGATATTGAATTAGATGATTCAATTAGTGATGTAATCATCTAGTCTAGGTTTAGTTTGAGTACTGATTGATGTATGTAGCCAGTCCGATGAAATAGATAAGAGTAAATCTAGTCAGTGGTTATAGCAGCCACAGATTGGAATTAATGGTGGTGATGATTCTAATAATATTAGGCCTGATCAGAATGGGCAAAATAAGGCTTACATACCATCAGCATTAAACAAATGTAATTACTGAAGATCAGAAGTCTTTGTTTCTCACCCTGTGTTTTGTATGTTTATTGTGTGTTCACATAATGAGTTCTGATTTCCTTGAGTGAAAAAATATATATGCTTGTCACACATAAAAAAACACCCCTATGACTTTTAAGTGACTGAAGAAAATCTTTACAAGTTATATATATTTTTATTGTTAAATATTTTTCTATAATATACTGATAGGGGAATGAACAAACAAACTTTATTTTCAAAGGGTCACAAATTGGGCACGTTGGCCCTTCCAATAATTCATCTTTCGCACACCAATTACCTGTTCTGAATGGTACATTTACCTTGAAAAAAAAAAAAAAGAAGCAAACATTGTAAAATGAATGATGTAAAAACATAAACGAAACAAATAATTCATATTTCAGTGTTATAAGATAGGTAGACACACACACATATATATACACAGACACACACATACATATATACACACTTAGATACACAATGTAAGCAGGCAGGCAGGCACTCACGCATGAGCACACTCACACACACACATCTCCTAAGAGCAGGCATAAATCGTGAGACTTTTAAAAAATCTAGATTGCAACATAATATTCTGTTTACATCTGAAATGTTGGCCGGGGGTATGGCGTGGCTCAGGGGTTTTTTAATTTTCACATAAACCATTGGTTTCTAATATCATATCTGTGTCTTGGGTAGTGAGACAAGATACCTAGCCTTCTCAGACAAGGGGGTTCTGTAATCTAGTTAACCACAGTAAAATTCTCATGGTCGTTGAAAATTGCAAAGTAGTGCTGAACTGGTATTGGCATGTGGATTAACTTTCCCTAATAACAGTGTCCCTCGCCATCAGGCAAACCCACTCCAACTTCAGAGGTACTTGTAAGTTACGTCCCCAAGTCAAGGACGATAGGTCAATATTTGTGTCAAACTGTCCAGTGTAGGGGTTGAACCCCTTACCTCAGCATCAGCACACCGGATGTTTAAGAAAACGCGTTATTATCCATTTGGCCATGCTGACTTACATATTGACCATATTCAATTGTATAGCTGGAAATACATTGATGGTATCATTTCACACATTAATATTAGTTTCCTTCATTCTGGTTTATTTACTGCAGTGTTTTCAGTTTATATTGACTGCATACAATGTTCAAATCAGCGTAGTCATTCATCTTTAATTGTGTTTCTTGTTTCAGAAGTTCATGGCAGAGTGTGTTGTCAATGGTGTTGTAGCAGAGTCACCTGACACTTAAAAGTTGTGGCTCTCAATGACTTCCCACATGAGGTTAATTCTGTTGGAGCTGAGATGTTCATTTCTTCACTACAACCTGACTTGATGAGCAAAGCTGTATTAATTGACGTGCTAGGACTTCTTGGAGTGTCGTCATTGATGTCTGTGGTTACAACATAAAAGGGATAGAAATAGTGATCTTAAATCTTTTCATTCACACACATTTGGATGCAAAAGGGTGCAAAATCGCCAGAGAAATAACATGTTTGAGTGTTCAGGAACACCAGGCAAACAAAACACCTCACAGATGGTAGACAGCGAAAGTTTTCAGCCAGTAGAGATAACATTCAGCCACTGAGTGAACTAAAAAAGACTGTTAGATTCATACAAGAGACAACATTGTAGTTATAGACATATTTCAGGCGAACTGAAAGAAGAAAGAAGAAGAATTCAGCCAGTAGAGATAACATGATAATGTTTGTGTGTTCAGAAACACCAGGCAAACAAAACACCCCACAGATGGTAGACAGCGAAAGCTTTCAGTCAGTAAAGATAACATGATAATGTTTGAGTGTTTGGAAATACCAAACAAAAAAAACACAGTGGTAGACAGTGAGAGCTTTGAACTGAGGAGATAGACCAAAGTGTACAGGTCTATCACCAGCATAACTCACAGTAAATCGCAAGAGAAATTGTTGTTTCTTTTCTTTCACATAGATGGCTGTGTGGCGAAGTGGCTATGGACACAGTTCATAATCCTGCATACCGCGTTCGAAACAGCTGCGGGCGATTTGTCAGCAGACTGCCGTGCATTCTTTTCCCATACAAAGGTATCAGAAAGCAAAGGCAAACTACTGAACGTAAACTTGCCAGGAAATCACAAACAGCCAAAATATGCTGGGGTTAACTGCAATGTCCTGTAAAGGATATGCAACTAATTAACTTTCTTTCTTACCTATTTAATAAGTATAGAGTTGTATGGGCAAAAGCTGCAAAGGTTAAATACAGAAAAGAGGGCGTATTGAATGGATATCATAGAGTAGTTTAGTTTAACGTTTGAATAGTATCTGTAGGTTGAGAGACAATGAAACATAATTATCAGAATAATAATTATAAGAAAGGAGAATAGTTCAAATTAAAAACAAAACAAAAATATAACTGTGAAGTAAAAGAAAGGAGGAGGATATAACCTTATATGCAGAACAGTAACATGAAATACTAGGAATAGTGGAAAAACACATATCAAATAATAAGAAACCAAACAAACTACTCTGTACTGAACACCAAATAAGGACAGTGGAACAAAACTCCAGTAGAATGGTGGTTTGACCAGTGTAAAATAACATGGAGAACAGGAAAAATACTTTGCAAGAATACAGAAGGAACATGATGAAAGAAAACCACAATGAATATAAAATAAGGAGAAACGACACCAACAAAATAACATTCAAAGCAAAAACTCAGCAAAGGAGAAAGTTATGTTAAACACTGGGACCAAAATCACCACTCACAGAGATACGGAAGAAACTCAAAAACAAAGGTGCAAATAAAAACTACAGCATCCCAATAACAAATATGTTAACTAAAACTGAAACAATTAAGCAAAAAGCAGAAGCATTTGTAAACCACTGACATGAAGTCATCTCTAACAATAGCCTACTTAGTTACATGTCCTTAACAAGACACTGCAATCAACCCCAGCATTTTTTGGCTGTTTGTGATTTACTAGACATTGTTAGTTCAGTAGTTTGCCATTACTTTCTGATCTTCTGGTGACTCATACCATCAAAATGAATGCTAAGCTGGGTTGACCTGAGAGCCCAGGTCTGTGAAAGAAACATCCCTGCCTCAAAAAAGATCTGAACACATGACTTCAGGACTGGCAGGCAATGCTAGCCACTACACTACTGCAGCTCCCTGTTGGAGTGTAAGGATGCTAATTGTCCCCATAGTGTGTTGATTATGAATGAATTTAGATTGTCCGATTGTCCTTTCCTGTGATTAGGCTTTCTGTGCCACAAGTAATGACAAACATTTACTCCAATTCATTCATCAACAACAAAATGACAAATTAAAAAAAATATCGTGACCTCACAACAAAAATATTTTGGAACATTCTCAAGAAAAGCTATGACCTACAATAGAACCCCACTTAAACAAAACATAACTTGGCTTTAGGAAAAACAAAGGAGGCACAGATGCCATCTTTGCTCTAAGACAGAAAGAAAAATCAATCGAATTGAATGAAACAAACTTAGCCTTTATCGACCATGAAAAGGCATTTAATAGAGTAGATAGAAACAAGCTATGGGAAATCCTTAAACAACATGGAGTGAGTGCACATCTAACAAACTTATGTAGAAGTTTATTTAACAATAGAAGCATATATAGCAATGATAAATAGACCAAATGGAACCAGAAGAAGAGGTCTACCATGAAAACAATGGACATAGGGAATGACAGAGTTCATGGGAATATCGATATATGAAGTCCATAACGGGCACTCTCCCGCTGTTTATGCTTCACCTCAGCATCACAAGATGAGGTGAATCATCAACCCCTATGTTGGCCAGTAGCAAGTTGTGATGTGTGTCCACTATTAATCACTGCAGCCAGAATATCAGCGTCATATCATGTATAACCATAAATTTATAAAAGAAGTTGCACAGCGTTCTAGAACTTGATATGTGAAATGGCTAGTATGAGTCATGAATGGTTCTAGTAAGATTAGACAAATGAGAAGAATATAAAATAAAAAATGTCCACAAAGTAACAAGAAAAAGATGACACATTGAAAAAAAAAAACGTGACCTCACAACAAATATTAAACAAACAATTATTACAAGGAACTAAGCAGAATGATCTAATGCATAAAAAAAGACATTCTGTGACCACACAACAAATATTAAACAATTATTACAAACAGAAACTGCAAATATTAAACATCAACATTTATTACAAGAAGAAACAGCAAATATTAAACAGAAACAATTATTACAAGAAAAAAACTGACTTATCCAGTAAAGTGAGTTTATTTTATTCCAGTGAACATCCTGTTTGCAGTTGTTTCTCATGTGTGTGGTATTTCATATCATTTCATGTTATTGTCACGCATCTAATGAAAAAATTATTATCATAATTTAAGTTTTCTAAAATTTCTATAAAAAGTAGAAAAAAATCTTAAATGTTGATATAAAATATGTAATTATTTTATGAAATGTGATTTGATGGATGAATAAATGTATATGACACAATGAGTAAACTGACCAAATAGATAATGAACATTCTAAAACACAATAAATGAATATTTATTCATACACATTGTGAAACCTACTAGTATGAGGAGGAAAATTAGGGAAATATAAAGTAAAATGACATTCACAAAGCAGCTAAATAAAATGACGACAAGAAATAACAACAAACTGGTTTCAGAGTGAGGCAGAAAGGAATGAAAGAAACATTAACTCATTATAAAGTGGAGAAATAAAATTATGTGATGGTGTATATTGTAATTGAGGCATTTAATACATTTTCATTATCATAAATAAATGTTATCAAAAGATTTTGTTTTATTTTTGTAAAATAAGCACACATGTACAGTTTTTTTAACAGTTAAATTTTAATATAAATTAATACATACCTATAATTTATATATTTCCACACAAAACAATTGAATGCATATATTTTGAAAAGACAAAACAACATACTAAATTGTTGAATTATTGTATAAAATGTTGTAATGTGATGGAAGAATAAACATGTAAAAAGTCAGTAAACTCACAGAACAGATAATTAATATAAAATGTAGCATAGATAGAGAGGCATAGTTACTCATGGGAAGTGACAACTATAGCTTTTAAGGATAGTCAGGACCTATATTTGCTGTTCCTTGTATTCCATAACCTGGTTATTTGTAGGCCTATTTATATTCTTTTTTTCAAGTTTATGTAAAATCTTTTGTGTATACATGTATACGTATCCAGGCAGCTTTGGCCATATTAATTGTCTGAGAGTTTTAGAAAGAGCAGTAGTGGAAAACATGGTTCCTGAAATAAGGGGCAGGTCAATCAAAACAAAGGTGGACACAGAACGTTAACAGATTCAGTGCCAACCAAAAAATAGGTTTGGACCAAACAAAAATGGATGGCAGAAAATGGGAAGTATTGGTTTGTCAGTTATGACTTAAAAGTTGTTAATATTGTAGCAGGCATGTGTTACATATCAAATTAAAGGGGGGGGGGGGGTTTGTATAGGAACAACTACTGTAGATAAGCCCATGGCAGTACGGAAAGTCACTTAAGATGATTCATAATCCCATGGGACTTAATCATTTAAAGACACCCTGGGCTTTAGGCAAGAGAACTGGTATAGGATTGAGAGTCTTGTCTGTGGGTTGTGATGTGAGAAGCATTCTGACAATGGACTTGATACATGATGATGATCCATGCACACATATGCATGGACATAAATACTTAGTATGTATCATGAATCTACTGACATTTGTAAGGTACTTTAGCCACATAGAAAGACATACATCCTTGTTAAAGGGTGTGCTGGAGGGGAAGCAAGCAAAGTAAAGACAACATTACAGATGGGTGGACAACATTACAGATGGGTGGACAACATCAAGAGATGGATTGAAACAGACTTAAAGGCAAGAGGATTCATTGCAATGGATTTTATCCCATCTGGTTTGGCGGGCCAAGAGCATTACACAAAACATGAACTCCGTAGCTCAAACAATGACCCTATTAAGGCTCAGGGAAGAGGGTGTTGGAGACTCATTGCAGCTGACCTTCAGTGCAGAAATGAATTTGATGATGACAGATTTGTAATATGCAAGCATCATCATTGATAAATGTAAACAAGTAATGTTACTATGGTGAGTAAATGCCCCTTTTGCGTGGAAAAGACTAAAACGGTATGTTTGTTTTAAAAAATATAACCCTCTTCAAACTGAATTAGCTTATAATTGGGAATCCTGATTTAAATTGCATATTTTTGCTTTATTGTATTTTATTTTAATGTAATCACTGTTTCTGTTCATTTCATAAAACTTTATTTTATTTATTTCCACCATTATGTTGGCAATTTTTTTGTTATTTGTGTTGCAAAGCCTAGTAATTTGTAAGCTTATTTCTTCTATATCTTCCTTTTTTAAGCTGATGTAAAAAAAAAAATCTTCACTATATGTATATATGTTTGTGTATGAAAGGCACATGCATGGACATCAAATAAATACTTAATATATATAAATTACCAAATATAATTGTCATTTTTTGGTCTGTAGTCATGTTATACTGTTCTTGTCTGTCTATGAGAAAGTATGCTTGTAAGTGAGTGTATGCATATTTATTCTGTTACCAGCTAATCAATCTTGATAATTTAGTATTTGTTACATTTGTTTCCTTTTGTAAAAATAAATCTCATATTGATGAATATGGATATGTCCAGTTGCTGTTTAAATTCAGTGTATTCTAGTTACGGAAAGGTAGTGCTACAGCGGCTAATGCACTCATCTGTCAGATTTGGTTCAAATTGTCCTTAAGATGGCAGTTTTGTTACAACTACATGCCTTCAGGGTCAACCTAGCCTCATTAAAGGGGTACCAGAAAATATTCTAGGAGGTAAGACAGCTGATGTAATAACTAACCACAATGTCCAGTGAGTTCTAGTTTGGTCAAGAAAATCCTACCACCACATCTACTGTAAGCAATGTTGGAATGGAGACGGTGTCATTTTTTTTGCTCACTCGCTTTGAACGCAAGTGTAGTCCATACTTCTAGTGCACAGGACTGATTTTTGCATGTGGATTAGTTTTCCCTATTACCAGTGCCCCTTGCCATCAGGCAAACCCACTCTGACTTCAGAGGTACTTGTAATGTACATCCCTAAGTCAAGGACGAGAAATGAACATTTTAGTTCAACTGACCAATGCCAGGGTTGAACCCGCTACCTCTGCATCAGGACACCGGATTTTAAGAACAAGCATTTTTATCCATTCGGCCATGCTGACCTCCACAGGGTCTCTATTTTCATCCTTACGTCTGCTACTTGTGTTATTAGTTATATGGCCTTGAACAATGACAACTTTCTTTAAAGCTGTTTGTTTCCCCACAAAGACAAGAGATACCCTTACCAGATGGTTTTGTCTGTATGATTGGCTTCCTTTTAATTAATATTACTTTAGAGGACTTTCCTTGAATATAAAGAAAACAGAAATAATGCTTATATCGAGGAAAAAGAACACAAAAATATGATATAATAATATATAGGAATGTGCTTAACCATGTTGATAAATTAAAATACCTAGGGGCAAACATAACATTCGACGGATGATGCATGACAGATTAAAAACAGACTAGGCCAAGCAAAAGCATTTCAGAAAATGAAAAAAAAAAAAGAAGTCTCATGCACTAAGCTGCATGTCAAAGAAAGCCAAAATGTTATATCAAATCTCTTCAACTGTTTGGCAGTGAATCATGAAGAGCTTGGAGGCAACTGGATGTGTCTTCTGAGACGTATGTTGTGAAAATGTTAGACTGCCAGAATAACTTACAACGATTGCCTGTAATAGGCTGATGAAAGAACATTATATACAAAGAACACATACACATATAAGAAGACTAACAGTGTTCTTTGGTCATGTAATGAGAAAAGAGGCTTTGGAAAACATTGTGATGACTGGAACAATCAGCTGTAGAAGAGGCAAGGGTAGGCAGAGAGAAATGAAGCTGAATTGACCGGGATGGTGGCATGGAGGAATATCATGAATAGAAGTAATTCTGAACACCAAGGACTGAGATCCATGGCGATGCATGAATGCCTATGCCAGCTGGAAGGGCAGATGATGATTATTTTAATAACCTGAAGGACAGCCTAAGATGACATGAGCAACTCAGTGTCAATGATAGAGCAGAAAAATAATTGTTTGCAGTTGTTTCACATCTTAACCCTAAGAAATCTGGCCACATGTAATGTGATTATGTTGTATTTTTTAAATATGTTGTGCATTTTCATGAATGTTGTGGGCAGAGAACAAAACAACTACAAGTATTACTAGATCACTCCCAAAAATCATAAGGAAAAGACATGAAGTTTATGGGTTAAATTAACAGAAGAGATGAAATAGAGAAATTGAACCTTATATGAACAACTATTAGCAATAGAAACAAAGGAAGACAGAGAAATATACATGTGGAAAACTTAAACAACTGGGGAATGTAATAACATAAGCATCATCAACTTCAAATATCAAATGACAGAGATAACTGGAGATATGACTGCCATTGCTTGCTCTATACCAAGCTTCTGAAGAAGAAGTGGAAGTATCATTTCACTCGTACCACAACTTTATAGTATAATTTCATGTTTACTGATCCAGACACCACTGCTAATATAAAGGTAGGAAAGTATCAAGGAGTAGGAGATGTGTCATTCAAACTGGCAGACCTATTTTTATTCACAAATTAATTTAATAAATTTCATATATCATAAATAATATAACCACTAGCAATCATAGTTTCCATTATTGCTTTCTGTGAGCTACATAAAACAGAGTAGTCACACTGCAGAAACTGTAGCTGTAATGTGAAGTGTTAGGCCTTGACATATTCAAGGCCACAACATATGAAGTGGAGTGACTATTTCACTTCCTCATTAACTTTTCTTCCCAGAAAATTGTCTGATGCCAATTTTGATAAGTCAGGGTTGATCCCAGAGCCACTGGTTGGAATGAATAATCCCGCTTCTGCTGGGAATTGATGCCGGACCACTATTCTAGACCCATATACAGAAAGGTTAAATAGCAAGATTTCACCATGAAGGAGGGTGACTAATCACAAATGATTTGTCACTTACACTAAAGGAAGTTAATGATGATTATTAATGGTCACAATTATTATGTATTAACATGAACAGTTCTGGATGAAGATAAAATATAACTGAGAAGCTAAATTAAAAGAAACAAAACATAGATACATGTAAACTTTTCAACCAAAGGCATTATCAACCCCCCAAAAAATAAAAAGAATACTTAGCTGGCAAAACTAAGTACCACAGTCACATAAATGTAATTCACAGTTTGCAATAAATACATATATGTATTATATATTATCATTGGAAATGTGGATTACTTTACTGTGATTGTGATACATCAGTTTTGTGACTGTGATACTTCAGTTTTCTAGCTAAATATTCTTGTTTTTGTTTACTGATAAATACTTGGGCTGAAAGGTTCACTTTTATCTGAGCGTTTGCGTTCATTGAGCTTCCCAGTTATATTTTGTGTTCATTTGGATTCCAGTATCAGCTATTCTGCAGTCACCCCCTTGATTCGATACCATGTTGAACAGTTCCCAAGTCCATGTTGAAGGTTGGCAGATGAATGGCTTCAATCCCAGTTGTGAACAGCCACAATTAAGCCACAACTGAAGAAGAGACAGAAGCAGTTGTAATTACCATCATTAACATAATTATCTTGTACTTTTGGGAGGTGTCAGAGAGAGGTTACAATATTTGCCTCAGGGTCAGATGGCACCTGGTTCGAATCTCAGTATTGGTGTCTAATGATATCACATGTCACCTGCTGTCTTGGGTAGTGAGACCAGAAACATAGCCTTCTCATATAAAGAGTGAAAAACCAGAGCCCCTCATGCAAGCTGTGCACACTAAAAACCCCACAGCATTTGAGAGTTACAAAAGGTAGACAATAAGGCCCTGGCAGAATCGTTAGGAAAGAAAATCTGGCCATGTGTAGGTACAAACTACTGCCTTGGACGGCATCTGTCTAGAGCAGTGGTTCTCAACCTTTTATGGCACATGCACCCCTTCACCTATGTTCAGAATGTCACCCCCCCCCCCCCCACTTTTCGTATTCCCCCCCCCCCCTATAAATCCCCCACCCCTACACAATAAATGTAAAAATAGAAACTAAATTTAATAACACATACTAGAACAAGTCTAGACATCTACTAAAACGTGATTTGCGGGTCTACTTACATTATAAAACAAATTTCAAAGGGCCAGAAGTATACAACTGTAAAGTATGGAGGGAAAATCAATATCAAGTAATCGGTTCTAGTATTAACGTGATCTTGAAATAATTTTTTGGATATTTGTTTCACCTAGAATTCCTTAGCCGGTCTTCCTGGCCTAGGGGTTAGCGACTTTCTCCGTAATCCTGTATATCCACGTAAGGAACATAACTTGCACGAGAATCTGTGGCGGTTCTCGCCGCCTTAGTGACTTACGGGGTTTGTTAGCTGGCCGCCCAGAAAGCAATGGCAAACTACTGAGCGTAATCTTGCCAAGAAATCAATAATCAGCTGAAAGATGCTGATGTTAACAGCTATGTCCTGTAAAGGATATGTGAAAAAAAAGGGTGGGGGGGGGGGATTCACCACCGGTTGAAAACTACTGGTCTAGAGGAATCAAATTCATGCCAAAGTCAGACACACAGATCTTGGAGGTGTATAAACAGGTGTGATGCATTTTCCTCAAAGGGGAAAGACAAGGTATATATTCTAAAATATGTCAATGCTTGCCTGTACAATTTTATTCTTCTTCTTCTTTGGGTAGCTGTCTGTATCTGCAATGTTATCTCTTGCATAAACATCACTGTAATTTGTAGTTCTCTCAGTGGTTCATAAAGTTTAGCTTTCACTTTTGTTTCTCAAGGGCAAGGTTTGCCTTGATATGTCATATTCAGAATCAGAGTATGCTAAGTAGGGTGAAAACAAGCATGCATAATGCAGAGTGGTGTGCTTCAATAACAACAATATAAAATAACACAAAGTAATGCAGCTTTACATAACAGAATTACGACACATACAGGATGTTGTGGCAACTAGCCTTCATTACTGACTTTATTGTGACTGAATAGGCCAGCCTTCCTACTTATGTAAATGAAATTGTCACAGAGCTTTCGTTATCAATATCTTTCTTTGCCATACAAAACTGATAGCCATGTTGCAAGGTTAGGTTTTCCCAAGCAACTATATGTGGTACCAAAATGTCTTCAGTTGGGGATTGAACGTGAATGTGCTTACTGGGAAGTCATTCACTGCGCCAGCACAGAACACCATTTCATGCGATGGGTTGTATTGGGTATATTGTACTAGCCCCACATTTTTAGACCTACTGGCACACAGTGGGTGGTATGGTCCAAATCACACTCGTTGCCTTTACTTCCTAAACAATTTCTTAGATCTCATTTTAGGTTGGCTTGATCTCAGAGCCCAGGTCAGTTAAACAAATTCGCTGCCTCGAAGAGGATTTTAAAACAAGACTAGCAGGTAGGGAGCCAAGCATGCTAATTTCTGCACTACCACTGCTCCCTGCAGAGGCTTAGTACCTTATTAATGACATAGACTGGGATATCTTCTCCACCAATAAAATCACTATAGAAGTTTCCCTCTCTGCCCAGTGCTCTTTCAACCTACCTTTTGATACTTTTGTTCTGAAAGCATAGTTGTTTTAAAAAGTAAGAAAACATATTTGCTTGCCATGGAGGCTCTTTTGAGATATGGTAGAAAAAAAAAAAGCAGAAGTAAGGGTCCCTTTTATACATTTTGAGTCATATTCGGTATATGATGGCCAGCTCCATATTTTCATAGATCATCAGCACTCGATAAGTGATGTGGTTATATCACGTTGGCCACTTTTACTACCCATGATATATCCTGGTGTCTATTTTAGACCTGAGAGCCCAGGTCAGTTTTTACAAAATCTGCCTCAATGACGACCTGAACACATGACCACTGGGCCAGCTGGCAAGCATGCTAGCCAAGACACTGCCAAGGCTCTAGAAGACATGGTGGCAGATTTAAAAAATTGATCTGGGCTGCCAGGTGGACCTATCCTAAAATAGGCACCAGATAGTTTTTTTTAGGAAGTAAAGGTAGTTGCAGCAATATTGAGCACATCACCTCTTGAGTGATATATGAATATGAAGCTAGCACCATAGACCAGATACAGCTCCAGATGTACAGAAAGAGTCCTTTATCACAAATATTATAAACTTGCATCTTAGGATATTTCATCAACCCTAGGTTGATTTTAAAATTAATGTTATGTTCAGTAGTTTGCCATTGCTTTCTGAACAAGAAGTCAATGTTTAAATCCAGCTTAATGTTGGTGTAGGGGTAGATCCCCCCCCCCCCCCCCCCCCAATCAGCACGCCATAGGTTTAAGGGCAAGCCCTCTTCATATATATATGAAATGTTAAAAAGTGAGTTGCATGTCCTTTATAAGACGTAGCAGTTAACCCCAGCATTTTTTGGCTGTTTGTTATTCTTGGGCAAGTTTATGATCAGTAGTTTGCCATTTCTCCCTGAACAACTGGTACCCATACCATTTCATAAAGAAACCAACATTAAGGCGGTCTGCTGCCAAATCACCCACAGCTGTTTTTCAAATGTGGTATGCGGGATTACGAACTGCGTCCATGACCCCTTCACCATGGAGCCGGCATGTATAAAATGCACCTTGCCAGTAAAAGTGGAAAATTGTCATTTCAATCTCAGCTTGTTACCAGAACCTCAGATCAGGTCCATGGTTTGCTTCTGATTCTTCAGTCGTGCCCAGGCATTTACCTCTGTCTTCCTTTCATTCTGTTCCCATCAAGTTTGTCAGTTGTTGCACGATCATGGATGCACACATTTTATACAAGATTCTGCAAACAGTATCACATCTTCTGGAATTTACTTCTTCAATTGATGAGAACTGCTGTTTTTTGACTTCATTAAAATACAAGAGTTACTTTTAGTGAGTTGCACTCTGCACTTGTACACTTACCAATGTCCTTTTTCAAAGTCTTTTTATCTGCGTGGCTAGATCTGTTTGACAAGATTCGAGCACTTGTCATGCTTCTAAGATTGGGTGCACAATTGTTATATTCTTCAGCTGTTAGAATATTTGGGAGCAGTTAAGAAAAGAACATGCTTAAAATATCCCCGGAAAATAATGCGTTCTTATGAAGTAATGTAAAACTAAACTTTGAAACTAGTCCTTCTGACAGCCATATCTTACTCATTTCGAGTGTGTGTGTGCATGGAGGGGAAGGGGGGAATGTGTCAAGCATACTTTCATTGCACATAGATATCTCCATCAGTGTTCCTGTATATTCCCATAGCTCATACAAGGAGAATCTCAGCACAGCACTCAAACTCTGTAGTAATAAGTGAGGCTCCAAATGTATGAATACTATAATCCTCATCATCATCATCATCATCATCATCAAGTGCCATGCCAGCTGGCATAGGCGTTCATGACTTTCCACAGATCTCGGTCTTTGGTTTTCTGGATCAACTATGCTGATGATATTCCTCTGTGCCACCGTCTCAATCCATCCAGCATCATTTCTCTTGGTCTACCTCTCCTTCTCTTCCCCTCGATCTTTCCAGTTGTCACGATGTTCTCCAATGCCTCTCTTCTCATCACATGACCAAAGAAAGCTGTTTGTCTCTTTCTTATTGTTGTATATAATGTTCTAGTTTCATTAACCTGTTTCAGGCAGCCGGAGTTAGTTACTTTGGCAGTCTAAGGAATTTGCAACATTCGTCTTAGGAACCACATTTTTGTTGTTTCCAAGTTCTTCATAATTTGTTCATTTACATTCCAAGATTCACTGCCATATAGCAATACAGGGTCAATGTAGCATTTTAGCATTCTCTTTCTTACATTCAATGACAGTGACTTATTGCATAGGATACTTTTCATTTTCCAGTGCACTTGGCTTGCCCTATTCTGCTCTTAATCTTTGCTGTGCATCTTCTATCTGATGTTATAAATGCCCCTAGGTACCACAATCATATATGCTATAAATATTCAGCTGTTGGTATGTTGTACCATTTTTGATATTTAGTCTGGGCAATGGCTTGTTTGGCCTGCTCTGTTAAATTTCCAACTGTCAAAGGAATTTTAATGCATGCAGCATGCACACAGATCCTCCAAAATTGTCACCTCCTTCTGACATCCACGACCCTATGATCAGGGAAAGTCTACCATTCTTTTGTTATTTCTAAACATCCACACAGTCCATGCCTTGATTTGAACCAGGTCAGTACAAGAAACGGACATCGTAAGCTCAGAGCCACTCCATCCCATTTTCCACAAACCAGATATTACATCATTTTCTTGGAAGTAAAAGTGGCTGGCATGATGTTGATCACATGACCCAATGAGTGCTGATTGGTCTATACAAATATGGGGCCAGCACCATTTTGGGTACACTACATGCACACAGTACACTACACGCACCCAGTACACCACACGCACCCAGTACACCACACGCACCCAGTACACCACATGCACCCAGTACACCACACGCACCCAGTACACCACATGCACCCAGTACACCACACACACCCAGTACACCACATGCACCCAGTACACCACACGCACCCAGTACACCACACGCACCCAGTACACCACATGCACCCAGTACACCACATGCACCCAGTACACCACATGCACCCAGTACACCACACACACCCAGTACACCACATGCACCCAGTACACCACATGCACCCAGTACACCACATGCACCCAGTACACCACATGCACCCAGTACACCACACGCACCCAGTACACCACATGCACCCAGTACACCACACACACCCAGTACACCACATGCACCCAGTACACCACACGCACCCAGTACACCACATGCACCCAGTACACCACATGCACCCAGTACACCACACACACCCAGTACACCACATGCACCCAGTACACCACACGCACCCAGTACACCACACGCACCCAGTACACTACACACACCCAGTACACCACACACACCCAGTACACCACATACACCCAGTACACTACATGCACCCAGCACACTACACGCACCCAGTACACTACACGCACCCAGTACACCACATACACCCAGTACACCACACGCACCCAGTACACCACACGCACCCAGTACACCACACGCACCCAGTACACCACACGCACCCAGTACACTACACGCACCCAGTACACTACACGCACCCAGTACACCACACGCACCCAGTACACTACATGCACCCAGCACACTACACGCACCCAGTACACTACACGCACCCAGTACACCACATACACCCAGTACACTACATACACCCAGTACACTATATACACCCAGTACACCTCAAGACGTTGACAAGTGACCATTACATTTGTTTACTAAAAAATGGCCCAAAAGCAGTTTTCTGCTATGGATCTGTAATGTGATAGGGCCAGCATTAAGAAACAGGTGGCTAGTATTTCCTCCAATTAGCGAAATGACGAGTGCAGGCATTGGACCCTCAAGACATCATCAGTGCAGTTCCATATCAACATTGCTAACATTTGTTTACTACAGCCAATAAACAGCAGGCTAATAACCATACATATTGCAGCACATCGAAAGAATATTTTCATTTTACAAGTATTTGCTACACACTACTGACTACGATAATGATGCAATAGAAACATTTTAGGAATTCTTTTTTTTTCTTGTTCACATATCCTTTACAGGACATCGCCGTCAACATCAGCACCTTTCAGCTGATTGTTGATTTCTTGGCAAGATTACGCTCAGTAGCTTGCCATTGCTTTCTGAGCGGCCAGCTAACAAACCCCGTAAGTCACCAACACGGCGAGAACCGCTACAGATTTCCGTGCAAGTTATGTTCCTCGCGTGGATATACAGGATTACGGAGAAAGTCGCTAACCCCTAGGCCAGGAAGACCGGCTAAGGAATTCTAGGTGAAACAAATATCAAAAAAATTCCAAAAGCAAGATCTACTCATTGTACCAGGCAATTGGTATGCAAATCATTGGACCAGATGTGTTTGTTCAGTGGGGCCAGGAGAAACTACTAGAACACGAATAGAATTTGCAATCAACTATAAACAAATACTTGTAAATACACTCATCATCACCATCATCATCATGTGCCCTGGCAGCTGGCGTGGGCATTCATTCATCTCCAGAGATTTCAGTCTTTCGTGTTCTGGATCAATTCTGTTGATGTTATTCATCCATGTCACTGTCTGTCTGTCCAGCATAATTTATCTATGTCTGCACATCTCTTCGATCACTGATCTTTCCAGTTATGATATTTTTCAATGTCTCCCTTCTCATGACATGACTAAAGATCATTGTTTGTCTTCTTTTTATATGTTTATATAGTGTTCTACTTTTAATTAGCCTTTTGCAGGCACTCAGTTACTCTGGCAATTTAAGGTATTTTCTACATAAGTCTCAGGAAATCAAGTCTCCATTGCCTCTAAGTTCTTCCTAATTTTTTTCATTCATGTTCCGTGATTCCCACAGTATAGCAGAACAGGTTCTCTATAGCATTTCAGTTTTCTTTTTCAGACATTCAATGAAAGTGACTTGTTATATGAGATACTTTTTATTTTCAGTAACACAGCTTTTTTTTCTTTGGCCTGTTATGCTTTTAATGTCAATCACATATCTTCAATCTGATTTATGACAGCCCCTAGGTATTTGAATTTATCATCTTACTTAAGAATTTTTCCTTATATTGTTTGTCATGTTTTGGTGTTATCTTTTACTTTGATTTAACCATTGTTTCTGTATTTTCTTTGATTTAACCATTGTTTCTGTATTCTTGATTTTAATAAAAGTCCCTTTCTTTGCACTCTCTATTACTACAATGTCCAACAGCTGTAGATCATGTTTTCTATCAAAACTGTCATTTATACTCATATATCATAGATTACTTATATTATAACCTCCAACACATAATCCTGGCCTCTCTCTTATCTCTCACATTATCACTTGCTATATAGAAGAGATCTCGTAACAAAACACATCCTTGTCTTACCCCTTGCTTTATCAGTTCATAATCACTATTTATTTCCCTATTTTGTTGCTGCTACTTGTTTCCAGCAAATATATATTTCTTTTATTATTCTAAATCTTTTCCATCAATTTTAATATCTTCTAACATGTTGATCACATAGTGTTTCACTTTATCAAATTAAGAACAAAAAAAAGTAAAAACTGTTTTATCACCTAAAGGTGTACTGGGAACATGGACTCACATTTTTATAGACCAATCAGCACTTTGGGGGTGATTTAGTCAGTATTATGTTGACTAATCAAATGCTTTGGTATAATCTATAAAGATCTTTCCCAAACATTTTAATATCTTTTAATATTTTAATCACTTTATATTTCACTTATAAAATGCATTCGTTTAATCTGTAAAGCACAAGTATATGTCTTTCTGTGTCTGTACTGATCTATCATTTTTTCCCCCCTGCAAATCCTTTACAGGACATTGCAGTCAACACCAGCATTTTTCAGCTGCTGTTGATGCCATGGCAAATTTTACGTTCAGTAGTTTGCCATTGCTTTCTGAACGACCGGCTCACATACCTCCGTAAGTAACCAGCGTGATGCGATCCGCTGCCGAATCTCGCGCAGTTGTGTTTCGTACATGGATATATGGGATTACGAACAACGTTCGTAATGCCTTCGCCAGGGAGACCAGCGATCTATCTATTAGTGTTAATAATATGTGTATTGCTTCAGGACTATTCTGAATATAGGGTAATTAGTCAAAGTAAGTACACATGCTGGCCATCAAGAACCAGTTTGTCAGTATGGCCCAAAGGATCAGAGCACTCACTCTCAAACTTCTGGTGCACTGATGGCAGGGTAGTGGGTTCGACCCCTACACCATTAAATTGGGCTAAAATATTGACTTCTCATTCTCGAGTTGGGGACATAAATTACAAGAACCTCAGAAGTAGGAATGGGTTCACCTGAAGGCTAATCCACAAGCAAACATCAGTCCAGTGCACTCACTAGTAGTAACTACTAGTGGTGCAAAAACTAAAGCAAATAAATCATGCATGTGTAAACAACTGGGCACTAGAGCTGTAAGTAAACAACTGGGCACTGGAGCTGTAAGTAAACAACTGGGCACTAGAGCTGTAAGTAAACAACTGGGCACTGGAGCTGTAAGTAAACAACTGGGCACTAGAGCTGTAAGTAAACAACTGGGCACTGGAGCTGTAAGTAAACAACTGGGCACCGGAGCTGTAAGTAAACAACTGGGCACTGGATCTGTAAGTAAACAACTGGGCACCGGAGCTGTAAGTAAACAACTGGGCACTAGAGCTGTAAGTAAACAACTGGGCACTGGATCTGTAAGTAAACAACTGGGCACTGGATCTGTAAGTAAACAACTGGGCACCGGAGCTGTAAGTAAACAACTGGGCACTAGAGCTGTAAGTAAACAACTGGGCACTGGAGCTGTAAGTAAACAACTGGGCACTGGAGCTGTAAGTAAACAACTGGGCACCGGAGCTGTAAGTAAACAACTGGGCACCGGAGCTGTAAGTAAACAACTGGGCACCGGAGCTGTAAGTAAACAACTGGGCACTAGAGCTGTAAGTAAACAACTGGGCACTAGAGCTGTAAGTAAACAACTGGGCACTGGAGCTGTAAGTAAACAACTGGGCACTAGAGCTGTAAGTAAACAACTGGGCACTGGAGCTGTAAGTAAACAACTGGGCACCGGAGCTGTAAGTAAACAACTGGGCACTGGAGCTGTAAGTAAACAACTGGGCACAGAGCTGTAAGTAAACAACTGGGCACTGGAGCTGTAAGTAAACAACTGGGCACGGAGCTGTAAGTATCCATATCTTTGATGTGATCTGAGGGAGACACTGCACATGTGGGCATGTCCTGAGTGTTGCCATGTCAGTTATTTTTTGACACTTTCTGGCTAGAGGCTTTGAATTGTATTTTACTTTATTTAGAAATTCTCATGTGACTAAAGTACATGCAGTTTTTTCTGATTCACGATATTTTTTATAAGTCAGTTTCTTTTTACATTTTCAAGCATTGGAGAATGTCACTGTTATTCCTTTTCTTAGTCGATGGTTTACTAATGGTTCATCTTTAACACGTCAGCTCTAAAAAGTTTGGATTTTCTTCTTTAATGTCAATGAAAACAATTTAAAATCATCATACCATCATTAGCAAAAATGATAGGGAACTCCGTTGATAATTTCATGAAAACAGTCGGATGTGGGTTTGATGCCTGGGCTCATTGCCTAATAAAGTGAGGGACAGAATGAATTCATCTATGCATTCAGGCCTACAAAATATCATGGCCCTATCACATCACAGACCCATGGCAATTAACTCCTCTGGGGCACATAAAAAACAACCCACAATCATTACATCCAGTATTAAGTACCTCACCAATTTGCATAGGTGATCATGCTTCTCCTCAGATCTTGTCTTCCGGCAAAACATATATATATATATATATATATATATATATATATATATATATATATATATATATATATATATATATATATATATATATATATGTATGTATATATATATATATATATGTATAAATTAGGGGCGTTCATTTGAAACCCGTTCCAATGGCTTTATTACGAAAGCATGAAAGAAACATTAACATGTGTGGTAGAATTAAACAAAGCATTCATTTTTTAATGAATTATGCACCATGGGTTGGTCAGAAAAAGTCGCCTTAGGCCTTCAGGCAAGCATCCCATTGTTTAGGTAGGTGGCGAATGCCATCCACAAAAAAGGATTGTGGTTGTTCACTGAACCAAGTGTTTACCACGTTCACAAGTGTTTACCACGTTCATTACATCTGCATCTGTGTGAAATCGTTGCCCCTTGAGAGTTTTTTTTAGATGTCTGAACAAATGAAAATCACATGATGACAAATCAGGACTATAGGCTGGATGTTGCAGAATTTCCCACTTCTTCCTTGCTAATGCTTCCTGCACAAGCTTTGCGACATGCGGACGAGCATTATCGTGCAACAAAATCACAACGTGAGAAAGCATGCCGGGTCGTATATTCTTGATGGCTTTTTGCAGCTTGTCTAGTGTTTGCAAGTAGTGGGTAGAGTTGATGTTGACACTAGGTTCTTTAAAGTCGGCCAACAATAGCCTTTCATGGTCAAAAAATGCGCTCAGATTAACCTTACCAGCGGAAACCTGTAACTTGAATTTTTGACTTTTGGTGATCTAACATGCTTCAATTGCATGCTCTCTGTTTTGCTGCTCGACTCAAAGTGGTTAAACCTTGATTCATTGCCTGCCACAATGCGGAAGAGAAATGCATCACCCTCCACTCTGTAACACTGCAAGTGGTTCAAACACCATCCCATGTGTTCCTCTTTTTGGTGGTCGGTCAACATCCATGGTACCCACTGTGAACACACCTTCCAATATTGCAATTTCTTACAAACGACCTTTTGAATTGTCCCAACTGACACATCAAATTTTTTCCCTAGTGAATATATGCTTCGACAACGATTAATCTGTACTGCTGCATCAATTTTGGCTTTTGTTTTTTCTGTTGCAACAATATGCGCTTGACCTGGCCGTCGAAGAATTGACGTGAACTGAAGTCCTTTCCAAAACATTCGTCCCCAGTCTGTCACTGTTGTCTTCAATACACATTTATTACCGTACGCAGCTTGCATTCTTCGGTGAATGTCCACTGGTCGACATCCTCCAAATGAAATAAACTGAATCACTGCTCTTTGAGCTTCTTTGGACAGATTTTGGATCAACCCGGCCATTTTCTCAATGGTCAGAAACAGAACCTATGCATCATGGGACGATAAGCACTTGCTCTTATATTCATTGGTCAGTACTTATCACATGACTATGACATGATCATGTTCAATGTACGCAATTACACGCGGTGCTGCACAAACGGATTTCAAATGAACGCCCCATATATATATATATATATATATATATATATATATATATATATATATATATATATATATATATATATATATATATATATATATATATATATAACTCTTTCCATGCCATGATAAAAAGTTGTCAAGAATCTTTTCTTGCTGCCTTTCTCTGCCCCTTTTCCTAAAATCTTGAATGTTTTATTTAAAGTCAATGAAAATGATTTAAAAGAAAAGGATATTGGCCACAATTGGCAACTCCAAGAAATCAGTTTCTGTGACGATCTGTAAAATGTAGGAGTAATTACCACCATCTGATGTGGTATCTTTATCACTTGCAATGGCATACAGTTCTAGGTTCATGTCAACACTCATTCCTGCAGCAACCTGCAACGAACACAGACATGGAATCTCAAAGTAGACTGTTTAACACAATGCTGAGAGAATGCAATAGTAGCATTGCCATCATTAGTTAATTAGTTAGTCAATGGATCATCCTCATTGCACATCAAACAATTAGTCTATTAGTGCTCAGATTCTTTCTTCAGTATCTACCTCAGCATGTAGTGACTAATGACACAAGTCCTATGTTGGTTGACTATTCTTCTTTGGCTTTATGCATAGTACTCCAGTCGAGTTTGACCACATGTGACTTGATTGTTCTTTCAGTCTGGTCAAAACTATAGAATCACATCCAACTCTTGTGTCATTTGCACATTCTGCATCTATGATGGCATTCAGGATGTCAGCCTGGTGCACTGCTCGTCTGCTCCCTACAGTAGCTATGCCCTCAAGCCTATCTGCCCGTCTTTTTCCTTATTAAAGTGGGATGTGTGGTATTTAAAGGCTTAGGGTCAACTTCATTTCACCAGGTTTTATCCCATATGGTCCGATCTCTTTCTGCAGAGTAGCTTGCTGAAAGTGTCAGGGCAGAGCACAAATTCCATAACTCCAGCGACAACCCTCAGAGGTCTCCAAGAAAAGTTCACTTGTGAACCGAATAACGGAGTCAGAAAATGAACCCACAAACTTCGGAATGCGAGACAGGTGGCTTAACCACTTCGCCAGGGAGACTTCTTACACCCGCATGCACTGGCATACAAATGAAACAGATGTTAGCCAGCCTTCATCTCCTCAGAGATGACTTCTATCATTATCATCATCAAGTGCCTTGCCAACTTGCACAGGTGATCATGCTTCTCCCGAGAGCCTGTTCTCCAGCAAAATGTATAAATTTATTTGTCTCTTTCCATGCCGGATGAAAGGATGTCAAGAATCTTCTCTTGCTGTCTTCTTGTATCCATTTTCCTATTTGTCTTGAAAAAAAAAGTTTATCCTTTCAATGTTTATGATAAGTTGTCTGTGTTTCTTAATCTCATTAAAAACATTTAGATTACTTGTTTTGGCTCCTCATGAATGAATTTTGTGAGATTTCAAAGTAAATGTAAGAAAGGAGAGAATGGAATATGTGGTTGGTGACTATGGTTTAGGAATAAGAAATAGATAGAATGACAAAAATAATGATATGTTGATTGAAAACACTTGATTTACACAGTATATGAGATGAGTGTACACAAAAGAAAAGCGTTGATAAGTAAACATTCAATCAAATTGACTACATAATGATTAACAAAAGATTTAGAGATATATTAATAAATGTTAAAACAATGTACAATTTCTTGCATTAACTATAACAGTGATCATGTCCCACGAAGTAAGATTGCAAAGGAAGAAAAACGAGGTTAAGAATATTAGATTTAACAAAGTTAACAAAGAAAATCCTAACATGCACAGTTCACAGTGACTCCACTAGCCAGGCGGCCTTAATTCCTCAGGCTCAAGACCTCCCTGCCATACACCGCAAGGTACTATTTAGGCAGTAAATGACAGTTTGACAGTTTAAGATCAGACCAAATACTTCAGGAATTATACAAAATGATTGTGAGAAACAGATACAATGCTATACCTAAAATACAAAGCAATAAAGAATAATAAGAAATGTTGTAAAACTCCATCAGTCAAACAAGCAAAGAGAGATTACCAAAATAAAAAGTAAGAAGAAATGGATGACTGAAAACATTTTACACTTGATGGATAAAGTAAAAGTGACAAAGTAAAAAATAAGATAAAGAAATTTAGGTGTTGGTTCTGACAAATTAAAATGAAATACTCACAGAGCCAGCTGTGTGTTTCACAGTCAGTCCTGAGGAGAGAGGAGGCCTTCTGACCTTAAATCTGCATGCATCGATCCCAGTATTCGTTAATGTTACCAGATATGTGTACAAGTTTCCTTCTATAAGAGTACCAAAGTCAACTTTCTGGGGATATACAATGAGGCCTCTCATCTTTTTCAGTTGTTTAATGCTCTTTACATTGGCCCCAGCAACTGACGATGTCTTAATTTTCTGCCGCACTGGCTCCTCTATTTCAGTGAACTGGAGAAGCAAAATAATGTAAACATGTGAAGATCAAAAATAAAATGCCAAAATAATAGCCTTATCTTTATAAGTTACTTTGGGGATGTGTATCTCATCTCTATTGCTTGAATGTTCTTTTCTAGTTAAGTATTTAATGTTCAAGTTTTATATGTTTAAAGTTATATGAAGGTGACAATGTCTGCAAAATTCTGATCTGATTTTCAGTAATGTTTATCTTTTCATATAGGCTTCAACCTGGTTAGAATTGCTGTTGTTATGCATCTCTTGTTCTTAGTTCTGTTCTTTCTTGTTTCATAACACTTAAGAAAAGCCTGTCTATACAGTCTTCTCTTTCTCCTTCGTCTTCTTCTTCCTTTTCTTCTTCTTCTCCCTCTTCTTCTGCCTTTCATCTACTAGTGGAACACAGGCCCTCAAACCGACTTACACAAAGCCCTTTGAAGACTTGTTTATAATTATTTGGATTTTGTAGAAACATTTTTTTGTATGGGATGAGGTAACCAGTCTCATGCCAACCCTTCTTTGTCACCTCAAACAAAATTCATGGTAGCCTGCACAGTAACAACTCAGAGTTATGGCAGTCACATGTACAAAATACTGCAGTTCTTACACATTATCTGTTATGGGATTATGTAAGCATTCCATACAGAAATCTTTCTCTAGCCCATAGAAGATAAAGTCACTTTTAGGTAACAGTGGACTGAAATAAGAATTCTCTGAGGCAGAGTAAGTGATGGTGATAACTGTGATTGTTATAAAGACAGAGGTAAGTAATATGGTTATGCATTTTGGGCATTTTTGTTTTATTTCTGTGTCGAGTCTTTTCCTATAAATGGCTGCTGCTGTGGCAACATTTCAAAACAAGATAATCTACCTGCAGCAGAAATGTAGAGTATATGTCTTCTTCTTCTTCTTTCGTTCGCTTGAAATATGTCTACAACTGCAATGTCGTCTCTTGTATGAATTAGAGTATATGTGATTCAAAGACTGCATTTCAGAAGATAAAATATATCTTATGCATTAAATCATTTTCACTGAATGTCAGAAAGAGAATACTGAAATGTTATATGAAACCACTTTTTCTGTGAATCTAGGAATATGAATGAACAACTAGAGCTTGGAGGAAATTTGCAGGCAACAGAGATGTGGTTTCTAAGATGAATGTTGTGAACAACAATGATTTTCTGAAGCCTAATGAAAGTAGAACATGATATGTAACTATAAGAAAGCAACAAATAGTGTTCTTCAGTCATATAATGAGAAGAGAGGCATTGGAGAAGATTTTGATGATTGGAAAGTCAGTGGTAGAAGAGGGAGACTGAGAGAAAGGAAGCTTGATGGTCTATGATGATGGCATAGGGAAATGTCATCAATAGAATTGACTGAACACTAAGGACTAAGATATGCTTAGAAACATGAACTCCCACTCTGCTTTACAAACCACATGACCATGATGATGTGATTATGGTAAGAACACCTTGAGATCCTTGCCATACATGCACTAAGCTGGCATGTTCCTAGTTGGATTTAAAAGGGAGGAGAACAGAGCACAAATGGATATTTCAAGTATGAAAACAATGCTCTATGAAATCAATTAATCAATCAATCAATCAGTGAAACCACTAACTTTTAAGTTTGGTTGGGCTCCTGGCTTTCCTCCCTGAATAGCAACAGGGAGAATAATATCTGATGCTTGCCTTGACTTTCCATACACGTTAATTCTTAAGGATTGAACAAGAGAGCTTCGAGCTGAATCTTCTAAGAAAGCAAATATAAACAACAAAATGTTTGAAATTAAATTTTTCTGAACAAATTCACAACTTGGTGGATTGCACAGTCTGGATAATCTAGTTCAAAATATTAAACAAATTAGAGACTAAAGTTTAACAACATTAATCCGGTTTCCAAGAAGGAAATCAAACTTTGGCAATAAAAGCTTTTGAAAGCTTGGCATCCCAGGAAACCTACATCACTTTCAAATAATATACATATATATTATATTACATATTTTTATATTATACATTTTCATATTATATAAGGGTCATTCATTTGAAATCAGTTCGTGCCGCACTGCACGTAATTGCGTACGTTGAATATGATCATGTCATAGTCATGTGATAAGTACTGACCAATGAATATAAGAGCAAGTGCTTATCGTCCCATGATGCACAGGTTCTGTTTCTGACTGTTGAGAAAATGGCCAGGTTGATCCAAAATCCATTCAAAGAAGCTCAAAGAGCAGTGATTCAGTTTATTTCATTTAAAGGATGTCGACCAGTAGACATTCATCAAAGACATTCATCAAAGAATGCAGGCAGCGTACAGTAACAAATGTGTGTCGAAGACAACAGTGACAGACTGGGCACGAATTTACCATGAAGTGTTATTGTTGGCCGACTTTAAAGAACCTGGTGTCAACATCAACTCTACCCACTACTTGCAAACACTAGACAAGCTGCAAAAAGCCATCAAGAATAAACGACCTGGCATGCTTTCTTGCGGTGTGATTTTATTGCACGATAATGCTCGTCAGCATGTTGCAAAGATTGTGCAGGAAGCATTAGCAAGGAAGAAGTGGGAAATTCTGCAACATCCAGCCTATAGTTCTGATTTGTCACCATGTAATTTTCATTTGTTTGGACCTCTAAAAAAAGCTCTCAAGGGGCAAAGATTTCACAGATGCAGATGTAATAAATGCGGTAAACACTTGGTTCAGTGAGCAACCAAAATCCTTTTTTGTGGATGGCATTCGCCGCCTACCTAAGCATCGGCGTCTTCTTCTGACCAACCCATGGTACATAATTCATTCAAAATGAATGCTTTATTTAATTCTACCACACCTGTTAATGTTTCTTTTATGCTTTTGTAATAAAGCCATAGGAACGGGTTTCAAATGAACGACCCTAATATAATTAAATAAATTTTCATTTACTTTCTCTAGTAAGATAGAGCTAACAGACATGAATAAATGACTTAGGTAGAACTAACAGCAATTAATAAATGACTGAGGTAGAGCTAACAGCGATGAATAAATGACTGCTGCTTTGTGAATGGTGAATTACTATATTATTCTCACAAATATGAAGAGTTTAATTGCACTACTCACTTGCACTTGAGCTTTAACTCTTAAAGAATGTAAGAGTCTGGTGAAGGGTTTTCTCTCTAATGTTTAATTTACTGTTAAAGATTGAGGTTTAAGTATTTTCCTAGTTTTCAAAAATAGAATACATTATAAGTGGTGATAAGGGGGATATTTTAAATTTACAACCAGGACAAAATTAACAATACGTTAAGTAGGGATGATCCAGCAATAAAAGCTTGGAATTATTTAACCTAAATCCTCCTCCTTCTTTATCTTCTTCTCCGTCTCCATTTTTCTTCTACTTCCTCTACTTCTTCTCTTCATTCTCCCGCTTCCATCTTTCATCTCCTAATGGAACACAGACCCTCAAACAACTCATACCAAACCTTGTGTAGACTGGTTTAGGGTTGGCTGGATTTTGGAGTTTAAGTTTTTTATGGGATGAGGTAGCGAGTCTCACACCGAATCTCCATAATCACCTCTTATGACATGATTACAGGTTACAGTGTCGCTACACTGTGCTTACCTTGTGGGCCCTGGTAACACACAGTCTCCTTTTCATGACTATATATATATCAGGTGTCAGTGTCAGGACTTAGTCAGATATGACTGAGCTACCGTATGACATTAGACGGTACTACCTGCTTCTTTTAGTGCCGAATGTTGGGTGGCTCTTACCAAACCCGACACCCCACATTGTGCCAACGGCTTCGGGCAGAAGAGCAAAATTGGGAGGATACAAGCCTCATCCTGGTGCGAGGAAAAATGCAATCTAAAGACAAAATGTCATGGCAGGGTAGACCAGGCCCTAAGCCTTGGTTGGCAGCTGGTCTAGGATCAAAGCTCCGACAGGCGGACAATTAGAGAATTGCTTTGCTGATCCAGCAGTTTCTGCAGCTTGTCTTATTCCAGATGTATTGGTGTACCTTTCCTCTGGAGTGAACTAGGCAGGCCGAGAGAGGGATCATGCTGCATGGGCAACACGTGGTCTCTGTATTTTAGCCCAGGCTTTGTGCTATGGAGAGGTATAACTCCATCCCTGGTCTTAACCAGTCTCGGAATCAAAGCAAGAAATAGCAGTTACGGGTTATAAGTCCTTGTCAATTGGTTTAGACATGGGGTGCCACAAGTTGCCTCTGACGGTGGGAGACACCTAGAGGTGTCACTGATCAGCTACCGCCCTACTCAAGCTGGGCAGCCCCCGGTCAGCTGGGTGCTGATCTGCCACAGCCTGCCTGCTTCAATGAGTGCTTGGAACTAGGTCAAAATCTGAATCACAGGCTGTAAAACCAATGCACCAGGTACTACTAAAAAGAAAAATAGAAACCTCAGGCTACGGCTTGCAACCTGGAACGTAAGAACCATGTGTCCAGGATTTCCCACTGACCTGACGAATATTAACGATGTGAGAAAAACGGCTGTGATTGATGCCGAACTCAATCGTCTTAACATTGATATTGCTGGCCCGCAGGAGACTTGCCTCGTTGAGGAGGGGTCACTCAGGGAAAACAATTACACCTTTTTTTTGGAAGGGTAGAGGGCTGGCAGAAAAAAAGGCAACATGGTGTGGGCTTTGCAGTGAAGAATTTACTACTGGGAATGATTGAAATTCCAGCTGGAGGTAATGAAAGATTATTATCCCTGAGCATGGCAACCTCTTGTGGTTTTGCCACCATTATAACTGCATATGCACCAACACTCACTTCCTATGATGATGTGAAGGATTCGTTCTATGAGGAGTTAGACTCTGTGATCAAGGCAGTTCCAAAATCCGACTACATTTATATGCTCAGTGATTTCAATGCTCATGTGGGCAAGGACTCGAGTTCATGGCCAGTGTGCCTTGGAAAATACAACATCGGTAGCATGAATGAAAATAGACAAAGGCTGACAGAGCTTTGCACCAGAAATGACCTATGTATTACAAACTCCTTTTTTAAAACAAAATAGCCGCATAAGGTCACATGGAAACATCCAAGATTTGGCAACTCGCACCAGCTGGACTTCATCATCACACGGAGACAACATCTGAACCAAACATTTTTAACTCAAAGTTACCACAATGCAGACTGTGATATGGATCATTCTTTGGTTGTTGCAAGGATTAGACTGAGACCAAAGAGAATCTACAGAACTAAAATCAAATCTAGCCCCAGGATTAATATTATTAACACTCACGATCCTGATAAGTGCTTGGAGTTTAAACAGCAACTGATACATCTGAAAATTGTACAGCAAGTGAAAAGTGGGGTAAACTTAAGGAAACTCTTTATAAAACAGCAGTAGGGGTTTACGGCACTGTGGATCATAAGAGGCAGGACTGGTTTGCGGCAAACAGCCAGACACTGCAGCCCTTGACTGATGAAAAGAAGATAGCTCTCTTAAGAAACAAGGAAAGAACAATGTGTAACACTCTCAGTGAGCTGAAGCAAGCTAGGAAGGATGCGCAAAAGGCTGCAAGGCAGTGTGCAAATGACTATTGGATCAAGTTATGTGAGCCCATTCAAAATGCAAGTGATAAGGGAAACATCAGAAGCATATATGAAGAGATAAAGAAAGCCTGTGGTCCAATGATCAAAAGAAGTGCACCACTTAAAACCTTGACTGGAGAAATAATCACTGATAAGAAACAGCAGATAGATAGGTAGAGACTTGGAGATTTACTCAAGTGAAACAAAACTAGCGGATGGTGCCCTCAACGCCATAGAGGCCCAGCCAACTCTTGACCACCTGGACACACTTCCCACCATAACAGAAGTTAAGTGTGCTATAAATGAACTTGCATCTGGCAAGGCTCCAGGTAAGGATGGGATTCCAATAGAGGTTATCAGGAGTGGGCAAGACATACTCACTCTACAGATCCACCAGCTAATAGCTACTTTACTGGTGAAAAGGACAAGTCACACAGAATGTCAAAGACTCAAGCATCATAACATTGTACAAGAACAAAGGTGATCAGAGTGACTGTAACAACTATAGGGGTATCTCACTTCTGTGTATTGTTGGGAAAGAATTGTTCTGCGCAGACTTCAAGTCCTGGGAGATCAAGTCTATCCCAAATCACAGTGTGGCTTCCGACAGAACCGGTCTATCATTGATATGATATTCTCACTGCGACAAATGCAAGAAAAATGGTGTGAACAGAATCAGCTATTGTTTATTGCCTTCATCGACTTCACAAATGCATCTGAACTGGTCAGTCGTGAGGGCCTTTTCAAGGCACTAAAGAAGATTGGCTGCCCACCAACTCTTCTGTCCATTGCTGAATTGTTCCACACAGGCATGAAGGGTATAATCAAGTTTGATAGTGCAATTTAAGAAGAGTTTGAAATCAAGAGTGGAGTTAAGCAAGGTTGTGTACTAGCTCCCACCCTCTTTGGAATATACTTTTAACTTCTATTGAATTTGCCTTTTGTGATCAGGATGGTGCTATATACATTCACTCACACTCAGATGGCGGACTCTATAATGCTCAGAGATTGAAGGCCAAGACCAAAATTAGGAGGGTACTGATCAGAGAGTTGCTTTTTGCAGATGATGCTGCAAATTATAACGCACTCTGAGGAAGAATTACAACATCTACTATCCACATTCTCCAATGCTTGTTCTGAATTTGGTTTAGCAAAAAAGAAGACACAGATTATGTTATAAGGTGCACATGGGGTACCATCAATCTTTATTGATGATGCTGAACTGGAGATAGTAGACCACTTTACATATCTAGGATCAGAGGTAAATAGCAAATTATCCCTAGATCAGGAAATCATCATAAGGATTGGTAAGGCAGCAACAACAATGAACAGGTTAACAAAAAGACTCTGGGAGAACAGGAAGCTTACTGCCAAAACAAAAGTCCTCGTCTACCAAGCCTGTGTCCTTAGTACTCTTCTTTATGGCAGTGAAACCTGGACAACTTACTCACGCCAAGAGAAACGATTAAACAGCTTTCATATGCGGTGTCTGCGAAGAATACTTGGTATTAAGTGGCAAGACAAAATCACAAATACTGAAGTATTGGAAAGATCAGGTTGTGTGACGGTGTATTCCATGCTCAGTCTTCGTAGACTTAGATGGATAGGACATGTTAGAAGAATGGATGATGGTAGAATACCAAAGGACATCTTTTTTGGTGAATTACAGATGGGTAAGAGATCTCAGTGTCGGCCTCTACTATGATACAAAGATGTGTGTAAGCGGGACATGATTGATACAGGCATTGATAATGCACATTGGGAGCAAGTCGCCGCTGAACGTGTTGCATGGAGGGCAAATATCAGAAATGGAATAAAGACAAAGGAGAAAATGATTGCATATAAGTCACACACCGAGTGTGCAAGACGTAAGATGGTACATGATGGTGGAAATGACCATGTGTTCACATGCATCCACTATAGATGAACATTTACAGCGTGAATTGGCCTTATCAGTCATATTCGCTACCGGCATGGGTTGTAGTTATTATGCCTTTTTGAAGCACAATGTACCAAACTATCGTCTGTCACGACAGCAAGGTGCCAATATATATATATATATAATTTATTCCAAAATCTTATATGAAGTCTCTAACATGTCATTAATCCATGCCAGATTTGTGACATGCTCATAAATTCATTTCTAGGAAGATAATGTGGTGGTTTCTCCTTGCCATAAACATTTCACGTGGGTGGTTTACGTTCTCTGCGTTTGATCACATGTTCCAACAATCAATACAAGTGAGTGCCCTGCTTTGTTCAGGTGCTGAGTTATTCAACTTATTTTGGTGAATACACTGTCTCCTGACACTGCGGTGTCTTACTCTTAAGCATGGCCATACTTCGGTGTGTTGCCTGCTCTCTTCTATAGGAAGTGCAGTTTTCAGTTTTCATTCATCAAGCTGAAATTGTGATCTAGAAACATGGAAGCAATTTTTACAGTAAAATAACATAAAGTACCCTTTATAACGCCTTTGGGTGAATAAGTTTTAAGGTAATATCTTCATTATTGTAAAGTTTTTTTTTGTTTTTGGGGGAGCTCGCTTTGAACTCAAGCGTAGTCCATACACACTACTTCTAGTAGCACTGGACTGAATTTTGTGTGTGGATTAGCTTTGCCGTTACCAGTGTCCCTCACCATCAGAGGAAACCACTCCGACTTCAGAAGTACTTGTAATTTACGTCCCCAAGTCAAGGTCAAGAGGTCAACATTTTAGGCCAACTGACTGGTGTAAAAGTAGCCTTTAGCAAGATGAAAAACATACTGACCAATAAAAAGATGTCAATTAAAACGAGAAAAAGAGTGTTGAGATGCTACATAGAACCTGTACTTTTATATGGATGTGAAGCTTGGACAATGAGCAGTCAGGCTGAAAAACATCTGATGGCTGTAGAGATGTGGTTTCTGAGGAAAATGCAAAGAATACCATGGACAGCCAGAAAGACCAATGAACAAGTTCTTCAAGAAACAAATGAAGATCGTAAATTGATTAGAGAAATTAGACGTAGACAGTCAAAATTTTTTGGGCATGTTATGAGAAGAAATGGATTGGAGAACTTGGTGACGACTGGTAAGATCGAGGGGAACAGACCAAGGGGAAGACCTAGAAGCAAGTATCTGGATGGCTTGGCCTTGTGGCATGGTCGAGACAGAAACACGGAGCTGATCCACGACTCTGGTGATCGAGTGAGATGGCAGAACATGACCGCCCACTCTTACCGGCATGGCACATGATGGATGATGGATGGATGGACCGGTGTAAGGGTTGAACTCGCTACCTCAGCATTAGCACACCGGATGTTTAAGAATGAACGCTCTTATCCATTCAGCCATCCTGACGTCCATTTTTTATAGTATAGGGTGTATTTTTAATGAATGCGCAGTGTTTGAAAATATAGCCAGCCCAAGTTTTGTATTCACCCTTTGTAAAGTTCATGTCTCCCTGGCCAAGGAGTTAACAACGTTGTTTGTAATCCTGAATATTCACATGGGGAAAACAGCTGCGCAAATGGCAGCGAATCACGCAGCTCTGGTAACATATGGGGATATGTGAGCAGTCATCCAGAAAGCTGTGGCAAACTACTGAACGTAAAACTTGCCTAGTCCATCAACACCAGCTGAAAAATGCTGGTGTTGACTGCAACGTCCTATATGGGATATGCAACCAAAAAAAGTTAATGCAACATTATAGGTAAATACAAAACGTGGACCGGCAATATTTTCAAACGCTGCACAGTCATTAAAAATACACCTCACATAACACATATATAAAAATTATATAAATTACCTGCAATTTTCTCAAAGTTGGTGCCCAAGTTTAGCGGCTTCATCATGTTTTTATTCATACTTGGCAACAGACTCCTTTTATAGACTGCTCACAACGGGTGAGACAAAAGTGAGACAAAGAAATAGTGTTACAAATGAGATAATGATGCTGAAAATTACTTTGATTGTAATGAGTGATGAGTATGCTATCCTACTATCAGAATGTTGATTATACTATCATGCCATCAAAATTTTTAGAATACTATCCTGCTATCAAAATGTTGATTATGCTATTATGGCATCAACATGTTGAGAATACTATCCTGCAATCAGAATGTTGATTATGCTGTCATGTTATTCAAATGTTGAGAATACTATCCTGCTATCAGAATGATTATTAAGCTATCATGTTATTCAAATGTTGAGAATACTATCCTGCAATCAGAATGTTGATTATGCTGTTATGTTATTCATATGTTGAGAATGTTATCCTACTATTAGAATGTTGATTATGCTATCATGTTATCCAGATGTTGAGAATACTAACCTGCTGTATGCTATGATTTAAAATGGGTATGTAAAGATGACTGGCATAATATTGGTAGCATCACATATTACTATAATAAATGACTTCCAGTTCCCAACATGGCGGATAGGCATTTGAATTATTAAGGCCTCTGGAGTGTTTACCCTTGTGGCTATGTTTTGCATTTGCATTTTCCTCATGTTGGACTGGTAGTGCATGGTTCTGTCACCCTGCTACTGAGTGTGTGGCGCGACACTGTGAGCTGTGAATTTCATGTGGAATGCTTTTACATCTGTCCGCAGTTGTTTGTAGCGTGAATTGCATGTTCGGAATGATGGCGGCCGGCTGTTGCTGAATTTACTGGTTTGCCTTTTCAGTTCACGAGTACATTTTTCAGGAGACTCATGGGAGTCATCGCTGGAGCTATGGAGTTCGTGCTTTGTGTGACACTTTCAGTGGGTCACTCTGCAAAAAGAGACCACGCAATATGAGATAAAACCCAGATCAATGAAGTCTTTCTGGTGACTGCCGTTTCCATCGATGATGAACTGTATTTTTCATGGAGGACTTTTGTGTTGGAATTATGACAGTGGCATTGTGCACAGTGTACCTATGTAGGCCGTTGGCTTATCGAAACTCCTGTCTGTTCCACTTTTCACATTGGGCAGTGAGGAGCATTTTGTATGATATTCACTGGCACAGGAACAGAGCATAATGGGGGTGACCCGTTGCCGTGAAGTTGGAAACGTGACTAACTAACATACATATTATTATAAGAAAATTGATTAAACTATCAAACTATCAGAATGTTGAATAAACTATCATAATGTTGAGTGTACTATCATACTATCAGAAGGCTGAGCATGCCATCATACTATCAGAATGTTGAACATGCCATCATACTATCAGAATATTGAACATGCCATCATACTATTAGAGTGTTAACTATGCTTTCTTACTATCAGATGCTGAGACTGCCATCATACTGTACAAATGTCAATGATACCATCAAACCGTCAGAATGAGGAGCATGCCAGCATACTATCAGAATGTTGAGTATGCTGTCATACTATCAGAATTCTGAGCATGTCATCATATAATGAGAATGTTGAGTATGCTTTCATACTATCAGAATGTTGAATATACTGTCACACTATCAGAATGTTGAGTATGCTGTCATACTATCAGAATGATGAACAAAAGAAAACGCAGCAGCTGCAGCAGGATATAACAATACGAATTGCAAACAATTAAGTATATTTAGCTCCTGCAAAAATAAGAGACATACTAAACACAGACAAAATGTACATACCTTACAAAGAACTCCATCATACACAGGTGGAAACAAAGTATGACTTATCCAAAATCAGAAACAATCAATAAATATATAATAATGAAATAATAAAATAAAAAATAAGTATTATAGGACACAAAGGACAAAGGACGGCCAACATTTTGATTCAAAGAATCTTTGTCAAGGCCAGGTCAACACAAACAGATAAAAAATGAAAAAAATAACAAACACACAAAATAAAATAAACCTGACTACTTGGTTTGGGTTTATTTTATTTTGTGTTTTTTTGTTTTTGTGTTTTTTTTCTTTCAGCATACAAGTAAATGGGAATATTCTTCAACAAGTGAGCAGGTACAATTATCTCGGAACAATAATAACATCTGATGGGAGATGCCTTGAAGAGATTAGAACAAGAATCGCCATGGCAAAAGTAGCCTTTAGCAAGATGAAAAACATATTGACCAATAAAAAGATGTCAATTGAAACGAGAAAAAGAGTGTTGAGATGCTACATTGAACCTGTACTTTTGTATGGATGTGAAGCGTGGACAATGAGCAGTCAGGCTGAAAAACATCTGATGGCTGTAGAGATGTGGTTTCTGAGGAAAATGCAAAGAATACCATGGACAGCCAGAAAGACCAATGAACAAGTCCTTCAAGAAACAAATGAAGATCGTAAATTGATTAGAGAAATTAGACGTAGACAGTCAAAATTTTTTGGGCATGTTATGAGAAGAAATGGATTGGAGAATTTGGTGACAACTGGTAAGATCGAGGGGAACAGACCAAGGGGAAGACCTAGAAGCAAGTACCTGGATGGCTTGGCCTTGTGGCATGGTCAAGACAGAAACACGGAGCTGATCCACGACTCTGGTGATCGAGTGAGATGGCAGAACATGACCGCCCACGCTTACCGGCATGGCACATGATGGATGGATGGAGTTAATAATTTCTGTCACTCAGTATGGTTTTGGCGCCTGACAGTATCAAAGAGTCAGCTTGAAAGGTTAGAACGCATACAAACTGCGGCCATGAGGGTTATCCTGGGGTGCACAAAGGACACACCAATTATATGTATGAGGCATATCCTGGTGTTGCAAACAATGGCGGATAGGCATAGGGTCCTTAAGGCCAAATGGTACCTGAGAGCTCCTGCAGATAGGATTCACCCCCTACATGAAAACATGGATATGGTCAAGGGTCACAGACTAAGACGAGGCAGGTCCTGGATGGCACAGGTGGAAATATCCATGCATCAGGTGTGTGATCTCAAACCTGAGTCTGGAGAAACTCAGCTCAATGCACAAACTCCGTAGCAGGATGGACTGGCACAATGTAATAGTAACACTGGGTCATGAGTGCAGAGAATGGGCAGCGGGCTGCACAGAGTTTGAGGTGCAACAACTGACCCAGAGTAATACACATCAAGGTGACATAGTGATCTATACTGATGGGTCAGTGGTGAGAAACAGATGGAGTGGCTGGGGTTTCATTGCGAAGGTTAATGGGTGATTCTTGAAAAAAGGAGAGTATGGCATATGAGACTGCGACCTCCAGCATGAGAATGGAGGTGGAGGCAGTAACAGCAGCATTCTGATGGTTAGAGGAGATCATTGCAACACACATTGTCTTCATCACAGACTCAAAGAGTATGCTTAGTAAGGTGGAGAAACGAATGTTTCATGTGGAATGGCTCACCTTGCTTCAGAGGTTACAGATTGTGAGAATTGTTATGGATTCTTTGCCTTGGCCATGCAGGGGTGCGGGGGAATGAACAGGTTAATAGGCTGGCAGGGAATGCACCTCTTGATGGTAGATTACCTATGGACAAGGGAGTGGTGGTCATGCGCCTGTGAGACCAGGTGAAGAAGGTGGAGGAACAGATTGAGAACCTGTATGTGGAAAGGATGAGATTGCGGGGGATTGGCAGGGATTCTGGTAGTATCTCAAATTAAGAGGGAAACCCAGGAGAACTTTCAATCAGATAGCGAAGGGAATGATTAGTAGTGTGACTCTTTGCTGGCAGTTGAACAAGAGGATGGAGGGCTATAGGAATGTCCTGAGTGCAGTGATGTCAGTTCTTAGCTCAACTCAACTCAACTTAATTATCAGAATGTTAAGTATGCTGTCATACTGTCTGAATGTTGAGTATGCTGTCATACTATCAGAATGTTGAGCATGTTGTCATACTATCATAATGTTGAGTATGTTGTCATACTATCAGAATGTTGAGTATGCTGTCATACTATCAAAATGTTGAGTATGTTGTCATACTATCAGAATGTTGAGTATGTTGTCATACTATCATAATGTTGAGTATGTTGTCATACTATCATAATGTTGAGTATGTTGTCATACTATCACAATGTTGAGTATGTTGTCATACTATCAAAATGTTGAGTATGTTGTCATACTATCAGAATGTTGAGTATGTTGTCATACTATCATAATGTTGAGTATGTTGTCATACTATCATAATGTTGAGTATGTTGTCATACTATCACAATGTTGAGTATGTTGTCATACTATCATAATGTTGAGTATGTTGTCATACTATCAGAATCTTGAGTATGCTGTCATACTATCATAATGTTGAGCATGTCATCATACAATTAGAATGTTGAGCATGCTGGTATACTATCATAATGTTGAGTATGTTGTCATACTATCAGAATGTTGAGCATGCCATCATACTATCAGAATCTTGAGTATGCTGTCATATTATCATAATACTAAGCATGTCATCATACAATTAGAATGTTGAGTATGCTGTCATACAATTAGAATATTGAATATGCTGTCATACTATCAGAATGTTGAGTATGCTGTCATACTATCAGAATGTTGAGTATGCTGTCCTACTATCAGAATGTTGAGTATGCTGTCATACTATCAGAATGTTGAGCATGCCATCATACTATCAGAATGTTGAGTATGTTGTCATACTATCTGAATGTTGAGTATGCTGTCCTACTATCATAATGCTGAGCATGCCATCATACTATCATAATGCTGAGTATGTTGTCATACTATCAGAATGTTGAGTATGCTGTCATACTATCAAAATGTTGAGTATGCTGTCATACTATCAGAATGTTGAGCATGTCATCATACAATTAGAATGTTGAGCATGCTGTCATATTATCATAATACTAAGCATGTCATCATACAATTAGAATGTTGAGTATGCTGTCATACAATTAGAATATTGAATATGCTGTCATACTATCAGAATGTTGAGCATGTCATCATACTATTAGGCTGAAAATGTCATCATACTGTCAGAATGTTAACTATGCTATCTGACTATCAGGTGCTGAGAATGCCATCATACTATCAGAATGTTAACTATGCTATCTTACTATCAAGCGTTGAGAATGCCATCATACTGTCAGAATGTTAACTATGATATCTTACTATCAAGCGCTGAGAATGCCGTCATATTGTCAGAGTGTTAATTATGCTATCTTACTATCAGGTGCTGCGAATGCCATCATACTGTTAGAATGTTAACTTGCTATCTTACTATCAGGTGCTGCGAATGCCATCATACTATCAGAATGTTAACTATGCTATCTTACTATCAGGTGCTGAGAATTCCATCATACTGTCAGAACGTTAACTAAGCTATCTTACTATCATGTGCTGAGAGTGCCATCATACTAACAGAATGTTAAGTATGCTATCTTACTGTCAGATGCTGAGAATGCCATCATATTGTCAGAATGTCAATGATACCATCAGAATGTTAAATATTCTCTCCCACCTTTGTACATGTCATAAGGCACACTGAGCATATGGGCCTAGACCCAGGTGTCTGTAGACCAATGCCACTCTTTGCTGTGGAGAGATATGATCAGTATCTTTTCAAAACATTTCCTGGTATCCATTTTAGGCCGACTCGACCTGGAAGCCTAAGTTAATTTGAAAAGTGTGCCTAGATGCAGAATCATATACTGATCGGCAGGAGAGCAACTAGCCACTACTATCAAAACTAATATGGGCTCTGCTATTATATATATATATATGTGATCTTTGGCATCACATCCCAGAAATCTTAACTTTTGTTTTACGCTCGCTCGCTTTGAACTCAAGCGGGGTCCAGACACACAACTTCTAGTAGTGCTGAACTGAATTTTGCATGTGGATTTGCTTTATCTATTAACAGTGACCCTCGCCATCAGGTGAACCCACTCAGATTTCAGAGGTACTTGTAATTTATGTCCCCATGTCAAGGACGATAGGTCAATATTTTAGTCCAACTGTCCGGTGTAGAGGTTGAACCCCTTACCTCGGCCCCAGCATACTGGATGTTTAAGAACATGCGTTCTTATCCATTCGGCCATGCTGACCTACAAGAAGTCTTATGAGCAGGTGGTTGTAGACAAAACTTCTGAAACAAATTATTTTACATGTTTGGATCTGAACAGGATTTCTGAGGCATGTGCTGTTATATCCCTTGTTTAAGAAAATACAAAAAACTAAAGCAGGCTGTTTGATGTTATGCTTAATTTTAGGCAACACTTCTGAGATCTGTGTTATTGATGCCTTGTTTTTTTTAAAAAGAGGCACTGGTTTAAGAAATTATGATGTTACCAGTGTGTCTGTGTGTATGAAGCTATGATATTACAGGTTGGTAAGTGCATGCATGCGCATGTGCTTGTATGTTTGAGATGCGTTTCGTCATGTGTCGAAGTACACTTGTTCCTGCAGCGAGGTACTGTCATCATTTGGAGGTGACAGGTTCAAATCCTGGTCGATAACTATGGCTTTCAAATTTTATGTTGTCTAGTGCATCCTCTAATCTCTACTTCCTTCTTCTCCTTCTGTGAGCGCCAAACAATACCATATGTGTTTATTTATAGACTGCCTCAGTGGCTTCAAAGGGTTCCCCAATTGATTTCCTGTGTAACACGGTTTCTAACAAGACTTCAAAGGCATTTCTATGATACACCTGCATCATTTATGAGGCCTGCGCCATGATAGACCTGGTTTTAGACAACAATTATGAGGTCAGTGAAATGATATACTTGGTTTTTGACAAAACTTCCGGACGTTGCTATGATATACCTGCATGTTAGACACTATTTATGGGACTTGTGCTATGACATGGTTATAGACAACACATCAGAGATTTTACTATTAAATACCTGGTTTTGCAAACAGAGGATTGGGTTGGTAAGGTTGTATTTGATGTCTCTGTGTTCCTTTCTCTACAGATTCTTCACTCCCCCGTACACCGCGTGTTACAACAATCTTAACTTCTTTCTGTAGGTAATGCGGAAATCCTAGGGCTAAAATTTAAAAATAAGTCTCTAAAAAGAAATTCTTTGTCAAGATCACTATACAATTTGCTAAACAGCATCTCATTGGCCAGTTGACTTTACAGCACATAGATCATTTCACTATATTTGTCAGTTTGACACCCTAACTCAGTATGTCACTGATCTAGAATATGTGAAGGTTTAACACTTCACAGTATGTGAAGTATTCCCCGTGGCAGTATCTGCTATGGACTTACATTTATTGTTAATCAGATTTAATCTCACAAATACATAAATTCCACTCAACAATGTTATCTCATTCAATATGATCATAGTATGAACATTATCTATAAACAAAAGCATAACTTCCTTGATTTGTTCTTTACTAAGGAAATCAACATGGATTCATTAGTTATTCCATGCATTACAAACCTTTCAGAAATAACCTGATATGTTCTCTGGTTACTTCATACATTACATATATGAATTGATAATGTGTCTTATTAATTACTCCATACACTACATAGCTTTCTGATAATACATTTGTTAAAATATTTGCCCCTGAAGCAGTTTCTTGCTATGGGTCTGTGAGGTGATAGCACATTTTGAAGGCCTGGAAGCAAGGAAGAATAGAAGACCAATAATTCCCTAACTTTAGCAAGTGATGAGCTCAGGTGTCAAACTTGCATCCGACCATGCTCATTACCAGCACAGTTCACTACCACCTTCACCAGCACACTCACCTTTCTGATATAAAATAGTATTTCTCATTGGTTACTGTTGCATGAAGCCAGGTTAGACACCTGTCTCATAGAATTCACACACTAAATGTGTGTACCTATGCAATTACAATTTTTACACCTCATCAAGTTTCTTCATTAACCCACTCTACGCCAGTTGTTATCTTAATTCCTTCCTGTCCTATAGACATATGATTTGAATTTCTTTAGACCCAACATTTATTAGCTTAAGGTAACAACTGTTTTTGACAGTAAAAGTTAAAGTGACAAATGCCTAGAACTGAAACAGTTAATTGACCTGAGGTAAATATAAAATAAAAGAGTCAAGTTGAAATTGACAAAGCCAGACAAGAACGCTGTGCAGGGTGTGGGGGGAGGGGGAGCAAAGAAAAATAGTCAACAAACACAGAACGAGTGTCCTCAGCCACCACACACTGAGGGAGATACTGTGGAGGAGATCCAAGCACTAATATGCTCAGCCACCACACAGTGAGGGAGATACTGTGGAGGAGATCCAAGCACTAATATGCTCAGCCACCACACACTGAGGGAGATACTGTGGAGGAGATCCAAGCACTAATATGCTCAGCCACCACACACTGAGGGAGATACTGTGGAGGAGATCCAAGCACTAATATGCTCAGCCACCACACAGTGAGGGAGATACTGTGGAGGAGATCCAAGCACTAATATGCTCAGCCACCACACAGTGAGGGGAGGGAGATACTGTGGAGGAGATCCAAGCACTAATATGCTCAGCCACCACACACTGAGGGAGATACTGTGGAGGAGATCCAAGCACTAATATGCTCAGCCACCACACACTGAGGGAGATACTGTGGAGGAGATCCAAGCACTAATATGCTCAGCCACCACACACTAAGGAAGATACTGTGGAGGAGATCCAAGCACTAATATGCTCAGCCACTACACACTAAGGGAGATACTGTGGAGGAGATCCAAGAACTAATATGCTCAGCCACCACACACTAAGGGAGATACTGTGGAGGAGATCCAAGAACTAATGGAATTAAGGGTTTAATGTGTAGTGAGGTTAATCTGTCAACTAACTAACTGACTGACTGATGGATGGACAGATGGATGGACTGACTGACTGACGTACAGATGGATGGGCGGATGGACGGACGGACGGACTAACTGACTAACTAGCTAGCTAACTAACATTGAACTGAAAAAGTTGAATGTTTTTTTTTCTACAACATTGCTAATGTTTCTAAAGGCATGCTGTGCTGTTTCTGTGTTATCGCTCACCAAAGTTCTTGTGCTTGTTTCCAAATAATGCATTTTTACATGGTAGTTTATGTCAATCTGATACAAAATCTCCAATGTAATTTTCTTTCAGCATTTTTCATTTGCATATGTGGGTTGAGTGTGGTTTATTGGCACTTTATTGTCTTGACAGACAATAGTTTGTGCTTCAAAAAGGCATAATCACTACAACCCATGGCAGTAGCGAATGTGACTGATAAGGCCAATTCACGTTGTAAATGTTCGTTCACAGTGGATGCATGTGAACACATGGTCATTTTTACCATCACGTACCATCTTACATATCATACGCTCAGTGTGTGACCTATCTGCAATAATTTTCTCCTTTGTCTTTATTCCATTTCTGATATTTGCCCTCCATGCAACACGTTCAGCGGCGACTTGCTCCCAGTGTGCATTATCAATGCCGGTATCAATCATGTCCACTTACACACATCTTTGTATCATATTAGAGGCCAACCCTGAGATCTCTTACCCATCTGTAATTCACCAAATAAGATATCCTTTGGTATTCTACCATCATCCATCCTCCTAACGTGTCCTATCCATCTAAGTCTGTGAAGACTGAGCATGGAACAAACTGTCACACAAACTGATCTTTTCAATACTTGAGTATTTGTGATTTTGTCTTGCCATTTAATACCAAGTATTCTTTGCAGACACTGCATATGAAAGCTGTTTAAACGTTTCTCTTGGTGTGAGTAAGTTGACCAGGCTTCATTGCCATAAATAAGAGTACTAAGGACACAGATTTGATAGACAAGGACTTTTGTTTTGGCAGTAAGCTTCCTGTTCTCCCAGACTCTTTTTGTTAACCTATTCATTGCTATTGCTGCCTTACCAATCCTGATGTTTATTTCCTGATCTAGGGATAATTTGCTATTTACCTCTGATCCTAGATATGCGAAATGGTCCACTACTATCTCCAGTTCGGCATCATCAATAAAGATTGATGGTACCCCATGTGCACCTTGTGACATAATCTGCATCTTCCCTATGCTAATTGTTAAACCAAATTCAGAACAAGCAATGGAGAATGCAGATAGCAGACGTTGTAATTCTTCCTCAAAGTGGGCCGTAATTGCAGCATAATCTGCAAAAAGCAACTCTCTGATCAGTACACTCCTAATTTTGGTCTTGGCCTTCAATCTCTAAGTATTGTAGAGGCCGCCATCTGAGCATGAGTGAATGTATATACCACCATCCTGATCATGAAAGGCATATTTCAGAAGAAGTGAAAAGTATATTCCAAAGAGGGTGGGAGCTAGTACACAACCTTGCTTAACTCCACTCTTGATTTCAAACTCTTCTGAAGTTGCACTATCAAACTTGATTTTACTCTTCATTTCTTTGTGGGACGATTCCACAATGGACAGAAGAGTTGGTGGGCAGCCAATCTTCTTTAGTGCCTTGAACAGACCCTCACAACTGACCAAATCAAATGCTTTTGTGAGGTTAATGAAGGCAATAAACAGTTGTTGAATCTGTTCACGGCATTTTTCTTGCATTTGTCGCAATGAGACTATCATATCAATGGTAGACCGGTTCTGTCGGAAGCCACACTGTGATTCAGGGTAGACTTGATCTCCCAGGACTTGAAGTCTGTGCAGAACAATTCTGGCAAATACTTTCCCAACAATACACACAATACCCCTATAGTTGTTACAGTCGCTCCGATTGCCTTTGTTCTTGTACAGTGTTATGATGCTAGAATCTTTGAAATCCTGTGGGACTTGTCCTTCTCACCAGCATAGCTCTATTAGCGGGTGGATCTGTAGAGTGAGTGTCTTGCCTACTTCTGATAGCCTCTATTGGAATCCCATCCTTACCTGGAGCCTTGCCAGATGCAAGTTCATTTATAGCACACTTAACTTCTGTTATGGTAGGAAGTGTGTCCAGGTGGTCAAGAGTTGGCAGGGCCTCTATGGCATTGAGGGCATCATCCACTAGTTTGGTCTCATTTGAGTAAAGCTTCAAATAGTGCTCTACCCATCTATCCATCTGCTGTTTCTTATCAGTGATGATTTCTCCAGTCAAGGTTTTCAGTGGTGCACTTCTTTTGATAATTGGACCACAGGCTTTCTTTATCCCTTTATACATGCTTCTGATGTTTCCCTTATCACTTGCATTTTGGATGGACTCACAAAACCTTATCCAATAGTAATTTGCACACAGGCTGGCAGCCTTTTGCACAAGCTTCCTAGCTTGCTTCAGCTCACTGAGAGTGTTACGCGTTGTTCTTTCTTTGTTTCTTAAGAGAGCTATATTCTTTTTATCAATCAAGGGCTTCAGTGTCTGGCTGTTTGCCGCAAACCAGTCCTGCCTCTTATGATCCACAGTGCCGTAAACTCCTACTGCTGTTTTATAGTTTCCTTAAGTTTATCCCACTTTTCACTTGCTGTACAATTTTCTGATGTATCAGTGAAAGCGTCTTCAAGTTGCTGTTGGAACTCAAAGCACTTATCAGGATCATGGGTGTTAATAATATTAATCCTGGGGCTAGATTTGTGTTTAGCTGTGTAGATTCTGTTTGGTCTCAATCTAACCCTTGCAATAACCGAAGAATGATCCGTATCACAGTCAGCACTGTGGTAACTTCGAGTTAATGATGTTTGGTTCAGATGTTGTCTCCATGTGATGATGAAGTCCAGCTGGTGCCAATGGCCGGATCTTGGATGTTTCCATGTGACCTTATGCAGCTCTTTTATTTTAAAAAAGGAGTTTCTAATACATAGGTCATTTCTGTTGCAATGCTCCAGCAGCCTTTGCCCATTTTCATTCATGCTATCGATGTTGTATTTTCTAAGGCACACTGGCCATGAACTCGAGTCCTTGCCCATATGAACATTGAAATCACCGAGCATATAAATGTAGTCGGATTTTGAAACTGTCTTGATCACAGAGTCTAACTCCCCATAGAACAAATCCTATACATCATTTGGGGAAGTGAGTGTCGGTGCATATGCAGTGATAATGGTGGCAAAACCACAAGCGGTTGCAAGCGCAGGGATATAGTCTTTCATTACCTCCAGCTGGAATTTCAATCATTCCTAGTAGTAAATTCTTCACTGCAAAGCCCACACCATGTTACCTTTTTTCTGCCTGCCCTCTACCTTTCCAAATAAAGGTGTAAAGGTGTTTTCCCTGTGTGACCCTTCCACAGCGAGGCGAGCCTCCTGCAGGCCAGCAATATCAATGTTAAGACGATTGAGTTCGGCATCAATCACAGACCTTTTTCTCACATCATCAATATTCGTCAGGTCTGTGGAAAATCCTGGACACATGGTTCTTACGTTCCAGGTTTCAAGCTGCAGCTTGAGGTTTCTATTTTTCTCTTTAGTAGTACCTGGTGCATTGGTTTTACAGCCTGCGATTCAGATTTTGTCATAGCCCCAAGTACCCACTGAAGCAGGCAGGCTGTGGTGGATCAGCACCCAACTGGCCGTGGGTTGCTCAGCTTGAGGCGGGCAGTAGCTGATCAGTGACACCTCTAGGTGTCTCCCACTGTCAGAGGCAACTCGTGGCGCCCCATGTCTATATGCCAATTGACAAGGACTTATAACCCGTAACTGCTATCTCTCGCTTTGATTCCGAGACTGGTTAAAGACCAGGGATGGAATTATACCTTTCCATAGCCCAAGGCCTGGGCTAAATTATAGAGACCATGTGTTGCCCATGCAGCATGATCCCTCTCTCTGCCTGCCTAGTTCCTTCCAGAGGAAAGGTACACCAATACATCTGGAACAAGACAAGCTGCAGAAGCTGCTGGATCAGCAAAGCAATGCTCTAACTGTCCACCTGTCGGAGCTTCCATTCTAGACCAGCCGCCAACCAAGGCTTAGGGCCTGGTCTACCCTGCCATGATATTTTGTCTTTAGATTGCATTTCCGCGCACCAGGATAAGGCTTGCACCCTCCCAATTACGCTCTTCCACCCGAAGCCATTGGCACAATGTGGGGTATCGGGTTTGGTAAGCGCCGCCCAACATTCGGTACTAGCAGAAAGCAGGTAGTACCGTCTACTGTCATATGGTAGCTCAGTCATATCTGACTAAGACCTGACACAAGATAGTGTGTGACACAAGGTGTGGTTTATAGGCAATGAATTACCTTGACCTTGAGGGGGAAACACTGCCAGCCCAGACCTAATACCAGGCAGTCCGCATGTGCTGTGCTGAATCATGACCTAGTTACATCCTATTAGTATTGTATCATTATCATTCTTGTACGCCAAAACTAATTTCTGAGCTTGGAGAAGGGAAAGAGAACTCTGCAACACAGACCCCATGAGGATGTTACTTTGGTGATGGGTTGGGAGAAAAGTCTCTACACCAATCTGACACTGATAGATACAAGCCCTAGCCCAGGCTCAGATAGTCTGAATGTTCATGCACTGGACTTTAGAATTCACACATAGCATTCCAGAGAATTCACAATTTATTCATTCATTCAGTAGCATGTCCATTGCAGAACCTCGTTCCCATAACAGCCTTCCGGAAAACCTCTCGATCATAAGCTAGATGTCCCAAATCCGATACACCCATCTGGAGTTCATCCGCCACATCCTGCACCCATCTTCTCTTTGGCCTTCCTCTTCCTCTTTTCCCAGGTTTTACCCCTCCATTATTGTTCTCTCCAAACTTTCGTGACGTTTCAAGTGACCAAAATATTTCAATTTTCTTTGTTTTTATCGTCTTCAGTATTCAGCTCTTGAAGTATGGATGCATTTTTCTTTTCTTTACCCAAGATATTTTTAGAACTCATCTATAACATTTATATTCATAGGCATTTATGTGCTGTTCAGCTTGTTTAGTGTCTAGGTCTCACAGGCGTATGCTGCAATGGAAAGATGCATGCTCTTAAAAATCTAATTTTTGTAGTTCTATCTGTCCACCTCCATAACTTATTCAGTTGTTTTAGTCTTTGAAGAGCAATTGATAGTCATCGTTTAATTTCTTTCATTGTGTCACCGTTGTTGATAATCAATGACCCAAGATATTCAAACTTTTCCACCACCTCCAATTTTTCAATTCACAATTAATCAACCAATTAACTTTTCAGGTTTTACTCTATTAGTCGTTTCTCCCAATGGAGCCCACAAGGCAGTGCAGCTATTTAACTCATAGCTGGGGTTCTGTTTCATGAGATACCACGGTATCTCCACATGCCAGCAAATGTGCACACCAACATGATTGAGGGCCAGAACTGCTCTGAGCCGTTGTTATATTCAGTCTGTCTCTGTAAAGAGATAGTTGCTGAGCGCCACATAAGAAGATACCAAAGAACACTTTTGGTGAAGTTTTTATAATGGGAAGAGACTAATAACAATCTCACTGCTTTCCACATCAAAGACACTAGTCAGTGAGATCACACTAGTCTGCACACTAGATACATTGTATCATGAAGACTGTTCATGAAGAACTGAAAGCACTCACCTGACTTCAGCATAGTGCTATATTATGTGCTATAACATCCTGGTTGTAGACATCATTTCTAAGGCTGATGCTATGGCATGCTTAGCTTTAGACACAACTTTTAAGGCTGGTGCTTTAATATGCTTAGCTTTAGACAAAACTTCTCAGACTGATGCTATGACGTGCTTACCTTTAGACAAAAGCTCTAAGGCTGGTGCTACCATATGCCTAGTTTTATTCAAAACTTCCAAAGCAGTTGCTATGATTTGCCTTGTTTTAGAGAAAAACAAGTGATGGTGCTATGCTATACCTTGTTTAATCAAAACTACTAAGACTGATGCTATGATATTTCTAGTTTTAGACAACAGTTCTAAAGCTGGTGCTATGATATTTCTAGTTCTAGGCAATAGTTCTAAGGCCACTGATATATTTCTAGTTCTAGGCAACAGTTCTAAGGCTGATGCTATGATATTTCTAGTTTTAGTAAACAATTCTAAGATTCGTGCTATGATATTTCTAGTTCCAGGCAACAGTTCTAAAGCAGGTGCTGTGATATTTCTAGTGTTAGACAACAGTCCCAAAGCTGATGCTATGATATTTCTAGTTTTAGACAACATTTCTAAGACTGGTGCTATGATATGTCTAGTTTTAGACAAAACTACTAAGAATGGTGCCATATGCTAGACTTAAGACAAAACTACAAAGGCTGTTATTGTGAAAAATCTAATTCTTGACAAAATTTATAACCCTTGTGGTATGATTTATTTAGTTAGATAAAATGTACATGGCATATACTATTATAATATAAATCTACTTTTATATAAAATGTGTAGGGCTTGTCATATGATATACCTAGTTTTAGACAAGACTTCTGAGATGTGCTACTAAATACCTGGTGAATTGTAATGTTGCTTCTGTGCAGCCATTCGTGTTTCATTCTCTACAGGTCCTTTATTCCCGTGCGAATCATGTTTTGTAAGACCACGAATTTCATCTTTCGGATAATTTGTGAAACCTGGATCTAAGATGAAAAAATAAGCTATTGAAAGCTGGCAGTAACTTTCTTTATCAAAGATCATTATAAACCACATAAAACAGCAAACGCGCTGGTCATCAACATCACAATTAATGCACCATTTCAACATACTACTCAGTTTTATCATCATTAGCCTCACTCATTAATAACAAATAACATGATTGATTGAATAACAAATCAACTTACAAGGAGCGATTTAACAGTTTTGTACTTTAGTATAGAGTCAGGACACATGCATGATATTGGTGTAAACTTTAGCCCTCTATATATTCATACAACAAAACAATTCATTTCTACCATCACTTCTTCACCCATTTGATGCCCTGATTTTTGCGCCCGGAACCACATCGGCAGTTCAATTATCTAGTCCTGGTAGTTGGAAAAATGACATCCATAAAGCAGATTCTTGCTGTTTGGAAATAGCCTTAATAGTTAGTTAGTTAGTTAGTCGAGGTTCCAACTTCACGGCAACGGGTCGTCCCCATTATGCTCCGTTCCTGTGCCAGTGAATATCACACAAAATGCTCCCCACTGTCCAATGTGAAAAGTGGAATAGGCAGGAGTCTCGGCAATCCAACAGCCTGCACAGGTACACTGTGCATAATGCCGCTGCCAGAATGCCAACACAAAATCAATCCATGAAAACCACAGTTCATCATCGATAGACTTGGCAGTCACCAGAAAGACCTCATTGACCCGGGTTTTCTCACATGGCTCGGTCTTTTACCACAGGGCGACCCACCGAAAGTGTCGCATAAAGCACAAACTCTGCAGCTTCAGCGCCGACTCCCGGGAGTCTCCTGAAAAATGCACCCATGAACCGAAAGGGCAACTCAGTCAATTCAGCAACAGCAGGTAGCCATTGTTCCGAACATGCAGGTCACTGTACAGGATAGATGTAAAAGCATTCCCTGCGAATTTCACAGCTCACAGTATCGCCCACGCACTCACTCAGTAGCAGGGCGACGGAACCATATACTACCAGTCCAACATGAGGAAAATATGATTGCAAACCGTAGCTGCAAGCATAAACACGCCACAGGCCTTAACTGTTCCACGCCTAACCGCCACGTTAGCGACCGGAAGTATCAATTAAAATAGCCTTAATACTGTGTACTTATCAGAACTTATTACAAACATCAGAAAGAGGCAGTCTTCATTTTTTGGGCCACATTAAAAGAAAAACAAAAAACGTGAGCACATGAAACTGGACTAATTTATAGAAAGAGAGATATAGGGAGACAACGAGAGACACTTATTGAGTCTTCTGTCATGGTACAAAAGACACATGAATTGATTCATGCTGTTTGAGATCGCACAACAGGACGCCACAGTTAACTCCAGCATTGTTTGGCTGTTTGTGATCTCTTGGCAAGTTAACGTTCAGTAGTTTGCCATTGCTTTCTGAACGACTGGCACTCATAGCATTTTATAAAATACCCACCACAAAGCGATCTGCTGCCAAATAGCCTGCAGATGCGTTTCGATCGTGGTATGCTGGGCTACAAACTGCATCTGTAACTCCTTCGCCAAGGAACCAACACTAATAACAATTTTACAATAAGCTATTTTACCTCTAAAAGTACTGGAGAGTTTTGGACATAGACCATAACTTTATGAAGGGAAAATCCCAACTGCACCTCCCCGCTGTAGAGGATGGAAACACACCACGGTGTGGCTAACACAGCTCTGGGGACCGAGTATCCACCAGAATAAGTGGACAACTCTGCAGCTGAGCAGAGCAGGGCACTCACTTGTCCTGACAGTCAGAAAGGTTGTCAAAGGCAGAGGTAAAAGACCACCATGGGGATGTGGAAGGCAAGGGGAAACCACCACATTATCTTCCCAAAATTTCATGGCACACAAATTTCAGAGATAGTAAATGACGTTAATGGCTGTCTTAGGACATCCTCGTCCGGTAGGGACAGTCATGAGCCACAGGTGACACCAGACCAGACAAAAACATAACTAAACTAAATAAATTTAGAGTAGGAACATGGAATGTTAGGACATTAAATGAGCTGGGAAAGTTAAACAATGTTCTAAGAGAAATGGAAAGCATGAAAATGAATACACCAGGTATAAGTGAGATGAGATGGAAGAGATCTGGCAAAATTATAACCGAAAAACACACATTAATTTATTCTGATGGGGATACACATAAAAAGATGTATGAATAATATTTGATGAAAAAAACAGCCAATCAGGTATATTTCAGATAGAGTTATAATGGTAAAATCCAACTGCAAACCAATAGATATAAATATTATACAAGTACATGCACCAACAACAAGCAGTAGTGATGAAGAAATACAACACTTTTACAATGAAGTAGGAAGGGCAATAGCTCAAATTGGATCACACATACTGCCCCACAATCACTAAACTAATATGAACAAACTCCCACCTTTACACACACACACACTGACGATTAACATGAGCATCCTCATAAATAACACACAAACACACATTCCCTGCAAAGTACAAAAATACATACTCCCTCGCATACACTGCATACATGTACAAATACACACACAAGCATATACACACATATATACATGAACACACACACACACGTACATACACACATCCACACCCATACACACATACTTACACACACATTCACACATGCACACAAACATACACATATGTACACACACACATAAACACACATACAAACATACTCACACACACACACAAGCACACACATACACACATATAAACACACAAACATATACATACATACATTCACACATATATAGACATGCACACACACAAACACCCATATACACACATATAAACACACAAACACACACACACCCATCCACTCACACATACATGCTGCCTCACATAATCACTAAAATTTATATATACAAACTTCAACACTTTACATACCCATACACTGGCGACTATCGTGAGCATTCTCGCAAAAACATTTAAAATTTGGAAAAAATGGGAAAACATCGAAAAAATGGAAAAATGTGAAAATTTATTATACATTGTGTATCGTAAAAAATAGTGATGCATTTTAATAAGATAATTCCTGGAATTGATATAAGCATGGTGAAATAAGAAGTGCATATTGTACAAAGGTGGAATGAGTATATAAGAGAATTATATGATGGAGAAAGGGAAGAATTAACAGAAGAAAGTAACTTAGAAGGCCCACCTATTCTAAAAGAAAAAGTCTCTGACGCTATGAAACATATGAAGAAAGGAAAAACAACTGAGCCAGATGAAATCACAATAGAAGAATTAGAAGTACTGGGAGAATTTGGAGTAGATATATTAACCAAAATGTTGAATGATATTTACAACAGTGGATATTTACCAAGTGATATGCTGAAATCTGTATTTATAGTATACCAAAAAGACCAGGAGCAATTTAATGCAAAGATTTTCATATAATTAACCTCATAAACCATGTCACTAAGCTTCTACTCAGAATTATAATGAGAAGAACAAGAAAGAAAATAAAAATGGAAATTAGTGAAGAACAGTATGGTTTTGTGGAAGGAAAGGGTACAAACAATGCAATATATATGTTACAAACACTAATAGAAAGGTCAATAGAGACACAGAAAGACATATATTTGTGCTTCATAGATTATACTAAGGCATTTGATAATGTAAAACATGATGAACTGATTAAAATGTTAGAAAATAGAAACCTTGATGGGAAAGATTTCAGAATAATAAAAAATATTTAATGGATTTTGATTGATTGATTGATTTAGGAACCGAAATCACAGCATTCGGGACACTCCAATAAGCACTCTGTCCCCATCCTCAGCAGCCAGCGAAGAGTTCCAACACTAATAGTTCCAGTAGCAATCTGATTATATGTCCATCTCGCCTTTCGTCTGAGCGTCGATCGTCGGCCAGATCGGCCAATATTTAATGGAACAAAGTAGCAGCAATTAAAATGGGAAATAAAGAGAGTCGTTTCAAACAGATAAAGCTAGGAGTACGACAGGGGTGTGTCTTGTCACCGGATCTCTTCTCCCTCTATAGCGAAGTAATAATGAGAGAGATCAAAGAGAATCCAGGAATACTAATCAGAAGTTATAATATAAACAATATACACTATGCAGATGACACAGTATTGATGGCGGATAATGCAACAGACCTACAACAATTGTTGGACATTGTAGTAACAAAGAGTGCAAAGAAAGGACTCTCCTTGAATATCAAGAAAACAGTAACAATGGTGATATCAAAGAAAATAGTGACACCAAAATGTGACATAGAAATAGAAGGGGAAATTCTCAACCAAGTGGATAATTTTAAATACCTAGGGGCATTTATAACATCAGATTGATTGATTGATTGATTGATTGATTGACTGATTGATTGATTGATTTAAGAACCGACATCACAGCATTCAGGGCATTCCCATAAGCGCTCCGTCCCCATCCTCAGCAGCCAGCGAAGAGTTCCAACACTAATAGTACCAGTAGCAATTTGATTATATGTCCATCTCACCTTTCCTCTGATTAAGATTAATAGGGGCAGGCAAAAGCCACATTTCAGAAAATGAAGAGTATCTTTTGCAATAAGTCACTATCAATGAATGTAAGAGAGTGCTAAAATGCTATATAGAACCAGTTTTGCTGTATGACAGTGAATCTTGGAATGTAAATGAACAAATTAGGAAGAACTTAGAAGCAACAGAGATGTGGTTATTGAGACGAATGTTGCAAATTCCATGGACTGCCAGAGTAACTAACAATGATTGCCTGAAAGAGGCTAATGAAACTAGAACACTATATACAACAATAAGAAAGAGATAAACAGCTTTCTTTGGTCATGTGATGAGAAGAGAGACATTGGAGAACATCGTGACAACTGGAATGATTGAGGGGAAGAGAGGCAGAGGCAGACCAAGAGAAATGATGCTGGATGGATTGAGACGGTGGCATGGAGGAATATCATCAGCAGAGTTGATCCAGAACACCAAAGACCGAGATCTGTGGAGAGCCTTGAACGCCTACACCAGCTGGCAGGGCAATTGATGATGATTTCACCTCTATACTCTATAGACTGCTTGATAGATAGCACAGTGACTCAGAAATCTGCATGCTTTTAAATACCTGGCTTTAAACCAAATCTCTAAAGTCTGTATGCTGTAAGATACATAAATCAGACAATATTTTTGGGGCTAGTTATATGATGTCTGATTTTAGAGAACACTTCTGAGGCCTAAGATATGCTATGCCTGGTTTTAGACAACATTTCTGAGGTTTGTGTTATAATATACCTGGTTTTACATGAAGCATTCCTTTCTCCACCTTACTAAGCATACTCTTTGAATCCGTAATGCAGACAATGTGTGTTGCAGTAGTCTCCTCTAGCCAACAGAATGCCGCTGTTATTGCTGCCACCTCCATTCTCATGCTGGAGGTCGTAGTCTCATATGCCTAACTCTCCTTTTTTAAGACTCGTCCATTAGCCTTTGCAATAAAGCCCCAACTACTACGTCTGTTTCTCACTACTGACCCATCGGTGTAGATGGCTATGTCACCTTGATGAGTGTTACTCTGGATCAACTGTTGCACTTCAAACTCAGTGCTGCCCTCTGTCCATTCTCTGCACTCATGACTCAGTGTTATTAATACATTGTGTCAGTATGTCATGTCTTCCGGAACTTCAACCCACTCTCTTTCATGATTGATGGTCTCTAGATCACACACCTGACGTATAGATAGTTCTGCCTGTGCCATCCAGGACCTGCCTCGTCTTAGTCTATGACCCTTGACTATATCCATGGCTGCATGCAGAGAGTGATCCCTATCTGCAGCAACTCTCAGGTACCATTTGGCCTGAAGGACCCAATGCCTATCATTGTTGGTAGCGCCAGGATATGCCTCATGCATATAATTAGTGTGTCCTTTGTGCACCCCAGGATTAACCGCATGGCAGCATTGAGAACGTGCACCAACCTTCCAAGCTGGCTCTTTGATACTGTCAGCAGTCCCAAATCATACTCAATGACAGAAATTATTAACTGTTGAAAAAGCCTGTACAGTATCGTGTGGAATGGCTCTCGTCGCTTCAGAGGTCATAGATTGTGAGAATTGTATGGATAGGCTAGCAGGGAATGCACCTCTTCGTGGTAGACTGCCTATGGACAAGGGGGAGGTGGTCGTGCACTTGTTGGACCAGGTGGAGAAGGCGGAGGAACAGATTGAGAACCCATATGTGGAAAGAATGAGATTGCGGGGGATCAGCAGGGGTTCTGGAAGAATCTCAAAACTGAGAGGGAAGACCAGGACAACTTTTAATCAGACAGCGGTGGGAACGATTAGTAGTATGACTCTTTGCTGGCTGTTGAACGAGAGGACAGAGCACATATGGGAATGTCCTGAGTGCAGTGATGTTGGTTCTTAACTCAACTCAACTCAGCTCAACATATACCTGGTTTTAGACAACACTTCTGATCTCTGTGCTATGATATGCCTGGATTTAGACACCAACTATGAGGCCTGTGCTATGATACATTTTGTTTTAGACAACACTCTGAGGCCTGTGCTATGATACATCTTGTTTTAGACAACACTCTGAGGCCTGTGCTATGATACATCTTGTTTTAGACAACACGCCTAAGGTCAGTGCTTTAATATGTCTAATGTAAACAATATTTTATGGATGTTTTGATTGTCCACAAGAATGAACTAGGTTTAGAATTAAACTGTAAGAAAATTTGCAGGAAGAAAGAAATACCACAATTCAACATGGGAAACATCTGACAAAAATGAACTGGTTCTGCTATCTGGGCATAGTGGTAACCTCACCAAACATTTTTCTTTCATAACTGTGAGAATATTAAAATTTTATATAAACCAGGACAGCTGTAGTATGTATGTGAGAACTGGACAATAAGCAGAGAAACACTTAATGGATTTAGAGGTGTGGTTTCTGTGACAAGTGCAAAGAATACAATGGTAAAAGTAAGTAGAGGATCCTTTTTCATGCCATGAGAGTCATGCCATGGTGCTTGCCTCATATTTGTAGAGACCAACTGGTACCCTATGAGTGATGTGCTCAATACCACACTGACTGCCTTTACTTCCTAGACAATTTTCTGGTACCCATTTTAGGCTGGGTTAACCTGGGAGTTCAGGACAATTTTTTAAAAATCTCTGCCTTGAGGGGGATTCAAATACATCATCACTGGACCGGAGGCAAGTCTGCTAGCCACTGCGCTACTTCGTCCCCCATAGATAATGGACTGAGATAAAAGCAGTGAGGCAATCCTTCAAGAAACACATGAAACCCACAAATGTCTAATGGAAATTAGAAGCAGACAGTCAAGATTTTGTTTGGCATTTTGTGAGAAGAGACAAACTTAAACACTCATTTCAAACCTGATGAGAAAATGGCAAAACGAGGACAAAGAAATTAATACTTAGATGGCTTGGAAAAGACATAATCAAGACTAGAACATAGACCTGATCTGAAACCTTGGAGACCATATCAGATGAGGAACTATGATGGCCCATTATCAGAATGACATTTGATGATGATAAGTATTCTACAAAGCTTCTGAGTCCATTGTCATGATAAAACTAGTTCTAGACAATATTTCTGAGGTCTGTACCATGGTAATTTCAGATATAATTTTTAATGTCTGTCTTCAATATACCTAGTTTTATAAAATAAATCTATGATTTGTGCAACAAGATACCTGATTTCTCAATTGGGGCAGCATGTTTTTGATGTGACTGTAGTTCTGGCTGTTTTTTTTTTCCTGTAGCTCCATCATGCTCGTGCGCATTTCGTACTGTCGGACTATAACTTCTTTTGAAATCTGCAAATCCTTGAAGAAACAACAACAACAGATAAGTGAAAACTGAGAGCAATTTTCTGCATCAAGATCATTACACAACTCAAACATATAGTATACTCATTGGTCACCTGACTTCACAACAGACCAATCACTTGATTGTGTTACTCACATTTATGTTCATAAACTTAAAAAAGAATAAATTATTCAAAAACTTACGTTCCATAACTATGCCAATGATTCTATTTCACCCGCTTTCCATTTATCCTTTAATTTTCTTGCTTGATTGTTGCTGCGTCATCTCTCCTGGGGTCTCCATAGTAAAGTGGTCATGCCATTTGCTGTGCACTCTAAAGACCATGGGTTCATTTTTTAACTATTCGTTCAGACCATAAATAAAAATTTTCCAGAGGCTCCTGGGGTTAATCGCTACAAAAAAGTTTGTGCTTTGTGCAATGCTCCCATCATGTAGCTTGCCATATGTGTATAGAGAGACCAAGCCAGATGGGTTAACACCTGATGTAACAGAGTTAATCCTCTTGCCTTTAACCTTGAATCTGTTGTTCTCATAAGTGTCACAGTCTACTTCTATAGATCACACAATGAGATTCAAAGCACAGTGCACAAACTCTGTACACTGGTGGGGATCAAAATGTGATTATACCAGAATCACACATGCTATAAATATTATTTTTTGTGAGTGGCTTTTCTCATTTTTAAATATTCAGCCCAGACAGCCACCTGTTTGGCCTGTTCTTTTTTATTTCCAACTGCAGAGGAACTCTGAATGTGCACAAAGGTCCTCCACATTTTTGCCCTCGTCTGAGAAGGTTAGCCTTCTAGTCTATTGTGTAAGATGGACTTGCTGTTATTTGTTGATTTCAAAATCTGTCAAATCAAGTCATTCACTCGTCTATGACATGGTCAATTGGGGACTTGCTGATGACTACGTTTGCAGCCTGACAGGTAAGCAACACACATTCCAAGCACAGGTGGGAGCTCTCCAAACACATGGTGTACAGATCTGGTACTGATCGTCTACCATTACAGAACAGCTGCGACTCTTCAGCAGCTTGACTGTGTATAGAGTTTGTAATCATCAGCAGGTGGAGACCATGGTCAATCTTTCCTTGGCTAGCCAAACTAGTGTCTTGATGCCTCATGTGGAGGTGGACAGAGGTCTGGGTTAATATAACCATTGACCTTGGCACATCAGTGTCTCTGCATTGTTAATGTGCCCTTGTTATACACAAGAGTGGTTCTCAACCTAATGGGGAGTTCCCCTCTGGGAAGAGGATGGTAATTTCAGAGCGAAATCTGGAGCTGACTTTAATTTCTCAAGAGTTAGGATATAGATAACTAGCTATCTAGTGAGAATTAGATAGGGGAACTTTCATTTACTTACCATGGTAGACTGAACATTAAGAAGATGTATGGCTAGAAAAATAAAGCAGCAAGAAGGGTTGAGAAAAGTGCAATAGAGGAAATCAAACAATGGCATATGAAAATGAAAAATTAATGATGACAGACCGCAAGCATATTCAAGCTACTGTTGAGATAAGCAAAGGACACAGTATAAAGGAATTGTATTACTCTCTGGGTGACCAATATGTAATCTGTAGTCAGTAAGTGAAACACAGCTGCAGGCAATTTGGCAGCTGACAGCCTTGCGTTGTTTTTTTTTACAAAATGGTATGGGTGTCGATCGCTCAGAAAGCAATAGCAAACTACTGAACGTAAACTTGCCAGAGATCACAAACAGCAACAAAAAATGCTGGGGTTGACTGTGATGTCCTGTAAAAGGATATGCAGCTAAGTTTTAAAGTCAATAAGTAGGTCAAGGACCCTTTTACATGCCTTAGTCACATGGGGCATATGGTGCTAGACCCGTATGTGTATAGATCAGTGGGCATTCAGTGGCTAATGTGGTCAGTGTAAGGCCGACCACCTTGACATCCCAAGACATTCCATGGTATTTACCTCCCATGACATTCCCTGGTATTTACTTCCCAAGACATTCCATGGTATTTACTTCCCAAGACATTCCCTGGTATTTACTTCCCAAGACATGCCCTGGTATTTACTTCCCAAGACATTCCCTGGTATTTACTTCCCAAGACGTTCCCTGGTATTTACTTCCCAAGACATTCCCTGGTATTTACTTCCCAAGACATTCCCTGGTATTTACTTCCCAAGACATTCCCTGGTATTTACTTCCCAAGACATTCCCTGGTATTTACTTCCCAAGACATTCCCTGGTATTTACTTCCCAAGACATTCCCTGGTATTTATTTCCCAAGACATTCCCTTGTATTCATTCAACCTTGGTCAACCTGGGAGCTCCGCTTAATTATACAAATATCCAGCTTGGTGGAGATTCAAACCCATGACAACGTGCTGGCAGGCAAGCAGCTAGCCATGGCTGGAAAGGAGATGGCCAAATAAATACAGTGCAAACCGCTTAAGGCGATCTTGGATGGGGCGAATGTCTGTTGTGAAGAACAATATTATACTGTACATGGCAAATGCATTACTATATATTTGAACTCTTATAAAAGGAATTTCTGATAAGAAAAACTATTCCAGGTGAGTTCGCCTTATCAGGTCTGCACTGTATTAAATTGTGATCTACTACTAAGCCCCCCTAAGGCAAGTATCTGTCACACGAACAAGTACATTCTTCTGCTTCTTCTTCTTCCGCCCTTTATCCACTAATGGAAGATAGACCCTCAGCCAGCATACCCCAGGCTCTCCAATCTTTTGCTTAAAAAGCAGGTCCATCCATGTCTTAGTTAGTCCAACTACACGGCAACGGGTCATCCCCATAATGCTTGGTTCCTGTGCCAGTGAAAATCATATAAAATGCTCCTCACTGCCCCATGTGAAAAGTGGAACAAACAGCAGTCTTAACAAACCATCAGCATGCACAGGCATACTATGCACAAGGCCGCTACCAGAATGCCAACAGAAAAGTCCGCCATGAAAATTATAGTTCGTCGTCGATGGAAGCAGCAGTCACTAGAAAACCAGCAGCCACACATTACTGCACAAGGCAAACCCAGTCAGTTCAGCAATCGGTCAGCCGCCATCTTTCTGTCAGTTCATGATACAAACAACAGCTGACAGACGCAAAAGCACTCCACACGAAATGTCTTGCTCATATGAATCATCTCAGTCTCTAATTCTCTTCTCCGTGTGGAATAAGCAGACACTATCTGTACAAGACATAGAAATACTGTAGGATGAGGTAAGTCAATATGATCGCCACCATTGGAGAAAATACCTTTGAAACTTAAGGATGCTTTGTGCTCACGTCTATTCTGGTCCGGTGAATTGTCTGCAGATAAATTAACATTAAAAGTCATTAAATATAAATTTGAATAACGAAGACACAAAAAATAGATTGCATGATTTATTGCCTGGTATATTTCACTTCATCTAGTCAGGTACATACTGTAAACATCATACAGCATAAACTAAAGCCATAAGATGAATCCATTAAGCTGAAATATAGAACAGTGTGTACAATATTGTGTGATTTATGCATTATGTACCTGATGAGATGCAGCAAAATATGCAAGGCAATAATATGTTCAATCTATTGTTTGTATCTTCGTTATTCAAATTCACTACAGGAAAACATTGTTTTGAATTATATTTAAATGTCAGGCAGTTAAACATTGTAATAAAACATCAAGAACCAAGTAATAGAAACAAATTCGCTGGGATTGAAAAAGGTCAGCTTCAGTTCACATGGATATCCCAGAATAGATCCAGTCTCCTCCAATAGTTCACACAAGAATATTTGCCCCGGCCATGCGGGGTACCGGGAAATGAACAGACTGATAGGCTGGCAGTGAATGCATGTCTTGGTGGTAGATTATCTATGGACAAGGGAAAGGTGGTTGTGAGCCTGTGGGACCAAGTGAAGAAGGTCAGGGAACAGACTGAGAACCTGTATGTGGAAAGAATGAGATTGCTGGGGATCGGCAGGGGTTTTGGAAGAATCTCAAAACTGAGAGGGAAGACCAGGAGAACTTTCAATCAGATAGTGGTGGGAATGATTAGTAGTATGATTCTTCACTGGCTGTTGAACGAGGGGATGAAGTGCATATGGGAATGTCCTGAGTGCAGTGATGTTAATTCTTAGCTCAACTCAACTCAAACAAGATCATCTCAAAGCAGGTCACATAACATCTGGCTTATAACAGAAAGACATTTTGAAAGACTATTATGAAAGAAACGTTCTGCACAATACAAGCCACTTGATGATGGTGATGAGCAGTTTGATTTCTTCATGCTTCACCCTGTCAAACGCTTTTGTGTTGCCTATAAAGCATAAGTAAAGATCTGTTTTGGTTTTTATGGCATAATAGACAATATTTTTCTCAATTATAGCACACAGGGGTTGATGAGGATATCACCTACATAAATAAAAAATGTATGCACAACGTGCACACATCATCATCAAGTGCTCTACTGACTGGCACTAGCAATGAGCTTGCAATATCCAACAGCATGTATCCATTTGTGGGCTGACACCCTTCCATACCATGACACAAGGCTGTCAAGAATATTCTCTCACTGTCTTCCTCTATTTCTCTTTCTTCAAATCTTTCCATTTATCATTATATATTCTAGTTTTTGCCTTCTCATATATTTTTGAAATGTGCACACATGACCTTCTATAATTTTCTCTTGTCCAATTCACTACCAAGTGTACCCTAAACATCAAAACAAATTAAACATTGAAATATAAGTTACGAATACAAACTGACTACTAATATAATGAAAACAAAAGCTATGATAATTGACAAGGCAGAAGACAATGGAGGATGTGAAACAAATCAAGAAGAGGATCAGAATATCCAAACTTGTGTTCCACATGTGAAATATTCTAACAAATAACTGTTTTGTTATTTTAAACTGACTGCCTTCAACTGTTGTACTTCAAGTGGTCTCCCTACACTTTTGTATCATGCAGAGTCATGGACTTCTTAAACTGTTGTATGGTGCAGAGACATGGGGGTCCCTACACTGTTGTATGGTACAGAGTCATTGACTCCCTACACTGTTGTATGATGCAGAGACATGGGGGTCCCTACACTGTTGTATGGTGCAGAGTCATTGACTCCCTACACTGTTACATTGTGGAGTGCCATGGATTCCCTACACTGTTACATAGTGTAGATTCATAGTCTATATAAACAAGCGACCGAAAGAAAGAATTCATGCTATTGAAATGTGGATACAAAGAAAATAGTAACATATATGGAAAAGAATCACACAATGACAAATTATAAATCCTAAACAATTTGGGACTGAACAGAGAATATTAAACATCATCAAGATTCCACAGGTGAAATCGTCATCCTTACATGAAGGATTCCTGTGCTGTCTGTCAGTCGCACCATCCACATCTTTGTTCTGTGTATCATCTACTAACCCACGGGCCTGTAAAATCATACACACAGAAACATTTTACAATCTGGACATGAAAGTCAGACTTCAGTTTAAATCATCAGGTAATTAAATAATGTAAACATGAAAGACAATGAGAGGAATGAAAATAAAAAAAGATGTGTGAGATTAGGAGAATACTGAGGATGCTTATACTGCTGTAAACTGTTCCAACTGCTTCCAGATGTCAGTGTTGTCACAGCATGTGTCTCATAGTGTGTTGTTCTGTTTTATTTCTGAACAGGATCTCTCAACTTGTTTCTCACAGGGTTCTCTTCTCTATATAAGGGGTCTCCATAGAAATGTGACCAAGTTGTTGCCTCCAGCTTTTCGGACTCTATCATTTGGTTCATGGCAACATTTCTTTTACAAACTCCGGGGGATCACCACTGGAGGTACAGAGCTCATACAGGCCATACTGCTGAAAGAGACAGAGCTATACAGGAAAACACCCCAGTGCAGTGAAGTCGAACCTCTTTCTTTTGCCTTTACAACTATTTTCTCTTCTCTGGATGCCATTCATTTCTTATTAACTGGAATCCTGAATCATACTGAATATAATTTGGATTGTTCACGTGAAGTCTGAAGGAGACTGATCATAGCAATGCAGAAGTTAAATGCATTAAGAACTTATTGCACAATACCAGCGAACAAATGAAAGTCAAAGAGATAAATGCTTGGATAGCTTGCCACTTGGCATTAAAAAAAGTACACAGACCTAACCAGAGATGTTGATGACTTTTTAAAATTGACAAACTATGATCATCTATGATTACTGGCATGCTCAGGGTGCTGATGATTCTAGGTCTCATATGGTATTTGTTAAAAAAACATCTCAATGTTGACTTCTTGTCCATGACTTGGGGACATAAATTACAAGTACCTGAGATATCAGAGAGGGTTCATCTGATGGCAAGAGACACTGGTAATAGGGAAAGCTTATGCAAAATCAGCTCTAGTGCATTCACTACTGGCTATGCTCGTGGAATTACACTCATGTTCAAAGTGAGTGAACACAAAACAAGCAAGCGAACACAAAACAAGCAAGTGAACACAAAACACCAAAAACAAGTTTCTGAAACATACAGCAAGATAGTTTTCACATTTCTGTTGGTAACTTTGATTTAGATTTCTCAACATTAACATCTCAATAATTATGTATTCATCTGATAACACAACATAATAGGGAGTTAAGTAGTGCAGTGGCAGCACACTCGCTTCCTAGCCTGGTTGTTATGTGTTTGAATCCCTTTCAAGACAGGGTTACGTTTTCGCTGACCTGGGATCCCAGGCCAACCCCGGCTAAAATGGGCACCAGAAAATGATAGAGGTTGTAGAGACACCAGGCGGGACATTGACCTACAAAACCCATCAAGTGACACTTGCTCTATACAAATATGGGGCTAGCACCATATACCCAATACCCTCAAGGCGTGTCAAAGGCTCCTTTTCTTTTCTATTTTTAAAATTTTTACCATATGCCCATACACCTCGATTTGTATAAGGGTCCTTTACTTTACTTGTGGCTAAGTGCTTGTCCCAGCCTGGCAAAAATAAGTACTACATAACATTCAGAATTTTCTGGAAATTATCTGAGCAGGAAAGGCAGTGAGAAAGGGAACTGTTCATCTGATCTATTATTTCATGGTGAAGGGGTTATGGACGCAGTTCGTAATCCTGAATACCTTGTTCGAAATAAAGCTGTGGGTGATTTGGCAGTAGACCCCATAGTGTTCGTTTTTTATGAATGGTATGGGTGCTGGTTGTTCAGAGAGCAATGGCAAACTACTGAACGTAAACTTGCCCAGGAATCATGAACAGCCAAAAAATGCTGGAGTTGACTGCAACATTGTTTAAAGGATATGCAACTAAGTAACTACACATGTAGAGACTGGAAATTTCACAACCCTGTGGGATTACCTCTTTTGCTATTTTACATGCAGGCTACTAACCACTTTGTCAGTAAAAACTTTCCCAAGCTCACTCTTAAAGTATGGCTCAAAAATCCTCTTCTTAAGAATCCTTCTTGCCTCCTTATTTTCTTTCTCCATTCTATCTTGGTAATCCCACATACCACGTTCGAAACACAGCTGTGGGTGATTTGGCAGCAGACCTCCTTACGTTGGTTTTTTATGAAATGGTATGGGTGCTGGTCGTTCAGAGAGCAATGGGAAACTACTGAACGTAAACTTGCCCAGGAATCACGAACAGCCAAACAATGCTGGTGTTAACTGCTACATCCTGTAAGGGATATGCAACTAACTAATTACACATGCGGAGACTGGAAAATTCACAACCCTATGGGATTACCTCTTATACTATTTTACATACAGGCTACTAACCAATTTGTCAATGAAAACTTTCCCAAGCTCACTCTCAAAGTATGGCTCAAAAATTTTCTTCCTAAGGATCCTTCTTGCCTCCTCATCTTCTTTCTCGATTCTATCTTGTTCCAAATCAGGCATGGCTCGCCTGGGTGGCGGTTTTGAAGGCGGACATGGTGGAGGAGGGGCAATTGCTTGTTCATAAACTGACTTGACATTTTCTGAATTAGACAGCAGCTCAAATAAACACATGGAACAATCAGTGGAATTCAATGCATCTACATGTTTCACTATACTTATAGAATTGTGCCCTCTAAAGTATAGTAAGGTGAGAGAGTTGCAATCACTTCTTCTTCTCCTCCTCCATCTTCCCCTCTTCTTCTTCTGGGTGGGTGGCGGCATGTATGTTTGCCTGAGTCTGTGTGAGTGCGTGGAGGTATGTGTGGGGGGTGTGGTGGGTGGGGGATGTGTGGGTAGCTGAGGGATGTGTGGGTGGCTGTGGGGTGTGAGGGTGGATGGGGGCTGTGTCTCACAACATTGCAATATGCACTGTTTATGTTTACAACTGTCATTTGACAATGTTTTTTTTCCCATGTGAATATACCTTGCGTAATATGCATTGTTTATGCTTACAAAATCAATTTGACAATATTTTTTTTTCCCTATGTAAATGTAACATGCACATTTGATGAATGAAAGATGAGTGATCAAAAGGGCCGGATGTAAGACGGGCCTGCGTGCCCAATTTGTTACCCTTTTAAAATAAAGTTTGTTCGTTCGTTCGTTCGTTCGTTCTTCTTCTTCTTCTTTTTCTTCTTCTTCTTCTCCTCCTCTTCCTCCCCCTCCTTCTTCTTCTTCTCCTCCTCCAGTGTCTCAACTGTGTGTAAAGTGTGGGAGTTTGTCCTTATTAGTTTCAGTGAACATGTGAGGCATCATGTATGTGTCTAGATGGGAGGATGTGTGTGTGTGAGTGTGTATGTGAGGGATGTGTGTGTTTAGGGTGTGGGGAATGTATGTGTGGAGGGGTTGTGTGTGGGTTGATGCATGATGTGTGGATGGGTGAAGGGATGTGTGGTCGGTGGGAGATGTAAGTGTATGTGGGATGTGTGTGTGGGTGGGGATATTTGGGAGGATGGTTGGAAGTATGTGGGTGTTGGTTGGTTGGGGGTGTGGGTAGAGAATGTGTATTTGGGTGGGTGAATGGGTGTGAGGGAGATGTGTGTGGGTTGGGGGATGGGTGTGGGAAATGGGTGTGGGGGTGTGTCTGTGAATGGGATATGTCTGTGTTTGTCTGAGTTTGAGTTTGGATGGGGTAAATGTGAGTGGGTGGAGGATGTATGTGTGGGTGGTGAGGATGTTTATAGGTGGGGGATGTGTGGATGAGTGGGGAGATGTGTGTGTGGGTGGGAGATGTGTGGGCGGGGATGTGTATGAGGAATGCATGTGGGGGGATGTATGTGTGTGGGGGAATGCATTTATCGGTGGGGTGTTGTATTGGAGGGAAGATGTGTGAGGAATGGGGGAGTTGTGGGATGTGTGGGTGGATGAAGGATGTATGTGAGGATGGGGGATGTGTGTTTGGCTGGGTAGTTGGGTTGTGTGTGGGTGGGAGGGTAGATGAGAGATGCATGTGTTGATGGGTGGGTGGGTGATGTGTGTGTGTGAGTGGTTGATGCATGAGTATGTGAGTGGGTGGATGTGTGTGAGAGATGAGTATGGATGGGGGATGTGTGTGCGGGTGGGAAGGTGGATGTGTGAGGATGGGGTATATGTGGGTGGTGGGGTGTGTGTGGGTGGTTGGTGTGTGTTTTTGGATGAGGAGTGTGTTGATGGGTGAGGATGTGTGTATGGGTGGGGAGATGTGTGTGTGTGAGTGTATGGGTGGTGAGATGTGTAGTTAAGGGATTGTTATTGGGGATTGGAGATCGGGGGGGGGGGGGGTAGTTGGCTAGTGGGTGGGTGGAGGATGTGTGGGAGGGTGAGTGTGTGTATGTTGGGGGTGGGAGGGGATGTGTGTGGGTGTGGGATGTGTGGGTGGGGAGATTGTGTGGGTGGGTGATATGTGTGTAAGTGGGGGATGTGTGGGTGGGTGCGGTTTTATGTGTGGGTAAGTGCAGGATATTGAGTTGGTGGGAATATGTGTGTGTAGGTGTTGGATATGTGGTTGGGAGATGTGTGTTTGGCTGAGTGGTTGGGGGTGTGGGAGTGGGTGGTGGAGGATATGTGGGTGGGTGAGTGTTGGTAGGTTATGGGATGGGTGGAGGATGTGTGCGTGTGGGTGGGGAGATGTGTGAAGGTGGGGGATGTGTGGGTGGGTATGGATGGGTGGTTGCATGCATGTGTGCCTGGGTTTGTGTGTGGGTGGGTGGGGGATGTGTGTGTGGGGGGTGTGTGGTGGGTGGGAGATATGTGTGTATGTGTGTGGGGGGATGGTGTATGTGGGGGTGTGTGTGGGATGTGTGGGTTGGGGATGGGTGGATGGATGGGGTCATGTATGTGCCTGTGGGTATGTGTGTGGTTGAGTGGTGGAAGTGTGTGTGGGGGACACGTGGATGGATAGGGGATGGGTGGGTGGGTGGGAGATTTGTCTCATAACATGGTAACATGCATTGTTTATGCTTACACATTCATTTGACAATGTTTTTTTCCTATGTGAATGCACTATGCACTGATGAACGAAAGATGAGTGATTGGAAGGGCCAAATGTAAGACGGGCCTGTGTGCCCAATTTGTTACCCTTTTAAAATAAAGTTTGTTCGTTCGTTCATTCGTTCGTTCTTCTTCTTCTTCTTCTTCTTCTTCTTCTTCTTCTTCTTCTTCTTCTTCTTCTTCTTCTTCTTCTTCTTCTTCTTCTCCTCCTCCTCCTCCTTCTTCTTCTTCTTCTCCTCCAGTGTCTCAACTGTGTGTAAAGTGTGGGAGTTTGTCCTTATTAGTTTCAGTGAACATGTGAGGCATCATGTATGTGTCTAGATGTGAGGATGTGTGTGTGTGAGTGTGTATGTGAGGGATGTGTGTGTTTGGGGTGTGGGGAATGTATGTGTGGAGGGGTTGTGTGTGGGTTGATGCATGATGTGTGGATGGGTGAAGGGATGTGTGGTCGGTGGGAGATGTAAGTGTATGTGGGATGTGTGTGTGGGTGGGGATATTTGGGAGGATGGTTGGAAGTATGTGGGTGTTGGTTGGTTGGGGGTGTGGGTAGGGAATGTGTATTTGGGTGAGTGAATGGGTGTGAGGGAGATGTGTGTGGGTTGGGGGATGGGTGTGGGGGATGGGTGTGGGGGTGTGTCTGTGAATGGGATATGTCTGTGTTTGACTGAGTTTGAGTTTGGATGGGGTAAATGTGAGTGGGTGGAGGATGTATGTGTGGGTGGTGAGGATGTTTGTAGGTGGGGGTTGTGTGGATGGGTGGGGAGATGTGTGTGTGGGTGGGAGATGTGTGGGCGGGGATGTGTATGAGGAATGCATGTGGGGGGATGTATGTGTGTGGGGGAATGCATTTATCGGTGGGGTGTTGTATTGGAGGGAAGATGTGTGAGGAATGGGGGAGGTGTGGGATGTGTGGGTGGATGAAGGATGTATGTGAGGATGGGGGATGTGTGTTTGGCTGGGTGGTTGGGTTGTATGTGGGTGGGAGGGTAGATGAGAGATGCATGTGTTGATGGGTGGGTGGGTGATGTGTGGGTGTGAGTGGTTGATGCATGAGTATGTGAGTGGGTGGATGTGTGTGAGAGATGAGTATGGATGGGGGATGTGTGTGCGGGTGGGAAGGTGGATGTGTGAGGATGGGGTATATGTGGGTGGTGGGGTGTGTGTGGGTGGTTGGTGTGTGTTTTTGGATGAGGAGTGTGTTGATGGGTGAGGATGTGTGTATGGGTGGGGAGATGTGTGTGTGTGAGTGTATGGGTGGTGAGATGTGTAGTTAAGGGATTGTTATTGGGGATTGGAGATCGGGGGGGGGGGTAGTTGGCTAGTGGGTGGGTGGAGGATGTGTGGGAGGGTGAGTGTGTGTATGTTGGGGGTGGGAGGGGATGTGTGTGGGTGTGGGATGTGTGGGTGGGGAGATTGTGTGGGTGGGTGATATGTGTGTAAGTGGGGGATGTGTGGGTGGGTGCGGTTTTATGTGTGGGTAAGTGCAGGATATTGAGTTGGTGGGAATATGTGTGTGTAGGTGTTGGATATGTGGTTGGGAGATGTGTGTTTGGCTGAGTGGTTGGGGGTGTGGGAGTGGGTGGTGGAGGATATGTGGGTGGGTGAGTGTTGGTAGGTTATGGGATGGGTGGAGGATGTGTGCGTGTGGGTGGGAAGATGTGTGAAGGTGGGGGATGTGTGGGTGGGTATGGATGGGTGGTTGCATGCATGTGTGCCTGGGTTTGTGTGTGGGTGGGTGGGGGATGTGTGTGGGGGGGGGTGTGGTAGGTGGGAGATATGTGTGTGTGTGGAGGGATGGTGTATGTGGGGGTGTGTGTGGGATGAGTGGGTTGGGGATGGGTGGATGGATGGGGTCATGTATGTGCCTGTGGGTATGTGTGTGGTTGAGTGGTGGAAGTGTGTGTGGGGGACACGTGGATGGATAGGGGATGGGTGGGTGGGTGGGAGATTTGTCTCATAACATGGTAACATGCATTGTTTATGCTTACACATTCATTTGACAATGTTTTTTTCCTATGTGAATGCACTATGCACTGATGAACGAAAGATGAGTGATTGGAAGGGCCAAATGTAAGACGGGCCTGTGTGCCCAATTTGTTACCCTTCAAAAATAAAGTTTGTTCGTTCGTTCGCTTGTTCATTCTTCTTCTTCTTCTTCTTCTTCTTCTTCTTCTTCTTCTTCTTCTTCTTCTTCTTCTTCTTCTGCTTCTTCTTCTTCTTCTTCTTCTTCTTCTTCTTCTTCTTCTTCTTCTTCTTCTTCTTCTACCTTACAACGAGAACATGAATAAATTCAAAGATAGCAGTAATCAACTTAAGCCTATTAACATCTCCATAGAGTTTGTCTTGAAATGGAGCGAGTGTAGACCACAAAATGTTTCTGTTCTGCATATAAAAATGTGTTTAAAAGTCAACAGGGTCGACTTCATTGCACCGGGTTTTATCCCATATGGCTCGGTCTCTTTCCGCAGCGCGGAAAGCGTCGCACCAAGCACGAACTCCGTAACTCTAGCGACGACCCACAGGAGTCTCAGAAAAATTTAACTCATGAACCGAAGGACGCGGCCCGGAATCGAACCCACAACCTACAGAGCCCGAGTCAAACTGCTTGACCACTTTGCCACAGAGACTCCCAGTGTTCTGCATATGTTGGAAACCACTACAATAAATGTTTAGCTGTCATTTTATCAGTTCCATGGTTACATTCATCATTATCGCTTGTCTCTAGTTAATTAAATTTAAGATATTTCATTGTGTTGTGTCCTGTGCATGGTCTGAAGATTGTTACTTGTTGTCTTCAGTGGAGTTGGTAATATGCATCATCTTTTTATGTCCTGGATGCTCTGATTCCCACTGGTTCTATAATTGCTTCTTATAAATCTCTTGGCCTCATTATATCTATAGTTAGATTATATCGATATTAGTGTGAGATAGTCTTCCACTTTTCTTTTCCAATCTGTCGACCTTTTCATTTCATGGTCTCAGTTTGATGAAGATTGATTGATTGATTTAGGAACCGACATCACAGCATTCGGGGCATTCCCATAAGTGCTCCGTCCCCATCCCCAGCAGTCGGCGAAGAGTTCCAACACTAATAGTACCAGTAGCAATCTGATTATATGTCCGTCTCGCCTTTCCTCTGAGCGTCGATCGTCGGCCAGATCCCCTCATCACCCCTTGCTGTCGCATTCTTGCCAGACCATTGTGATCCATTTGCTCCTCCGAGGTGTACACGTGCTCCCACAAGGCCGCAACCATGTCTGCCTTATCATGCATCAATACTCCACCAAGTTTTGCAGAGCCAGCCAATCTGTCCGCCTGTTCATTCCCCAGCACACCAGCATACCCCAGAGAAAAGATCCAGACGATGCTTGTCACCCGTGACTTCCGAAGCGAAGCAAGCCACTCTGCACGAAGCTTGCCTGTCCTCACCCTACTCAGCATGCTTTCTAAGTCAGTTACAATCACGATGTGTGTGTGTATCATATTCTCCATCCAGCGGAAAGCTGCACTGACCGCCTCCACCTCCATTCTTGATGAAGAGAAACTCCTAACCGTACTTTCTAATGGCAGAAGACAGGCAATGCACAAGAGTTGTGGAAAATGTATTTCAGATGACCAAGTATACACCAGAATTAGTGGACACCTTAGCAGAGAGTGGCACTCACTTATCAGGATAGTAAGAAATTGTTGTCAAAAGTGGAAGTCACAAGCCAGCTATGTGGAAGTGAATTACAAAAATAACTTTTTAATATACCCAATTAAACTATCTGATTAGCAAGCAAATAATCTTGTATTGAATAATAAAAACAAACACTTCAGTTTACTTGTCTCATCCTATACTAAATAACTCACTAAACATTCTTTGGTTACTCCATGAATCATATGTTTCCAAAGAAAACAAAACATTCTGGTCATGCTGTGATTAACTGATTAACATATGACAATTTCTTTGCTAGTTTTCTTCTTCTTGTGTTCATTTGTTTACACTGTCAAAAAAAGTTTTCATGATTAATATAACCATTGTTTGGAGTTCCTCTTTAGTTGCATACACTTTTGAGAGTTCATGTGTATAGTGTGGGAGAACAGATAAATCATCATAGCTTGGAGAGAACGGTGCTGCAGGGATTGACCAGAAGATCTGGCTGACACTCAGTGCTCAGAGGAAAGGCCAGACGGACACTTAATCAGATTGCAACTGGTGCCATTGATATTGGGACTCTTCACTGGCTATTGAAGATGAGGACGGAGTGCATATGGGAAGAAAGTTGGTCAGAAACAGAGCTGGTCATCTCACCCTACTGAGCTGTGACCTAGTATGTCTGAAGGTCTAGCACTTTTCACCACTGTGGTAATATTTGGTATGTAGTTACTATTTTCTGTATATATACTGAGATTTATCTGTATGGATTTTCACACATTTAATGAAATAACAATACTCACCTGATTCATATTTTCTAGCAGCTCGTTTCAGAGAATCTGCCAACATCTTCAGTTCTTGTGCTAATAGTTTTTCTTCTTGAGAACGTGGATCCTCAATGGACATTAAGTTATCTGCTCTCATTCTGGCCAAAACGTCAGTAGCAAACTGATGAAGTGCAGATGTTAATCTAAAATGGTCAATTAACAACAGAATTAGCGGTGTCAATAATGATAGTATATGCGAAAGATGATTGGGTAGAAGAAAATAGCATGCTTTAACTGATTTAGTGATAAAGGATAAAATATCGCTGAAGGTGAACCCTCATTTAGATAGAAGGGCCACATACTGTCATAATAGGGTCATCGTGTTATTTTTTTTCGTTTCACTGTATCATCTGCAATTTTAATGCTCAGTGAATGGAAATGTACATTAGAATTCTTGTTTATTTGATTGTGCACCATGTTTGGTCAAAACATACTTTTCTGTTTGGCACTGAATCAGTTACAAATGCTGTTTACAGAAGAAACACAGATACCATCACAAAACCTGTAGATTCTGATCTCCATAAATAAAGCATAAAGAGGAAAGACCAATAAAGTTTAACTTAGTAAAGAACTGTGAAGAATGACATGAACAAGAGGGTAATAAAGTGGGTAACAGTTTGTGTACTCTGCAAAGTTAAAGTTAGTTGCATATTCTTTACAGGATGTTTGCAGTCAACACCAGCATTGTTTGCTGTTGTTGATGTCTTAACAAATTTACATTCAGTAGTCTGCCATTGCTTTCTGAATGATCGGCACCCATACCATTTTGTAAAAAAACCAGAGAAACATAAACCGCATCCATAACCCCTTTGCCCCAGAGACCGGCATACTCTGCAAAGACTTGTTATATATTCAGGGAAGTTGTGCCTGCATATCTGGAAGACGTAGTTATATTTATCAACACTTGTTATATATTCAGGCAAGTTGTGCCTGCATATCTGGAAGACATAATTATATTTATCAACACTTGTTACATATTCAGGCAAGTTGTGCCTGCATATCTGGAAGACATAGTTATATTTATCAAGACTTCACCATGTTATTCCCATTCCCATCCTTCTTATCTTCAACAAGGATCTTTTCTCCAAACATGGCCATAGCCTTATTGAAGGTCAATGAATGCAGTTACTGTGCTCTTCTATTCTTGGAATCCATCAATCATATTCATATTATGTGTGAACCTGAAGAAGGGAACATCTGTGTGACACATGTCTAAAGCCTACTTGGTACTGTCAAAGAGATTTTCCTGCTGTAACCACCAGTACCACTAGCCGGTCTACCTGGCATAGGGGTTAAGGACGTTGTTTGTAATCCCGTATACTCTCGTATGAAACACAGCTGCATGAGATTCGGCAGCGGATCACATTGCATTGGTTACTTACGGGAGTATGTGAGCCGGTCGTTCAGAAAGCAGTGGCAAACTACTGAATATAAAACTTGCCAAGACATCAACAGCAGTTGAAAAATGCTGGTGTTGTCTGCAATGTCCTGTAAAAAGGATATGTGAAAGAAAACAAAACACCACTAGTACAGTCTGTTGTTTACCATTCTCTCAACTAGTTTGCATAAACATGAGGTCAGGGTGACAGGCCTATAACTATTTGGAATTCTGATAATTTCCCTTGCTTCAGATTGGACACAATGATGGTTGTTAGCCATGCTCCTGGTAGCTGTTCTTTATTTCACGTTTTATTAATGAACAACAAAAGCATCTCTTTTGTCTTTGTCCCTAGCTTACTAATCATTTCAACTTTTATCTGGCCTGGCCCCGAAGCCTTATTGCTTGTCAGATTGCATTTTGCTACTGTCAGCTCTTGTGGGTTGAAAAGGTAATCAAAAGCAGCTCTTCTGACTTCACCTATGATATTTTTCAGTGTGCACTTTAGCATCAAGCAATTCATCTTGCTTCTATCTATGCTGTGTTTTGTTGACACTAAAAAAGAAGTTTTTGAAAACATTCACTTTCTTATCATATATTGTTGCCATACTACCACTTTTTTTATTTAGTTCGCACATCCTTTACAGGACATTGCAGTCAACACCAGCATTTTTCAGCTGCTGTTGATGTCTTGGCAAGTTTTACGTTCAGTAGTTTGCCATTGCTTTCTGAACGAATGGCTCACATACCCCTGTAAGTGACTAGTGCAACGTGATCCGCTGCCGAGTCTCGCGCAGCTGTGTTTCATATCTGAGTATATGGGATTACAGACAACATCCTTAACCCTTCACCAGGGAGACCCCTTTGCCAGGGAGACAACCACTACCTTCCTCTAAAGGTGTTAGGTTTGTTTTTTTCTTATTGCCGTTGATTTTGTGCAAAAATCTCCAGGATTTATCCCCTTCTCTTTTCATGATTATTTAACTGCAGGTTTCTTTCCAGGCCTTTTTCTGGTCTTTCCTTATAAGACACCATACTTTTGCTGTCCATCTATTGTAATCAGATTTGTTTGAGTGGTAGAGTGCTTGTCAGTTTTTTCCTTTTTTCTCTTCTCTGTCTGACTGTCTCAAGTAGGTCACTGCCCCATTAAGGTTATATCTCCTGTGCTTCCCCCTTGAAATGTACTTTTTGGTAGACATACAGATATTGTACGTTGTGTTGATGTCATCTGTTCTAATGAGCACGTCCAGCCCAGCATCAGCATCTTGACTACAAAGCTTCCTTGACTCCCCCGATGTGTCTCCACCTTGACGTGGTGGGGGAGCTTGCGTGTCCCATCGACCCCATTTGCCTGCCGATGGATGAAAAACTACATATCGGACAGCTTATGGGATAGGGACCAGACTAAGAGAGACACAACCTGCTGCTCTGCAGGTATAGACTGAGGATAGCAGTCAAAATTTAAATCAGGTGCACGAAGGCAGAATTTCTTGGTCTGGACAAAACTGTTAATGTTGAGGGCTGTGGCTGATCGCCACTAAGCCACAAACCCTCGGATCTGAGAGCCGGGCCGATACCCTCTTACCGAAAAATAGAGGTGTGATACTGAGCAAGCTACATGCTCAGGTCTGATACATGTTCGAAGGCTCTCAGCTGGGGGATATGAGAGATTCCCGGATGAGAGGGCCAGGCCGTTTCTTGTTCACTGCTGCACAAAGGTAAGGTGCTGCGCCGGCAGCACATGTAGCCTACCTCGTGAGCGAGTACAAAAAAGTCAGAAAAGTGCCCCAGTCGAAGGAAATGGTTACGAAAACTGTCTGTATCGAACTCATAGAGAGTGTAGACAAAAGGGGAAAACGTCTCACTAACACGAAGTGGAACGCACGGCAAGCGAACCTATTGTGTGGTCCGAAGTCAAAAGCAAAAGCCTACCGAATGGATGTCGCCCGCAGTCTGACCGTTCCTGGTGTGTGCTTGAGCGACCAGTGGCAAGCGATATGCCCAACACATGGAAGTGAAGAACTAAAGCAGCCATAAGCAGGACGTGGCAAATCCTCGGGTCAGCCCAGTCTCAGAGCAATATGTGCCGGCTCTGCAAATATGGAAGCCTCCTTGGATAGCAAGGGAATGCCCATGGTCTGCCCCTGCCTTCCCTTGAGGGCCGACCGCGATGTCGTTGATCGTTCTATATTGACCAGCTGAGATGTTGGCGACATCACAAAAGTCTAACGTGCCTCGAAACCAGAGGAAGGCTAACCTCATTAAAAAATGCCCGCCGGAAGCCGGAAGTGTCGTCCTACGGGTGGCAAACTAAAAATTGACACTATGCAATTACGTCCGAGTGAAATGTCTCGTCCGAATGTCTCTCGTGCTAGGAACAGCTCTGACTACCTAGTTTCAGAGTGCCGCTCTTGTTCGGAACAGCTCTGACTAGGTAGTTCTCCGAATGTCTGTCGTGCCTGTAACAGCTCTGATGGGCGCAACAACAAGCATATGTCCGAAAACTCGCTGAGTGGATGCCGTCTGCAAACCTGTCGGGTTTGTGCGGGAATGACCGGGGCAAACGAAATTACCAATATATTGAAGTGAAGATTTAAAGCAGCCATGAGCAGGACGTGACGATTTCCCTCGGTGAGCCCAGAAACAGGGCGCTATGTGTTGGCCCTGCAACTATGGAAGCAACCTTGGATGGCGGAAAATGCTATGGACTGTCCCTGCCTTCCTTTGAGGGATGACCGTTGTATTCGACCGTTCAACCTTGGCCAGCAGGTTTGTAGATGGCACCACAAAAGTGAGTCTCCCAGGAATGCTACCTGGTAAAAAAAGCACGCTATTGTCGGATGTGTTGGCCTACGGGTTTCGGCCCAAGGGCGCATAACAGACACACCGCAATCACATCTGAAAAAACACTCCGGATGAACGAAAAGAAGAAGAAGAAGCTTCCTTGAAGTTCCAGGATGGTTTTGCTGTGACTTCAGTGATGCCTGCGATGTCTGAATGGTAATTATTACAGAGTGATGGTCTTTTCCTACTCATCTCACATCATCAAGTTCCTCTTGTACCTTGCGGTGTCGAGGTGAAGTATAAACAGCAGGAGAGTACCCACTTATGGGCTTCATGTATCGATATTCCCATGGACTCTGCTATTCCCTCCATCCATCGCTTACGTGGTCAGCCTCTTCCTCTGCTTCCATTTGGCCTGTACGTCAATGCTTGTTATGGTATACTGTTAGTTGGTAATCTACTTGCATGGCCAAACCATTTTACTTTCTGCCTTCTAATAAAATCAAGCACTACTATAATCCCCACTTTAGTCCTGATTTCTTCATTTCTGATTTTATCTGTTCTTGATACATTTAGCATTCTTCTCCGGAATCGCATTTCTGTTGTTGTGATTTTTCTTTTCTCTTTTTCTGTCATTGTCCAGGTTTGGCATTGGTAGCATAGAGTTGGTAGGAAGAATGTGTTGTAAAGTGCTTTCTTAGTAACTATTGATACATGTTTGTTCTTCAGTATTGGTGCCATTTGTCCAATGAGTTGGTTTACCTTATCGAATCTATTTTCGATCTCGTCTTCTGATTTGTCATTTGATGATATTATACTTCCTAGGTACTTGAAACTCTTTACTTGTTTCAGGGGATGTTCATTTAGGTGAATTGTTGTTGTATTTTCTTCTTTAGTTATAGTCATTACCTCTGTTTTAATTGTGCTAATTTTCATTTTATGTTCTCTACACATTTTGTTTAGACTATTCATGTGGTCTTTCTTTTTTTTTTTGCGCTGGCATGCTCGCTTTGAACTCAAGCATAGTCCATACACACTATTTATAGTAATGATGGACTGAATTTTGTGTGTGGATTAGCTTTCCGTTTTAACAGTGTCCCTCGCCATCAGGCAAACCCACTCCAACCTCAGAGGTATCTGGTCTTGTAATCCATCTTCTGATTTTGCTATTAGTACTTGGTCATCCACAAACAGGAGTTCTCTAATGGTGTAACTTGCAGATGGTTCTTCTTCTATGTTCTCATCATGCGGTGTTCTTGCGGTCTCTGTTTGGCTGGTTTCTTTACATATGTTGTCTATATAACAAGAGCAGGGAAAGGACACACCCTTGTTGTACTCCAGATCTTATGGTGAAGGGTTCTGAGTGTCCTCCAGTTGCTATCACTATGGATTCACTGTTGTTGTTGTATAAGCTTCTACATAGGTTTGTTAGATGTGTACTCACTCCATATTGTTTAAAGATTTCCCATAGCTTGTTTTTATCTACTTTATCAAATGCCTTTTCTTGGTCGACAAAGGCTAAGTAGAGTGTTTCATTGAATTCAATTGATTTTTCTATAACTTGTCTAAGAGCTAAAATGGCATCTGTGCATCCTTTGTTTTTCCTAAATCCATGTTGTGTTTCGCTTAGCTGGGGTTCTATAATAGTTCGTAATCTTTTCTCACGAATTTTGGTAAATATTTTCCCAGTATGACTCAACAGTGAAATGCCTCTGTATTGTGTGCAGTCTCTTTTGCTGCCTTTGTTTTTTCCAAAATGGGATAATTATGGCAATTCCCCAGTCTCGTGGTGTCTGTTGTTCTACCCAAACATGGTTGAATAGTCTATGTAGCCATGCTATTCCTTCTTCTCTTGCTACTTTAATTAGTTCATTTGGTATTTCATCTTGTCATTTCCTACATCCTGTAAAATTAATGGTAGTGTATTTTGCCATGTCTGCCAACACTAATGGCAGCTAAAATGTGATTTCTGAGGAAAATTAAACCCATTCCATAGACAAATAGAAAAAAATGTTTGAAGAATTTTGTCAAGAAAGAAATGAAAATCATAAATTGATTAGTACAAAATAGAAGTAGACAGTCAAGATTTGTGCTGCATGTTGTGAGGAAAATAAACATGACAACTTAGTGACAACTGGTAAACTAAATTGGGAAAAAGCAAGGCAAACACAAAGAAATATATGGATGGCTTGACCACATATCATAATTGGGACAAGAACACAGACTTGATTTGAGATAGCTGATCATGTGAGATAGCGAACCATGACTCCCCTAGCTTACTAGCACGACACAGGATGATAATGATGTTAAAAACAGTAAATTATATGGTCTGGTCATGCAAGAAGAGTATCAAAAGACAGTGCCTCACAAACAGCTTTCACACTTAGGAGCAATGCAAACAATGCAAGAGATCACCCCCACAAACAATAGATTGAAGGAATATCTGAGTCTAAAAATGCCACAGTATATGAAACATACACTAGAGTTCTCACTGAATGTCTCCTCTTAACTCTTTGAGTCCCAAGTGATGAGTGATTAGCCCTACCCTTTGACACTCATCCATCACGTAGTGTATTCTCTTAACTTGTGTGTTTGGTCAGAGCATATTAAATAAATCTGGCTTCACTAGTGGCCTCTTCTACTGTGTGTTTATCCTTCTTGAAAGTAACATACTCATGATTCTCCATATTTATCCTTCTTGAAAGTAACATACTCATGAATTTTCAGAGCGGTTATTTTCACCTTTGGCAACTCTGGGAAACTTTCTGAAACAAAGAGTTTTCCTGATGCTGAAAGGCAAAATAGGGATGAAGAGGAAGAGGTTAATCTCTGACTAATTAGTTTGAACAATTACTGGAAAACCCACATTTGTCTAATATTACATAGGTATTCTAAGCATATAAACAAATTTATTTGAATATCTTTTACAGGATGTTGCAATAAATTCCATCATTTGTTATATGTTTGCAATTTTTTAGGCTTTTTTAGATTCAGTAGTGTGCCATTGATTTCTAAACTGCCAACACTCATGCCATTGTGAAAGTCAATGCAGAGCAATCTACTTCCAAATTGCCTGTGGCCGACTTCAAATTCATTATGTTTGGATTTTGAAATTGTATTCACTAACTCTAAGCCACAGGTGTCAAGTCTAAACATATATAATTAATAAAAGGTTAGTTGTATGGATGTGAAGTGTGGACAATGAGCAGACAAGATGAAAAACATCTGATGGCTGTGGAAATGTAAGTTTCTGAGGAAAATGCAAAAATACCATGGACAGACTCACAAAAAAAAAACAATAACCAAGTCCTACAAGAAACAAATGAAAATGGTAAACTGATTAGATAAATTAGACGTAGATACTCAAAATTGTTTGGTCATGTTATGAGAAGAACTAACTAAAGAACTTGGTGACAACTGGCAAGATTGAGGGGAAGAGAACTAGGGGAAGGCAGAGAAGTAAACACCTGGATGGCTTGGCCACATGGCATGGTCGAGACAGAAACACTGAGCTGATCCACAACTCTGGTGATCGAGTGAGATGGCTAATTATGACCGCACACACTTATCGGCATGACACATGATGAATGAGTTGCATGTCCTTTACAGGACATCACAATCAACCCCAGCACGTTTATGCTATTTGTGGTGTACTAGGTTTGTCGCTCCATAGTTTGCCATTCATTCATTCAGTAGCATGTCCTTTGCAGAACCTCGCTCCCATAACAACCTTCCGGAAAACCTCTCGATCATAAGCAAGATGTCCCGCATCTGATACACCCATCTGGAGATCATCCACCACATCCTGCACCCATCTTCTCTTTGGCCTTCCTCTTCCTCTCTTCCCAGGCATATACCCTTCCATTATTGTTCTCTCCAAACTTTCGTGACGTTTCAAGTGACCAAAATATTTCAATTTTCTTTGTTTTATCGTCTTTAATAGCCCGCCTTCTTCAATATTCAACTCTTGAAGTATGGATGCATTTGTTCTTTTCTTTACCCAAGATATTCTTAGAACTCGTCTATAACATTTATATTCAAAGGCGTTTATGCGCTGTTCAGCTTGTTTAGTAAGTGTGCATGTCTCACAGGCATATGTTGCAATGGGAAAGATGCATGCTCTTAAAAATCTAATTTTTGTAGTTCTGTCTGTCCCACTCCATAATTTATTCAGCTGTTTTAGTCTTTGAAGAGCAATTAGTAATATATAATAATCTTTCAAAAATGAGATGTAAGAATTTATTGTTTAAAAACTCACTTCTGTCTCAAATCATCTGTGACTGGTGGAAACTGCAGCAAGTGCCTCACTTCCAGTTTTTCTGGGCACTTAAGGATGGGTATTTTTGCTGGAGCCCTGATGTTTGTGCCTATACTGAGCCCTTTGCCGACATTTGTTCCAAACACAGGCCCAGGCTTCTTGTACTCTTTTGCTGGAACTGTTTTCAGATCACGGCATCTTGTGGGGAAAATTGACAAGAAAAAAAGTACAAATGCCATGAAGTTGAGACAAGTGCCATGAAGTAGGGCAATGCGCTGAGAACGTCAAAGGTGGGGTGGGGTGAGTGTTCGATGCCTGCTTTCATCATCTCACTAATTGAGGTAATGACTGGTCACTTATTCCTCCATGCATTCAAGCCTACAAAATGTGATGGCCTTTTCACATCACACAGCCATATCAAGAAACTACTTCTGGACCACCAAAACAAAAAAATGCACATCATGAAAATATGAATACACTTTTTCATGCAAAAGTTATACAAATCACATAGTAATTCTTAAGTACTTTGCAACAAATATAGGAAGTTTCTTTTTGTTATTCAGGGCCTTAACCATGGTAAACAATTTGTAAATTGCTTATTCATTAATTAATTCATCATACATTCTTGATCTATGAAATATACTGGAGAAAACTAAAATAGATCATTCATAATGGAGAAACCCATTACTATAGTTATTTATATTTAAGTATATTTATAATGCAGAGACATAGAACATCTTATAAATAAGAAATCAATACAATCTAGATATTTCAAACATAAAGAAACTAACAAACAATCTATGGTCACAGTCTCTGATAAGTAAGTACCAAGTTCTACAGCAGTTAGTAGATGAGCTAAGTCAGAAAATTGTTGGAAGCAGGCTAAAAGCATTTAGAAAGATTATGTGTGGAAGTTTTTGAAAAAATTAATGGAAACATACAGCATGAATAACACCAAAACAAACTAAATAGAAGAATAAAAAAGCAAATATAAATAATAGAAAATCCACAGCAACTAAAGCTACAGCCCATTAAGAATACATAGAAGCTAATAAAGACGTTAGGAAGAGGATAAGGATGGATTATAGACAATATTTAGATGAAATAGTATGAGTGTAAGTTAATAAGTCAGTTGCAAATGGCTGCACAAAAATAACTACACATGATAACAACTTGAAACCAGTTTATTTTTATACACACATTGTCCATTTATTTCTCAACATAATTTCCACCAACACTGATGCAATTATCCCATCGTTTTATCAGTCCTACCAAACCAGCTGCTTAGAACTGCGTGCTTTGTTTTCATTTACCGGCCATCCCACATAACTGTGTAACTTACTTATTGACTCACACTCGTAACTTTTTCTACTCAGTTATGCACCGCTTTACGGGACAAACATTTGTCAGCATAAACACTGACAACCCACCTTGTCGCAGAATGTTCAATGTGAAGTGAACACGTGGTTTAGAAAACACAGCACGCAGTTCTATGCAGCTGGTTTGGGAGGACTGATAAAATGATGGGATAAGTGCATCAATGTTGGTGGAAATTATGTTGAGAAATAAAGTTACGATGTATGTATAAAAATAAACTGGTTTCAAGTTGTTATCATAATTATTTTTCTACATCCATTTGTGACTTACTTATTAACTTACCCTTGTAAGCGATGCAGAAGGGGCAGTAGCAACAGGAAACCTCACAGATCTTTATAAAAAAAAAAAAAAAAAAAAAAAAGAAAATAGCAGGGCAATATAATTAACCAAGTGGACTGATCAAAAATTGTAATGAAAAAGTTATCACCAACATTAAAGATGAACTGAAAGATGGATATACATAACAAAGATGAGACTGTATATGTCTATATGAGATATAAGTAACAAAGGTAAGACTAACAAAGGTGAGATTATGTATGAGATATGGGTATGAGATCTATAAATGAGATATTAATAACAAAGATGAGACTCTGTAACTGAGATATTAATAACAAAGATGAGACTCTGTAACTGAGATATTAATAACAAAGTTGAGATCTGTAAATGTAAATGAGATATTAATAACAAAGATGAGATATTAATAACAAAGATGAGATATTAATAACAAAGATGAGACTATGTATGTGATATATTAATAGCAAAAGTGAGACTGTAAATGCATTATATGAATAACAAAGTTATACATGTAAATACAGTTTTAACAAAAATGTGATTGGAAGATTCCGGCTCAATGATCATGGATTCGATCCTCATCAAGGCAAATTTGGATTTGTCAAAAATGGTTCCCAGGTAGGCCCAGCTCAAAATGGGTACCAAGAAATATCTTGGGAAGTAAAGGTGGCTGGCATTATACTGACCACATGACCCACTCTTGGTCAATACAAATATGGGTTTGGCCCAATGCACCTTAAGGTATGTCAACAGAAGGGAAGAATGTCAGACAGGCCTACGTTCCCAATTCTTAACCCTTTGAAAATAAAGTTTGTTTGTTTTTTTGTTTGTTCAAATGGTTCTTTACTTAAATTTTGTAAACTTAATTAACAATGCTAACATTCTGATAAGGAAAAAGAAACAACAGGCAGAACAATCTACACAAAACACATACAAATTCTTAGACCTATTCATAAAAACTCCACAAGCTAACTGAAAGATGATAACAAACTGCAAATAAAATAGACACAGCAAGAGTTAAAACTTGTAGCTTTAAAGTGCGTTTTAGTTCTCTGTTCTGTGTTAATACTAAGACATGCCTACCTCAGACCTTGAGGCACAATGGAATCCTGGTCATACTTTTTAAGCCATTTCTCTGAGATCCCAGAAAGGTATGGCTTTAATACAGTAATGCCGGTAACCCCCGGGTGATTTGGTATCTCTTCACTGATTACTGCCGCTGCTGGGTTCTGATCAGCCAATAGCAAATATTCAGCCAAATCTTCATAGCGAAGAAGTTCTGTGCCACTGCAATCATCATGAACTATGAAGAATCTTGATGCATGGTGGTCACGGGAGGCCTCCAGCTGACCTTCCTTTAAAAATAGTACATTAAAAAAACATAGAGACATGGTTGCACCAAATAGTACAGGCTGTTTGTAAAGTCTCATTACATGAGGTATGTAGGTCAAATTTGAAAAATGAAGTACATGAGGTCATAAAAATGTGCTAAAGGATTCATTACGTAAGTTACAATAGTCACTGTTTTTGGAGAAGCTGGAAAGTACCAATGAAGTATTCATTATAACAGATGTTGAAAATATCCACCACAGGCTTCAAGACATGACAGTACACGCCTCTTCTTATTGTCAAATAACTTCTGTAATGTGAATGTTGTTATTTCCATGTGTATCGACCACTATTTTGAAACACTTGTTCAACCAAAATAATCCTTTCTTCCTTTGATAACACCATTCTGTTTGGAGTGCAAAGAATTACTCCAGCAGACAACAGCCATTCGCTGCATATTGCTTCATGATGGACTGTGGAGCACATTTTATTATAACGCCATGTGCTTCATTTTTCAAATTTTTTCTACAGATAAAGTGTAGTGAAACTTTACAAACACCCTGTATATCATATCAACACATATTACGGAGTAGTGGTAGCATCCTGGCTTGCCTGCCATCCATCCCGGTGGTCAAAGGGTTGATCAGCAGCTTGGCAGATTCAATTCTTTAAAATGGACCTGGGCTCCCAGGCCAGCCCAGCCTACAATGTGTACCAAAAATGCCATGGGAAGTAAAGGTGGCTGACGTTATTTGGGGGGACTCGCTCGCTATGAACTCAAGCATAGTCCATACACACTATTTCCTGTAGTGCTGGATGAATTTTGCATGTGGATTAGCTTTCCCTATTAACAGTGTCTCTCGCCATCAGGTGAACCCACTCTGACTTCAGAAGTATTTGTAATTAACGTCCCCAAGTCAAGGAAGACAGGTCAAAATTTTAGTTCAATTGTCCGGTATAGGGGTTGAATCCCTTATCTCAGTATCAGCACACCGGATGTTTAAGACCACATGTTCTTATCCATTCGGCCATGCTGACCTACTGGTGACTAACATGATACTGACCATATCACCCACTGAGTCATATTTTTCTATAAAAATATAGGTTTAGGACCATATACCAGATGCACCTTAAGGTGTGTATAAGGGTCCTTTACTTATTTTACTTACAAGACATATTATTATTATTTTTTTGTTATCTCACTGTGAACTCAAGTGTAGTCCTCCATACATGTGCAACTACTTATAGTGCACTGGAGTGATTTTTGCACGTGGAATAGCTGTCCCTGTTACCAGTGTCCATCGTCATTAGGCAAATCCACTCCGATTCAGAGGTGTCATATTATTTTATCTGGAGACTGATATGAAGTTCTTAACATTTCACTTCCCCATTCCAGATTTGCGATCTACTCGTTAAACGTACTCTTGGGAAGATAATGTGGTGGCTTTCCTTTGCCCTTCACACTGACATTCACAACAGTGATCTGCAAACTCTCCCCTTTGAAGCTATTTCCATCTGTGATGATAAGTGAATGCCCTGATCTGCTCGGGTTTAGAGCTTTTCGTGTATCACAGTGGTCTGTTTGTTTGCCATTGCTTTCTGAACGACTGGCTCCCTTACCATCATGTTAAAATCCAGCACAACATGGCCTGCTGCCAAATCGGTTGCAGCTGTGTTTCGAACGCATATAAGCAGATTTATGAACTGCGTCCTTAATGTCTTTGCCGCGGTGACCGGCACTACAATGGTTACTCAATATCAATTATTATCTTTTCAAATCTCTTATGCTTGACTGTCCAATACCACCTGCAGGTGAAGTTGGGAGTTTGTTTTCACTGAGCTGAGACCAGATGATTTAACATAACTGATACCAGGATGGCATTTCTCCTGCTCTTCTTCTCCTTAATTGTTGTTCTTTCACAGGGTTGTGCCTATATATATATATATATATATATATATATATATATATATATATATTGCAGTCAGGTCTTAGTCAGATATGACTGAGCTACCGTATAACAGTAGACGGTACTACCTGGTTTCTGTTAGCGCCGAACGTTGGGCGGCGCTTACCAAACCCGACACCCCACATTGTGCCAACGGCTTCGGGCGGAAGAGCGCAATTGGGAGGGTACAAGCCTTACCCTGGTGCGAGGAAATGCAAGCTAAAGACACAATTGTCATGGCAGGGCAGACCAGGCCCTAAGCCTTGGTTGGCGACTGGTCTAGGATCGAAGCTCCGACAGGCGGACAGTTAGAGCATTGCTTTGCTGATCCGGCAGCTTCTGCAGCTTGTCTTGTTCCAGATGTAGGGGTGTTACCTTTCCTCTGGGGTGAACTAGGCAGGCCGAGAGAGGGATCATGCTGCATGGGCAACACATGATCTCTATATTTTAGCCCAGGCTTTGTGCTATGGAGAGGCAATAACTCCATCCCTGGTCTTAACTGGTCTCGGAATCAAAGCGAGAGGCAACTGTTACGGGTTATAAGTCCTTGTCAGTTGGCGTAGACATGGGGCGCCACGCGTTGCCTCTGACGGTGGGAGACACCTATAGGTGTCACTGATCAGCTACCGCCCGCCTCAAGCTGGGCAGCCCCCAGCCAATTGGGTGCTGATCCGCCACAGCCTGCCTGCTTCAATGGGTGCTTGGGGCTAGGACAAAATCTGAATCGCAGGCTGTAAAACCAATGCACCAGGTACAAACAAAAATATAAATAGAAACCTCAAGCTACGGCTTGCAACCTGGAACGTGAGAACCATGTGTCCAGGATTTTCCACTGACTTGACCAATATTGACGATGTGAGAAAAACGGCTGTGATTGATGCCGAACTCAATCGTCTTAACATTGATATTGCTGGCCTGCAGGAGACTCGCCTCGCTGAGGAAGGGTCACTCAGGGAAAACAACTACACCTTTTTCTGGAAGGGTAAAGGGCAGGCAGAAAAAAGGCAACACGGTGTGGGCTTTGCAGTGAAGAATTCGCTACTGGGAATGATTGACATTCCAGCAGGAGGAAATGAAAGACTATTATCCCTGCGCTTGGCAACCTCTTGTGGGTTTGCCACCATTATTACTGCATATGCACCGACACTCGATTCCTCTGATGATGTGAAGGATTTGTTCTATGAGGAGTTAGACTCTGTGATCAAGGCAGTTCCAAAATCCGACTACATTTATATGCTCGGTGATTTCAATGCTCGTGTGGGCAAGGACTCGAGTTCATGGCCAGTGTGCCTTGGAAAATACAACATCGGTCGCATGAATGAAAATGGGCAAAGGCTGCTGGAGCATTGCACCAGTAATGACCTATGTATTACAACCTCTTTTTTTAAAACAAAAGAGATGCATAAGGTCACATGGAAACATCCAAGATCCGGCCATTGGCACCAGCTGGACTTCATCATCACACGGAGACAACATCTGAACCATATATCACTGACTCGTAGTTACCACAGTGCTGACTGTGATACGGATCATTCTTTGGTTGTTGCAAGGGTTAGACTGAGACCAAAGAGAATCTACACAGCTAAACACAAATCTAGCCCCAGGATTAATATTATTAACACTCATGATCCTGAAAAGTGCTTTCAGTTTCAACAGCAACTTGAAGACGCTTTCACTGATACACCAGAAAATTGTACAGTAAATGATAAATGGTATAAACTTAAGGAAACTCTTTGTAAAACTGCCGTAAAGGTTTACGGCACTGTGGATCATAAGAGGCAGGACTGGTTTGCGGCCAACAGCGAGACTCTGCAGCCCTTGATTGATAAGAAGAAGAAAGCTCTCTTAAGAAACAAGGAAAGACCAACGCGTAACACTCTGAGTGAGCTAAGGCAAGCTAGGAAGGATGTGCAAAAGGCTGCCAGGCAGTGTGCAAATGATTATTGGATCAAGTTATGTGAGTCCATTCAAATCGCAAGTGATAAGGGAGACATAAGAAGCATGTATGAAGGAATAAAGAAAGCCTGTGGTCCAGTGATCAAAAGAAGTGCACCATTGAAAACCTTGACTGGAGAAGTCATCACTGATAAGAAACAGCAGATGGACAGATGGGTAGAGCACTATTTGGAGCTTTACTCAAGTGAGACCAAACTAGCGGATAATGCCCTCAACGCCATAGAGGCTCTACCAACTCTTGACCACCTGGATACACTTCCCACCATAACAGAAGTTAAGTGTGCTATAAATGAACTTGCATCTGGCAAGGCTCCAGGTAAGGATGGGATTCCAATAGAGGTTATCAGGAGTGGGCAAGACACACTCACTATACAGATCCACCAGCTAATAGAGCTATGCTGGCGTGAAGGACAAGTCCCACAGGATTTCAAAGATTCTAGCATCATAACACTGTACAAGAACAAGGGCGATCAGAGCGACTGCAACAACTATAGGGGTATCTCACTTCTGTGTATTGTTGGAAAAGTATTTGCCAGAATTGTTCTGCGCAGACTTCAAGTCCTAGGAGATCAAGTCTACCCCGAATCACAGTGTGGCTTTCGACAGAACCGGTCTACCACTGATATGATATTCTCATTGCGACAAATGCAAGAAAAATGCCGTGAACAGAATCAACCACTGTTTATTGCCTTCATCGACCTCACAAAGGCATTTGATTTGGTCAGTCGTGAGGGTCTGTTCAAGGCACTAAAGAAGATTGGCTGCCCACCAACTCTTCTGTCCATTGTGGAATCGTTCCACACAGGCATGAAGGGTATAATCAAGTTTGATGGTGCAACTTCTGAAGAATTTGAAATCAAGAGTGGAGTTAAGCAAGGTTGTGTACTAGCTCCCACCCTCTTTGGAATATACTTTTCACTTCTACTGAAATATGCATTTCGTGATCAGGATGGTGGTATATACATTCACTCACGCTCAGATGGCGGCCTCTACAATGCTCAGAGATTGAAGGCTAAGACCAAAATTAGGAGGGTACTGATCAGAGAGTTGCTTTTTGCAGATGATGCTGCAGTTACGACCCACTCTGAGGAAGAATTGCAATGTCTACTATCTGCATTCTCCAATGCTTGTTCTGAATTTGGTTTAACAATTAGCAAAAAGAAGACACAGATTATGTCACAAGGTGCACATGGGGTACTATCAATCTTTATTGACGACGCCGAACTAGAGATAGTAGACCATTTTACATATCTAGGATCGGTGGTAAATAGCAAATTATCCCTAGATCAGGAAATCAACATCCGGATTGGTAAGGCAGCAACAACAATGAACAGGTTAAGAAAAAGAGTCTGGGAGAACAGGAAGCTTACTGCCAAAACAAAAGTCCTTGTCTATCAAGCCTGTGTCCTTAGTACTCTTCTCTATGGCAGTGAAACCTGGACAACTTACTCACACCAAGAGAACAATTTAAACAGCTTTCATATGCGGTGTCTGCGAAGAATTCTTGGTATTAAGTGGCAAGACAAAATCACAAATACTGAAGTATTGGAAAGATCAGGTTGTGTGACAGTTTATTCCATGCTCAGTCTTCGTAGACTTAGATGGATAGGACATCTTAGGCGGATGGATGATGGTAGAATACCAAAGGATATCTTTTTTGGTGAATTACAGATGGGTAAGAGATCTCAGGGTCGGCCTCTACTACGATACAAAGATGTGTGTAAGCGGGACATGATTGATACAGGCATTGATAATGCACATTGGGAGCAAGTCGCCGCTGAACGTGTTGCATGGAGGGCAAATATCAGAAATGGAATAAAGTCAAAGGAGAAAATTATTGCAGAAAAGTCACACACCAAGCGTTTGAGACGTAAGATGGTGCATGATGGTGGAAATGACCACGTGTTCACATGCACCCACTGTGAACGGACATTTACAGCGCAAATTGGCCTTATCAGTCACACTCGCTACCGCCATAGTTAAAAGTTATTATGCCTTTTTAAAGCACAAACTATCGTCTGTCAAGACGGCAAGGTGCCAATGAATATATATATATATATATATATATATATATATATATATATATATATATATATATATATGGGGACTGAGTGGTCTCAAGGTATGGTGTCCACCTCAAAGTGCTGGAGGTCCCAGGTTCAAGCCCCGGTGAGGGCAGGGATTTTTTCACGTGGACATCTAGTAACAAAATTTCCCCTGGTATCTGGGTAGTGAGATCGGACGCCCGTGTGTATTGTTGCGCACCTAAAAAATCCCTTAGCAGTTGGAAATAAAAAAAGAGTAGCCTAACGGCGCTGCCCGGGCAAAATTTTGAGTTAAAAATCTACCCAAAGTATTTCAGGATCCTCGCCGGTGCTACAGAATTTGTGCACTGAGCTCAGTAGACTCATATGGAGCCATGAGTTCTAATATGGCTGATAAGGCCTATTTTGGCTCGAAGTGTTCTTTGACAATGTGGGCACAGAATACTTGACGTTCCAGGAGGAAGATCTCCTGCAGTGGTTTTTCTGTCCAGCCTTTTCTTCACAGCTCATGCAGTCCCGGTTGCTTCACAAGTGACTGCACGCTTGCATAATGATGTACGCCCCGAATTCTGGTCTTTGGCAGCAGTCTCCCAGGTGTCATGATGAATTCCAAAAGCTTTCAGTGAAATGTTCAGAGTGTCTTTAAAGCGTTTCCTCTGGCCACCTTGGGAGCGTTTACCACAATGCAGCTCGCTGTAAAAAATTCGTTTAGGGAGCCTGTGATCTGGCAATGCGAGTTAAGTGACCAGCCCAAGGAATCTGATTCTTCATTAGCAGAGTGTGGATATTGGGCATGGATGCTCTTTCTAGAACTTCTGATTGGGATCTTGTCTTTCCATTTAATCTTCAATAGCTTCCTAAGGCAGACTGTGTGGAAGTGGTTTAATTTCCTAGCGTGTCGCTGATAAACAGTCCAGGTTTCACTAGCATATAGCAGTGTGGATAATACAACTGCTTTGTAGAACAACTGCTTTGTAGACGTTTAGTTTTGTTTGCAGGCTTATTCCATTTCTGTCCCATACACTCTTGTAAAGTCCGCCAAAGGCCGCGCTGGCCTTGGAGATTCTTGCATTCACTTCATCGTCAATTGTGGCAGCTTGTGACACAGTGCTGCCAAGATAGGTGAATTTAAATATTGAGCACAACCCACTACTAAGGCCTATCCACGTCAATGTGGAAGCACTAGACTCGATCGAGTTTCGCTCTCGTTTGAACTCGTCAGTAGTGCATATCCTTGACCAGACCCAGAAACAAACCCCGGACCATTGGCGTGTGAAGCGGGTGTGTAATGACTAGAACATGTGGCACACGCTGGACACTGCCAAATTATCACAACAGAATATTACAACATCACCCATCATAGGCTGTAGCTCATGATTTGCCCGATCATCGCGACTGACATCCGTCAATCGATGTAATCCCAAACAATCAGGGCTTCTCACTGGCAAGGCACACCAGGCCGCCTAAAGTCCAGCAAGCAATAATCAAAATTGATTTATGTGGTTGTTTCGAGATTTGAGATTTAAATATTGAGCACAACCCACTACTGGCAACGCTGATCGTATTCTGATATGAACCTAAGGCCTATCCATGTCAATGTGGAAGCACTAGACTTGAGTTTCACTCTTGTTTGAGCTCGTCAGTATTGCATATCCTTGACCGGACCTGGAAACAAACCCTGGATAGGTGACTTTGTCCACAAATCTTAGTCTATGACCATTCACCTTGATATTCGGCACAGTGTGATTATTCCCTGGAGCTGGCTGGTACATAACTACTTGAGTTAGGAGTAGAACAGAGCACTTATGGGTTACACCCATGTGCCTTGATGTTGATCCATTGACTAAACTAAATTATATATATATATATATATATGGTTTTCTATAGTTTCACATTGCCATGACCCACATTAATAGTCAATTTGGTAGTCATGGCATATTGAAGTATAGTCACGCCTGAGAGTGTGAATGATGTAGATCAATGACTGCCACACGCCAAGTAGTCACTGGAACAGAAACAAGGTCCATGTAGGTGACTGGACATGAGTCGGTCTGTGGTTGTGGTTCAGTGTAGACACAACCCATCCTTCATCTGCGCTGTGGCACACATGCATAGTTAAAATTGAGACTTCACAAATAAACACAACTGGTTGTAGTTGGCTAAGCTCACATCCTTAATAGAGCTATTCTGAGGTCAGATGTTTAAAAAGTGGAAATAATGTGAACAGACACATGACAGTCAATGGCCTTTTCAGGACAATGAAGAAATAGAATGTAATGCTGGAGACATGGTAGCATGATAGTTAGTGCCCTTGCCAATCAAATAGTGGTTCGGATACTATCCCCAACGAAGGTAGGATTAGTTTTTCAGTTCTGAGCCAACCCGGCTCATAAAAATGGGTACATATTATATATCGACATTGATACTGTTACATTCAAATATACTTATGGCTGCAGATGACAGATAATTATAAACAGCACATTCATACCAAATATATGCTACTAATGTAAAATGTAGACATTATCCAAAACATACATGCGCAAAATCAACACCTATGAGAACAGATGCCAGACTAATGCTGCCAACACTCAAGACTGAGCAAGAAATGGTATCATCAGACAGAAAATGGAATTAATACCTTGTGCCATGAATAAAGGTTAGTTGGAAAGTAATGCACCACATGTTTTTATCTCAGAGAATAATAAAGATAGAAACATGAAATTTTACACACTTCAAAGAAAATAACTTGAGTGAAATCAAGCTAGCAATGAAGAGAAACATGAAGAGGCAGTTTTAACAAACTAAAAAATAAAACTGTTTACAAGAAATTAAATTTTAACAAACCTCTGTTCTGAGACGTGATCTAGAAGTGAATAAATCTTCTGTGATGGCTGGAATGACAATAGATTCTCCATTAGAACGCACATTAAATACATTTCCATTTGGGTCTATAGTTTCTACAATAACATCAGCGTTATGACGAATAAGGTACTGCAGATCAGCTGAGTTTACATGTTCCAGAAATCGGATGCGTTGAGGAAAGTAAGTCAGTGTGCCCTCCGTGTCAATCTGTGAATGATAATAGGTATACAAGTAGCGTGACCTTGATGCAGACATGTAAACAGAAGTATTAAGGAAGTGTGTCACAATGTGAAGTAATACACATTGATCAACATAAGATTTTAATTACGTCAAGAAGTATGAAAATCTAGAATATAACAGAAATATCAAATGAATGTAAACTGTCGCTATTGACCTTGACAAACAAACAGTTTAATACATAAATGGATGTTTTGACCAAGTGACAGAGAAGTGAGAAGTAAAAAATTTGAAGCGATTTGTTTAATACTACATTGGACATTGGCATCTTGCCGTCTTGACAGACGATAGTTTGTGCTTAAAAAAAACATAGTAAATTTTACCCATGGCGTTAGTGAATGTGACTGATAAGGTCAATTCGAGCTGTAAATGTCCATTCACAGTGGGTGCATGTGAGCACGTGGTCATTTCCACCATCATGCACCATCTTACGTCTCACACGCTCGGTGTGTGACTTATTTGCAATAATTTTCTCCTTTGTCTTTATTCCATTTCTGATGTTTGCCCTCCATGCAACACGTTCAGCGGTGACTTGCTCCCAATGTGCATTATCAATGCCTGTATCAATCATGTCCCGCTTACACACATCTTTGTATCGTAGTAGAGGCCGACCCTGAGACCTCTTACCCATCTGTAATTCACCGAAAAAGATTTCCTTTGGTATTCTACCATCATCCATCCTCCTAACATGTCCTATCCATCTAAGTCTACGAAGACTGAGCATGGAATAAACCGTCACACAACCTGATCTTTCCAATACTTCAGTATTTGTGATTTTGTCTTGCCACTTAATACCAAGAATTCTTTGCAGACACCGCATATGAAAGCTGTTTAAATGTTTCTCTTGGTGTGAGTAAGTTGTCCAGGTTTCACTGCCATAAAGAAGAGTACTAAGGACACAGGCTTGATAGACAAGGACTTTTGTTTTGGCAGTAAGCTTCCTGTTCTCCCAGACTCTTTTTCTTAACCTGTTCATTGTTGTTGCTGCCTTACCAATCCGGATGTTGATTTCCTGATGTAGGGATAGTTTGCTATTTACCACTGATCCTAGATATGTAAAATGGTCTACCATCTCTAGTTCGGCGTTGTCAATAAAGATTGATGGTACCCCATGTGCACCTTGTGACATAATCTGTGGTTTCTTTTTGCTAATTGTTAAACCAAATTCAGAACAAGCACTGGAGAATGCAGATAGTAGACATTATAATTCTTCCTCAGAGTGGGTCATAACTGCAGCATCGTCTGCAAAAAGCAACTCTCTGATCAGTACCTCCTAATTTTGGTCTTGGCCTTCAATCTCTGAGCATTGTAGAGGCCGCCATCTGAGCATGAGTGAATGTATATACCACCATCCTGGTCACGAAAGGCATATTTCAGAAGAAGTGAAAAGTATATTCCAAAGAGGGTGGGAGCTTGCTTAATTCCACTGTTGATTTCAAACTCTTCAGAAGTTGCACCATCAGACTTGATTACACCCTTCATGCCTGTGTGGAACGATTCCACAATGGACAGAAGAGTTGGTGGACAGACAATCTTCTTTAGTGCCTTGAACAGGCCCTCACGACTGACCAAATCAAATGCCTTTGTGAGGTCGATGAAGGCAATAAACAGTGGTTGATTCTGTTCACGGCATTTTTCTTGCATTTGTCGCAAATGAAAATATCATATCAATGGTAGACCGGCTCTATCGAAAGCCACACTGTGATTCGGGGTAGACTTGATCTCCTAGGACTTGGAAGTCTATGCAGAACAATTCTGGCAAATACTTTTCCAACAATACACAGAAGTGAGATACCCCTATAGTTGTTGCAGTCGCTCTGATCACCCTTGTTCTTGTACAGTGTTATGATGCTTGAATCTTTTAAATCTTGTGGGACTTGTCCTTCTCGCCACCATAGTTCTATTAGCTGGTGGATCTGTAGAGTGAGTGTGTCTTGCCCACTCCTGATAACCTCTATTGGAATCCCATCCTTACCTGGAGAATTGCCAGATACAAGTTCATTTATAGCAAATTTAACTTCTGTTATGGTGGGAAGTGTGTCCAGGTAGTCAAGAGTTGGCAGAGCCTCTATGGCACTGAGGGCATCATCCGCTAGTTTGGTCTCAACCCTTGCAACAACCAAAGAATGATCCGTATCACAGTCAGCACTGTGGTAACTTCGAGTCAATGATATATGGTTCAGATGTTGTCTCCGTGAGATGATGAAGTCCAGCTGGTGCCAATGGCCGGATCTTGGATCTTTCCATGTGACCTTATGCAGCTCTTTTGTTTTAAAAAAAGGAGTTTGTAATACATAGGTCATTTCTGGTGCAATGCTCCAGCAGCCTTTGCCCATTTTCATTCATGCTACCGATGTTGTATTTTCCAAGGCACCCTGGCCATGAACTCGAGTCCTTGCCCACACGAGCATTGAAATCACCGAGCATATAAATGTAGTCAGATTTTGGAACTGCCCTGATCACAGAGTCTAACTCCTCATAGAACGAATCCTTCACATCATCAGAGGAATCGAGTGTCAGTGCATATGCAGAATAATGGTGGCAAAACCACAAGAGCTTGCCAAGCGCAGGCATAATAGTTTTTGATCTCCTGATCCAATCCTCCTGATGGATTTTCAATCATTCCCAGTAGCAAATTCTTCACTGCAAAGCCCACACCGTATTGCCTTTTTTCTGCCTGCCCTCTACCCTTCAAAAAAAAAGGTGTAATTGTTTCCCCTGAGTGACCCTTCCTCAGCGAGGCGAGTCTCCTGCAGGCCAGCAATATCAATGTTAAGACGATTGAGGTCAGCATCAATCACAGCCGTTTTTCTCACAACGTCAATATTGGTCAAGTCAGTGGAAAATCCTGGACACATGGTTCTCACATTCCAGGTTGCAAGCCGTAGTTTGAGGTTTCTATTTTTATTTTTATTTGTACCTGGTGCATTGGTTTTACAGCCCACGATTCAGATTTTGTCCTAGCCCCAAGCACCCATTGAAGCAGGTGGATCAGCACCCAATTGGCCAGGGGCTGCCCAGCTTGAGGCGGGCGGTAGCTGATCAGTGACACCTGTAGGTGTCTCCCACTGTCAGAGGCAACGCGTGGCGCCCCATGTCTACGCCAATTGACAGGGACTTTTAACCAGTAACAGTTGCCTTTCGCTTTGATTCCGAGACCGGTTAAGACCAGGGATGGAGTTATTGCCTCTCCATAACACAAAGCCTGGGCTAAAATATAGAGATCATGTGTTGCCCATGCAGCATGATCCCTCTCTCAGCCTGCCTAGTTAACTCCAGAGGAAAGGTAACACCTCTACATCTGGAACAAGACAAGCTGCAGAAGCTGCCGGATCAGCAAAGCAATGCTCTAACTGTCTGCCTGTCAGAGCTTCGATCCTAGACCAGCCGCCAACCAAGGCTTAGGGCCTGGTCTGCCCTGCCATGATATTTTGTCTTTAGGTTGTATTTCCTTGCACCAGGGTAAGGCTTGTACCCTCCCAATTGCGCTCTTCCGCCCGAAGCCGTTGGCACAATGTGGGGTGTCGGGTTTGGTAAGCGTCGCCCATCGTTCGGCACTAACAGAAAGCAGGTTAGTTAGTTAGTTAGTTAGTCGATAGATCATCCTCATTGCACATCGAACCATTCAGTCCATAAGTGCTCGGATCCCCTCCTCAGCAAATCCCGCAACGTGTAGCGGCTAACTGCGCCAGTTCTGTGTTGGTTTATAAATCTTCTTTGGCTTCCTGCGTAGTGTTCTTGTTTGGCCACCCCTCTTTTAATTTGCTGCTCTCGCAGTCTGGCCATTGTTGTAGATTCACAGTCATCACTTGGTTCTCGCAAAAGTCTTACTTCTCGTAGAGCATTCAGAATGTCGGCCTGGTCCATGGCGCTTCCGCCCTCCACAGTAGCCTCACCTGCGAGCTTGTCAGCCCGCTCATTTCCTTGTACTCCCGCATGCCCTGGCACGAAGATGAAACTAATCTTTGCCAGTCGTGACCGCTCCAGAGGCAGCAACCATTCTCTTCGGATTCTCTTCTTAACAGAAAGCAGGTAGTACCGTCTACTGTCATATGGTAGCTCAGTCATATCTAAGACCTGACTCTTTTTTTTTATACTGCTGCATTGGTTATGTGTAATATTTGATATCTACCTAAGTATTTTGGTTTTCTATTTGTCATTTCTAAAATAGATTGCTGAACAATACCGGACAAAATGTTTACTGTGTATGTGCCAAACATATGTCATTTGTTGTAGATATACGTTCCATGGTAACCACATCTTCATTATTGGTATCAGTATGAAAATCTAAGCTCATGCATTATATTTCTATCGTCATTTCAAATTCATATCTTTAAAAGGTGAAAAAAATAATCAATTAATTATCTCTGATATCTATTTCTGCATGTGTCTGCTTAGGAAAGCAATAGACAAACTTTCATTATGCGGCATTTGCATGAATGATTTGTATTACATTTTTTTGGTCGAAGAATTATAGTCTTTAATGACAATTTTCTTGTCTCCTTCATCACTATCAAGTGCCATGCTGGCATGGGTAATTGTGTTTCTTCACATCCTGCGATCTCCCACAGTTTGCATCAATTCATGTACTGGCACCTTTCTGTATCATAACAAAAGGCTATTAACAGTCTTCTCTTGCTGTCTTCATCTATCTCTCTTTCCAAATATCTCCCTAATTGTCACAACATGTTATAATTTATCTCATTCCAAAATGTGGCTAAAAATGATGAATGCCTCTTTATGATGTGTGTGATAAGTTATTTTGTTTCTTCAATAATCTCAATCTGTCAATAATTCTTTTTGGTTGTCCAAGACATTTGGAGCACTCTTCTGTAAAAACACATCTTTGTGAACTCTTTAAGGGATTTCTTTACTTGTTAACTTATTGTTTACTCTCCCTCAATCTAAAAAAATAACAAAAAACACACATCTCATAATGAACATACCATCTTCACAGTTTTTATAAATATATACATAACTGCAAGCTAAGGAAAGCTTTAAAATTAACATTTGTATGTCCCTTCTGTCAGAAGAACATCAAACTGCATGCTTCTTATTTATTGTTCTAATTTATTTAATACTGTAACAAAATATTCCAGCATCACTCACCTCAATTCTACCACCCTTATTGTGGTGAAACATATAGTATCCATCAGGGAAGACATTTATGTTGGTTCCATTGCCAAACACAGTGAGATTCTCAGATGTAGCAGTGTTGAATTCAACTGTGGCAAAAGCAGGACACTCAACTTTGATAAATTTCATTGTCTGAATATAGTTCCTTGGACTTGGAGATTCAGCTTGTGAGGGAAATAATAAAAAATAGAATTTGCAGTTGCCTTAAAGCAAATTAAATTACATCCAAGGTACTTTCTAAATTATATCAAATGTACCTGTTGAAGGCATTTTAAGAAAGATACAAGTACAACACTCATTGTGCTGAGAATTGCTTCATATCATGTATTCTAGGAGAACAAAATTAATAATCTTATTAAATGCTTACTGAAAACAAAAAATTCTCTCTCTCTCTCTCTCTCTCTCTCTCTCTCTCTCTCTCTGTCCCTCTCTGTGTATTTCTCACACTCTGTTTTCACTTACACACTCTCTCTCAGTCATGTCCACCCTTCTCTTGCACTCTCTTTTTTTACTCTCTCACTCACAGACTATCTCAAATACATTCTTTCACACACACAAATTCTCTTTCTCACACACACACACACACACGCATGCATGTATGCACGCACACATGCATGCGCACACACATTCTCTCTCTCTTATACACACACACACATACTCTCTTACACACACTCATACTAACCTTCTATCTCACACATATTCTCACTCTCACACTCTCTCAAATACACTTACACACAATTTCTCTCACATCACATACTCCAACGCTTTCACTCTTTCCCTTACACACAAACATCATTTCAGTCACACACACAAAAACCATACCATACATTTACAGCATTGTAATAGTTCTCCGATGCTAAATATTAACACTTGTGAATATGGAATAAACAAAATGGACAATTAATATAACATTATATAATAATCTGTTTTTAGCAATCTAGAACAAATTAAGGTTATGGAGTGGCATACAAAGAATAGACTTAAAAGAATATAAAGACACAAATGTTTCTGAAACCATTTAGTTTTAAACTGTTTTAAAAAGAGCAGCCTGAAAAATAAAAACTGCTTGTTGACAATACATATAGCTTAACTGAAAAATTGGCCTGAGCTACGCCAAACTGTTCACAATTTCATATTCCACAGATCTTAAAGAATAACAGACTTTTGTTTGGATTGTTTACTCCAGAGACATCTAAAAGTTGAGCCGTGCCCCACAGTGAAGCTGAATAACTTGGAGTTGCAATCATATTACCAACTCTCATGATTATATAGATATTATGGAGTCTCAGCAGAGCAGTGAAAATTACTATGGCCTACACCTGCTCCATTTGAGGACAAAGTCTATGAAGATGTCAACAAGCTCTAGTTGACGGCAGTTTTCTTTAAATATATTCAGGTTGAGATCTGAAGATGTACCAAGATGAAGGAGAAGCAGAAGGAGGAGAAGGAGAAGAGGGAAAAGTACCTATTGATTTTATAGCTGTGGGGGGAGGGGAAGAGGAGGTCTGACAAATGTCTTCTGATTAAAATGGGTTTTGAATTAAAATAGTTTGAAAAGTCCATCAGCAAAGACCATCAATAAAAGATTGGTCTAATATCAACAGCTGCCATTTGTAAATAAATATGAAAGCAAGCAATTTGACATTTCTAAATACTTAACCACATTATTAGCAATAGGTTTATTTGTCTATTGCTTTTAGCTGTTATAATAATATAAAGTATCAATATAAAATTCTGCAAACTCTAGCGAGTATTTTAAAATATAAAATTTGTGGAGCTGTTCAAAACAAAAATTAAACAAGCCACAGAAATATGAATATCACTCACCTTCATCTAACACAGTAATGTCCTTGTAGTATGTACTAATACGTGTGCCATCAGCATGTTCAACAATAGTACCACCGTCTGGGTACGTAATTACCATCACATGATCATCACGAGTGCACATAATCTGGTAGTGAGTATAGCAGGTAACAGGAAGTTATGAAATATGTAAAATGAAACACCAATGTGACTTCTGCAAATGTTAGTTAAGGAGAAGGCAAGCAAGAAAGCACAAATTAAATTACTAATTGTAAAACTGTGACTATAATGCAATGATAAGCCATACATGTACGACACTCATGATATACACACAGTTTGATGACAGACGACTACTAGTTGCCATGGAAACAGTGGTCATACAGTATTGTAATGATCTGTTTTTAAGTTATGAACTTATTTCTTTCTTTCAAGTTAAGATAATGTAAGTTGAGAGATTATATTTCAACACATTTTAAAACTTTCATCTTAAAAGATGTTTGATATCTTTAGTAGATTTCCTTTTGCAGAAATTGTAAACATGCATTTCAAAAAGTAACACATTTTGACACAGTAATAGAACGATCAAAATTGTAAATAACACTTATTGAAAAATTTTTAAAGTTGTTTGACAAAAGTGATTGAAACAGAGCAAAACATCTGAATTAAGCAATGTGGGAACTGGTGTATATGTGAAAAAAAGAGAGACATTTTAATGTTAGTTTTTATATAATCAACAAATGCATGAGAAACTTTTAACATTCTAGCCATGATGAAACCATTAAAATGTTTTCTTACCCGAAGCTGAATATGTCTCCTTACACTAAGTTGAAGATGTCTACTTACACTAAGTTGAAGATGTTGTCTACTTACACTAAGCTGAAGATGTTGTCTCCTTACACTAAGTTGAAGATGTCTACTTACACTAAATTAAAGATGTTGTCTTCTTACACTAAGTTGAAGATGTCTTCTAGCACTAAGTTAAAGATGTTGTCTCTTTACAGTAAGTTGAAGATGCTGTCTTCTAATACTAAGTTGAAGATGTTGTCACCTTACAGTAAGTCAAAGATGTTGTCACCTTACAGTAAGTTGAAGATGTTGTCTCCTTACACTAAGTTGAAGATGTCTACTTACACTCAGTTAAAGATGTTGTCTGATGTCTACTTACACTAAGATAAAGATGTTGTCTCCTTAAATTAAGTTGAAGATGTTGTCTCCTTACACTAAGTTGAAGATGTTGTCTCCTTACACTAAGTTGAAGATGTCTACTTACACTCAGTTAAAGATGTTGTCTGATGTCTACTTACACTAAGATAAAGATGTTGTCTCCTTAAATTAAGTTGAAGATGTTGTCTCCTTACACTAAGTTGAAGATGTTGTCTCCTTACACTAAGTTGAAGATGTCTACTTACACTCAGTTAAAGATGTTGTCTGATGTCTACTTACACTAAGATAAAGATGTTGTCTCCTTAAATTAAGTTGAAGATGTTGTCTCCTTACACTAAGTTGAAGATGTTGTCTCCTTACACTAAGTTGAAGATGTTGTCTCCTTACACTAAGTCAAAGATGTTGTCTCCTTACACTAAGTTGAAGATGTTGTCTGATGTCTACTTACACTAAGATAAAGATGTTGTCTCCTTACACTAAGTTGAAGATGTTGTCTCCTTACACTAAGTTGAAGATGTTGTCTCCTTACACTAAGTTGAAGATGTTGCTTCCTTACAGTAAGTTGAAGACGTCTCCTTACACTAAATTGAAGATGTTGTCTTCTTATAGTAAATTGAAGATGTCTTCTAACACCAAGTTAAAGATGTTGTCTCTTTACAGTAAGTTAAAGATATTGTCTTGTTTTCTTACACTAAGTTGAAGATGTTGTCTCCCTATAGTAAATTAAAAATGTCTCCTTACATTAAGTTGCAGATGGCAGATGACTTCTTACACTGCATCTTCTTGAGTTATGGCCACAAGCTTTTTCTTCTCAAGCTGTGATATCTATCATAAAGATTTCTATATCAAGTCTCACTTGTGTGTCTCTATGAAACGTGGCTGCAAACATCCAATTTTTTTAAAAATTATCATTGACCAGTTGCCCATAGAGAATGCATGCCCCGGGAAGGTTAACTCAGTCAACAAATGCCCGCAGAAGTCGGATGTGTCTGCCTAACGGCGCCAGAACGCAGCTCTGCTGTAAACAGGCACAACGCAGTCACATCCAAGAAAAAAAAATCTGGATGAACGCAGAAGAAGAAGAAGAAGAATGCATGCGTCCGTCTGGCATGTGGCATACATGACCAATCCATCACATTCCACGCTGTTAAAGAAACATGCATGCCGATTTCACCAGCATATGAGAGCACTTCAGCATTAGTTACTCTGTCCTTCAAAGTGTGTGTGTGCACCTGCATGTGTGCATATCACAGTGTGTGTGTTTGTGCATCTGTTGGGTGTCTGTATGTGTGTGGGTATGGTGGAAAAGGGATGGGGAACACTGATAACACAGAACATGGAGCACAACAAACTGATGTTGTTGAACTATAATATTTGAAAAAAAAGTGCTAAGAAGAATATTTGTTTATTTCAAAGATAGTAATGCTAATAGTGGAGGATAAGAATAAACATAGAACATATGCACACGTATAACCACCAATCAACTGTCAATGTTATAATGCCATGACATCTAATAGAATAAAATGACCTGGTCATTCTGAGTGAAAAATAAAACATACACATGTGCATGCACACACATGTATACCTGCATGAGCGCACACAGGAGAGAGAGAGAGAGAGAGAGAGAGAGAGAGAGAGAGAGAGAGAGAGAGAGAGAGAGAGAGAGAGAGAGAGACAGACAGACAGACAGACAGACAGACAGACAGACAGACTGGTGCCAGGTCTATGAAAAGAAGCTGAATGTAGTGGACTGGAGTGACATCATTAGGATAGGTAGAACGGAAATATATTATGTTAGGCTACATTCAGGAGGTGATTATATTTATTCAAATGCAGGCTAAACTCAAATGTCATAATTATGTGGATTTTGACAGTAAGTGCTAGCAACTTCTCCCCTCATGTTGACAAGACAATTTTCATCTACCTGTTTGGTTTCAGGATCGCAAGCAACACATACAGGTAGAGGAGTCAGCTCCACAATATTTCCAGTGTCTTTCATGATCTGTAAGCGCTCACCATTCGGATATGTTATTGTCCAGTGGGGACTGAGAGTCTTAGATGATTGTCCAGTAGCTTCACCGTGTCCCTTACCTCTTTGTCCCTTTTTTGCTGGAAATCAAAGAACTTAAAATATACAGTGTTTCTTAACTGTAAAATGTACACATATATTCATTCAATCATTCATTCAGTAGCATGCCCTTTGCAGAACCTCGCTCCTATAACAACTTTCCGGAAAACTTCTCGATCATCCTATTATGTTTTCTATCATGGTTGTTAGGGTTTCTTGACAAGTTTTGCAGAAGGTAGTTTGCTGTTGCTATCCTTCTGGGCGGTGACTGTACTAGTCGGTGGCCATAGCCATTGTCTTTACTGATGAGATCATCTGCTTATCGCCGTACAGTGCAGAGCATAACCAACAACAATCTGTGGCCTGCTTTCAAACTCTATCCACCACATGCTTCCATGGCTTCAGGTAACCCTGATGGAGGAGGGGGCTGCTAAATGGGTACTCCACCTTGCCAAGTGTTTCCCATAGATTAGCAGAGGAAAGGAGGCGTCTTACATCGCCTTTGATACCCATGCCCCGCTAATCACACACACACACACACACATATATATATATATATATATACATATATATACTGTGAATTGATACCATAAATCTAATTACAATCTGGATTTCACATCTCTTGCATGAGCAAGACAAACAATGACAGCAAACTAAAATCATTATGTTATCTCAAACAAGATGTAAAATACAGTTGAGGTGGTGTACATATAAACAAGTAAAGTTAATGACCTTTTTCACAAGCTGAACAAAATGGGTTTATGGTTTATCAAGTAAAGGACCCCCTTTTCACATGATGAACTTAATGGGTATATGGTAAGTCAAGTAAAGGAGCCCCTTTTCATTAATAAAAAACTGCAATGGTCTGTGATGTGATAGAGCAATCACATTTGATAGGCCTGATGCATGGGGAATAGGTGGCCAGTATTTTCCTCTGTTGCCAGGTGTTAAACTCTCGCCCAACCATGCTCGTAACATTATCAGCACAGCCCCCCTATTGACTACACCCTTTCATGCCATGAGTATATTTGGTATATAGTACCATCTACATATTATTAGACCAGTTGACACTTGTCACATAAAGCAGTCAATATTATGCTGGCGGCATTTATTTCCCAGATTTCCTGGTATCAATTTTAGGTTAGATCAACTTGATCACCCAGGTCAATGAAATCCAATCCCTGCCTTGATTCAAACACATGACTGCCAGGCCAGCAGGCAAGAATGCTAGTCACTGCACCACTGCAGCTTTAATAGGGTATATGGTCCCCCAGCCCCATATTTTTGGACCACTGGGAACTCAGTGGGTGATGAGATCAATATCACACCTGCCACCATCTCTTCCCAGAAGATGTTCAGGTTCTCCATTTAGGCTGGGTCGACCTGAAAGCTCTGATCAAGGGGAAAAAAGAATACTGCCTCATGGGAAATTTAAACATAGTGTCAGCAGGCAATAGACCTGGTTACTGTGCTTCCACAGATATCTGGTATACATATGAAGCCAGTCAATTGATTAGTATAGGATCAACATCAAACTGCTCAGAGTAAGCCAGCAGGTGTGCTGTCCCCTTCAGCAAATGTCACAGTGTGTATAAACTGGTCATTCCGATAAGACACCATTGTAAACAGTGTGAATTCATCTGTTTTACAGAGGAACAACACTTACATTCAAAAACAATAATCTTTAGAAAAGGTTCTTTCATCTGTTGCTGTGTCTTCATGTAACAGCCAATTGTTGAGTATTCCCATTGTCCATAGTTAGTGTTCTCATAACCTGTGCTCACAATGTCAAGATATGAGGTCTGCTCAAAGAGTATCAGGTCTTTGATGGGAAAAATACAATTTTTCACTTGGAGGTTTAAAACATGAATCCAGTTCAAAGTACTCCCACTGGGACTGTACACACTATACCAGCAGTCCTGTCATTGGTGGAAGCATTTCAGGAAGGACTCTTTGGGAACAATGTACAGCATGGCTGTCATGTTCAGCATAATATCTTCTAGAGACTCAGATTGGGCCCCTTTTGGCAGCATTTCAGCTTGCAGAACAGCAAAGGATCTCCAGGAAATTTATCACGAGAGTAGGAAACATGACAAACCAGAGGAATATTGTGTTTGGCCAAGAAGTTCTGAATCGGTTGCAAATAATGTGTATATATAGACCTACTGGTAACAGGAACTTGACAGTACCATCATGACAATGCACTCACCCAAGCTTCAGAAGCAGACATTTGACATACTTTGAACAAATTGTGGGAAGTGGTAAAAATTACAACAACTGGAAACTTGGAGGGAAAAAGAAACAAGGAAAGAACTGCAGAGATTTTAGACTTCCTAACAACATGACAAGGAGGAACATTGATAACACAAATGATTGGCAAATGCAAGTCAGGAGACTGTACAAACATGACCAATGCCATACATACAGCATGGCTGTATGAAGAATTCAAGATGATATCAGAATCATTTGACGGCATAAAATTAATGACTAATTTGCTTGTGTAAGGTAAGTTTGTGACATCATAAAGTAAACTGCTTTGCACTGTTTCATCAAGCCTGTGGCTCAGAATGTCTGACTTCGACACACATTTTTTTTTTCAGGTTTGTTATCATAAAGTAAACTGCTTTGCACTGTTTCATCAAGCCTGTGGCTCAGAATGTCTGACTTCGACACGCATTTTTTTTTTCAGGTTTGTTATCCTTAGTCTTTGGCTGTCCTCAATCTACCTACAAGGCAGCAGGTATTTATATATCCACATCTGCTTCCTATCCCTTGACCTGTCCAGAATGGGACACCCTAGCTGGCATACTGCTGGCATGGCTTTACCAGTAGCTGGAATACTGCTGGCATGGCTTTTGGGGTCATTGAAACACACAAGCTACTGGACCACTTCAAAATGGTGACACTGACAGAGAAGAGGTCAATTTGAAATTGTAAAACTTGTTTTCATTACCTCTGGATAAATGCTTGGTAACATGAGCTGCTGAATCAGGCCTGCCATAATACCAGGTGCCTGTGTAGACACTAAGGGTACCATCTGAACCCAAGACCTAAAGACATTGAGTAAACGTTCATTAACTATTCTTGAAACTTGCTAACAAATTTCAAAATGAGAAGATTAACTGATTCAATGCTAAAGGATACTAATTCGCCAAATGTGACTGCCCATTTGGACAGAAGAACGATATATCGCCATATTAGGACCATCATGTTATTTGCTTTGGTTTGCTGTATCTTCAGCAATTGTAATGCTCAGTGAACGGATATTAACATTATAATTCTTGTTCATTTGATTGTGACATGTCTGGTCCAAACCTACATTTTGTTTGGCACTGAATCAGTTAAATGCTAAAAAAACATGTGTGTTGACAATATTTCTAACTATATCCTTAGCATTCATTGACAAATAGCAATCCACATGAAAGACAAGATTTACATGGAAAACTCCAAGATGCAGCACAAAAGACATCCAGTTTAAGGAACAATAGTAGCCAAAGCACAAATTAATACAGTGGGCAGAGTAATTGTACCTGAGAAAATATACATTGCAAGTACTGGAACAAGGTTTGATGTCATTTGTAATGGATTACATTCACTGCACACAGTATCTTCATAAGTGCTCCAGTCTCCTCCGTAGATCACAGAAGGAGAATCTTGGCACAGCACACAAATTTCACAGCATCAGCAAGGATCCAAATATGTATATAGCGGATTCACACATGATGTACATTTATTTTGGATGTAACTTTTCTAACTTAGTGATAAAAACTCTGGAGCAAGCATGACAGGGGGTTTCTGATCATCAAAAGTCCCCCTTCTCAGAATATTTCGGCCTTTTACCTTCTTAACACTCTCTAGCCCGCCCAGGTCCTGACTCCGGGTGTCTTTCCCATGCCGTGTGTTCGAGACATTTGGTCTTTTGCATTAAACTTGCGTTGGCTTGTGTTGTTCCTGTGAAATGTCTGCTCTTAAGCCATTCTTCCCTCAGAGAGAAGAGCCTTATGCACCCTCTGTCGTCTCTGCACCGACGCTTGCTTGCGCCGATGTTCGTCTTCATTGCCATGTTCCTTCTTTGTACCCCATTCATGGCATCACACTCAAGGAAGCCGGCTCTTCCTCTGGGTTCCTCGGCCCCTCTCTTGGTCTCTGCTGTGAAGTGCAGTCCTCGCAAGACAACTACCATCATGGCATGGAGGCTGGACTTCAACCGACATTTACCTGACTTGGTAACTGCTATCGTATGGCGATTTGGCCTCACTGAACAGTCCAGTTCTTAGATGTACTCCCCTCACTCGGAGGGAAGGCTATAGAGTCAACACGAGACAGAACAAGTTCTAGCTCTTAACTGAGAGACTGGCTGTGATGTTAGTTGCCCTGCAGTTACAGAGAGAAACGTTAACCATATTACTGTAGGGACTTGTCCCACTCTATATTTTGGCTATTCCACAACCGGCACAAGGCTTTTGTGACTGCCCTCATTCTGCTTGAGCCAGAGACAGATGTTATAAACTCTGATCTACTCCGCCACCAAGATAAACTTGAAATAGGAAATCAAGACGAAGGATTATTGCACTGAGAACATTCACACATACGATGGATGGATCAGAATAAAACTCAATAGTCAGAGCAGCAGAGGGCTTGAAAACGATGGAGAAATGCTGTTGACATGGTAAAATTAATAACCCGATACACCTCCTACAGTGTGGCGCTATCATCATTTGGAGGCAACAAGTTTTAATCTCGTTTTAATCAATTGTTATGGACAAAGGCATTTCTAGTTCTATTATTATCTGGTGTTTTCAATGTGTCACATCCAGTGCCAGCATCTTTTTGTCACCACTTGATTCAATGATATTTGTTTTGTTTATTTAGTATGAGTTCTACATTGGTGATTCTATCATACCATTTCAGTGATGTTACATTATCTTTTTATTATCTGTTTGCTCATTACTTCATTACTCTACTGTATTATTACAACATAAATGCCCTACATACTTCTACTGATCCATCAACCATGTTCTTGATGACATTGCCATCTGCAGTGATGACCCGAGACACCTCAGACTGGATGTATTTATTACGAGCACTCTCACAGCTCTGCAAGCCACTGGTTTTAAATGGGTAGCTTTGTCTGACCATCAGATGTCGGGCTTGTGTGGAGTTCTCCCCACCTGAGAATCAAACACAACAGAAATTACTCTAACATAAATATTCTAAACAAACAGACAGTTTATGTGTGCAGTCACAAATCTTGTGGGTATTATTTCCCATGGGAGACACTACTGGCCTTTAATTTGAAAAGTGCCTAGTCTAAATCCAATTGTGGATAACTTGAGAAAATAAGCATTTGTCAGAGTCTTGCATAACACAAGACAAGTAGCTCGTTTTCTGGCAAGTGTGAAGTAATATCAAACTATCAAATCACACGAAGTGAATATCCGAAAGTATTATTCACACGTTTTATTGACGCGCCGCATTTATCATCGCACAAACATCGCGCACTGACAATCCATAACAGTCATTATAGCATGAACAATATCACTACAATACATAATAATACATGCAAGCAATAAACATCTCACTTACAGTCAAACTATACAAGCGTTTGAACCAGTCTCCCACTGTCATACAGGCTAGCTCTCAAGGCAGATTCAAACTCAACTCGCATTCCCTTGCGACCTGTCCGTTCAACGATCTAAGCCCGTCTGCCAGTTCTGGCGTCCTACACGCTTACACGCACACGTCAGCTGGTGTCCCCTGCACGGTTCACGGGGTGAACTCAATTGCTGTGCGTGGCTACCTATCCGGGCGTCGGTAACGACGCCGCGTTCTCTCTGCCATGTTTAACATTACTCAGGGTTAGAGAAGCAGACAAAGCTGCATGACATAGTCCAGCATGAGTCCAGCAGCATAATACGCCACATGGCATGGAACCTTTTTTTTTTTTATAGAGCCTATACCTTTGTACGTATGTGAAACATGGACAATAAGCAGGCAAGCTGAGAAACATCTAATGGCAGAGGAATGTGGTTTCTTACGAAAATGCACAGAATACCAAAGATGGACAAAACAATGAGGCAGTATTTCCAGAAAATGATGAAAACCATAAATTTAATAGAAAAATTAGACATAGACAATCAAGGTTTCATTAGAAAACAGCAAGTGAAATGGTTCGGCCATATAAAATAATAATTAGGCTACCAACTAACAGTGGAACCAGAAGAAGAGGCCAACCATGTAAACGATGGACAGAGAGGGAATAACAGATTCGGAAATCTTGATATATTCAGCACATCAATGTGGACTCTCCCACTGTTTATGCTTCACAAGATACAAAAAGAACAAGATGAGATGAGATGATGAATCAAAATTATTTGGACACATTTTGAGGAGAAATAAACTTGAAAAATTAATGACAGCTGGAAAACGTGATGGGAAAAGAGCATGATGTACACAAAGAGATAAATACCTAGATGACATTCTATGCTTATTGACATAGAATGTGATAATGGTGATTTTAACTGTTAAACTGAAACGCAGGCACTAACCAGCCACACTCTGCAGGAAATATTTTACAGCCAGTCCATCAGGGCAAGTCACATGCAGTTCCTGGAACTCCTGTTTTGGAGCTGCAGCAATCTTCATTTTAGATATCTCAGTTTCTTCAGGAATCATCTAAACATTGAATACTCAAATAAACACATGCTTCTACTGCATTTTTCATTATTCAAAATAGCAGAAATGAACTCTAAGCATGCATGATGAAAATTAGGTTATAGCATCCTAATTCTGGTGACAAGAAAGATCTTGGCTGCAGCAGGATATGACAAGATAAAATTAAAGACAAAGGTATGTCAAGATCCTGTAGAGAAAAATACAAGCACAAACACCTGCACACATCTCACAAGATCTCAGGTTAGGGGAACAGAAATCAACATAGACAGAAGTCACACACCAGCCCTTTGCCATCCCTCTTTTTATCTCATCTCACCTCATCTCATCATGTTCCTCTTGTACCTTGCGGTGTCGAGGTGAAGTATAAACAGCGAGAGCATGCCCACTTATGGGCTTCATGTACTGATATTCCCATGTGTCAAAGACTTAGGAGAAAGCTCTAAGCTAAGGAGAGCTAAAATAGAGCTTAGGAAGAGGGCAAGTGACGTAACAGGATAGGAGACCAGACAGAAGAGACACCATTGCTATTAATAGCTATAACGGGACACACTTGTGTCAACAAGGAGGGCAACCAGTGCAGATGAGCTGGAGTTACCCAACAGACTGGGGAACCCAGTTCACGAGGTAGGACCAAGTAACTTTGGTCAACACAGCCCAGTGCCCAGCACGTAAACCAACAAACGCACGCTGAGCTAATTGCCTGTGGCTGAACACGCCACGCTCAGCGAGCTCAGACAAAGACCTGGACGGCGTAGGAATCAGACGTGTATCCGCTAGGGATACTTTGTTATTGTTAAGGACAGTATAATAGTTATATAGTTTAGCTTAGCTTCAGTAGTTGTAATATTAATATCATCTCCTCATTCCATCTTATCTTCATCACATCCTATGATGTTTAATACCGTTGTGGTATTCCGCTCGTGGAGCTATTGTATGATCAGCTCCGAATAAAAATGTATCCTTTTGCAAATAATACGAGTTGTCACTTTCGTGTAGTGCAAAAGAAGGGAATCCTTGTATGCCTGTCGCAAGTGAGTTGCTGACACCATGGACTCTCATGTTATTCCCTGCATCCATCTTTTACATGGTTGGCCTCTTCCTCTGCTTCCCTCTGGTCTGTACATCATTGCTTGTTGTGGTATACTGTTAATTGGTAACCTTCTTGCATGGCCAAAACATTTGACTTGCTGCCTTCTAAGAAAATCTAATGCAGCTATAACCCCCACTTTAGTCCTGATTTCTTCATTTCTGATCTTATCTCTTCTTGATACATTGAGTATTCTTCTCAGGAATCTCATTTCTGTTGTTGTGATTTTTCTTTTCTCTTTTTCTGTCATTGTCCAGGTTTGACATTGGTAACATAGAGTTGGTAGGAAAATTGTGTTTTAAAGTGCTTTCTTAGTAGTTATTGATACATATTTGTTTTTTAGTATTGGTGCCATTTGTCCAATGAGTTGGTTTGCCTTATTGCATCTATTTTCGATCTCATCTTCTGATTTGCCATTTGATGATATTATACTTCCTAGGTACTTGAAACTCTTTACTTGTTTCAAGGGATGTTCGTTTAGGTGAATCGTTGTTGCTTTTTCTTCTTTAGTTACAGTCAATACCTCTGTTTTACTTGTACTAATTTTCATGTTATGTTCCCTACACATTTCGTTTAGACTATTCATGTGGTCTTATAATTCAGCTTCTGATTTTGCTGTTAATGCTTGGTCGTCAGCAAACAGGATTCTCAAATGGTTAGATTTGCAGATGGTACTTCTTCTGTGTTCTCATCATGCGGTGTTCTTGCAGTCTCTGTTTGGCTGATTTCTTTACATATGTTGTCTATATATGTTATAAACAAGAGAGGGGACAGGACACAACCTTGTCGTACTCTGGATCTTATGGTGAAGGGTTCTGAGTGTCCTCCAGTTGCTCTCACTATGCATTCACTGTTGTTGTATAAGCTTCTACATAGGTTTGTTAGATGTGTACTCACTCCATATTCTTTAAAGATTTCCCACAGCTTGTTTCTATCTACTCTATCAAATGCCTTTTCTTGGTCGACAAAGGCTAAGTAGAGTGTTTCATTGAATTCGATTGATTTTTCTATAAGTTGTCTAAGAGCAAAAATGGCATCTGTGCATCCTTTGTTTTTCCTAAATCCAGTTGTGTTTCGCTGAGCTGGGGTTCTATGAGAGTTCGTAATCTTTTCTCAAGAATTTTGCTAAATATTTTTCCAGTATGACTCAACAGTGAAATGCCTCTGTATTGTGTGCAGTCTCTTTTGCTGCCTTTGTTTTTCCAAACTGGGATAATTATGATGTTTCCCAAGTCTTGTTGTGTCTGTTGTTCTACCCAAACGTGGTTGAATAGTCTACGTAGCCATGCTGTTCCTTCTTCTCTTGCTGCTTTAATTTGGTATTTCATCTTGTCCTGGTGATTTGTTCAATGGGGCTAATCTGATAGCTTCTATAATTTCTTCTTTCAGTATGTCTGGTTCTAGTTCTTCGGTGGCATCTGTGTCGGCTTCTTGAATTCCTGTGACATCTGATGGGATGTTGAGAAGTTGTTCGAAGTACTATTTCCATCTTATTAGGATTTGTTTTTGTTCACTTATTGGTTATCCATTGCTACTGGTACTATTGGTGTTGGAACTCTTCGCTGGCTGTTGAGGATGGAGACGGAGCGCCTATGGGAATGCCCCGATTGCTGTAATGTGGGCTCCTAAATCAGTCAATCAATCAAATCATTGGTTCTCCATTTTCGTTGTTAATTATTTCAGTTTTCCTCTATTTCCCTCTTTTTATAAATCCAAATATATTTGACTATTCATTTATGGTATGTTGTTATTTAAATTAATTTTTGTTATTAGTCATGCTTGTGTCATTCACCGACTCTGTGGCAAAGGGGTTACAGTCCCGCATACCACATTCAAAACACAGCTGCAGGTGATTTGACTGCAAACTGCCTTGCGTTGGTTTTCATACAATGGTATGAGTGTCAGTTGTTCAGAAAGCAATTGCAAACTACTGAATGTAAACCTGCCAAGAAATCACAAACAGTAAAAAAAAATTCTGGAGTTCACTGCGACATCCTATAAAGGATATGCAACTAACTTTCATGTCATTCATGAAAAAGATTATTACAACTGGAAATTCGGGCATGTATGGTGTGTTTATTATTTACTTTTCTAAGTTATTTAACTATTATTTTTGTTTATTTTCCCACTGTGATTTCTGTTCACCAGGCCTAGATCCTTATATGGGCTTGTAAAAGTGCTTGTTTTTTTTTTCCCTATATATTTTTGTTTCATTTCATTTCTCGAAAGTGCATTTAGAGGCAATTCATGTTAGACCAATGGTAGAAACTTGCTGGAGTGTGAATTACCATTGCTTTCTGAACAACTGGCACTCATGCAATTATATGAAAACCAATGTAAGGTGATCTGCTGCCAAATCGCCCACAGCTGTGTTTCGAATGCGGTATGCAGGATTATGATTTGCGTTCAGAACCCCTTCGTCACAGAGCTGGCTTTCACATATTTAGGCCTCTGCATAATAAAGTTGGGTGGCCTGTTCTCTTTTCACCACCTTTCCTTCAAAGAATGTTCTGGGAATTATCTGGTACTCATTATATGAGATTGTACTGACTGATTAGACAATAATTTCTGCCTTTGCATGGAACTGAACCCAGAAAACAAATTAACCACTATGTTACTCTGGCTCCTAAGAGACAATTAGTGAGTTGGAATAAAAGAAAGTAAACCAAAATCAGACAATATATGTAAATCCAATAACAAGCACAATTTTTACATAGAAAATAACTTTGAAAATAACATTACATATTTAAAAATATTTTAAACTAAACTTCGGGTGTTTTAACATGAAATGAATATTACTCCAAGTGGCTAAGAGTTAAAGATGATTAAAAACTCTATGACTGTTAAATTTTCAGCGTACTGGAATTTCCTGGCCAAAACTTTCAAAACAGACAAGACAATGTGCATACTGACAATCACCTACAAGGGACAGACCAAAGAATCATTAGAAATTGGGAAAATGTGTCAGTTCAATGTGGTTGAAATATGCCACATCTGGTGCAAAGCTTTTCTTGATAGAATTTGGAACAAATTGCAAAATACATAATGCCATAGGTTGCCAGAAGTGTTGAAATAGGTTCAGTTATGAAAAGGTTTCAGTTGATGGATAGCTAATGAGGGATTATTATTATTATTATTATTATTATTATTATTATTATTATTATTATTATTATTATTATTATTATTATTTGTGTGTGTCTTGTAGATGAAAAGGAAAGAAAATTCCTTGAAGCATAATTACCATTTAGTGCATTTAATTGTAACTATAAGGATCGTTAATTTGAAATACGTTCGTGCCGCACCGCGCGTAATTGCGTACGTTGAACATGATCATGGCATAGTCATGTGATAAGTGTTTCGGAGACTCCTGTGGGTCGTCGCTAAAATCTACTGAGTTCGTGCTTTGTGCGACGCTTTCCGTGCTGTGGAAAGAGACTGAGCCATATGGGATAAACCCGGTGCAATGAAGTTGACCCTGTCGACTTTTAAACGACATTTTTTATGTGATAAGTACTGACCAATGAATAAAAGAGCACATGCTTATCATCCCATGATGCATAGTTTCTGTTTCTGACTGTTGAGAAAATGGCTGGGTTGATCCAAAATCTGTCTAAAGAAGCTCAAAGAGCGGTGATTCAGTTTCTTTCATTTGAAGGATGTCGACCAGTGAACATTCATCGAAGAATGCAGGCAGCGTACTGTAACAAATGTGTGTCGAAGACAACAGTGACAGACTGGGCACCAATGTTTTGGAAAAGACATCAGTTCACGACAGATCTTTGATGGCCAGGTCAAGCGCATATTGTTGCAACAGAAAAAAACCATCGCCAAAATTGATGCAGCAGTACAGATGAACTGTTGTCGAAGAATACATTCGCTAGCGAAATAATTTGATGTGTCAATTGGGACAATTAAAAAGGTCGTTCGTAAGAACTGCAATATCAGAAGGTGTGTTCACAGTGGGTACCACGGATGTTGACCGACCACCAAAAAGAGGAATGCATGGGATGGTGTTTGAACCACTTGCTGCGTTACAGAGTGGAGGGTGATGAATTTCTCTTCCGCATAGTGGCAGGCGATGAATCATAGTGTCACCACTTTGAGCCGAGCAGCAAAAGAGAGAGGATGCAATGGAAGCATGCTGGGTCACCGAAAGCCAAAAAATTCAATTTATAGGTTTCCGCTGGTAAGCTTATGCTGAGCGCATTATTTTACCATGAAGGGCTATTGTTTGCCGACTTTAAAGAACCTGGTGTCAACATCAACTCTACCAACTACTTGCAAACACTAGACAAGCTGCAAAAAGCCATCAAGAATAAATGACTCGGCATGCTTTCTCGCTGTGAGATTTTGTTGCACGATAATGCTCGTCCGAATGTCGCAAAGATTGTGCAGGAAGCTTTAGCAAGGAAGAAGTAGGAAATTCTGCAACATCCAACCTATAGTCCTGATTTGTCACCATGTGATTTTCATTTGTTCTGACCTCTTAAAAAAAAGTTCTCAAGCGGCAATGAGTTCACACAGATGCAGACGTAATGAACGCGGTAAACACTTGGTTCAGTGAGCAACCACAATCCTTTTTTGCGGATGGCATTCGCAGCCTACCTAAGCAATGGGATGCTTGCCTGAATGCCTACGGCAACTTCTTCTGATCAACCCATGGTGCATAATTCATTCAAAATGAATGCTTTGTTTAATTCTACCACACCTGTTAATGTTTCTTTCATGCTTTTGTAATAAAGCCGTTGGAACGGGTTTCAAATGAATGTCCCTAATAAATATCCAATACTAAACATGACAGAAAATGTCAATAAATAATTGCACAAAAAGACAAAGAGCTAGAAACATCAAGGAGATTTACATGCAGCTGTTTTTAACAAATTCCATAAGCTAGATATTGGTATCTAACTTTGTTCATGGCACTGACAAGTTTAGAGGGTGATTAACTATTTCTGAAGAAAAACATAGTTTCAATTAAACAAGCTGACTTCAAATGACAAGAGTACATACAACATACTGTCTTATCTATTGTTCGGTATTTCCTTTGTCTGTCTTTTGCCATAGCATATTATGTATTCTACAAAATAACACACATATAAGCACAATCATGACACAACATACTTCCTGTGAAACTATTTCCCTTTCTACTTCTGGAAGTGCATTCCCTTTTGATTTGCTTGTGAGAGGCACGATGACCTGTGTTTCCATTTCAACAGCTTGGATATACACTGGTGGCTCATAAGGTTGTACTGAAATAATAAGAAAGCTTTATATATCAAAAACATTAAAAGATGTACATTAATTTACATACACTGAATTCATTAATTTCTGCCTAATATGAAATGTAAAACAACATGACTGCACTCAGGACATTCCCACATGTACTCTGTCCCCTTTTTCAATAGCCAACGAAGAGTTCTCATGCTGATGGTATTGGAACGAAGCCTCACTGAACACCCACCTGCAATTTGCTCTATGGGTTGAGTGTCATCCAGACGCTCCCTGCTGAATCATCCTCTCCACATGTAGATCCTTTGCTGCACTTTCTACTTGATCCCAGAGAGCTTTCATCATCTCCATCTTATCATAATTTAGCTCGCCACTCAAAGGAGTGGGACCCTTAAATTGCAAGTTAGTTGAGGAAAGCATGGCATCCACAAACTTTGTGCACATATGTCACTTTCAACACATTCTGCACCTAGGAACATACTGTGTGTTTACTGGTTACTAGCTTTAAAGCTCGTCGGTAGGCGTCCAGTGGTTTTGCATGTATCACCTTGTACTGGGCGGGCACGCTTTAGCAATGCTACTCTTGGCCTGCGTGTGCGTGAATAGTCCATCTATCTGATAGATATCTGGTTGATCCTGCCAGTATTCATATGCTTGTCGCTTGTCACTACCCTTGTCTTAAAGCTGAAAATTAAAGGAATTGACGAGGCTCTAGGCTACCATTTGTATTCGAGAGCCAACATATACAGGGATAACTGGCCATGGCAGCCTAATGTCCACTGCAGTCATCTTGCCATGCTCGCCACTGGAACCAGATGGACGCAGACGAAAGAGTGAGGTCGATGGAGTTGCGCAACCACTTCCTCACTATAATCCAAGTTAGTTAGTAAGTTAGTTAGTCGACAGATCATCCTCATTGCACATCGAACCATTCAGTCCATAAGTGCTCGGATCCCCTCCTCAGCAAATCCCGCAACGTGTAACGGCTAACGATGCCAGTTCTGTGTTGGTTTATCAATCTTCTTTGGCTTCCTGCGTAGTGTTCTTATTTGGCCACCCCTCTTTTAATTTGCTGCTCTCGCAGTCTGGCCATTGTTGTAGATTCACAGTCATCACTTGGTTCTCGCAAAAGTCTTACTTCTCGTAGAGCATTCAGAATGTCAGCCTGGTCCATGGCGCTTCCGCCCTCCACAGTAGCCTCACCTGCGAGCTTGTCAGCCCGCTCATTTCCTTGTACTCCCGCATGCCCTGGCACGAAGATGAAACTAATCTTTGCCAGCCGAGACCGCTCCAGAGGCAGCAACCATTCTCTTCGGATCGACCCCTCCTCTATCCTCTTGATCATGTTCATTGAGTCGCTAAGGAAACAAGCCCTAGTGAATGTCTGTGTCTCGAGCCATGTTATTGCTTTACTTACTGCCATGACTTCCATGGTCAGGCTACTTGTGGTTTCAGTGAAAGCACCAGAGTCCTCCTTCACAATTCTCCCTCTGGCCCGAGCTGTAAAGGCCCATGAGCTTCTCACATGTCGGACGACCGACCCATCTGTGTAGATGACCGCGTCACCGTCTAGCGAAATCTCAAAAATCAACGCTTGTACTTCAGCCTCAACAGCAGCCGGATTTTCTTGTCTGCATTTTCTATCTAGTTGGATGCAAACTGAAAAGGATGTGCAGAAGTCTGTTGGCACTTGCACCCACTCCTCGCCAGGTTCTAAGTCCTCAAGTGAACACACCTGTTGAAGAATGTCTTCGGCTTGACCCATCCACGACCGTCCTCTTTTTAACCTGCTGCCCTTCACCTTCCTAATTTCACTATGCAGTGGATGTTGTGTGTTTGCGTTAATTCTGAGGTAGGCGTGTGCCCTGCAACCTTGTATTCTCTCTTCAATGGTTGGAAAATCAAGAAGGTAGCGCATCGCCCTGCATGCTGTATCTCTTGTACATCCAAGAATAATGCGCATAGCTTCATTCTGTATCCTTTCCATCCTTTCTATCTGCTTATGGCTGAGAGTCAGGATTGCCATTGCATACTCCAAAACAATAATCCAAACTAAAGCGCAAGTCATTCGTCCTTCATCAAATCAAAAGATGCAATGAATGAATGGTCTTCATCATTCGTGATGGACGAACATCCATTTACAGGATATGAGAGCCTCAGTAATACAATGTTTCCTTGCCGGTCCAGTAGTCATGTGTTTCTCTTTTCCATTTGCTCTCAACTGTTCCCAGGAGGGTGTTTTGATGTGTGACATGCCTAAACCAGGCAAGCTTTTGACATTTCCCCACTGACAAAAGTGGTTCTTGATGACCAAGATGCGGATTACCTACAGGTGTTAGTTTTGTGCTCCCCATACCATATGAACATGGTCATGTTTTGAACACCCACAGAAGCAGATCTACACAAAAATTCAACTGTGCTCCCAGCATGACCCAGCCTAAAATGGGTACCAGGAAAACTTCTGGGAAGTGAAGATGACAGACATGACAACATCGCCCATCCATCCATCCATCATATGCCATGCCGGTAAGCGTGGCGGTCATGTTTTGCCATCTCACTCGATCACCAGAGTCGTGGATCAGCTCTGTGTTTCTGTCTCGACCATGCCACGAGGCCAAGCCATCAAGGTATTTGCTTCTAGGTCTTCCTCTTGGTCTGTTCCCTTCGATCTTACCTGTTGTCACCAAGTTCTCCAATCGCCCATCATGGGCCAATTGGTCTATGGAAATATGTTTGCTAGCACCATATACCCATTGCACCTCAAGGTGTGGGAAATAGTTGGTGTTTACTACATGATGCATTTTTAATGACTGTGCAGTGCTTGAAAATATTTCCAGTCCAAGTTTTGTATTTACCTATTGTTGCATGAACTGTCATTTACAACTAGATGAATGGCTGGCCAAGTGGCTAAAATGCTGGATTCTTCTTTGGGAGACCCAGGTTAAAATCCTCAGTAAGGTGTGAAGTTTTTTTCTGTCGGGTGCAAAAAGAAAACTCTAACCTGCACAGTTCGCGACGACTGCACTAGCCAGGTGGCCTTAATTCCTCAGACTCAAGACCCCCCCCCCCCCTCCCCACCGCCTTACACCACAAGGTACTATACTGGCAGTAAATGACACTTTTTTTAAAATGACAGTTGCATGAACTTTACAGAAGGTGGATACAAACTTGGGCAGGCAATATTTTCAAACACTGCACAGTCATTAAAAATACACCCTATAAAGAGACAATACAGGGTGTGCAGGAGTAAAAAGTCAGGGCAAGCATGCAAGAGAAAGACAATGTTACACCAGACAACATCAAGAGATAGATTGGAAGAGGCTTGTTTAAGTGCACCATGAAGATACAAGACAGAAAGTGTTGGAGACTCATTACAGCTGAGCATCAATACACTGATGTTTTCAAACATCTTAAAATGGATTAGCAACAGCAGTAATAACAATATATACTAAAGCACATTAAAAATGCACCACTATTATATATATATACACTTATGCCAATAAGCTGGGGAAAAAGTGCGGGAATGCATTTTCCCTGTGTTTGTCATGACGTAAAGAACGAATGACTGCTGGAATTGAAAGTTCATGATTCAACCCACCGGTTTGTGTACAGACTACATGAAAAGAATGAAAGTTACACATGCAACACAATTTCCAACAGCTATGACCCTGAAAATGTATACGCATTGTGGCAGTATACTCGGTATAAAAAGGTGGTCGAGACAAAACACCCAGTACAAGTGCTTGAAATGCCAGAATTATCTGAAAACGACAGTCAATGAGCCATTGGTATGTTGGAGACCGGAATGAGCTTCAGGGCCATTGCCAGAATGATGAATTGCCACCACAACACAATTGTACGTCTCAATGAATGTTACAGAACCACTAGCAGTGCCTGGGATCAACTTTGGAGTGGCCAGCCATGAGTTACTACCCCTGCGCAAGATCGTCATATTGTGCTGAGTCACCTAAGGAATCATTTTCTTTCGGCAAGTCAGTTCATCATCAAGTGCCCTGCCAGCTGGCGTAGGCGTTCATGGCTCTCCACAGATCTTGGTCTTTGGTTTTCTGGATCAACTCTGCTGCTGATATTCCTCCATGCCACCGTCTCAATCCATCCAGCATTATTTCTCTTGGTCTGCCTCTGCCTCTCTTCCCCTCGGTCTTTCCAGTTGTCACGATGTTCTCCAATGCCTCTCTTCTCATCACATGTCCGAAGAAAGATGTTTGTCTCTTTCTTACTGTTGTATATAATGTTTTAATTTCCTTAGCCTGTTTCACGCAGTTGTTGTTACTTACTCTGGCAGTCCAAGGAAATCGCAACATTCGCCTCAGGAACCACATCTCTGTTGCTTCTAATTTCTTTTTAATTTGTTCATTTACATTCCAAGATTCACTGCCATACAGCAAAACTGGTTCTACATAGCATTTCAGCACTCTCTTTCTTACATTCAGTGTAAGTCAGTTAGCAACAGCAATAATGGGCAGACGTGGGCAAGTCTCTTGAATGACAGTCATTTGACGACTCAGAGATACAGGATTTACTGCAAAATGACCTTATGTTGGGTCAAACTTATAATGGGCGGAGCAACATGTCAAATGGACTAGACTGCAGTGGAATGTTGTTCTTTTCACAGACGAGAGCAGATTCAACCTATCCTTTGCTGATGGCGACGGTGTGAAGAGCGATTTGCAGATTGCTGTATTTGTCAGCACAACCAAATTGGAGGATTCAGTTTTCACTATCACTTGCCTCTTCACGTCTTCCATGGAAATGTTATTGCTGTAGCATATCGAGATGAGGTTCTGGATGCATTGGTTGCTCCTTATTCACAAATTATTCAGACTTGCAGCTTCTCCAGCAGGATAACACACATGCCCACACAGCATGCATTACACAGCAATATCTGCAGCAGCAGAACATTGAGACGATTTATTGGCCTGCCCCATTAACAGACATGTCTTCTATAGACCATCTGTGGGACGAGCTTGGACACAGAGTCTACAGGCAATGTTCTCCAGCTAATCTGCAACAGTTCGAAGCTGCCCTTACACGTGAATGGGACTTGATTCCCAGAATTTCCTTCAGAGACTTGTGCGTTCCATGCGGAGCCGATGCCAAGCTTGTTTGCAAGTACACATTGGACATCCCAGATACTGAGGATTGTGTGAATGAATTTTTTTTTATTGGTTGCAATTTTGGTTGTCTACCTTGCTTGCACAGAATGAATTAATTTCATAACAAACAAATGTAAAAAAAAGCCCCGGGAAAGTTAAACTGGTCAACAAATGCCTGCAGAAGTCGGATGTGTCTGCCTAACGGCGCAAGAAAGCAACTCTGCAGTAAACAGGCACAACGCAATCATGTCCGGAAAAAAAACACTCTGGATGAAAACAGAAGAAGAAGAAGAAATGTAAAAATGAATGACCAGCATGGATTCATAGGAAAATGAATAAATATTCCAAATATGTTAACTTGAAAATACTTATATTTATATTCACACTATGTTCCTGGATTATACAGGTGGTGCGTTTTTAATGTGCTTCAGTATATCATTTATCTTATCACTAATATGTAATTAATGTCATAATAATATGTCATTTATCTTATCATTAATATATAAGTAATATTATAATAATATATCATTTATATTATCACTAATATATAAATAATACCATAATAATATATCATTTATATTATCATTAATATATAAGTAATGGCATAATAATATTTAATTTATCTTATCATTAATATATAAGTAATGTCATAAAAATATAGCCTTTATCCTATCAGTAATATATAAGTAATGTCATAATAATATATATTTTGTCTTACATTTAATATATAAGTAATGTACATCAAAAATAGAACTGAATATTAAAGATATTATATGTCCAGGAATATAACTAAAGGACAAACATTCAAGACTTAACTTACAATATGATTCTCCCGATGGCCCAAACTGGCTGATGGCCAAAACCATTCCATCAGAGAGATGTGCAGTGATTGACCCAAACTGACTGCTAGCATATCGTTTAGTTCTTCCTCTCATTTCAGCATTCTTTTTAAAGTCAAAGTTTTGTTCACTTGTGACATTGTCAATATTTGTTGAAAGTGTTCCTGTGTGAAATTGAAGGGAGAATACTCATTAATCTAGGTTGGTCCACTGGTATAGAAATGACACAGGGAAAAAAAAAATAACAGAGACAAGAAGATAAAACTCTTACAGATCACGTTAATGACAAAACAACTCTTTCCATACAGAGCTGTTTCCATAAAACAATATATTAAACACCATGGTAAAATGTATATGTACAGACATTACTATGAACAGGGCATGAAATTAGGACAGACAGTGTTTTGATAGGATGAATTTTAGAATTGAGGTGTGCAGGCTATTTGTCCTTGCTGAGATCACACAGTGTGTAATTGGTAACACCATAGGGCGTGTCCTTGATTACACTATTTACTGTCCTTGGTTACACCATTCTGATACCACACATTGAGTTATTTCTGATACTTAACATTGTGTTCTTTATGATGCCACACATTGTGTTCTTTATATCATGCAGTGTGTTCTTTCTTATGCCACACAGTGTGATCTTTAAGATGCCACATATTGTGTTCTCTCTGATACTACAAATTGTGTTCTTTCTGATGCCACTAGCTGTGTTTTTTTTTCTTCTTATACCTTTAAGTGTGTTCTTTATGATACCACAAATTGTGTTATTTCTGAGACCACATATTGTGTTATTTCTGATGCCTGTCACCAACTGGCTGGGGGTAGATCCCAGATGGGCAACCACTCAGCCAAAATCATTTTCTTCTACCGGTGTTTAGTTCTGGATGCAGTTTAAGATCCCCTAACTCTGTCAGAAGGGACTAGTTACCACCCAGATCCCAGAGAGAAAACGTGGAACTAATGTCTTTTATGCTGATTTAAGACACTGTCCCTGATACTCAAGAAAACAGCCAAGAAGTGGCTCGTTGAAGATAGAATATATCTATATAGTTTTGGCTGTACTTGGTATCACCAGAAGTGAGAAAGGAGGAGTTAAGACATGCAACGTAATCTGGTTACTTATGACTGCATAGGCAAGATACCTCCCGGACATAGATTCCCACTTCTGGATAATATGTGCGAACCCCCACTAAATGATACAATAATGTGTGTACTTGATTAAGCTACACAAACCTTTATAAACATTTAGAATTATACGGACAAATTGAGTTTTAAAATACAACAACTGTGTTTATTATTGCTATTGATGATCATATGATGATGATGATTATATTATGGTATACGTAACTCATCTGGCTGAAAAGCTCAGAAGCACATAGGTCCTGCTTCCCCCAGTGAGACGCAGTTCACTGTCAGATTGAAGGAGTCCAAATTGGTCCCTCATAAGGCTAAGTCACTTCCGGATATGGGTTGTTGACTGTCCATTGCTCCTAAGAGATCTGAAATGAAACGAACGGAGATGGGTAGTATCTACGTCTACACATCTCAAACACATATGTCTATACATTCATATAAACATACATTCAAGTCATAATATATGATGGTATGATGATAGATGATGGCATGTTACATAAACATATATCAGTTCTAAATAAATAAATATATATGTATATATTAATGAAACTATTTAGAACATCTATAGCTCAAAACATACATATTCATATACATTTGTGTAATGGAGTGTTTCCCATATAAGTTCACCTCACTTACTCTTTCCCTTTCTGATTCATTCATACTGTCTTGTCTGAAGGGCTGGTCGCACAGTCCTGTCGAACATTAAATGCCTTCCCTGAATCTGTCTGGGATATTGAATGTCCTAAGTCATGTCTGTCCTCATGCAGACATCATGCAGACAAGGTGAACTGGTGCCATTCCTCAAACCAAGTGGTTTCACCACAATCTTGGTAGGCACTCAAAGTGTTGGTCCAAATAATCAATGTTAATTGGACGCTATCAAGAGACTGGTAGCTCTCATGAATTTCTCCTAAGTAGTCAGTCTCCCCAATGTTTAACATCATACAGGATGAATCTAGATGTATCTCCTGTACATGAATAAGCCACACGCTCATGTAGCTTGGATAATGGATTTTTCCAAATTATCACATACAACAAATCAGACAACCAAGTGGTGAATAAAAGAAGAAAATAAAGTTCACAGTGTAATAGTAAATCTAGAAACTGGAACATTAAGTACAAAGAAAATCCACAAGTGTAAAGTTTTGGAGAATATGCAGAACAAGAAACTACACAAGCCTTCAGACTAGCAGACAAACTAATCAGAGTAATGGGATTACCTGGGTTATAGCTAGGAAATCCTGTCATACGACATTGTATCGAAGTAACAAAACGAGAGGGTAATCTCTCACCAGAAATTAAAATTCCGGCTTCCCTGGTACACTATTGTGAATGCGTCTGAAGTCTTGCTGGCCACTGCTCGTAGTTTTATTCTATTCAATTCCTGGCTGGTTTCCAGGTTGGCTAATTAATATTCCCCTTTTCATTAACTCCGCCTATTTTTCCATGTAAGATGATTTACCTAGATGGATTAAGTGCCAAATTCTTTTCACCCCTCCTCCTTTCCTGTGAAGGGTAGTTTCATCTGTCAATCAAATTGACCGATGCCCCCCACGCCTGAAACAATGAAACCGGCTTTGGCGGCAATGCAGTTGCGTCATTACATTCCAATAGGCGGGTAACACCAGCCTTCCCGGTTGCTGGCATGAATGTGTCAGCCATGTGTTTCTACTTTGCCCCGTAGTATTGGGGAGAGGTGTTAAGCATCTGGTCCTAATTGCTCCTTTGTGGTGGCAATTACAGACGTCCCGGCTCCACAAAGTCTGGACTTTTAGATAGGTGTTAGGCCTGCATTAAATTGCCGTTTTTGGATCACACGGGGTTCTGTTGAACTAAGGTGTTAGGTGTCTATTCCAACCGCAGGCTTGTAAACTAACACGTCAATCTCAACTGACTGGCTCCGCGATGTATCAACGCCGTCGGCCCCAGCCTAGATTTCACACTTTGTCTTTCTCGTCCCTTGTACTGAAAACAATGAGTTTTCAACCTTTGATAGCGCCCGCCCCGACTGGTGCCGTGGTGTCTGGGTTTTAACTTTGATCTGGACATCAAAGCTTTCTCAGACCTAGCATTACAGAAATGATGGGGCGTGCGTGGTCAAAATGTATTTTCCTCTTGTTTTCAAGTTTATTGCATTTCTATCATTTTCTGGTGGACGTTTATGCTTTTAGAGAATGATAGAAAAATAATGTGGGCTCTTTAATTCCTTTTTAACTTGTGTAATTATGATGCTGCCGGGGCTGTCCCGCCACATAGCTCTCCAATTTAAGTAGGTTCATTAATGAAGCCTATAACAGAGCCTCGGCAGCATTCAAGAATGTATCTAAGTTCTCTCCGTTCTCCAACTGCCTCCAAGTCTGGATTCCCAATATTCTTTGTGGCAGTGGGATGTTCTATGAGTCAAAAGAAATATCCCATGTCCATTCTCCCAGGATAAATCTTGCAAATCTTTGCTCCTGGTGTTGTGTCGGATTTCCAGGCTATTGATCGGTAATGTCCTGTCCTCTGGAGGTTTTACTTTTTCCCAGCCGGGAAATTGCAAAATGTATAACAAGATTCTCCGGCGCCGCAGAGAGACTGTTATTTTCCACTCAATTTCTGGCCCTTGTCCTATAAGCAGAGGAAGTGCCATCAGTGTTTTCTTAAAAGAATTGGTCGCAGTACTGTTGCTCCATTTTCTTTTCCTCCGTCGGCCAAAGATCATAATAAAATCCTTTAATCTCCTCCTTTTGGCAGGAAATTTGCTAAACATCATAATTTTATGATGTGCATTCAACTCGTACTTGCCTCTTTCTTGGTAGGATGTCATTTTACTACCTCTTGATTTAAGAGTTTTCTTCCTTCGATAATTATTTATCCAGGTGCGTTCCTCTTCAACAGAGTTCCATTTTGAATCTGTGTTTGAAAGTATAAGGCTAGTAGAAGTTGTCCAGCTTTGAGAAATCATGTTGTTCCCCAAGAACTGTGAATTTGTATCACTCCTTGTAGAAGTATACATAAACAGCTGTTCTCCCCATCCAACATTGGTTGAAGTGAAAGGTAAACAAGGTCCTGAGTGTTGAGTATACCAACCGCTCCGGTTTTGTTCCGCTGCAGAGTCCATCATTTGTGATCCCCTGTTAGCTTCAGCTGTGTTGATGATAGGCATTACCTTCATCCTGTCCAAAGAAGTATTTTCTTCTTTGTTGTTAGCAGACATGTTTATCGTCCCTGAATCCGAGTCCGTGGTATAACCTACATGAATGCTTTGTGTATCTTGAGTTTCCTTTTCGAAAGACTCCAAGATACTGACATCGTAAGAATTCTCCTCCGTGTCTTGTTTGTCCTCCATGGCTGGGCTCTCTTGTGCCAAGTCTAATTGAGGTATTCTCTCCCTGGTCTGGTTTTCTTGTGCCAAATCCAATAGAAGTGAATGTTGTGGGGTGTCATTTTCAATGTCATCTCCCACCTGAGATAAGTAATTCATACTGATAATTATTTCATCTTGTGTGGCCACACCGTGAGAAACAATGGAATCCTGTTTTACATCCATTCCGGTCTCAGTTGAATTCATTTCCACTCTTAGTTTCTCTGAACTGAAGGGAATAAAAGAGTCGGGTAAGGTCTCGCCTTCGATCTCTTTAATAGTTTTCCTCAGGTCCTCCTCCTCCTGGATTTTTCTCCTTTGGGAAGTCTTAGGAAGCTCCTGAGATTGCTGGGTTGCCAAGCCAGCTAATCCGCTTTCATTGCGGTGTAAACATTTATCACGTTTGTGACTGTTTACCGAACGCTTGGTACATTTATTCCTATTCCGTTTATTTTTAATATTTTTAGGAATAGGCGAGGGAAGCATCTGCCTTTCTGTGCGCAAGTTTTTGTTTTTCTGAGCCATGGGGATTTGCGAAGGAATGCATGCCTCTTCTTTGTGACGGTCAGCTTCCCCGCTTTCTATCAGAGTTTCGGCTTGAGTGATTGGCTTTTCCTCAATCGAGCTGGTAGATTCCTCCACGTTCAGTATTTCAATTTGCTTCTTCTTCATCTCATCTTCTTCAGCTTTGTGACGCATATCTGCTTCTAATTCTGCAACTCTTTTCATCATCTGCTCATCTTCTTTGTCCCACCAATCCATTTCTTCTCTAATAAATAGTTCTAGCTTCTCTCCTACTAAGCCGAGCCTTATGCCCCATCCTCTAGCGGACTCTAAGAAATCTGTGCGTGCATCCATGATCTCTTCTCAGCTTAAACTCAGGTAAGTAATTATATTATTACCCTACAGAGAGCTAGTCAGATTTATGCTAGAGCAGGATAGTGACAAGAGGAACAGACACTGCTATGAGAATGATAGTAGTGAATTAGAGTGAGAAAGTTGATGCAAAGCAGTCCGTCATACACTGAATTAACTAAGAATTATCAAATTATTCATGATTAAATCAAATGATAAAGCATGTAATCAAAAAATCATCAAGTAAATCATCAATAAACTAATTAATATCACTAATTAATGTGATTATTAATTCTACAGTGGTGAATGATGTAAATTAACTCATATGATATTATCCATTATTAACTTTTTAACAAGTTATTTAAATTCTACAGACTTCCCTAGAAACAAATTCCTAAGTTAATACTTAGCAAATGTAATGGGTGAAGAATGAAAGAATGGTTTATGAAAATCAATAGTCTAGAATTTATTCTCTGATTCTATCATGGATGAGAAGTCCTGATGTGTCAAAATCTTGCCTACAATCAAGCAAGCTATTACATTAGAAATAAATTATAACTAACTAATGCTGCTAAGAATGTAAGTGAGAATTACCTAGGTTCTAACCATGGGCAAGACCAGAATAATACCAGACTAACAGATTTGAAATAGGTTCGTTCCTTGCGAGCGAACCAAGTTTTCTAGGGTTTACTCCCGTATTCTATAGCGGGCGAGCAGACCACTAGGCTTTAGGGTTTACTCCCGGATTCTATAGCGGACGAGCCGTCCCAATATGTCACCAACTGGCTGGGGGTAGATCCCAGATGGGCAACCACTCAGCCAAAATCATTTTCTTCTACCGGTGTTTAGTTCTGGATGCAGTTTAAGATCCCCTAACTCTGTCAGAAGGGACTAGTTACCACCCAGATCCCAGAGAGAAAACGTGGAACTAATGTCTTTTATGCTGATTTAAGACACTGTCCCTGATACTCAAGAAAACAGCCAAGAAGTGGCTCGTTGAAGATAGAATATATCTATATAGTTTTGGCTGTACTTGGTATCACCAGAAGTGAGAAAGGAGGAGTTAAGACATGCAACGTAATCTGGTTACTTATGACTGCATAGGCAAGATACCTCCCGGACATAGATTCCCACTTCTGGATAATATGTGCGAACCCCCACTAAATGATACAATAATGTGTGTACTTGATTAAGCTACACAAACCTTTATAAACATTTAGAATTATACGGACAAATTGAGTTTTAAAATACAACAACTGTGTTTATTATTGCTATTGATGATCATATGATGATGATGATTATATTATGGTATACGTAACTCATCTGGCTGAAAAGCTCAGAAGCACATAGGTCCTGCTTCCCCCAGTGAGACGCAGTTCACTGTCAGATTGAAGGAGTCCAAATTGGTCCCTCACAAGGCTAAGTCACTTCCGGATATGGGTTGTTGACTGTCCATTGCTCCTAAGAGATCTGAAATGAAACGAACGGAGATGGGTAGTATCTACGTCTACACATCTCAAACACATATGTCTATACATTCATATAAACATACATTCAAGTCATAATATATGATGGTATGATGATAGATGATGGCATGTTACATAAACATATATCAGTTCTAAATAAATAAATATATATGTATATATTAATGAAACTATTTAGAACATCTATAGCTCAAAACATACATATTCATATACATTTGTGTAATGGAGTGTTTCCCATATAAGTTCACCTCACTTACTCTTTCCCTTTCTGATTCATTCATACTGTCTTGTCTGAAGGGCTGGTCGCACAGTCCTGTCGAACATTAAATGCCTTCCCTGAATCTGTCTGGGATATTGAATGTCCTAAGTCATGTCTGTCCTCATGCAGACATCATGCAGACAAGGTGAACTGGTGCCATTCCTCAAACCAAGTGGTTTCACCACAATCTTGGTAGGCACTCAAAGTGTTGGTCCAAATAATCAATGTTAATTGGACGCTATCAAGAGACTGGTAGCTCTCATGAATTTCTCCTAAGTAGTCAGTCTCCCCAATGTTTAACATCATACAGGATGAATCTAGATGTATCTCCTGTACATGAATAAGCCACACGCTCATGTAGCTTGGATAATGGATTTTTCCAAATTATCACATACAACAAATCAGACAACCAAGTGGTGAATAAAAGAAGAAAATAAAGTTCACAGTGTAATAGTAAATCTAGAAACTGGAACATTAAGTACAAAGAAAATCCACAAGTGTAAAGTTTTGGAGAATATGCAGAACAAGAAACTACACAAGCCTTCAGACTAGCAGACAAACTAATCAGAGTAATGGGATTACCTGGGTTATAGCTAGGAAATCCTGTCATACGACATTGTATCGAAGTAACAAAACGAGAGGGTAATCTCTCACCAGAAATTAAAATTCCGGCTTCCCTGGTACACTATTGTGAATGCGTCTGAAGTCTTGCTGGCCACTGCTCGTAGTTTTATTCTATTCAATTCCTGGCTGGTTTCCAGGTTGGCTAATTAATATTCCCCTTTTCATTAACTCCGCCTATTTTTCCATGTAAGATGATTTACCTAGATGGATTAAGTGCCAAATTCTTTTCACCCCTCCTCCTTTCCTGTGAAGGGTAGTTTCATCTGTCAATCAAATTGACCGATGCCCCCCACGCCTGAAACAATGAAACCGGCTTTGGCGGCAATGCAGTTGCGTCATTACATTCCAATAGGCGGGTAACACCAGCCTTCCCGGTTGCTGGCATGAATGTGTCAGCCATGTGTTTCTACTTTGCCCCGTAGTATTGGGGAGAGGTGTTAAGCATCTGGTCCTAATTGCTCCTTTGTGGTGGCAATTACAGACGTCCCGGCTCCACAAAGTCTGGACTTTTAGATAGGTGTTAGGCCTGCATTAAATTGCCGTTTTTGGATCACACGGGGTTCTGTTGAACTAAGGTGTTAGGTGTCTATTCCAACCGCAGGCTTGTAAACTAACACGTCAATCTCAACTGACTGGCTCCGCGATGTATCAACGCCGTCGGCCCCAGCCTAGATTTCACACTTTGTCTTTCTCGTCCCTTGTACTGAAAACAATGAGTTTTCAACCTTTGATAGCGCCCGCCCCGACTGGTGCCGTGGTGTCTGGGTTTTAACTTTGATCTGGACATCAAAGCTTTCTCAGACCTAGCATTACAGAAATGATGGGGCGTGCGTGGTCAAAATGTATTTTCCTCTTGTTTTCAAGTTTATTGCATTTCTATCATTTTCTGGTGGACGTTTATGCTTTTAGAGAATGATAGAAAAATAATGTGGGCTCTTTAATTCCTTTTTAACTTGTGTAATTATGATGCTGCCGGGGCTGTCCCGCCACAATGCCAAGTATTGTATTCTTTCTTAAATCACTCAGCATGTTCTTTATGATGCCACAATTTGTGTTATTTCTGACACCACACACTGTGTTATTTCTGACACCACACACTGTGTTATTTCTGACAAACACTGTACTCTTTCTTATACCACTAAGTGTGTTCTTTATAATGCCACAAAGCATGTTCTTTCTTATGCCACACTGTGTTCTTTACAATGCCACAAAATGTCATGCATTGTGTACTTTATTATATTATACACTCCCGGGAAGGTTAACCCGGTCAACAAATGCCCACAGAAGTCGGATGTGTCGGCCTAACGGCGCAAGAACACAGTTCTGCTGTAAACAGGCACAACGCAATCACGTCCAGAAAAAAAACTTTGGATGAACGCAGAAGAAGAAGAAGATATTATACACCATGTCCTTGTGTGTGTTTTTTTGTTGCTTAATCCAGTGTTTTCTTGCTGACACACCCCACTAGAGGGGACTAAGTGGTCTCAAAGTATGGTGTCCGCCTCGAGTACTGGAGGTCCCGGGTCAAGCCCCGGTGAGGGCCGGGATTTTTTCATGTGGACTTCTAGTAACAAAATTTCCCCTGGTCTCTGGGTAGTGAGATCGGACACCCGTGTGTATTGTTGCGCACGTAAAAAATCCCTTGGCAGTTGGAAATTGAAAAAGAGAAGCCTAACTGTGCTGCCCAAGCAAAATTTTGAGTTAAAAATCTACCCATAGTATTTCAGGATCATCGCTGGTGCTAAGGAGTTTGTGCACTGAGCTGAGATTCTCTGGACTCAGGCTTGAGTTAGAAGTAGAACGGAGCACTTATGGGTTACATCCATGTGCCATGATGTTGATCCATCGACTAAACTAAACTAAACACTCCACAGTGTTTGTTTTCTGATACATCCCACAATGTTTTCTAGCTGATACCCCACAGTGTTTTCTTATTGACACACCACACTTTGATTTATTGCTGACACCTCACAATACTTTATTGCTGACATGCCATAGTATTTTCTTGTAGTGCCAGAGTTGCAGTCTCTCAGAATAAGACATGTTAGAATATACTGTTGTGGGTTTTGTGGGTTTTGTTTGCTGCTTTGTTTAAGAAACACTTAGGCTTGAATTATCACTTTTTATACAACTTGAAGAATATAAGCAGTGGTGGTGGATTAATTTCTATCCCAGCAGGCAAGCAGCACACTCATTCTGATTTTGTTCTGGTTTTCTCAATTTGACATTTTACCACTGCAGCAGCCATTTTGGTTTACAAAGTGCAAGAGCACATGGAACCTACCATCTTTCATTCTTATCAGAGAAGGATAGGCATCTGATCCACCATCCAGAGCTGATGAGGGAATTGTGACATCATGAATGTTTTACAAAAATTGTACTGCTATTGGAAATGAACATGGCACTTTTCAGGCCAGAGGCAGACACAAAACCTATATATCAATCACTCTGATATCTTGAAACTTCCTGAATGCATTCATGACAGTTTCATTCATACTTTAAGACATTACCTACTTTTATTAGTGATGCAGTTGTATCTATACATAATAGAGGTGTACAAATCAAACAGATCAATCTGTTTAAATATTGAAATTATATACTGTAATACGATGATAGATATGACAGAGATAAAGAAAAGAACCACCATTTTCAAGAACTCTTTTACTAGAATGATAACATCATGAAAAATAGAAACATCACCACAAACATTTGAAAAAAAACTGTCATCTACTGCCTATGGTATTTTGTGGTGTAGGACAGAGGGGTCTTGATCCATAGGAATTACAGCCACCTGGCTAGTACAGTCACCGCAAACTGTGCAGGTTAGGGTTTTCTTTTTGCCCCCGTCAGAAAAATATCCATCAGCTTACCGAGGATTCTAACCCGGGTCTTGCGAAGAAGAACCTGGCGTTCTTAGCCACTCGGCCAGCCACTCCTCACACATAAAAATGCACTTAATTAAAAGGTGTGTGTGATCTGTTCTTCTAAATGGATGCACAAATTGCACAATAAAATGATGAAGAAACTGGGTGTGTTGGAGATGGAGTTTGTCAGAAGAACACTAAGAATATCAAGGTCAGAGGAAAAACACTAAAGCACTAACAACTGCAGGTGTTACTAGATCACTCATTAAAACCACAAACAAAAGACAAATGAAATTGATGGTGTATATTAAAAGCAGTGGAGAAATAGATAAATTAGCCTTACATGGAAAATTACTAGACATAAAAATAAAAGGAAGACAAAGATGTATGAAGAAAACTTAAACAGCTGGGCAACAAATAAACATATTAGAAACACCAACTTTATGAAAACATAAAATTACAAACTGATTTTGAGAGTCATGATCATGCCTGCTCAAGATTAGGCTCATGAAGAAGATGCAGCAGAAGATGAATTTATAAATGACTAGCTGACGACCCGGCCTGGCATCGCCAACCCCCCGCCAGATGAACGTGCATGAGCAGTGCGTACTCGATTGGTTTCCAGATGAATGTGCTTGAGCAGTGCGTACTTGACTGGTTTCCAGTCGTGCTTCCTGTTGTTCGTCTGTTTCTGAAGCTCATAATGCTTTTTTCTTTCGTGCTTGAGGAAAAATTGTTGATTTTAAACTAACTATTTCAGTTGGATCCGCTGAAGTGAGAACAACATCTGTACAAAATTTAATCTCAATCGGGTGGACTGTTCGGGAACGCATAAAGGACACACACACAAACATTCTCTTTTATATATATAGTAGATAGATTTTAATTCTTCTAGCCTTAACACAAGATAAAGATGAATATTTTACATGGATTATCAACACTTTTATCTATATCTATAAAACAGAATGTATGTGTGTGGGTTTGTGGTTGGGGATGTATTGGATGCGTTCGATAACGCTCCATCCGATTGAGGTGAAAATTTCTACACATCTTCCTTTCATTCCCGTGCAACCAACTGTCATAGATTTTTTAGTGTAGCATCATCTATTTACTTATTAACATTTAATAATTAAATTACATGACTCAACACAAGACAAAATATATAAAGGGACATAACTTTTAGTAGCATTGCTATATCTTAGGTTAAGTCCCCTGGCTATAGATAGGTCGGTCGGTGGGTCGGTTGGTCGGATAGATAGATAGATAGACAGACAGACAGACAGACAGCCAGGCCGGGTCGTCAGACAGACAGACAGTCGGGAACGGGAACTTATATGACTACTTATATGAATTAAATGAGATGCACCCCATCAGGGGCTGGGCGAAGCCGGGCCTGGTCAGACAGACAGACAGACAGATAGATAGACAGACAGACAGACAGTCAGGAACGGGAGCTTATATGACTACTTATATGAATTAAATGAGATGCTCCCCACCAGGGACTGGGTGAAGCCGGGCCGGGTCAGACAGACAGACAGACAGATAGACAGACAGACAGATAGTCGGGAATGGGAGCTTATATGACTACTTATATGAATTAAATTAGATGCTTTCCACCAGGAGCTGGGCGAAGACAGACAGACGGACAGACAGACAGACAGACAGACAGACAGACAGACAGACAGACAGACAGACAGACAGACAGACAGATATATAGATAGATAGATAGATAGATAGATAGATAGATAGATAGATAGATAGATAGATAGATAGATAGATAGATAGATAGATAGATAGATAGATAGATCCCCGCCAGGGCCTGGGCGAAGCCGGGCCGGGTCAGCTAGTTTACTTATAAATGTCTGCTCCAGATTAGGCTCATGAAAAAGAAGCAGTAGAAGATGAATTTATAACTGAGAAATTCTCTTTCTTCTAGTCTAAACACCAGACAAAGATGAATATTTGAAAAAGATTATCAACACATCTATTTACCCAGGTTTACTCCTCCATCTCTTGGCATTTCCTTCTCAGACCTATCAGAAGCCAGAACTGATGGCTCGATGTCACTGTAAGCTGCATCTAGCTCTGCTGCGTACTCTTCAGGCAAATTCATGTCTTCACGTGGGTTGATCATGTGAACAGCAAATATGTGGCCATCTTTCTTCACAACAGATCTAATGGTAGTTGAACCTACCAATGATGGAAGCAGGTAAACAAGAACAATTACTTAGAAATAATGGGAGTAGGAAATTAATAACAATTACTTGCACTTATCGGCATCTGTGGTATAGGAAATAGTTTCACAATTCCCAGACATAAAGAGTTAAGAGTTTTAAATCAGCAATGGGCAATTTGGAAGCAGATTTCTTTGCACTGATTTCAATGGTTGGATGTTCTGAAAGCAATGGGAAACTATTGAACGTAAAATTGTCTAGTAAATCACAAAGTCAATAAATGTTGAGGTTGATTGCAACATTCTGTAAGGATATGTAACTAACTTTTAACTTGCTCATGATATAAATATATGCATAATAACAATTAATAATGATGAATGAGGCAAAATAATAGTCTTATTTTTCTGCCTTTCATCTCCCACAACCAGGGCTGTGCCGTGCTATGATACAGAGGCGGCATCATAATGAGGCAGCATAAGCAGCAAAATCAAAATACAATTTGAACCATTCAGACGCGGCATTTCAAAGACTTGCACCATACTGAGAAAATCTACTGCACGGCCCTGCATCCAACCAACTTATTCCAGGCCCTTTGTAGACTCATGATTGGTTGGATTTTATAGCTAAAGTTTCTAGAGGTTGAGATAGCCAATTTCACACCAATCCTACATTGCTTGTTGTAATATTATAACCTTACAAATGATTATATAAAATAATTATTACTCAACAATGATCAAAGTAAAAATTATTAAAACAATTATTTACCAGTTATGGGAATAGTGGAATAATTTAATATTTACTAATGATGCAAGTGATAAAATACGAGAAGTTTTTAAGTAACATTAATTTTAATAATAACTTTTTTTTTTTAAATAGTGCGAGCCAGAAATTATGTGTGTTATTTCTCAACACATGTGGTCCACCTGTCCACTAGCTTGCCTTCTAGGAAAAGGTTTTTGGGTGTGGCCTTAAATCATTTTTGCATCTCCTTCATTATATCACCTGTCACCTGTAAACTTATGACCCCACAAGTGTTCTGAATATTTTACTCATAAAATGTCTCACAGGTTTCATGAAAAACAAATACAGATCACCATAGTATTACCTTGTATGACTTCAATTCTTTCTGTGTGTATAATCCCCCCATCACATGGAAATAGTGTAGAAGTAGTTCCAAGCATATGTATGAGCTGGTTTCCAGTGTCATAGCCAAAGAACTGAAAACAATTCATGAGATCATAATGTGTACAAGTTTCCTAGCAATTATCATCATCATCACAACCATGAACCCTGCCAAATGGCATAAGCATTCATGTATCTCCACAGATCTTAGTCCCATGGTGTTCTGGATCAATTCTATTAATATTTCTCCATGCCACCATCTTAGGCCATCTAACATCCATAACAGGATGTGCATGGATGGTTATGGAAATGTGACATTAAATAAAAAAATAGTGCTGACATTATGTAGGGCCAGAGTTAATGTTACAGCTAAAAATAAGTTGTCTCTGCTGAACCCAGTTGAATCAGCCACTCAGGATGTGCCTCCTTTATTTGTTTTGCTACACTTTCCACTCGATCCCAGAAAGCCACAACCACCTAATTCTTGTCATGAAGTATTTATATGTGATGTCACCAGCACTTCTTCAAGCACCTCCCATGTCAGTTGGAGGATCATTTCCATACTGCCTGCTCCTGGCAATGACATAAGAAAAGGTTGTCTAGAATCATTATCTCTCACAGTTATATGTTCATACTACCCACTGTGCAACCATGGCTCCCATCATTGAGTTATGTCTACATAGATACCTTACCCATAGTTACTTCTTCTTCTTCTTCAGCGTTCCGAGCCATTGAGGTTCTTTGCTGCAGATACAATCCGTCTCCATTCGTCTCTCTGGTGGACCTTCTCTTGCCAGTCGTTGATTCCAAGTGCTTGTAGGTCTGTATATGTATTATCTCTCCACCGCCTTCTTGGTCTACCTCGGGGTCTACGGTCATTTATTTCCTGAGCGTAAGCGAGTTTTGTTTCCCTATTATCTTCCATTCTTTCTATATGCCCCAGCCATTGTAGTCTATTAGCCTTCATGATACCAGTGATTAGCGGGGACTTAAACCCATAGTTACGTTTATATAAAATAGTTCACACATTCATGTACATATAAATTGATTCATCTCAAGTTATAGGTACCCCATATATTAATTTGTTTTCTCACAAATGAATGTGTCTATATAATATTCCTTCACTGAGTTTTCTGTTCTAAAATATGTCATCATTGAGCTAAGTATAAGCCAGATTTCCTCTGTGAGTAATGGACACTTAACAGACACCTACTGAAAGCAAATAAGTCAAAAATAGTAAAGGAATCTTTTACATTACTTAAGGAGCATTGGGCATACGTTGCTGGACCCATATTTTCATTAGCACTCCGTTGCTGATGTGGTTGGCATCACACTAGCTGCCTTTGCTTCCGTAGACCATCTTTGGTTGGGTTGACCTCGGAGCCCAGCTGAATTTTATAAATGTGAATCCACCTTCATTTGGATTAAACCCATGACTTTTAGGCAGGCAGGCAGGCGAGCCTCTAGCCACTACACTTCTGTAGACCCTTGGAAGCAAGCTGAGTTGAGTTGAGCCAAGAACCACCACCTCAGCACTCAGAACATTCCCATATGTGCTCTGTCCCCATCTTCAACACCAGTGAAGAGCCCAATACTAATGATACTAGTTACCATCTGATTATGTGTCCGTCTGGCCTTTCCTTGGAGAACTGAGTGTCAGCCAGGTTCTCTGGTCACTCCTTGCCAACCATTCTCTCCAAGCAATGATGGTGTATCTGTTCTTCCAGACTATACACATGATCCTAAAGTACTCACTTAGCTGGCAACCATAGTGGATGTAGCGAGACTATTGGTGAACAAGAAAACCAAAGCTAGGACCAAATCGACATACTTCCTCAAAGCTGGGCAAAGGATAGAAAGCAAAGTCAGTTATTTTGTACACTTGCCATTCATCTCTGGTAGGGCAAAAGACTGGGAGTTGGTGTTAGGCCTAAAGGACCATGTCCACATCTACCTTATCATGCACCAATGGTGCAGATACAAACAATTTGTCCACCTGCTCATTTCTCAACACACTAGCACGCACTGGGGATAAGACTAGGAGCACTTATGGATTACATCCGTGTGCCGTGATGTTGATCCGTCGACTAAACTAAACTAAACTAAACTGGGGATAAGATAAAGCAGATGTTCCCATCTTGAATGCAAATGTAAATGTAAACATAATATACCTACCGGTAAAGATGCCTCATCTACAGTGTGATTGTCCACACTTCCATTTTTATCTGTCTGTGAGTTGTCTAATTGTTCAGTCATGTTTTCATAATCCTGTTTATTTTGGCTATGTCTGGATCCACCTCTTCTTAGTTTATCTGTTTTGTCCTTTTCTTTATCTTGCTGTAGACAAATAATATTGTGTAGGATGAACAATACTTATTCTAAGGATGTTACACATAATAATTACATAGTAAAGGGGATCCATTTATACAGTGTTAATGTATTCCTGGGAATAGGGTTGCCAAACTTCAGAAATAATATTTCTTGCTGGGCCACGCACCTAATTTTTTGTTTGTTAATTAAAGTAAACAAGCAAGCGTGCTACAGCTTCGACCACATCGTCGTTTCCCACTCCGCGGACTCCAACATGACTCCCGGCGGGCCGCATGCAGCCCACGGGCCTCGTGTTGGCCACCCGTGACCTAAAGGAATGACAGCAGTCTGTCAGCCTGTTCATTTCCTTGTACACCCACATGCCCCAGAAATCATCAATGATATGTATACTCTTCACCTGAGTTTTTTCAAGTGATACTAATTAATCCACATATTTTATTTGTCCAAAAGTAATTACTTAACATTAGTCAATCACCCTGCATGTGATGTAACAACACGCTAAACCAAAACAATCTATACAAAAATGTGACAGTGGAAGAGAAAGGCACATCAAGGCGTATATAACATATGTAATATGGAGATAATTAACGACCTTGAATTTGACATCTGCTTAAGGCACTGGAATACCTATGGATTTTAGAGACAGCAGGGACACTAGATCTGTCAGCAGGAAACTGTTTAAAATGTATACAGAAGACATACCAAAATCATAGTAACAAAGTTTTGAGAAACTCTGACTACTACATTTCTATCACAAAATTAACATGATGATAACATACTTTTTTTAGTACTATAATATACAAACTGATTTATTTTTAGTGCAAATGTAGAGCAACAATAAAGATAAAATAAAAACAATTAAATGAACCATATTATAACAAATGCAACAAACATCACACAGGTATAATAAAGGTCGCATGAGGATAATAAAAGTATTAAATTACTAGTTTGGGTTTATTATATTTTCTCTTTACACTACAGGTGTTATCAATGTACCTTCTCCTTAATTTTTTGAGCTGATCTACTCCTCCTTTCAGACTTACTCCTTTCTTTCTCGTCTTCTTCATTGGCCAGCCTCATCTGTTCTGCTTGCCATGCTTTGATAGAACCTTGACGGATGTATGGGTTGACGAAAGTGGTGCTTACTCTCTCAGCACTGGATGATGATGATACTCCTGGAGATTTGCTCTTGGCAGCTATATATGGATATGTTCAGAATTCATTAAAATATCATCATTGCAACAATGTGACAAAAACAAATTTTTGATAACCACAATCAAAATTAATAACTGAATTTGTCATCATTTAGCAGATCCTATGCAGAATGACTCTTTCATCACAGCACAGTGAAAAGCTATTTCTTCTGCCTCATACACCCTCATGACAAAGGTGTCTGCAATGTCCTGTGTCCATCTTTGTGCTGATCAATCTCTACCTTAAATTATAAAGGTAAAAAACACAAGATAAGAAAATATTACACACAAGAAGTGACCCACTCTTCTAGAAATATTGCACTCCTGCATGCACCCAGGGAAACCTCTTCCTCTAGGTCATTTCAATTGTCTTGTGGATTGAGGAGACCTTCCTATCCAAGCCCTTATTTCTGCTGTGGAAAGCAATGCCCACGTATTGTCTTGCTCTACTATCAGTGACTGCTGATGAAGCTTGGCTATAGTGGTGGGACTTTTAACAATATTTCTCTCTTTTTGGTATCCTTTGTGTTGCAGGATGCCCTCCAGTCAACAGTGTCCATGGCTCAGAAGCATCATTCCTATTAGGCAGGATGGCTAATTAGGCCAGCATGAGACAGTAAAGGTTGTTTTAAATCGTGGTTAGGTTGTTCCATAGCAAGCACAACCCTTTCTCCGCAGCCTTGTTCAGTAATTTAACTGCTTGCATTCTTGAGTGTCCTTCCTTTAGTCCCAGCTGCTTAAGCACATTGTTTGTGGAATTGGAAATCAGATATTTTGCACTTAACTGTACAGTGTAAAGTCTGACTATACAACCATCTTGTCTCAGACTAGTGACTAGGTCACCATACATTTACACCTTGAAGATGTGCTGCTTCTCAATTCTCGATTCGTACGAAAGAGTCAGTTCAATCAGCATTAACTAAAAACCTGATGAAATAAACACTTCAATTTCTGGTCTTCTCTGGGACTTTTGAATTATGTCAGGATGTCTGCCATGGTCCTTTAGACCTAACACCAACTCCCAGTCCTCTGCCCTATCGGGGATGGATGGCAAGTGTACAAAATAACTGACTTCGCATTCTATCCTGTGCCCAGCTTTGATGAAGTATGTTGATTTGGTCCTAGCTTTGGTTTTCCTGTTCACCAATAGTCTCGCTACATCCACTGTGGCTGCCAGCTAAGTGAGTACTTATCATGCACCAATACCCCACAAAGGAGTGCAGATCTAGCCAATCTATTTGCCTGCTCATTTACCACCACACCATCATAACCTGGGGAAAAAACTCAAAAGTTTGCCCTCTATTTTTGATTGTTGAATGAAAGTCTGCAACTCTGCCTGAAGCATGCCTGTCTTTACTTTTCTCATCATACTTTGTGAGTCCATTAGAACCACAAAATGCATGTGCTGTTTGTCCTCCAGCCAACAGAATGCCATCACGACTGCCTGAACCTACATTCTCAGACTAGATGTTGTGGTATCATATGCCAGGATCTCCTGCATCAAATGCCGACCACTAACCTTCATTCCCACAACAATTTGTGACCAGGCAATATGATTATCTACATGGATGGCTCTGCACAGAGAAACTTAAATAAACTAAAAAGTTTACTTTCATCTTAATTTTGGAAGAAATACATCCCTCACTCAGAATAGAAAATTACTATCAGAAACATGCTTAATACATTCATTTTCTTGACCTCCTGAAGGCCAATTATTTTAACTCTGGTTTATTCATAATAATTGCAATCATCTGACAATAAATTGAATGGATTTGCTAATATAGGTAGTAAGCTGGAATATACATCAACAATTTACATACAATTTCCACACTGCTGTTTTACTTGTGCCCTGAGTATGTATTGAAAATATAGGGAATAACTCTCTTCTTTCAGCTGCACTGTCTTTTGCTCTATTTTTCAATGTTTATGTTTACATACATCCAAATTTGTACCTTCAAAAGTCCACATATAAACAAACAGAAAGTAGACTGTGTCAACAGTTAGTTATCTCTGATATTGTGAGTATTCACAAATATTGTATGAATTACAAGTAAGAAATCATCCCAACTTAAAATCAAGATCATTACACTGATGGATTAACTAATTCAGATGTTTCAAACCAGTTTGATTTTATCAAATCACTAACATCTTTTGGTTTCAGTCATGTCACTAAATGTAGAAATATATGTATAATCTAGAAGTAACTTCATAGTATAATGGATTGTTGCTTACATAGAAAATAATTGTAATGGTAAAGAAACGAATAACATGAACTTACATCTTTGTGGCGATCTCTTTCCTTTCTTTTCAGTTTTTTCCATGGCTTTCTGTTTCTCTTCCTCATCTTTTTGTAAACTAGCAGCTTCTTTGGACATTTGCTCTGCCTTGTATTCTGCTTCTTTTATTTTCAGCCAAGTTTGAATAGACTCTACTGTATTCTCCAGGTAGTTTCTGGTCACAAAGAGTTATGTTTTTGAGTTTTAGTTTTGGCAAAGGCAAACAAATCACTAAACATGTACATCTCCAAGGTCAGCACAGCTGAATGGATAAGAGCAGTCATTCTTATATATCCGGTGTGCTAATGCCGAGGTAGCTGGTTTAATCCCTACACCGGTCAGTTGGACTAAAATGTTGATTTCTTGTCCTTGACTTAGGGACGTACATTACAAGTACCTCTAAAGTCAGAGTGGGTTCGCCTGATGCAAAAATCAACCCAGTGCACTATAAGTAGTTGCATGTGTATGGATTATGCTTGAGTTCAAAGCGGGAGAACACAAAAGAAAATTGTATCACTCCATTAGTGCTCCAGCCTCCTCCCACAGATTACACAAGGAGAATCTCAACATAGTGAACAACTCTATAACACTGGCGATGATCCAGATGTGTGTACATACCAGAAATAGACATGCTATACATATTTCTTTTGTGGGTGCTTTTCTGATTTAGAAATTTTGCATGGACAACCTTGGTCTTTTCTTTTTATTTCCAACACTTGAGGGATTTTTAATGTGGACAACTGATCGTTTTGATTTTCCACTGTTGAGGGATTTTGTAATAAAAGTAATGTGCACACAGTTCACTAAGTTGTTCACACTTGTTCGAGAACCCAAGATGCCTCATCCACTGCCCCATTATTGAGGTGAGGTGTTGGAGGGGTGTAAGTATACTGTGCTTTATCTTATTTTATAAAAACAAAGTCCAGATCGAGAAACGAACCAGGTCTATGTAAGCCATTAGGTGGTCATTGTAATCTCTGAGCCACACTCCCGTTCTATTCACCGTGCATTTTTAGAATGGAAAGTACTGCAACATATATGAATCTCAGATAATGTACTTCAGTGATCTTTGTGAGTATTAATTTACAAAGACATTGGAATGAATCCCATGCTATTACAAGATTATCACAAACAGTATTTAATATTTAAATGTAGCAAAAACGGATCATGCCCATGTTGGGGCTCATGTGTGAAGAAATGAATAGTAACACTGTAACCTACCATGTACATAATAAAAGGTGATTAAACAAGGCTGGCATGCTACCTCATCCTATAAAAATGTAGCTGCAAAATCCAACCAATCAAGAGAATGCCTATAAAGGGCTTGGCATGAGTTAGCTGTCAGCCAATGCTCCACTGGGAAATGAAAGCCAGTAGAAGAAGCACAAAAAGAGGCCAAAAAAAAAAAAAGAGGCAAACCCAGCAAGTGATGGATAAGCAGAAAAGCAACAATGCTTGCACAAGTGCCTTTTTCAGAAAATGATTCCTATGTCATGATTGTAACATACTCAGAGAGCTTGCTGAAAAGGGGGCTCTGTCACTAAGCATGGGTGATCTTGGTTTGCCATCTCACATGATTACAAGTCTTGGCTCAGATCTCTTTTCTTGTCCCAAATACACTGGTGGCCAAGACATCCAGGTATTTCTCTCTTTGTATTTGGCTCTTTTCCCAACTTTTTTTGCCAGGTGTCACTAAATTTTCCCCTTTTATTTCTCCTCAATACGTGCCCAAAAAACTTGACTGTCTGTCAGATTTCCCTAACTAATTTACTACTTGTCTTGTTCCAGACGTATTGGTGTTTCCTTTCCTCTGGACTAAACTAGGCAGGCCGAGAGAGGGATGATGCATGGGCAATACATGGTTTCTAAATCCAGCCCAGGCTTTGTGTTATCAAAAGGTACAACTCCATTTTACAAACTATAGTCTGTTAAGACAGCTGGGTGCCAGTCAATTTATGGCTTCCATCTTTTCTTGAAGGACTGCCTCATTCTTTTTTCTTTCCATGCATAGTATTCTTTGTATCTCTCAGAAACCCAATCCTGCTGCCATCAGATGTTTCTCGGCTTGTCTGTTTTCCCATGAGACATGCAAACAACAGTATAGCCTCTATATAGCACTTTCACCTATCAAGGCCAGGCACCAGAAGCAGAACATTTGTCTTGGTGATCAAGACCAGGCACGTCAAGAAGAAGAGTGTTTTTTAACAAAATGTTACAATAGTAAACAGACAACAGATGATCAGTTTTTTATAGCTTACCTAAACCCGGTATTTGAGTGCAGTTCATTATGCCAGGTTGAATGATTTTGTCTTTCCCTGTTGTATGGATTGTGTAGAACAAGCATAATGGCATCTTCTCTGTTTTCTTGGTATACTTCAACAAAGGGAAGGTTATATGTGGCTTCTTGAAGAACCTATTGTAGGTAAATGTGTTAGTGATTAGAGCGATTATATTGTTTCTATTTATAATATAATAGTTTAAAATGTCAAATGTCCTTTGCAGGAAGTTGCGGTCAACCCCAAAACCAGGTTGATTTACTAGGCAATTTTACGTTCAGTCATTTGCCATTGCTTTCTGAAGGAGAAGTTAACATTAAAGTCCATTGACCTGGTGTTGGGACTGATCCCACTACCCTGTTATCAGTGTACTGGAAGTTCAAGCACATTAAAGCCCTTGACCTACCTGACCTCTGGTAATTAGCATCCTTCAAAGAATCTACTTTCAAGTTAGTGTTATTGCTAAAAATAACATGCATGATTATGACTTCCTTATATGGAATATTTTGGCAAAACTGTTTATCGTGATATCCATAATTTTAGTTTTGCTAATAAAGAATTCTAGAGTCAAACACAAATTTTACACGAAATATAAATGAATCAATTAATAATACATATGTGGAGCACTGTTGACAATAGACATAGAGTGTTTTGTAACATGAATACTGTATACAATAAAACTATTAATAATCCTCAAGGATGTTTGTCACAAAAGACAGTTGTCTCCATCCCCAACCATCTTGGCTAATCAGCAATGATTATGTCAGGATCATATTAACCTCTGTTTGGGCTAAACAGTTGCCTCCTTGTAATTTATATTGTAACACTAACACTGCTCACTTGAATCTATGAACCCACCTTGAAATCCACAAACTATCTAAACTGCCTTCAAGATTGCCCAATCGCTGTGACTGACATCCGTCAATCGATGTGGACCTGAACGACCAGGACTTCTCACTGGCAAGGAACACCAGGCCTCCTAAATAGCATAGCTTACGATGGGTGACGTTGTAATATTCTGTTATGATAAGTTGGCCGTGTCCAGCATGTGCCGCGTGGTTTCACACCCGCTTCACACGCCAGTGATCCGGGGCTTGTTTCCGGATCCGGTCAGGGATATGCACTACTGACGATCCCAAATGAGAGTGAAACTCGAGTATAGTGCTTCCATATTGACGTGGATAGGCCTTAGGTTCATACCAGAATACGATCAGCGTTGCCAGTAGTGGGTTGTGCTCAATATTTAAATTTCAAATCCTGAAACAACCAAATAAATCAATTTGATTATTGCTCACTGGATTTTAGGAGGCCTGGTGTTCCTTGCCAGTGAGAAGTCCTGATCATTCGGATCCACATCGATTGATGGACGTCAGTCGCGGCGATTGGGCAATCTTGAGCATAGCCTACAATGGGTCACGTTGTTATATTCTGTTATGATAATTTGGCCGTGTCCAGCATGTGCCGCGTGGTTACACACCCGCTTCACACACCAGTGATCCGGGGCTTGTTTCCAGATCCGGTTAGGGATATGCACTACTAACGAGCTCAAACGAGAGCGAAACTCGAGTATAGTGCTTCCATATTGATGTGGATAGGCCTTAGGTTCATACCAGAATACGATCAGCGTTCAATGACCTGGGCTCACAGGTCAACTCAAGTCTAAAATTAGTACCAATACATTTCCTAGAAAATAAAGACAGAATAATTGAAGCCTATACCACTCTGCTCTAATTTTTGACATATGAGGAGGCTTCAAATTAAAACCTTAAATGTTTTATGGTGAATTTATTATGAAAATGTAAAGAATAAATACATCATTTTTCAATGTGGTTACCACTGCGTTCAATGCAAGTCCTCCAGCGCCGATATAGTGCTTGGATTCCTGTAGAAAAATATTACCTTGGTCGTGTGTGTGACAACTCATGCACACCAGATGTACCTCTTCATCAGACCAAAAAATCTTTCCTCCCAATGACTCTTTATGTTGTCCAGACAGGTGGAAATCACTTGGGGCTAGGTCTAGCGAGTAAAGGGGATGTGGTACACACTGAAAGTGGAGGTCTTCTATGGTTTAAACCATTGCACGGGTGTGACATATTCACCTATCCATCATTTTACAGCGCGTCAACGTTACACAGCAACACAGAGATTATCAAAACAATTACAGCACCGTGGAACATCGAACTCACTAAGTGATACTAATGACAGACAGATGCCAGGATAAGAATAGAAAAGTTAGCGTCAACAGAATAGAATGTGACTGGTAGAGACACATCACGTGGATATAGCGTCCCCCAGCTTGGGCGCCACTTTAATAAAACCGCGCACTTCTATGACTTCAGAGCGAGCGAGCAGTTGCCAAAGCTATGTGTTGTCCAACTTTCAAACTTTTACAACGGGCAGTTGTGCGTCCAATGAATTGTATTTTTGATAAAATAAATCTCTGAAAATGTGAAAAACTGCCGATCGCAACTTCAATACTGGCGCCACTTCCCCGGCGAAACCGACATCTTATAATTTCTCAAAACTGCAAAACTCTGACTTTCTACACTACATCTAACAACTTCACTATGTGCATATGACTATAATCTATCACAGAATAATGTACGAGATGAAATTTCCAATGCACTCAAATGCTTTTCATCAAAAACTTCTAGAAAAACGTTTCTGCAGAGATAGTCAGCTGGTGCAAACGAAACACTACCTCGCTTAAAAAATGTACTTAATTCTGTCTATTTTGCAATCTAAAGAACTGAAACAGGAATTATACTCTTCCTTTTCTCTTTACGAATTGAAAACAAATAGTATTTGATAGAAATTAGTTTATTCATGTGTCAGATTTTATTTAGACAACGCATTACATCAACTGCATTGCTTAAAATAGGTTTACGTTCACAAACGACATTTGTGATAGCCGACCTACTTAATCTGCTCAGACTAAAGGGTGAAAATTACCTTGGTCTATAGCCAACTGTGTCGCCAACAGAATGGACATGATATGTACTGGTAAAAGATGTAGGAGAAGTATAAGTAGACAGAGAGGAGGAGAGTATTAGGGAAAAATACTTTAAGTAATAATTTTTTTCTAATATATTGTGTCATGACCTTGTATAGATTACATTTTGTAACAAATACACATCAGAAATTCTGTATGTTGGACATGAACCACAATAAAAGCACACTAGATGAGTTAAACTCATATTAACTGATGTAGATGTGAGGACAATTAGTACAAGCTATGGAACCCCACACAACAGAAGTTAACTCAACACAATACACTTCACACCACACAACTCCACACCACAACAGCAGGAACAGGGAAATGATTTAGAATAGGAAGTAGTTGCCTTGGAAAGTACAGATAAACAATTATATACACAATGTAGAACAAATAGAGTAATGTGGATGTTTAAATGTATGCCATTTATACAAATGCATCTCATACTTGTGTTGATCTTGCCTGTCAGCTTGATTACCATGATTCAGGGAACATCACATTATCACTCTTATCTGTGTCTGACTGTACACTACTCACTGAACTACAGGTCCACTGAGGAAATGCATACAGCAGGTACCAGACAACAGAAGCTGCATCCAGTGTAATAATCTCTGACCCACCCCAAAGTAACACAACAATACTTCTTCTGTTCTTATCATTTTTGTTTTGTTATGTTGTGTTCACACTATGAACATGCTGTAAAGGATTATACATACCTGTATGAATTTTAAACAGTGATGTCTTGGTGCCACACCTAACCAACAAGGAGGGAAGAGGAGTGAATGAGATGATCAACACCTGTGATGGCAGATGACTCCAGCCTTAAGCAGAGAATGAGAAGCCTTCAGTGAAGCTAAACTGGCCCAACCTGAAGTGGATCCAGCAGACCATGGACCCAGGCTTATCCACATCTCATCACACCAGGTTTTCTTATCACTCACACAAACTTCACCCTCTCAGGAAATGATTTTCTTGATTTATTGTTGGATGTAGAACTTCTTAACTATAACTCATTTGGTAGTTAAAATATCTCACTATACAACGAATGTTATTATTTATTGACTGACTATATTTGGTCCTATGAAAGATTTTTTCTAATTCATTCTGTACATGTCAACAGCTTATGAAAAAAAAAGAAGAAAATGTCAAATAGGCCAAAAGACACTGGCACAGTCAATAAATTTGTTTAAATGTGAAGATCTCTTCCATTTAATTTGTCAGTCCAAACTATCTGTGGGAAAAATCTCTATCTTGTTGTGTAGAACATGTCTCAATGCTCACTGGTGTTTGTTTAATGTTTAATTAACAAATACACATTCACATAAGATAAATTCTTAATAAAGAAGGAGAACAGGAGACTCTTCATCTTTAACTGTTCCAAATCCATGTTATATTGCACCTGATTCTTATTGAGAAAGTCTTTTCAGACAATTTCTTAAGATGGAAGAAGGGGGTTCGTGAGCTATACCATTAAATACCAGGTGGAAGGACAGGGGACAAACCTAGTGATGACTTTTCTATTAAAAGAGGACCACACACCCTTAGACAAATAACCAAATCCGAGTCTGTAAATCTTTCAAGGGTCGTATTCTTGATCTATTTACATATAAGAAGAGGATGGGGCCCAGCTACCTTTAACAGAGATGGGTCATGCACTTTAGTGATTGCCAGTCCCTTCAAAATATACGACAACGGGCAGTATGGGTTCGAGCATTGTGATGTTGTAAAAGGACACCTTTACTCAGAAGTCCATGTCTTTTGGATTTGATTGTGGATCGAAGATGATTCCTGAGAAGATTTGTATATGTATCACAGGTGACAGTTTTCCCTCTTGGCATGTAGTGCTCTAAAATAATGCCTTGTTCATACCAAAAGAGAGACAGCATAACCTTCTCTGCAGATGGCTGTGTGCAAAAATTCTTTGGTTTCGGTGAGTCGGGATGGCACCATTCCGTGCTTGCTGTCTTCATTTCTTGCTTGTGGTAGTGAACCCAGGTTTCATCTCCAGTGACAATTCTTCTGCTTCAAAGCACTGCAAAAGTTACTGACAAGCATCAGTACGTTGTTGTTTCAATTCTGGAGTAAGCTGTCATGGCGCCCACCTTGCAGACACTTTGCGGTGCTGTAGCACATCATAGATGATGTGGTGTGCTGTCAAAGACTCGATAGTACCACACCTCGTGAAGCCATAGCACAGTTGAGTAGACACTCAACAGGCCACGTTTGCCAGCAGAGTGCGATGTGAGGTAACACGCACGAAGGTGAAGGTCACCCCGCGTGGTGTGTAACCACGGGAGAGAGGTTAGGTAGACGGGAGACTGGACTTGAGGCGTTCACATCGTTTAGAATAGCGTTAGGAGTTTTGCGTTCACTAATAGATAGAACTAGCATAGGGTTAGCAGTTTGTGTTAGATAATTCTGTGGCTGTATATTGTGTATTGCATTAGCGACTGTTTACCGCTTGTAAGCGAGCCAACGGCAATAAAATGGACCATACATTTTGCCTCCCACACGACTTGCAAGTTGTCTTGTATGGGTGTGTGAGAAGTACCCGTTGAGGCCTGTCAGTTGAGTTGTTGACAGGCCAGGGTAATTGTGGTGTCAGAAGTGGGATACTGTTACCAACAGTGCTGTTCGCCTATCGGGAGATTCCCCATTCTAGCACGGGTTTCTCACCCTTTGAATTAGTTTACGGGGCTAACCCACGTGGACCCGTAACTATTTACCATCAGGTACTAACAAATTCGATAGAAATTCCTACCCCAAAAACACCTTATGAAATGGTGACAGAGACACGAGACAAGATCATGAAATCGTGTGTTATAGCTAAGGCAGCTTTGGAGAGGAAGGGTCAAATCTACCGCCAATATGCCAACAAAGGGACAAGAACAATTGAACTTGAACCAGATCAAGACATACTCTTGCTACTTCCAGACAAAAGAAATTTACTATTAACCTCATGGCAAGGGCCATTCAAGGTGGTACGCAGAATTTCAGATGTTGACTATGAAATATCGATAAACGGACACTTAAAGATATTCCATGTCAACATGTTGAAACCTTACTATACAAGACAAGAAACAGAAGTAGTGACAGACGAACAGAGTGCACCAACACCCAGTGATCAGACGACAGACATACACAACGCAACTACACTAGTTAGCGAGACTGGCAGTTCCGACAATGGCAATACACCCAGTGAGTTAACAGAATACACACTTAGCACCACCACGGTACTGAATCAGGTAGACGACGACGGAATGGAACTACCTGTTCCCATTGTAGACAAAACTGCGACAGTGGACAGCATACATATAGATCAGGGACTAACAGACATTCAACGACGACAATTAGTGGAGTTAGTTACTGAATACAAAGACTTATTCTCTGACATCCCAGGTAGGACGGACAGAATCGAACACTCCATTCTTCTTTCGGATTCTAAGCCTATTAAATGTAGGCCGTACTCTATCCCACTCAGCTATAGGGAAAATCTAAATAAGGAAATTCTTAATTTAGAAGCTAGCGGGATTATCCAAAAGTCTACATCAGAGTACTCTTTTCCAATCGTCCTAATTAAGAAGAAGGATTCCACAATTCGTCTGTGCGTGGACTATCGGAAACTCAATAACATCACTAAGATCGACGCAGAACCTATTCCTTCCTGCGAAGATCTTATCTTGGACATGTCTACTTCTAAAATCTTTTCAAAACTAGATCTTACTAAAGGATACTGGCAGGTCCCGATGCAAGCTCAATCTATGCATCTTACTGCGTTTTCAACACCTTTAGGACTATACGAGTGGCGATTTCTTCCTTTCGGACTTCGAAATGCTCCTGCCACTTTCGTACGCTTAACTAGAGATCTGTTACATGGAGTGACGAATACTGTGACCTATATAGATGATATATGTGTCCATACTGAAGACTGGACTACACACTTACTGAAACTGAGACATGTCTTTGATAGGTTGCGACTCTTCGGTCTCACTGTCAAACCAGCAAAGTCAAATTATGCCTAAAATAAATTCATTTTTGGGTCATGTCATTTCTCAAGTCCAACTGTAGACTGACCTGAAAAGTAGTACCAAAATTATGAATCTGACCATGTCTAACAGAAAGAAACAGGTCAGAAACCTTTTGGGATTAGTAAATTACTCAGAAATTACAAATATATTTTCCAATGTCTTAAAATCTTCTGGAAATGAAATGTGAAAGATGCATTATTAATTCCTGCATTGTCAAAATTGAAGATCCTTTTTTGTAAATATTCCAATCCCTCCGCTTGCCTAATCCTAGGCTCATTTATTATCTTAGGTCATATGCCAGCAGAATCTCCATCACTGCAGTACTAGGCCAATTTTTTTTTAGGGCATCTTCCATCCGCTTTGCTGCGTGAGCAGTAAGATCACACATGCTGAGTCCAAAGATTCCATATCACAGTTGCAGCCCTAGGCTTCATCTATACGGTGAGAAGGCTCCATCGAGTTCTGACGGATGTTCACTGCATTGTCCAGACCGACAACTCCCTGATCACGGTCATACATAGTGGTGTGCATCAAAATGACCGGATATTCAGGTGGTCACTAGTTTTACCATCTGGGGTAAAAATACCTGAAATCCAACAGTAAATGTAGACTGATGGTTGGTACATGAATATCTGATAATATAAGATCTAAAATAGCTTACATACATATCCACATTGTTGGTGTAGTCATGTACCAAAACAATGAACTATCATGTGTCCGTGGACATCAGATTAAGAACTGTGCTGCTATACTTAGATACCACCGTGTGAACTAGGACAGCTCATTTCCAACTAAGCTCCATTCCGGTGTATCATATATATGAACCGCAGAAAACAGTGTCAGAACAGTGCTTAATTACAGACACGAAAAGACAGAGCTACAACACCAGCGAACTCTACACGTGCACTACCGAGAGAACATTAAGATGACTGTGTAATGTATTTCAGATACCCAGGCAAAGTGTGTGGTTATATTATGCCTATACAACCATTGCACATACATGAAGGCAACTACTAACCTGTGTAAACCAAATACTATGTATATAAACTTATTGTGATATGTAATATAATATTTTAAGATAGTGATAAATTAGATGTAGGTTAGGAACTATAACAGTTCTCATTTATTTTAATAATGTAGTTAGTACAGTAATTAACCCATTAAAATTAGATTAGAATATTAGTTTAGACATAAGAATAGTTTATTACAAGTTAAATTAAATTTATGATATGAATAGTACCATTTAGATTGTTATATTTCACTTAGTTTCATTGTAGTTAGTTTATTCCATCTTAATGAAACCATACCATCTTTCAAATATTACCATTTATTAGTATCATCATTTGACATCATAATAGATTAAAAAGAGTAGATAAGGTAACATACAGCATTTACACCAGTTAGATTAAGAACATCACTCATATAATTCCTTTATGCATTTAAAAACATTATTTAGCATAGTATTTAGAAAAGTACATAAATTGTGGTCACATAATCCATTTAATTAAGGTACATAACTCACATCACAACAATTGCATTTAAATAGTTAGATTACATCACTTAGATTAGAAAAAAATAAGAAGTAATATAATCATATCATATAATTAACATAACAAATTTAATAAATTTAGGTAACACATTAAATACTTAGTTATAGAATTAGAATGGTATGTTAGAATGTAAAGTTTTCGTTAGTGAAATTGTGTTAGTGTGAATGTGTTGTCTGTAATATAGTTTAGAACTTAGATTACAGTATTTTGGGTTTCATAACAAGTGAATGTAGTCACGAATTAGTGTTATACACCTGTTTGTGGCCACATTGAACCAAATTATGACACTCAAAAAACTAACATACATACACATAGAATTTATAAATAGAGGATAGAAATTAGATTAGTAGATTTATTACATCCAAACACACAAACAAACAGAAAAACAAACATATAAATTGCATACACTATTTGTAAATCAAAGACAGATAACTATGGGGCCAGGGGACATAATAGACAACGAAGAACTAAATTAACAGTGAAATAAAGTCTTACGCGCGGAAGCGAAGGAGGTAAAGCCTGTCGCACACACTCTTGTAGAATGGTTGTTAAATATTATATGGGGGACATGAAATAATTCATGTGTTGACCCTAAGAAAGTCAACTTTGTATGGGTAGTAAGTTAATTTACTATGTGAGGGCAGGTCTTATAAGACAACGGTCCGGTTCAGACATACCTCTGATAAATATAATATAGCATGTGAGAAGGGGCTCACGCCAACCAGTCAAGTTTGTGGCGATTGCCAGTAGCCAAGTAAGGCTTTGCTACATTGTGACAATAGTTATTAATAGTCTATTGGAATACCCAAAGCCAGGTTATCTAGAGTCTTTGACAAAAATTAGAGACACTAATTTTTTGTTTAGGAACCTCTTGCGTCACAACCAATGAGTGAAAGTTGATGACGCAACACAAGAGGGGTGGGTGTGTGTCAAAGACTCGATAGTACCACACCTCGTGAAGCCATAGCACAGTTGAGTAGACACTCAACAGGCCACGTTTGCCAGCAGAGTGCGATGTGAGGTAACACGCACGAAGGTGAAGGTCACCCCGCGTGGTGTGTAACCACGGGAGAGAGGTTAGGTAGACGGGAGACTGGACTTGAGGCGTTCACATCGTTTAGAATAGCGTTAGGAGTTTTGCGTTCACTAATAGATAGAACTAGCATAGGGTTAGCAGTTTGTGTTAGATAATTCTGTGGCTGTATATTGTGTATTGCATTAGCGACTGTTTACCGCTTGTAAGCGAGCCAACGGCAATAAAATGGACCATACATTTTGCCTCCCACACGACTTGCAAGTTGTCTTGTATGGGTGTGTGAGAAGTACCCGTTGAGGCCTGTCAGTTGAGTTGTTGACATGTGCTGAAACTTGACTGATGTCAAGATGTGTGGCAATGTCACTCTCAGTCAATTGCTGGTTTTCCTATATGAGACCTTCAATGGCTGCAATCAACTCTGAGATCACTACTGACTCTGTCACAGAAGTCACGCCATTTTGTAACTTCCTACTCCACTCATGCCGGCTTCGTGGCTTAGAGGTTATGACTTTTCTCCGTAATCTCGTATACTCTCGTCGGTTAACGTGATGACGGTAAGAATCAGCGGTGGTTCGAATCGCATCTGTGACTTACGGGGTATGTGAGCCGGCCGCTCAGAAAGCAATGGCAAACTACTGAGCGTAATCTTGCCAAGAAATTGACATACAGCTGAAAGATGCTGGTGTTGACAGCGATGTCCTGTAAAGGATATGCAAAAAAAAAAAAAAAAAAAAAAAAACTCCACTCATACACTTGCTGGACTGATAGGCATGCATCACTATACAGGATCTACATTTGGCGCTGAATTTCTGTAAGTTTTACCCCTTCACCGATCAAAATACATATAACAGAACGCTGCTCCTCTTTGGTGCATGTCAAAATTAGGGGTGGGGGGCATCTTTAAATTATCCTTATGATGTCACTGTGTTCTTCTGCACCGTGATGTCATGGGCTTAACACTCTTGACATCCTTAACAACAATATTGACAGGCTTCAAGACAATTACATGATTATTGTTGTGACGAGGTGGCCCAACTCCCGCATCGTTGTTATTAGATTGGGATAGCACTCAGAAAACCCCACTAATATATTTATGTATTATTTTGTATTGTTATCTATATATCCATATATTAGCTAAGAGCATCAGTGTTTAGTGTATTTATATACATACAACTATAAAGAGAGCTAAAATACGTTTTCTTCTAATAGTTAGAAGTAGAGGTAGTGTAAAGTTTGTTTACACACCAATAAATCATGTCAGGCAGAATTTTATATTCAGTTTGGCTGTGAATTTAATTTGGCCACAGGAAGTCAAGGCAAACTCTCCTGCAAAGGAAGTTAACTTCTAGTAGAACCCTGACTTCTGCCATTTTGATCTCAGTACTGGACGGTGAAGGATTGGCAAAGTCCCCTGGCTAAAATAGAACACATATCTGTGTCTTAGACCTCTTTCTGGCTCTTGTTAAGCCGTACAATTTCTAATCACCATAGAAAAGCCAGTGCCACTTCTCACTCGATAGGTCCGATCAAACCAAGTTGCAGGGTGAGCTCAGAATAATTTTGTTAACATTTGTGTGTGTGTGTCGATATGCCGGCAAAATCTAAAGGCCATGCCGATCGATAATAGATACTATTAATTAAAACTTGTGTTAGTTAACTAATACTAAAATTAGTACCATGTTTGTGCCATGTGGCTTGCCGACAAGGGGAAACGCAAAGCTCGTCACATGTGGCATTAAAAGCAGTGCTAAATTACATTACTTGATTGGCAAAAATTAAGTATTCACCTGCGGAACGACACCTGAGTTAGTCAGTAGTCGATTAGAGTTAAGATATATTAATTATGTGCTTAACTTCGGAACTAGCGTATTTCTCTAGATAATATAATATTAGTCGAAGGAATTAGTTCAGAGAATAAATAAGTTACAATTAATTATTATTTATTAATCTCTATCTTGCCCATAGTCAGATTACTACCATGTGGTCCAATATGGCCCACTTAACAAAGTTCAAACCTTGGGGGAATTCTCTAACCCTAATATTGTTATGTAAAGTGAAGTTACATGGTTCTCCCTAAACAACCATATTGTGAACACAGACCTGCCGGCAGTAAGAATGGATGGGAGCCTTTTGAGTAGAACCCAGTCAATGACATATCTTGGCATGAGGCTTGATCGAAGCCTGTCCTTCAGAGATCATGTTGATTATGTTATAATGAAAGCTCGAAAAGGTTTGTCAGCAATGAGAGTCATGGCGGCTGCCAATATCGAGCAAAGACTGCTAATATTTCTATTCCAAGGACTGGTGCTTTCACGCATCGAGTATGCCCTGGCCATCCTCACTGTCAGCCCTACACAGATTGGAAGACTTGAAAAGGTACAAAACGAAGCCATGCGCATCATTTTGGGCTGCACGAAAGACACCAGCTGTGTAACAATGAGATATCTCCTTGACTTCCCGACAATGGAACACAGGATCAAGATCTGGAGAGCTCGTGCATACTTAAAAATAAGTGCAGATGAGCAGCACCCTCTGCATGACGCTATATTCAGAGAAAAGGGTGACAGGTTAAAGAGAGGCAAATCATGGATGGGTCGGACGGAAGATGTCGTCAGACAGGTCTGCAGTCTTACCAGTATCAACCCCGGCAAGGAATGGGTGCCGGTGCCTCCAGCTTTTAAGTGCAATTTCTCCTGCATTATCACACTCGACAGATGGTGCAGAGAGCAGAACCCTGTCGCTGTCAATGCAGAAGTCAACGCGCTCATCTATGAACACTCAGATAGCCCCGAAGTGCTCATCTATACAGATGGATCTGTTGTAAAGCAGCAGAGAAGTGCGTGGGCATTTACAGCCCGTTCAGCGGGCCGAACCGTTCAAGAATCCAGTGGTGCCCACTCTATGACCACGAGCAGCATGACGATGGAGGTGATGGCAGTTACACAGGCTTTTATATGGCTGGAATCACAGCATTATACCAACGTGTGTGTACTAAGTGATTCAATGAGCATGATTCAGAAGATCAAAGCTGGATCTGTACGTAGACAGTGGACTGAGTCGCTGCGGAAGTCTGTTGTTCATAATGTCACCTTCATCTTCATCCCAGGACATGTGGGAGTCGAGGGAAATGAATGAGCTGATAAACTGGCTGGCTCTGCACCCCCTGTAGATGGCCAGCCCATGGATCATGCCGATATTATTAACGTCCTTAAAGATATGGCGAGAACAGAGGACTTTGACGTCAGTGAATCCACATCGCTCTCCAGGATGAAAGACTTGGGAGTAAGAATAGGCACAGCCAGACGCGAGAGGTACATCGGGAAAACAAGGCGCCTCGTCAACCAACACAGAACTGGCACTATTAGCCACCGGACGCTGATGCATATGCTGGGGGGAGGATCTGAGCACCTATGGACATGTCCGGAGTGCAATGAAGATACCCCAACTGATAACTGATAACTGATAACTGAGTGAAAGTAATCTTCAACCTAGCTAAGAAATCTTCTGGATAATTAATTATGTTTTAATAAATATAAGGAAGACTATTGCTAGTAGTACAACTCATAACTCTTTAAGTGAACTTGTTGTGTTTCATGGATTTAATGGTTCAGTCATATGCATTGTGATGTTATAGTTGTGTGTGATTTCATTTCATTCTATTTAATTCATCAAATAATATGTGATGTTAAATCATCGTATGTAGTGTAGTTTGTGTGTTTCCATACTTGGAAAACCATGTGTGTTGTTTCATAGAGTTAATGATTTTAAAAAAAAAAATTTAATGGTTTGTTAATGTATATGGTGACGTCGTAGTTGTGGCGTCAGAGTTTTCCATTCCATTGAGTCATCCGATAATGTGTACTGTTAATTCATTATGTGAATTGTGGTTCATGTTTCCATGATTAATCATGACTTAGTGTAGCGAAACGCCAGTGGCCCATGTCCTTATGCATTCTTTGATTTTGGGAAAACAGGGGGAAATGGCTTTCGGGAACTCTCAGTTCTCTTGTCCGATCAATTCCCCAGAAGGATAGTTCTCTGGGTTACCTCTATAACCCGATCTTCTTAATAGCATGATTGGAAACCCGATGGCGCGCCTTGCACCAAATATGTACTAGCATAATTTCTTGGGCCAGGAATGTACATTGAAAACCTTATCGGTTGTCGGCACAATGTATTGAAGTTTTAAAGAATTTTACAAGTCAAGTGCCGTCTCCTACTGGAGGAATGAAAAGGTAAACTTGGGTTTTCTTTAGTCCAGCCAAAACTTGGTCTATAAATCTCTGTTGTCTCAACTGGTGAAACGAACTGGCGAAAAGCCGGTCATGCCCATATTGTGAGTGGGTTGACCGTTGGCCAATATAGTTAGGCGTTCTGTTCTTGACATCGCCTGGGAACGAATCTGAGCAATATCTCTCCCTGGATGATTTCGCTTGTTCTTGGCGGCAGATGGGAAGGTGTTATCTTTCTTCATACAGCCTGAATTCTGCCTAGTGTCATCTTTAGTTTAAATATAAACACAACCTATATACAGTATGCCGGAAAGGGGGGGAGTGCTCCGTGGGGATGAAATCCCACCATCTATATTCTGTCTTCTTGATGCGGAAGAGGGTTTACAATGGGCTATCGCTTTTGTCTTTTGGCAGATAGGGTAGCCATGGGATCGAATGATTACTAGTCTTCGGGATGAAGCCAGAGAATAAAGAGAGCTCTTTATAGCACTGGTAAGAGACAGGGCTCATCTACACCTATGGCTTGTGCAGGGCAATGCCGGTGCATTAGGGCGACAGCTCAGTCGAGAGCGGCGGCCGGAGGGGGTGGTATCTTCTTTCCTGTTCTTGCTGGGAATGGGGAACGACACTACTTTACATACAGATAATTACCCACACAACACCACAAGAGCTTTGTCGTGAGAAAGGCATGGTTTGCAAGGGAGAGAGAGGCCTGGAAACGAATGTGCCCAATAATAATAAAGGTGTGGTATGAGTGTAGAGAGTGAGTCTTGTGTGCAAAAACGTGCATAGGGTAGCCGACAGGACGTCTACAAGCTGAAGGTCTCATCAAGCATGAACGTAGCCAATCCAGGGGCTACCTGACAGGTCAGGCCCATTCACGAGGGCCTCTTATCTAATTGATAGAGTAAGGTAAGGGTTTGACCAGGTTATTAACTGAGGCCCTATTGGTCCTCAGGATTGTGTGATACATGAGTCAGCCCAGTCGCTCAATATTGTTTGTCATCTCCAGGGTCCTCTTCTGTTGGACGTGACTAAATCGGACAGTATCCACAGGGCTTCTATGCTAAAGCCAAATACGTCTGATGAAGCCAGGTCAAGGTATTGGCCATACCACACATGGTGTGACTAACTCTGAGAGAGAGGCAAGGTTGGTCTTGGGCAAAATGACAATTTGCGGTAATGGAGCATCTCAAGTCCTTTCAGCGACATAGGCTCGAGAGCAGTTGGTTTCTTGGCTGGGCCTACGCATAATTATCCTGCATACCCATTTTGTACAGGACAGTGAAAGGCACCTATCCATTATACCTCCATGAACAATTCCCATTATTGGAAACCATAATTCATTTCCCAATCAGTGCAAACCTTGTGCCAAATTAACTCAATTCTTTGATTCTACAGAAGCCTGTTGTACGTACAACCAATTACCTGGAAGGAAGGAGATTCTTGCACACGCGGTGAGCTGTATGTGGACAGATCGGACAGTGTATGAAGCTGGGTCTGTGACGATAGCTACCTGAGGCTCTGTGCCTGAACTTTATCCTTGTTGTGTCTGTTTAGAACTATCTGTTTTAACTGCCTTGATGTTTTCCTGTGCTGTTCTTTATTAATTTAATAAATCACGTTTTAGTTTACTCCAACGATCACTGTGTTATATATATGGATCAGCCAGAAAGACACGTCAGGGAATAGGACCCGAGGTCGAAAGATAGAGTGACAGTGAGTCCGGGGAACCGTGGAGGGTTGGCAAGCAAAGACCTATCCCAGCCAGGGTTATAGACTAATTTTGAAATATTGTTACATAGTTATTTGGGACCCTCCACGTAGCTTGTTACAATTTCTGGGGGCTCGTCCGGGATATTTGAAATCCTGGTGGAGTTCTGGCTGATATAGTGATAGGGGACAGATATTCTTGTCTACTATCAATAGGTTCTGCCTACCGTACCTGGCTATTGTCTATACTCTTCCTGACACGGACTGACCGACATACGACGTGTTGTGGTCAGGTAAAATAACCAGTTGTGTACTTGAGATTGAAAGTTAATATACAATTACCTCTTTCCTTACCCTCTGAATGTAAGATGGCATCCGCTAAATTTAATGTTGCCGAAGTACAGGCTACAGGGCGTGAGATGGGTTATGATGGGGCGGAGTTACAGAAATATGTTCAGGAAGTGGAAAGAGACTTCAGACAAGCTGTGCGCGAAGCTAAGAAAATTGAGGCTGAGGCTGAGGCTAGGAAGATGGAGGCTGAGGCTAGGAAGATGGAGGCCGAGCAGGCAGTCAGAGACCATGAGTTCCGTATGAGGGAGTTGGAGCTGAAAGCTCAAACTGCCAAGGAAAGCGAGGGTGCAGTGGGAGGCGCAGTTCTCCCTGACTCAACAACTTCTAGTGGCGGTCCATACCAGGCAATGAAGTTCCCATTACTCCCGTTCGATGAACACAAAGATAAGATCGACCAGTATCTTCACAGATTTCAGTCGATGGCTTTGGCTATGGGATTGGAACGTGGGAAATGGAACTTGAAACTCTCACAGGGCCTGAGGGGGACAGCGTACGAGGTCTACTCAAGGTTGCCACCTGGTATGGAGAATGACTATGAGGCCCTGAAAAAAGCATTATTGAAAAGGTTCCAGATGACGGCCCATACATACCGACAGCAGTTCAGAAAGTCAAAGAGAGAGCCAGGGGAGATGTTCGCAGCCTACAGCATTAGACTTAAGTCTTACCTTTTGAAGTGGATGTCATTAGCTGGATTTGCTAACGACTATGAAAGTTTAGAAGAATTAGTGGTCGTGGACCAAATGAAGAGAATGATGCCTAAGCCATTGCAAACCTTCTTGCTTGAAAATGGGGCAGAAAGGTTAAACGTAGTAAACACATTAGCGGAAAGGTATGTGCTAGCTCATGGGGATAATGGGGAACTGTCACAACCCAATCCCCGACCACCATACACATGGTCTGGAAAGAAGAAGAACCCTAAAACAGCTCACACCAAGAAGGAGGATCCTTTCGATAAAGTTCCAATTAGGAAACCCTCTGGTAAGAGTCCACCTGGATCTCCTAAAAGAAAGGAGTGAAAAGTGGTGCGCCTACTGCAAATCTCCCACACACAATACGGCTGATTGCAGGCGTAAACAGAAAGACTCTCACTATGCTGCCTGTCTTGTAGAAACCGGGGAAGGGTCTAACAAGGAGGTAGAAGGGAGGGGTCTTGAGAACAAAGATTCAGAGAAACCACCAGCAGTAGAGACGATACTTGTGAACGGACAACCAGTCGAGTGTCTCTATGACACCGGTCTGCAGTTTGAGGCCGTAATTTCCTCACACTTAGTGAGCCCAGAGCAGCTAACCGGGGAGTCTATTGAGATTCAAACGGCGACCAAGAGTGCAGTAGCGATGTCTCTTCCGATTGCGAAGGTAGACATCAAATCGAAATATGTTACCGGCACTATCCAGGCAGCCGTTCTGCTAGATCCGATCTTCCCAATGATCTTGGGTTGTCGCTACGTCTTTCTAGGGATCCCAACAGAACCCATGTACGTAGGGGCAATGCAAACCGGATCTCAATCGGGAGATGAGCAGACGCCGGCCTTGATCGTGAATCCCTTGCCTGGGGAGTTACGAGCTGCTCAAAGCCAGGATGCTACTTTGCAACCTTGCTTTAACCAGTTGCCAAAAAGTTCTGACCCACCAAGACGGGGTCAGTATTATATGAAGAATCGGTTACTGTACCGAAGAGCCGGAGTGGAGGAACGCCAGCATGGACAGCTGGTAGTTCCTAAGGCCTATCGGGAACAGATTCTTCATATGGGACACACCATTTCATTCAGTGGACATATGGGTGTCGGGGCAACACTCCAGCGCATTTCCTGCCATTACTACTGGCCAGGGATGACTGGAGACGTGCGTCGGTACGTCAAGTCATGCCCAGAGTGCCAGCGTGTGGCATCAAAACACTGGACGGCTCCAGTAATCCTGGGCGACATGCCCATTATGAACTCTCCTTTCGAGAGAGTTGCCATCGATCTTGTTGGTCCTCTTCCTCGGACTAGGAAGAGGAATATATATATTCTTACGATGGTGGATTGCTGTTCCATGTGGGGTGAGGCGATACCGTTGGCCACAATCGACTCTAAGCGAGTGGCTGATGCACTGATGGAGACCTTTACTCGGTTGGGATTTCCAAACCAGATCCTAACGGACAATGGGTCTCAGTTCTGTGGTAAGCTGATGGAGGAAGTCTTTCATATCTTCCAGACTAACCACATTCACACAAGCCCATACCACCCTCAGTCGAATGGGCAAGTAGAGAGGTTTAATGGTACCTTGATGACCATGCTTCGGAAGCTGGCTCAAGAGAAACCAGACAGATGGGATGAGTATATCCCAGCCGCCTTGTTCGCCTATCGGGAGGTTCCCCATGGGTCGACCGGGTTGCCACCAGCCACTCTACTATTCGGGAGGCCAATCAAGGGTCCCTTAGAAGCCCTATTGAGATGTTGGACAGAGGAGGAAACTTCCGAAGAAGTTGTATCCTCATATAAATACGTCGAAGAGTTAAAGAAGAAACTCCAGACGGGTTGGGCTTTGGCAGCTCAGAATCTGAGGGCGGCCAGGAAGAGACACGCGGCCTACTACAATAGAAGGACGAAAGATAGGTCTCTTAAAGTGGGGGATCGGGTTCTGTTGTTACTTCCAGTAGGTTCCAATAAACTCGAGATTGGTTGGCAGGGGCCTTTCCCGGTGGAAAGGGTTGTGTCCCGCACCAACTATGCCATCCGGATCAGGGGGAAATCCAAAATCTTCCACATTAACCTCCTCAAAAGGTATGAAGAACGATCTGATGGTACTTCTCTCCCACTCATGACGATGGCGGTCGCGATGGAAACTGAATCGGGCGAAGACGCGGATAGGGAGTATCCTTTACACCCTGGGGAAACCTATAGGGATGTACATATAAATCCTGATCTGTCGGCTGAAGAAACAGACCTGGTCATCCGTTTGTTGGAGTCCCATCAGCAGATTCTTACCGATCGGCCAGGGCGGACAGGGTTGGTCGAGTTTGATATGACTCTGACTACCCAAGACCCCGTTCGCCAAAAAATATATCCAGTGCCCTTTTCGAAAGAGAAGGCCCTGGAAGCCGAAATCCAGAAACTTCTGGACAATGACATCATCACTCCTTCGACTTCTCCTTATAATGCCGGGGTGGTCTTGTTGAGGAAGCCCAGTGGGGAGCACCGCCTATGTATTGATTACAGGCATTTAAACAGTTGTACGACATTCCAAGTTGAACTGTTACCGAACACAAATCAACTGTTTGCCAGACTAAATAAGGCAAAGTACTTTTCAAAGATTGATCTAAGCCGGGGATATTATCAGATCCCTGTGAAACCCGAGGTTCGCCCCTTGCTCGCCTTCAGTACTCCGAGCGGGCATTACGAATTCAAGGTGATGCCATTTGGGCTGAGCAATGCGCCCAGTGTGTTCACCCGCATGATGAGAATGTTATTAGAGCCTTTAAAGGATCCCTCTGTCGTCTCGTTTATGGATGATATTCTCATTGCGTCTGACAATCTGAAAGATCACCTGAAGTCCTTGGGACAGATTTTCACAAGGTTAAAAGAGGAAGGGTTAACCGCCCGTCCAGCCAAATGCATGATTGGCTATCAATCCTTGGAATTTCTGGGACATACTATTACCCCAGGGGGACTGGTACCGGAAGAAAAGAATATTGAGAAGGTCAGACTCGCACCCCGTCCTAAGTCCAAAAAGGATGTTAGGTCTTTCTTGTCTCTGTGTGGGTTTTACCAGAAATTTATTCCGCGGTTCAACGAAATTGGGGCGCCGTTAACAGAAACCCTGAAGAAAGGATCACCAGATCCTATAGTCTGGACCCCGAGCTGTGAAGAAGCTTATGGGAAGCTGAAACAGGCTTTGGTGGACAGGCCAGTCCTGCAACTCCCAAATTTGGAGAAAACGTTTGTTCTAAGAACCGACGCGAGTAACATAGGGATTGGGGCAACTCTGTTGCAGGAAGGGCGAGATGATCCTTCGGTGCTATGTCCGGTGGCGTATGCCAGTAGAAAACGTTACCCGCGGAACGGAATTACTCCACCGTCGAACGGGAATGTCTAGCTCTAGTGTGGGCGGTACAGAAATTTCAACCTTATCTGTATGGAGTACCGTTCAAAGTACAATCCGACCATCAACCTCTGACGTTTTTGGCAACTTCTAAGAAACTGAACGCGAGGTTAATGAGATGGTCATTGCTCCTACAACCGTATCAGTTCATGGTCGAATACATCCCCGGAAGGGAGAATGTGGGAGCGGATTTTCTATCACGGCATCCTATGGTTGAATGTGAGGGTGGGGTCATTCGAACAGAACCACTGGCAGTAGAAAGTTCGTAGGGTTCGACTTTCTTAAGAGGGGGCCTATGTAGCGAAACGCCAGTGGCCCATGTCCTTATGCATTCTTTGATTTTGGGAAAACAGGGGGAATTGGCTTTCGGGAACTCTCAGTTCTCTTGTCCGATCAATTCCCCAGAAGGATAGTTCTCTGGGTTACCTCTATAACCCGATCTTCTTAATAGCATGATTGGAAGTCTGGCGTGTCTTGGGGAAAACCCGATGGCGCGCTGTCAGAAGTCGGGGTGCCCCACCGGCTAGATGAATGTATTATTCACTGGCGAGCAACCCCAGATAGTCAGAAACTGACTAGGGACAAAATCTATATGGCTGAACTACAGATTAAGCCCTTGAATATCCAACGTACAGTTCCTAGTGGCTCGTTACAAAATTGAAATGAACTGTGCTGAATATTCGCCAAGGTTGGGAAGGAGAAGGTTAGTTAGAATAGATTTTTACGTCTGAATTAAAGTGTAAAGACAACTATTCCAGTACAGGTTTTTCTCCCTGACTGCTCCCTTCCTTGGTGTGTAAGTGAACCCCCACCAATGTACACACACAACACGTATGCACAATTGGAATTAAAATATAACGACAGAACTATGAGTTACAATACTACAACATTTATTTGCTAATCATAACAATAGACATCGGATGATTGTCAATATGAGGATGATAAAATCATATAACATATTGTGATGAGAAACATTACGTAACTTTACTTGTTACTTCATCTATCTGGAACTGTGGTCCAGATCCCCACTCTCCAGTAGACTCAACAAAAGAAACAGCTTGCCGGTATTCTGAGGTCTGTCAGTCCTAGCACTACCTAGTTAGTAGTCTCGAGTCTTGAGATCTATAACATAGGTGCTCCTTGTGAGAGCTTGAAAGAAAGTCAAGAATGTGTTATATCAGTTCTACATCAGCGCAATCCTAATTAAAACATATCATAACACAAACATATACAATGACCAGTCTGGCCAAGTTTATCTTCCAGCTCTACTGTGTTCACCATCCTCCTTCTCCCTACTGTCTTTAGTCTGGGACGGGCTTTTCAATTGTCTCACACGCCTGTAATGATTACATTTCTGCCGCCCCATGTTCATGTCGCTAATACAGAAATTCTGTGTCGCACAGCCGCTCCGTCCAATGTTAGTTTAGCAGCTCACAGGGTCGGTAAGGGTATTATAATAATGCCTGATCATCCGGGCTTACACGCCGTGACCAATAGCTGTGCCAGGTTTCCATGCATTACCGTGGACGCACGCCCACAATACACTGAGAAAGTTTAGCACCATATACCCCATAACACTTGTGGGTAATGTCTGTACCATTACACCTCTGCTACAAATGCAATCGATGGTTAGTGTGCCAATGCGCACACCATAATATAACACGTCATATTGATAGGCTAGCATATGACAAATCAATATACCAAACATGAAATACACATAAAACATTAATTAAACTAGACATATTATGATACTTTAACATAATAGCATAATGCACTAGTTAGTTTGTAGGTATACGAAATGAGATGTATATACACAAAAAGAATATGTACGAAGCATATTCCTAGCATCGTATATTCATATGAAATTACACATACATACATCCAACATATCCGTAAACATTATATTACTTCAAGATAGACATCTAATGATACTCACATAATAGCATCAGGCATTATTAATGAGTACTAATATTGTATAGCTACAAAATGAGATATACAACAAGTCTAATTGAAGTGACCAAACAGACCAGCTATATTTGCTGAGCTGCCCGGTTTAATCACACTTAGTTACTGCTGTTGTAAGAATTAAATAAATAGTCAGTTGACTATATTCTGTACAACAAATGCACACACCAAAAGGCAACTAGGATAGTGTACAAAGAAATAACAAGCATCTACCAAGACACCTAAAAGTCTATCTAGACAAGACCTGCCTTCCAGAAGTTTCTACTTCTCAGAAGAGTAGCACTTACAGCACAATGATATTGGACACAGAACTCAGAAAGAACACTCAAGTAACCTATGACAATGATAGTTCTTGCAATAACCTAGATCAGATATAGACTGAAAATCACTATGTCTAAAAGACTGTTGCATAGTTACTAAGAAATCCTTCATAGACGCCAACATAAAAATCATGCATATGACTACAAACATTGAGCTGGCTGCCTACCTGTTCTGAAGTCAAACTTAATCTAACATAAATCAGGCTAGGGACCCTTATTTAAGCTGAGTCAAGCAGACAGTATTACCTCCTTGGCATTCCCGTCATAAATTCTTCTTATCTCCACCGGACGGTAATTGCACTTATCACTGCAATTGGCCATCACACCTGTGGGTCTGATAAATTATTAGCCCACTAAGTCTTATCAGTGATTTCACACCTTGCGCCTCTAGTCTCTACCAGATGGGGTCATCCATCGCGGTTGGGCGATTTCCTAGCTATTCTTATCAGGTGTCATGCCTGGTCGGTTTTAATTACACAGTCCATGGCCCAGTTCATTGTTGATTCAGCATGTCTGGGTCAGCAGTTTCCCAAGGTGTATACTAATTATCTAGTTGCCATTTTACTTGCCATCTGCAAGCTTACGTCATGGCTGGTTGGTTTTGATATAGAGAAAACAGTTTTGTTCGTCTGTTCATCCTCTACATGGCCCATCAAAAGTGAACCGAAAATTGTTCTGGGAAGTTAAGGCTGCCAATTCGTGACACGCGCCTTGCACCAAATATGTACTAGCATAATTTCTTGGGCCAGGAATGTACATTGAAAACCTTATCGGTTGTCGGCACAATGTATTGAATTTTTAAAGCATTTTACAAGTCAAGTGCCGTCTCCTACTGGAGGAATGAAAAGGTAAACTTGGGTTTTCTTTAGTCCAGCCAAAACTTGGTCTATAAATCTCTGTTGTCTCAACTGGTGAAACGAACTGGCGAAAAGCCGGTCATGCCCATATTGTGAGTGGGTTGACCGTTGGCCAATATAGTTAGGCGTTCTGTTCTTGACATCGCCTGGGAACGAATCTGAGCAATATCTCTCCCTGGATGATTTCGCTTTTTCTTGGCGGCAGATGGGAAGGTGTTATCTTTCTTCATACAGCCTGAATTCTGCCTAGTGTCATCTTTAGTTTAAATATAAACACAACCTATATACAGTATGCTGGAAAGGGGGGGGGGGGGGAGTGCTCCGTGGGGATGAAATCCCACCATCTATATTCTGTCTTCTTGATGCGGAAGAGGGTTTACAATGGGCTATCGCTTTTGTCTTTTGGCCGATAGGGTAGCCATGGGATCGAATGATTACTAGTCTTCGGGATGAAGCCAGAGAATAAAAAGAGCTCTTTATAGCACTGGTAAGAGACAGGGCTCATCTACACCTATGGCTTGTGCAGGGCAATGCCGGTGCATTGGGGCGACAGCTCAGTCGAGAGCGGCGGCCGGAGGGGGTGGTATCTTCTTTCCTGTTCTTGCTGGGAATGGGGAACGACACTTCTTTACATACAGATAATTACCCACACAACACCACAAGAGCTTTGTCGTGAGAAAGGCATGGTTTGCAAGGGAGAGAGAGGCCGGGAAACGAATGTGCCCAATAATAATAAAGGCTTGGTATGAGTGTAGAGAGTGAGTCTTGTGTGCAAAAACGTGCATAGGGTAGCCGACAGGACGTCTACAAGCTGAAGGTCTCATCAAGCATGAACGTAGCCAATCCAGGGGCTACCTGACAGGTCAGGCCCATTCACGAGGGCCTCTTATCTAATTGATAGAGTAAGGTAAGGGTTTGACCAGGTTATTAACTGAGGCCCTATTGGTCCTCAGGATTGTGTGATACATGAGTCAGCCCAGTCACTCAATATTGTTTGTCATCTCCAGGGTCCTCTTCTGTTGGACGTGACTAAATCGGACAGTATCCACAGGGCTTCTATGCTAAAGCCAAATACGTCTGATGAAGCCAGGTCAAGGTATTGGCCATACCACACATGGTGTGACTAACTCTGAGAGAGAGGCAAGGTTGGTCTTGGGCAAAATGACAATTTGCGATAATGGAGCATCTCAAGTCCTTTCAGCGACATAGGCTCGAGAGCAGTTGGTTTCTTGGCTGGGCCTACGCATGATTATCCTGCATACCCATTTTGTACAGGACAGTGAAAGGCACCTATCCATTATACCTCCATGAACAATTCCCATTATTGGAAACCATAATTCATTTCCCAATCAGTGAAAACCTTGTGCCAAATTAACTCAATTGACTATGAATAGAGGTCCTCAAAAACCAGTGGCTTTGATTCTACAGAAGCCTGTTGTACGTACAACCAATTACCTGGAAGGAAGGAGATTCTTGCACAAGCGGTGAGCTGTATGTGGACAGATCGGACAGTGTATGAAGCTGGGTCTGTGACGATAGCTACCTGAGGCTCTGTGCCTGAACTTTATCCTTGTTGTGTCTGTTTAGAACTATCTGTTTTAACTGCCTTGATGTTTTCCTGTGCTGTTCTTTATTAATTTAATAAATCACGTTTTAGTTTACTCCAATGATCACTGTGTTATATATATGGATCAGCCAGAAAGACACGTCAGGGAATAGGACCTGAGGTCGAAAGATAGAGTGACAGTGAGTCCGGGGAACGGCGGAGGGTTGGCAAGCAAAGACCTATCCCAGCCAGGGCTATAGACTAATTTTGAAATATTGTTACATAGTTATTTGGGACCCTCCACGTAGCTTGTTACACTTAGAATATATATATATATATATATATATATATATATATATATATATATATATATATATATATATATATATATATATATATATATATATAAAGAATGCGGTCTTTGACGTAGAGCATTTAAGTTATTGTACATGTTGATCTAAATATCAGCAGAGAGAATAGGATATCATTTGTGTGCTATTTTCATTAGACCAGTGTGCTGTTGTAGATTTCAGTATAAGGAATCAAACTATGTAAAATAAGATAGCCAATGCTATTTAAAGTTATATTAGACGTATAGGCCATGCAGGACTAGGACATAACCAAAAGAATTTACAAATTTGTCTTGAAGGATTATTCACCCCTTCTCACTGTCATTCGCAGAGCCTACACCCTGATCAACAGTAGCCGTAGTCACGACCGGTGATTGAGCTACATACCACTCACGCTGATGCAGCAGAGAGTGGAGTTCATACCACTAACCAGTCAGCACCTTTCAGCTTACCATCCAGGAGGCCAAGGATAACCAGATAAGTGGCTAACAACCCGTTTGCCACTGCACAGCATTCACAAAATTTAGGTCCTCTATTGGCCAAATATACTAATCGATGATTTTCAGCTGCACCAAATGAACTTTACCATAATATAACATCCTTGTAGACTTATCAGAGATCTGCGTATCTCTTATGTGTCAGTGAGTTCCCCGTGGGTCTCGCGTAGTGTTATTAGCCTTAAAATATTTTCTGTGTACTTGTAAACATAACAACCAGACTTTGTCATTATCAAAGTAGATTAATAGCATCATCAGATTGTGTGACGAGTGAAAGGACTATATCCATACTTATAAATCTGTCTTATCTCCTGTTGTGTGAGAATGAATTAGACAGTGGGGGATCATTTTTCATCCAGGCATGTTAGCAGGAATAATTTGACATACTGTCTTCTGTTGTTAGTACAGTGGGTCATCATAACTTTCTGCCTGGCACTGTTTAGAAGTAGTGATCCATTCTGGGACTTTGAAAATCATTCTTCTAGAATTGCGAGCCATTTGAACGCTTCTTCAGCAGTGGTTAGATTCTCTATTCGTAGAAGTCTATTTAGTATCTACTTTGATCTATTTTCCATCCTAGTAGAATACGCTACGCTAAAATTGTAATTTCTTTCACACTTTTAAGGCTTTCATTTGAAGCCCCCTCGCATATTAAATTATTTCACAGCTTACTGATGAGTATTACCATTATCTTAATGGACAGATTACCTGCAAAAAGATATTTGGCTTGTAGTGTTCGGCAAAACACCAGGTGTCCAAATTTCTCTGCTGTGTTTCTGTAATCTCTGTAATGCTCGCACTAATGTCCTTAAGGCCAATTAAATCTTCACACAAATCTTCTAAATCTTTTGGACTTGAGGGAACATCAAAACGAACTGCAACAACCAAAATAAGTGTATAACAGCAAACAACTGAATTCAAAACAATCTACTGCCATTGTGTATGTGAATAATGAAGAAAGAAACAATGTATCGTAGAATTTATTGACTGGCATATTTCGCTGTATATCGTCAGAAAAAAAGTTCAAAATATAACAAAACAGCATAATGAATAAAAAAAATTATGGAAATTGGACTAACCTTAGCAAAGGAAAGGGGCCATCTTCTTCAATACGACACCATTTAACTGAATTTGGGCATGTGGCTGCACATTATTGAATTTTAGTGTGCTATTCGCAGGCTTCGTGGCACAGGGATTACGGACTCAGTTCATGATCCCGCATATCTGCGTTCGAAACACAACTGTGTGCGATTTGGCAGCAGGCCGCGTTGCATTGGCTTTTTTATGAAATGGTATGGGCCGCGGTCATTGAGAAAGCAATTGCAAACTAATGAACGTAAACTTGCCAAGAGATCACACTAGCAAAAAATACTGCAACTAACTTCAGTGTGCTGTTCACTATATATAATCAAAAGTGACTGAGGTATGCCAAGGCGCCTGCTATACATGCAAGTAAACCACAATTATGTAAGCAATAAGACATCATTCATTCATCCATCATGTGTCATGCTGCTAAACATGTGCGGTCATCATTCGCCATCTCACTCAATCGCCAGAGTTGTGGATCAGCTCAGAGTTCTTGTCTCGACCATACCATGTGGCCAAGCCATCCAGGTATTTACTTCTCTGCCTTCCCCTTGTTTTCTTCCCCTCGATCTTGCCAGTTATCATCAAGTTCTCCAATTTATTGCTTCTCATAACATGACCTAAGAATGTTGACTGTCTACGTCTAATTTCTATAATCAGTGTACGATTTTCATTTGTTTCTTGTAGGACTTGCTCATTGGTTTTTCTGTCTGCCCATGGTATTCTTTGCATTTTCCTCAGAAACGACATTTACACAGCCATCAGATGTTTTTCATCTTGTCAGCTCATTGTCCGCGCTTCACATCCATATAAAAGTACAGGCTCTATGTAGCACCTCAACACTCTTTTTCTCGTTTTAAGTGACATCTTTTTATTGGTCAGTATGTTTTTCATCTTGCAAAAGGCTACCTTCCACATGGCGATTCTTGTTCTAATCTCTTCAAGGCATCTCCCTTCAGATGTTATGGTTGTTCTGAGATAATTGTACCGTTTCACTTGTTAAAGAACATTCCCATTTACTTGTATTTTACATTGTGGTATTTCCTTCTTCCTACTGTGGTAGCAGTGAAACATGACATTGTAGTTTTAGTGTATATCAGTTGAAAGAATACATTAGGCTACTTCATTATATGTTGAAAGTTTTCTGAAGTATCCATCTAATGTGATACAGTTAAAAATGCCAGGCAATAAATTGTGCAATATATTGTTTATGTCTTCATTAATCAAACAAACTGAGTGTTTCAGGAAAAAATCATTTTTGTTACTGAAAACACACCCCCCCCCCCCCCCCAAAAATGGCAAAAATTCATTCTATTAATAATCAGGACAATATTAGCAATGGTATTAAGTGGCAAGACAAAATCACAAATACTGAAGTATTGGAAAGATCAGGTTGTGTGACAGTTTATTCCATGCTCAGTCTTCGTAGACTTAGATGGATAGGGCATCTTAGGAGGATGGATGATGGTAGAATACCATAGGACATCTTTTTTGGTGAATTACAGATGGGTAAGAGATCTCAGGGTCGGCCTCTACTACGATACAAAGATGTGTGTAAGCGGGACATGATTGATACAGGCATTGATAATGATAATGGGAGCAAGTCGCCGCTGAACATGTTGCATGGAGGGCAAACATCAGAATTGGAATAAAGTCAAAGGAGAAAATTATTGCAGATAAGTCACACACCGAGCGTTTGAGACGTAAGATGGTGCATGATGGTGGAAATGACCACGTGTTCACATGCACCCACTGTGAACGGACATTTACAGCGCAAATTGGCCTTATCAGTCACATTCGCTACCACCATAGGTAAAAGTTATTGAGCCTTTTTAAAGCACAAACTATCGTCTGTCAAGACGGCAAGGTGCCAATGATGAATGATGAATTAGCAATTGATGGAATCAAGATTTCATAGACATATTTGCACAGACAATCAAGAAGGATAAAGATCCTACATGTAATGAATAAGGATTAAGAGAATAACAACTATTGTAGAAAATTATAAGTCAAATGTCAATGTTAGGTTTTAAGATGCCACAAACAATGTAAGTAAAGTTGTAAAGTTTACAATTTTAAAAATAATAAAGATGGTTTAAGATAACAGTTAGCAAAAAATAATTAAACAAATAAATCTTACACAATCAATATGATCAACATTACAGTACAATTAGGTACCAATAATTCAGACTTCATAACAACACATGATGCTGCCAACTGTTGCTACATATTCCTGTTTTCCTTCTGATGGATTCACTTATTCTTCCGCTTTTGTCATAACCACTTTCCATCTAGTTCAAAATGTTTCCTAGTATCTCCACTAAGAGCAATCAGTACAATGTTGCATAATATTTTTGTTGCCTAACTAATTAGGTTTTATTGGATGCTGTTATTTTACACAGGTTGTAAGTGGGATTAGAATTAAATTGTAACAAAACAGAAATTGTGGTAATCTCCAAGAAGAAAGCGATACCACAATGTAACAGTAAAGTAAAGTAAATAGGACAATTCTGAAAGAGGTGGGTTTTAATAGCTATCTTGGAGGAGCCATAACATGTGACGGAAGATGCCTAAAAAGTTGTCTTTTGCAAGATGGAAAACATAATCACCTACAAAAAGTTATCAAATGCAGTGAGAAACAAAAAGTATTAAAGTGCTGTATAAAATTTATACTATTGTATGCATCAATAACATTAGATATGCAGATGATAAATACAGTCCTGATTGCAGACAATGAACAGGACCTGTAACATTTAGTAGATGTGGTTGTTGCACACAGTTAACAACTAGGGTTAGAACTGAATTGTAAGAAGACACAGATTATGGTTCGTCACTGGGAAGAAGGAAATACCACAATGTAATATACAAGTAAATGGGCATATTCTTAAACAAGTGAATCGGTACAGTTATCTCGGAACAGTCATAACATCTGATGGGAGATGTGTTTTTGTTTTGTTTTGCATGTCCTTTACAGGACATCACTGTTAACATCAGCATCTTTCAGCTGATTATTGATTTCTTGGCAAGATTACGCTCAGTAGTTTGCCATTGCTTTCTGAGCGGCCGGCTCACATACCCCGTAAGTTACCGACGTGATTCGAACCACTGCTGATTCTCACCGTCGTCACGTTACTTAGAGAGTATTCAAGATTACGGAGAAAAGTTGCTAACCTCTAGGCCAGGAAGCCGGTGAAGGGAGATGCCTTGAAGGAATTAGAACAAGAATTGCCATTGCAAAGACAGCCTTTTGCAAGATGAAAAACATACTGACCAATAGAAAGATATCAATTGAAACGAGAAAAAAAGTGTTGAAGTGCTACATAGAACCTGTACTTCTATATGGATGTGAAGCATGGACAATGAGCAGACAAGCTGAAAAGACATCTGATGGCTGTGGAAATGTGGTTTCTGAGGAGAATGTAAAGAATACCATGGACTGACATAAAACCCAATGAACAAGTCCTTCAAGAAACAAATGAAGATCGTAAACTGATTAGAGACATTAGACGTAGACAGTCAACATTTTGTGGGCATGTTATGAGAAGAAATGACTTGGAGAACTTGGTGACGACTGGCAAGATCGAAGGGAAGAGACCAAGGGGAAGACTGAGAAGTAAATACCTGGATGGCTTGGCCACATGGCACGGTCGAGACAGGAACACAGAGCTGATCCACGACTCTGGTGATCGAGTGAGATGGCAAAACATGACAGCCCACGCTTATCAGCATGGCACATGATGGATGGATTGTATGCATGTGACACATTTTAATAAAGCAGACAAGCTGAGAAACATCCAATAGCAGTGGAAATGTGGATTCTGTGGAAAATGTAAAGAATGCCATAGATTTACAGAAAAACAAATGAGACAGTCCTGCCAGAATCATTTGAAAACTAAAGTGATTAGAAAAATTAGATTTAGACAGCCAAGATATTCTGGGCACTTTATAAGAAGAAATAAACTTAAAAACTTTGTGACAGCTGGCAAAATTGTTGAGAAAAGAGCAAGAGGAAGCCAAAGAGATAAATATATGGATAGCTTGACCACATGGCATAATCAGCACATAAACAGAGACTTGATCCAAAACTGTGATGATTGTGTGAGATGGTGATCCAAAACTGTGATGATTGTGTGAGATGGTGATCCAAAACTGTGATGATTGTGTGAGATGGTGAGCCAAAACTGTGATGATTGTGTGAGATGGTGAGCCAAAACTGTGATGATTGTGTGAGCCAAAACTGTGATGATTGTGTGAGATGGTCAGCCAAAACTGTGATGATTGTGTGAGATGGTGAGCCAAAACTGTGATGATTGTGTGAGATGGTGAGCCAAAACTGTGATGATTGTGTGAGATGGTCAGCCAAAACTGTGATGATTGTGTGAGATGGTGAGCCAAAACCACATCTATAGGCATGATGAAGTAAATAGATGCATGAATATATAATACTCTCTATATTATATAATATAATATGCTGATGCAGTGGTAAGGGGTTCAGCCCCTACACCAGACAGTTGGACTAAAATGTTGACCTCTCGCCCTTGACTTGGGGACGTAAACTACAAATACCTCTGCAGTCGGAGTGGGTTCGCCTGATGGCAAGGGACACTGTAAATAGGGAAAGCTAACGCAAAATTCAGTCCAGCACTACTTGAAGTAGTGTGTATGGACTACGCTTGAGTTCAGAATGGCTACATTATCATTTAAAAACCAGGACAAGTCACAACACTGACACACCAAATTGTTACGAAGGTAACTGCAGTGCTCCAAGATGGTGAAGGAAATGTTGCTGTGAAATGGAACTGGTGACCACCGCTATTATAATGCCATGACCATATGTACAAGCCCTTATGACTTAACATGCACACAAAAGCATCTGTTATGGAATTGCCTTTATTTCTCTTTTTCTTGCTGCCTGGCATGGAAAATTATACCACTGTGAAACCTTTTCTTTTGATCAAGTTAGATATTGATATCTTTTCACATCGTGATGCACAGGTGTTGTGTCTTTTCACTCTGCAATAATTTATCTGTTTATTTTATTAATCTTCTAGTGACCTTTCTGTCTGCTATCTTTTATATCATTTTTCATTAATCTAACGAGCTATCACACTACAATCTCATTTCACACTTCTCATGTGCTAAAGAATGTGGAATGTTTCTTCTGATGTTCGTGACCAATTCCCTTTATATCTTGGCCACTTATGTAGTCCCAAGTAAGATACATATTAGGCCTTCATTTGTACTAAACCATAGCACTTATGGGATTGGATTATATACATTTTATGAGGCTAAATCGACCACAGAGTTGTAATGATCAGGACAAGAATAACTGTTGGGACCGAACTTGGGCCACTATCTTGGTGGGTAAGTGCACTAATCATATGCCACCAAGGCTAATTTATATGTAAATTATCTCAAATACAAAAGAAATTGCAATTACCAGAGTTGGTAGTAGAATAACGTTGACTATGCAGACTTCCAAGATGGCTTTCTGTGGGTTTAACCATGATCCCTCTCTTGAAATCAAAAGCTTCACTTTCAGAAGGCTTGACATTGTCTATTTTCAAATATATTTTCTCAGCTGCAGTATTGCATGTTTCTGGTAATACAAGAAGAGGAATATATTACTAAGACATCATATGTAGAAATGACAAAATTCAAGGTTCAAATGATGTCCGATACTCTTAGTTTTTAAACAATTAAAATTAGTGCAATCAAAAATCAACTGGAATGAGTTGGTTGAGGGCATATGGCCCAATGGGATACAAAAGGCAAAGGTGGTTGGGGGAAGAAGGAGGGTGGGGGTTTAAAGGCAAAGGGCTGACTTCATTTCACAGGGTTCTTTCCCATATGGCTTAGTCTTCTTTCCACAGAGCCAAGGACAAAAGATGAAGAAAGATCAACTGATATCCCTACTGAGTATCCTAGACATGTCAACATGAACTAACTCATACAGGATACTGGATAAAACCCACAATCACCAGCTCAAGACGATTGCCACTTTATGGACAGACCATAACACATCATTATTCTGCACCTCAGAATGGTTCACAATCTATTATGAAACCACATGTATACAAAATTCAAGATTGGCAATGTGGATTGGCACTGCAGACAGCAGATCACACACTCCAAAATTGCCCAAATTACAACATATCTAGGGAAGCTGCTGCTGCTGCTGCTTCTTCTTCTTTGCTGTCTTGGCAGAAGACCTTTTATTAATTCATAGTTCTCAATATAATGCATGACATAGCAAATGCTGAAACATGCTATCTATCTCCTAGTCTAGAAAAGACTTATACATAAGAGGCTTAGTGTACTCTGCAGCTTAGCTGTGAAACACTCTTCTAAAGTGAATCAAAGATGTCATAAACCTTCATACATACTATCGCAAACTATTTGAACGCTATCTCAGTACAGACTACATGTTCCCTTTAAAATATCTTAGTATACTAAGCATTGTGAGTGTGTTGGTATAATAGTTAGGATGGCATGCTGACAATGGCATAAGCACAATCAAATGGGGGATCACTGTAAGATCTCATCATTTGCTACAGCAGGGAAAGACTGGCCACTTCAGTGCACTCAGGCCAACACAATATGATGATCCAAATACTTCACATAGCCACAGCAGGCTTCTGCTACAGGAGACAACACAATAAGCATCTTTTTTCTTGTTCTGTTGTATATTTCCCAAAGCCTTTTTACAGTTACCATAACTTTTAGTCATGTAGTAATGATTTTTGCAAATTTCCCTCGTATTTATAATGCATATATTATTATTGGTAATGTTTAAGAATAACCCAATACATGATCTAAGAATAAAATAATGTATGAAAGAATACAGATAAAAAGAGCAGAATGTTAAATGGGCCTGTGTACCAAATTATTAACCTTTTGAAAATAAAGTTCATTCTTTCTCAACAAAAGCCCTTACCAGACACCTTAATAGTACCATATTCCATAATTATTTTTCATTCAAATCTAGATGTGAAAGCATTTCTTGAAAATAAGATACATCATGATAATAAATTTACTGTTAATGAGTCATTACACTGATAGAAGATTTGTTTTGCAGTGATAGTAATTTCATGAATCAAGTGACAATTGTTAAGTGATTCACAGCCTATTATAGCTATGATAATGAAAAAACAAGACATTGTGTATGGTGGGTGGGTGTTTATATCAAAAGATTCACACATTTGTAAAGGACAAACTATGCACTAAACACCTGAATAAATATATTTAACATGATTAAATACATTATTTTAAAAACTCAGTTGCCATTTAGAAGTAAAACTTAGAAAAAATTCAGTATTAGAAAATATTTAACTGAACATGTGAAACACATAAAAATCAAAAATTAACACATAAAACAAAAACAATGAATATAATCACTACATGCAAGCAGTGAAATTAGGAGAAAATCAATAACAAATGTGAATTACAGTGCTGCCAAGTTTATGTTACCTCTGTCCAATGTAACCATCAATTCCATTATAACATCTGAGACTGAAAAACATACTCAGTACTGTTAAAACAGGTGTATATGTACATTGGCATGCACACATGCACAAACACACAACCACATTACAAATGCATGTATATACACATGCAGACGGACACACATATACATAGACAGACACACAAACACACATACAGACATAAAACACACATCCACATTACAAATGCATGTATATACACATGCAGATGGACACACATACAGACACATACACATAGACACACACACAAACACACATACACAGACAGACATACAGACAAACAAACAAACATATATACAGGCAGGCAGATATACAAACACTCAGGCAGACAGACACACATTGAAAGACAGGCACACACAGACACACACACAAACACATCCAGTGCTATGTTCATTTATTATCAATCAGTCAATCATGTGCCATGCCGATAAGCGTGGGCAGTCATGACACGCCATTTCACTCGACCACCAGAGTCGTGGATCAGCTCCGTGTTCCTGTCTCGACCACGCCACGTGGCCAAACCATCCAGGTATTTACTTCTAGGTCTTCCCCTTGGTCTCTTCCCTTCGATCTTGCCAGTTGTCACTAAGTTCTCCAATCCATTTCTTCTCATAACATGTCCAAACAATTTTGACTGTCTACGTCTAATTTCTCTAATCAATGTGCGATTTTCATTTGTCTCCTGTAGTACTTAGTCATTGGTTTTTCTGTCTGTCCATGGTATTCTTTGCATTTTCCTCAGAAACCACATTTCTGCAGCCAACAGATGTTTTTCAGCTTGACTGCTCATTGTCAAGTTTCACATCCATACAAAAGAACAGGCTCTATGTAGCCCCTCAACACTCTTTTTCTCGTTTCAATTTACATCTTTTTATTGGTCAGAATGTTTTTCATCTTGCTAAAGGCTACTTTCGCCATGGTGATTCTTGTTCTAATCTCTTCAAGGCATCTCCCGTCAGATGTTATGACTGTTCCGAGATCACGAGCAGCAAAAAAATGCTGGGGTTGACTGTGATGTCCTGTAAAGGATATGCAACTAACTTTTAAATGTAATGTCAGTGGAACAACACATGAAACATGCAAGCTTACTTCGTTGTGCTTCACTAAATTTGGACAGTTTTGGTCTACCAACAGAACTGCCAGAATGAACAGGATGTAAGTTTGCAACTTCTTCATCTCTTTCACCTGGTTAGTTATAGAAAACACATACATATATATATATATATATATAAATAGATTACTGTATTATTTCTGCAAAAAAGACAACAAGAGTACAAGAACACTCAAATGTTATTTATTTCCTGTGTGATAAAATTGTCCTTTACACACCACAACCCCTGTGCCCGGAGCAATCTTCAAAGGAGCAGGAGGTAATGAAAGTGTTAATAAAGTATTTTAGAGAGTTACAAAAAGCCAAGCTGGCAAGCAGAGTGGCATCCTGTAAAATTTAGTAAGTTTTTAGTATAATTTTATCTGCTATCTTCATTTCAAATTATGCTCATACATTAGCTAGGCAACCTAATTCTATTTTATTCATTAATCTGATGACATGTACATTTGTCAATTGTCATTTCAACAAGAAATGACACAATCTGAAGTGATGATATAAAAAAACAAGCGGCAGAATCACCATTGTTAAATGGGTATAAAAGTATCAAACCAGATGGCTTGACAATGTAACAAGATTATCACAAGACAATGGCCGACAAAGTTCTTTAGCACTTAGACACAACAAAAACAGAGAAAGAGGTCATCCTTGAAAATGATAAATTTGTGGGAATAGCTGAGGATGTGAATACCACCATGTATCAAACTCACACAAGACCTCTTGCCATATGATTCTTCTTAACCTGATGCTGAAAGGCAAAATAGTGATGGAGAAGCAGAAGAAAACATTTCACCTACGAATATTTAAAATTGGATTACTGCATGTAAATGTCTGCCTGTGTGTTTCCTATACACCATTTTATGCACATTAGGTTACACAATCCTCAATCACCTCATGAAATGGCAGCATAGAGAAATATACATATCATAAAGGCAGTCCTGAAGTGATAGCTCACACATTGATTCTCTCTCACGCACACAGACACTCATCCATCAACTCTCACACCCTTACAAACACCCATTCATCCTTTCTCTTACCCAAACAAGCACCCATCCATCCATTCTTCCACACACACAAACCTCTATATTTTAACGTGTCTTTGTGTCTACATGCTTAGTTACCTATGCATGTGCATATGTAAATACATGACTGTGAGACGCACCAATGTCTCCAAACAGGAAGAACAGCATAGATTTCAAAGACAGCATATCTTATTATATATCAACTTTTACCTTATAAAAATAAAATAACAGTAAAAATATTAAACGTCTTTAAAAGAGAAAATAAAAGCACCAATATCTACATGCAAGGTGAACAGCATAGATTTCATGGACAGTTTACCTTAATAAATATTTAAAAATTGCGTCATTCAAACATAAAAGTAACAATATTAAATAAAGTCTTTAAGAAAGAAGAAGAAGAAGAAGAAGAAGAAGAAGAAGAAGAAGAAGAAGAAGAAGAAGAAGAAGAGAAGAAGAAGCAGAAGAAGAAGGAGGAGGAGGAGGAAGAGGAGAAGAAGAAGAAACCAGTCATTAAACACCATATCACCATGTTTGCAGTAACACTTTATTTTCCTATAAGTTTATAAGGTTCTGATACCACGAAGCAGTTAAAATGGCCATATATACCTCCATCCCGTACACTGCTGTCTGGTGAAATCAAAGCTTCAGTGAGCCTTTTCTCCAATAATGGAGCAAACTTAAAGTATGGAAAAGGATCGTCCCAAGGAATAGGCTGTTGTGGAAGGCCTTCCTTGATTTTTTGCAGTGGAAAGCCATTGCGATCACATTTAGTTAATTCCATACACTCAAACACAAACTGTTTGAGAGCATGGTCAGTTTCTGCAAGATGAAAACAAACGGAAATAAATTTATTGACACTTTCAGATATTATCTCATACATTATTTCAAATACTACATGTGATTTTATCATATGACCTCCTGTGTGCCAATGAATCTATAAACACATTGGACTAACATCGCCCTATACACCTTGTAGCATGTCAACAGAGACCTTCACTTTTTACATAGGCCAGCATGGTCTTTACATATGTAATGGAGCAGTCCCAGACTTTTTGTAAGAGGAAAATGCTTTGACCATAGCCAGATATATTTAAGGACAATCTACATAAAGATGCCAACAACCTCTATTCAGCTGCTGCTTGGTTTAAGGAGGAGCTGTGATGGCAGAGTGGTTAGTGTGCTTGCCTGTCAAAACATTGGTTTAGGTTCAGCAGTCCTCTTCTGCTGCTGCTGCTGCTGCTCCCCTTTATCTCTCATTTAAGAATATCCCTCAGCCAGTTTACTTCGATGAGTCCAATCTTTTGTTGAAACCGAAAACAACAGAAACCACACACGCTGCGAAAAATTCACTCAAGGATTGCTTCACTCGATGCACGAAACTCTGTAGCATCCGCGCAGATCCTGAGTAGAAAATCCTGGTTTTACATCCTGGCACACAAATTACACGCAAGAGATGAATAAATCCATCTCCTACACGAAAAAGTTAACGATCACAAAACAACCCGACCGTCCATCGCCATCTTGAAACCGGAACTTATATCCTTTGTTTTCCAGGGCAAGCGGGGGTACAAGGAAATGAGCGGGCTGACAAGCTCGCAGGTGAGGCTACGGTGGAGGGCAGACACGCCATGGACCAGGCTGACATTCTGAATCCCCTAAGAGAAGTAAGACTTTTGCGTGAACCAAGTGATGACTGTGAATCTACAACCATGGCCAGACTGCGAGAACAGCAAATTAAAAGAGGGGTGGCCAAACAAGAACACTATGCAGGAAGCCAAAGAAGATTGATAAACCAACACAGAACTGGTGTCGTTAGCCGCTACATGCTGCGGGATTTGCTGAGGAGGGGATCCGAGCACTTATGGACTGAATGGTTCGATGTGCAATGAGGATGATCTGTCGACTAACTAACTAACTAACTATATTTTGTTATCTCATGTAGTCCATGTCCTCTCCACATTATTCACCTCTGTCTCAAATTCTCTTCTCCTTGTATTTTTTCTTAGGTCCATTTAACTGATTCAGTGCAAAAATAAATTAGGTTTGTACCAAACATGATAAAACAATCAAATGAACAAGTATTGTAATGTAAATTTCCGTTCAATGAGCACGGACATTGCAGAAGATATGACACAAAACAAATAACATGTTGACCCTAGTATGGTGATATATTGTCCTTCTATCCAAATGGGAGGTTATATCTGGTGATATATTATCCTTTGGCAGTGAATCAGTTAATTTACCCTGTGGGTTCCTGACAAAGGAATTTCCAGTTCTACTATTCACAGTTTTCTCAATGTGTTATCTATACTATTGTCCTCACTTCTTCATCCTGAAATGCTCAGCAGTTGCCGGAATATATTTTATGACCAATATAGCTCTGGGGTCAACTCAGCTTCATAAAAATTGGTACCGGACAATTTTAAGAATTTTTAGGGAACTGCCTGGGAAGGTAAGGCAAGGACAAAGAAAACTTACCACCTGACCTCATTATGCCATGTCTCAAAGCATACGTGAAGACTTTGCCATGTCTCATAACATAAGTGAAGACTTTGCCATGTCTCATAGCATAAGTGAAGACTATGCCATGTCTCATAGCATAAGTGAAGACTTAACACTTCCCGCTGCAATGGCAGTATTCGTCATGGGACTTGCTTCACCTTCTTTTTTCCGGTTTATGTCTCAAGGTATATGAAGAAGACTAGGTGAATAATAGAACTCTAATGGTCATGGAAAAAATCCTAACACAATTGGGGATTACACTTTAGATGAATATATTACTAAGTCAGTAGACGTCTCTCTCTCTCTCTCTCTCTGTTATATATATATATATATATATATATATATATATATATATATATATATATATATATATATATATATATATATATATATGTCTTAGTCTGAATAACAGAAAAACCTTAATAGAAATTACCAAGAAAAGATGTCTTGTCACATTATATGTATTTTATCTTTGTCCATTAACCCTTTACAAGGCAGAACGGCCATTTGTGGCCGATGCCTTTAACGAGCAAATCGCCCAATTCCGTCCGATACTATTATGCATTGTAAAAACGCGATTTCTCGGCCTTACGATACATCCGACGGCTACTTTCGCTTTCGCCGATAGCTTGACAACATGGCCGCCATTTGTAAACACCGACTATGAATTTGAACGGACTTTTACGGACTTTTTTTGATAGTTTTCGGGGTTTTTACGCTTAGTTTTTCAAAACGGGTTTCGGCGATTCTTCAAGTGATAGCCCAGATTTAACTAGGTTCAATTTAAGTGACATTAAAGGGCACCAAGTTGACTATTAATCAAAGCTAGATATCAGTGAAAAGCGTTACTTTGCATTAGCAGTCTGAGTCGGACTTTAAAGAAAGTGATTATGATTCTGAAAATGTGTTTGTAAATTGCCGTATAGATGACGGAAAATCACAAACAACATGCTGTATTTTGTAAATATTTGTGTTCATATATGGATTACCGACAACAATCATGTGAGTAACATATTCTGCATGCTTTTCCCTTCATTGTGTTGTTTATTTAACTAAAATCGGTTGACTAACACCTTATTTATGATGCTTTTACTAACGCAACCCGAAATTTTACCAAACCTGAAAAATTCTTGCCCGTTCAGGGCTAAAAAACGGACAAGCGTCTGCCCTGTAAAGGGTTAAGTTAAGAAAAAGAATAGTGAGAAATTATGTGAAAGCTGCAGAAATGTGGTTTTAAAAAAGAATGATGAGAAAATCATGGATGAATCATAATGAAGATAATTTGAAAGAAGTTAACTAATGAAGATAATTTAAAAGAAGTTAACTCACAAAGAGAACTGGCTACTCACACCAGAAGAAAATAGCCCAGATTCGGTGGGTATGTCATGAGAAGGGGAAAGCTGGAGTATTTCATGAAAGGATGACAGTTGGAGGGGAGCTGAGGTGGGAGAGACTGAGAGAGAAGATGCTAGATAGTTTGTCATCATGGCATGAAGGAACATTGGTATCAAAAATGATTGGCAATATATGAGACAGAAGGCTGTGGACAGACATGATCACCAATGCCCTTACGGGATGAACTATAAGAAGAAGAAACACATATACCTGATTTAGACAGACCCAACGTTGCACAGTGGTGAAAAAGTTCTTGAAATCTAGAAGTTCTATTTCTTGCTTCTACAGAACCAGGCTTTAACATATGACAATATTTTGAAATGGGAAGCAGCTGTAGCATTTTCCTTTCCACCTCTGAAATTAAAAATTAATCAGATTTAGAAAATATTTCTATAATAATGTGAAACAAAAAATCTTACATATAACAAGAGAATATAAACACACATGTATTAATTTAACACCAAAGAATCTGAAATGTTAAAATCATTGTTTCAAATCACGAATACCAAGCAACTTTGTTTAAACTGCACACTAAATCAGGAATTGTTTGGCAACAAATCAGCAGCTATGCACTACAGACTTAATGCATTTAAATGTTGTGCCTCATGGGAGAAGGTCAATGCAGGAATGCTACAATCAATATGTCACAGGGATAATTAACATATGTACTGTTGTATTATTAGGTGTGGGGTGGCTGGATAGGGGTACGCCTTATCAAAGTAAGGGGAAGAGGTTTTCTTTCCTCCTTTAACCCTATAGAACACTCTTAGACAAGGTGGATACATATTTAGCCCCCCCCCCCCCCCCCCACCCCTGCAGGGTTATGTGAAACTATAGGTACAGGTGGCTGGAGCAGAAGAGCAGCCTACAGATAGTTATTGTTTATGGTCTCAAGTTTCAGGATTGCAGGCAGAGGATCTATTTATAGAGACAATGGCTACAATCATCAACCAGTATGATCATTGTTAAGAAGGTTTTCAATGGCAGACTACTTTTTTACAGATGATTAGAATGTCATGATTCATCAGTTCACAAAAAGCAGAGCTGATCCAAGACTGATGGTCATGTGAGATAGCAAACCATGACTGCTCACATTGATCAGATTGCAACATGATGATGACGCTATTTTGACATCAGGATAAGGACACCGGGACTCTCTCATGCTATAACTAAAGGGTTTCTCATAAAGCACATAGGGTCTGGCTCATACCACACCTCAAGACTTGCTCATATCACAAGAAAGGGCTTGCTCATATTACACTTCAGGACTTGCTTGGACAGCAACTAAGGACTTGTTCAAACAGCAACTAAGAACTTGCTCATATCTTACCTAAAGGTTTATTCTTATTTCAACAGAGATCTTGCTCATACAACACATAATGGCTTTTACAAACCCCACATAAAGTGTTGCACCTACCACACTTGAGGACATGTTTGTACAGCACTTAAGGGATAGCTTATACAAAACATGAAAGCTTTTTCATTTCCCACGTAAAGTGTTGCTCATATCACACCTAATGACATGTTTTTACAGCACAAATAGGGTTTGCTCATACAAAACATGAAAGCTTTTTCATTCCTCATGTAAAGTGTTGCTCATGCCACCCCTAAAGACATGTTTGTACAGCACATAAGGGTTTGCTCATACTGCAACCATGGACTTGTTCATACAACACACAAGAATTTACTAATAGAATACTTGAAGGCTAGCTCATACTGCAACCATGGACTTGTTAATACAACACACAAGATTTTCCTCATACAATATTTAAGGGCTTGCTAATGCTGGAGACAAGGACTTGTTACTTTTTAATACTCTTCTGTAAGGCTTATATTCAATGGCACAAATGTTTTTCGGCTGATTTGTGAAATCTCAAAGTTTTCACACCCGTATGTTGCCACGGGAAATAAACTTAATTAATATACTCGGTTAACCCTTTTACCGTGGGAAAAAATTTTTTTTTTTGTTATGCAAACTGTGTATTTTTTTTCTTTCATAATTTGATATGTTATGTTGTCCTGGCAAAATAAAATGTTTTTTTAAGTGAAAATGAGTTGTCTTTTAGAAATTGTGAGGAAAATAAGAAATGTTCTGTACTAAATGGTACTGTTCAATAACGAACTAAACTGATACGTATATTAGATGTCAATTGTTTTTAGAATTATACTTGGTGTGGTAAACACCAAAACATGGAGCTGCACATAGGTGTTCTGTTTTATTCGAAAATTAGCATCTGAAAAAAAAAAAAAAAAAAATGAAAACCCAGCCATGTTGTTCATGCACGTACTCTGTAGATTCCAAGCTTGCTAATAAAAACTATGCAAATACATGCCCATAGGATACATGTATGTACGCATACATCTACACAAGCTATACTATGCATAAATTATAATCATACTACAAAGTTATAAATTATAATCATAATAAAATCACAATAAAAAGTATTTTGTTCTTTCGTACCTTTTTTTTCTTGTTTACTGTCCACTTTCACTTTTGGCATCACGTGATGACCTACTTTTATCTTCCGCTGTTGAACTGGCTGTTGGATTAGCCGCCCTATGCATTTCCTATGCTATTTTTGTATTAACACAAGTTTACTCGGGACGCACGGCACACAGAAGACTTTTACATCTGATGACGAGTTAACTCGTGATGCACGGTTAAAGCCAACAATTTTTATGACGAGTTAACTCGTGACACACGGTAAAGGGGTTAAACTACTGAACATAAACTTGCCAAGAGATCGCAACAGCAAAAAATGCTGGTGTTGACTGTGGCATCCTGCAAAGGATATGCAACTAACCTTTTTAATATACTTGGTTAATAACTTGTTTCAGAATCAACATCATTGCACTCAAGATAATCCCACCCACACACACACCATCCTCCTTCTCAATAACCACTGAAGAGTTCCCATCTGATATTTCTAGTAGCAGTTTGATTACAAATCTGCCTGACATTTCCTCTTAATGTTAAGTATCGTTCAGAACCTCTAATCACTCCTTTCTGAACCAGTCTCTCCAGATAAGGTATGGAGTCTTACACTCTCTACCTGGTCCCAGGGAGTGTGACTTTTCCTCTTCATGTTGAGTATCGTTCAGAACCTCTAATCACTCCTTTCTGAACCAGTCTCTCCAGATAAGGTATGGAGTCTTACACTCTCAACCTGGACCCAGGGAGTGTGACTTTTCCTCTTCATGTTGAGTATCGTTCAGAACCTCTAATCACTCCTTTCTGAACCAATCTCTCCAGATAAGGTATGGAGTCTTACACTCTCTACCTGGTCCCAGGGAGTGTGACGTTTCCTCTTCATGTTGAGTATCGTTCAGAACCTCTAATCACTCCTTTCTGAACCAGTCTCTCCAGATAAGGTATGGAGTCTTACACTCTCTACCTGGTCCCTGGGAGTGTGACTTTTTCTCTTCATGTTGAGTATCGTTCAGAACCTCTAATCACTCCTTTCTGAACCAGTCTCTCCAGATAAGGTATGGAGTCTTACACTCTCTACATGGTCCCAGGGAGTGTGACTTTTCCTCTTCATGTTGAGTATTGTTCAGAACCTCTAATCACTCCTTTCTGAACCAGTCTCTCCAGATAAGGTATGGAGTCTTACACTCTCTACATGGTCCCAGGGAGTGTGACTTTTCCTCTTCATGTTGAGTATTGTTCAGAACCTCTAATCACTCCTTTCTGAACCAGTCTCTCCAGATAAGGTATGGAGTCTTACACTCTCTACATGGTCCCAGGGAGTGTGACTTTTCCTCTTCATGTTGAGTATCGTTCAGAACCTCTAATCACTCCTTTCTGAACCAGTCTCTCCAGATAAGGTATGGAGTCTTACACTCTCTACATTGTCCCAGGGAGTGTGACTTTTCCTCTTCATGTTGAGTATCATTTAGAACCTCAAATCACTCCTTTCTGAACCAGTCTCTCCGGATAAGGTATGGAGTCTTACACTCTCTACATGGTCCCAGGGAGTGTGACTTTTCCTCTTCATGTTGAGTATCGTTCAGAACCTCTAATCACTCCTTTCTGAACCAGTCTCTCCAGATAAGGTATGGAGTCTTACACTCTCTACCTGGTCCCAGGGAGTGTGACCTTTCCTCTTCATGTTGAGTATCGTTCAGAACCTCTAATCACTCCTTTCTGAACCATATGAAATGGAAACAAATAGGTATTTTAAACTCCTGCGAGAAAAAACGAACTAAACATCAACAAACGTTGCACATACCTTACAAGGAGATCCACGTGTCGCGAAATACAGGTGAAAAATCCGAAATCAGAAGCACTCAGTAAATATAAAAATGAATAATAAAATAAGATAAAATACACACGAACGCATACAATACGACACACAGACGTTTCGATTCTCAGAATCTTTGTCAATGACAACACAGCTAACAACGAGATACAGCAAACGAAAGACCACATTACACTAACACACGATCTATAACTTAGCCACGTGAGGCCGGAAAGGTGACTTGGCCAGCTGAATTAAAAATGGGTTGCCAAAAAGGATTGGAGTAGCCAAAAATATGTGAACAGTCTGCTATGAAAATATAGGAAAGTGAGGACAATTAAGTTAGATATGGGGGGGGGGGGGACAGCATAGTAATAGATAGTGTGAACAATTAGGGAAGATGCCACAGTTATACTGTAGCGTCCACAACCGTATTAATTCCGGCTGGGTGGATGCATCCCAGATTGTTGATTAGTTGGCATTCAATTTTAAGTCTGACGCCGCTATTGGAGAAGCAAGGTTTTAGTGCGGTGACACATGCATCGTCGGCTCCATTATGGTTGAAGGAATTGAAATGGTTGGGGACAGGTTTGTCAGCGCCCTGATTGATGTCCCTGAGGTGTTCCCTGAAACAATCCGCAAGACGTCTGCCCGTTTGGCCAATGTACTTCATGTCACATCGTTTGCAGATGATAACATAAATCAGATTGCGGGATGTGCAAGTGAAAGAATCTTTCAAGGTGAAGGTACCTCGGGGAAATGCAATCTCTGGTGTCTGAACAACGTAAGGGCATGTCAGACAGTTCCTACGATGGCATTCGAATGTGCCCACGGATGAGGTAACCGTGGGGAGGCGACTATGCACAAGGTGGTCTCTGAGGCTCTGGTTACGGCAGAAAATTACCCTGGGGCCATTGGAGAATACCTCACGAGTGGTAGGATCGGATTCCAAGATGGACCAGTGTCTCAGGAAAATGTGCTTGATGGCATAGGCATGTGGGTGGAAGGTGAGGATAAGCTTGGGTTCATTGTTCGGAGGTCGCGTATGCTTGGCGAGGGACATTTCCCGCGAGACCTGGGTTATGCGGCAGAAAGCTGTCGACAAGACGTCCTCTGGGTAGGACCGTCTGCGGAAAAAGTCCAGCATTTCGTGGGCTCTCTCGAGGAAGTCATTGTCGTCCTGACAGATACGACGAAGGCGGAGTAGCTGGGAATATGGGATGGAATCTTTTCAGCTTTTGGGGTGGGATGAGCTGTACAGGAGGAAACCGTGAGCATCAGTAGGTTTATAGTACACGGAGGTCGTCAGGCCTGTAGGGTTTAACTTGATGGTGGTGTCAAGGAAATTGACAGAGGTGGTAGAAATTTCTGAGGTGAATTTGATCGATGGATGGAAGTTATTGACATAATTAATGAAACGGTTCAGTTCCGCCTCTGACATGTCAGTGAGACCTATGCCGTCATCGATGTAGCTTTTTCTCTTTCTGAACCAGTCTCTCCAGATAAGGTATGGAGTCTTACACTCTCTACATGGTCCCAGGGAGTGTGACTTTTCCTCTTCATGTTGAGTATTGTTCAGAACCTCTAATCACACCTTTCTGAACCAGTCTCTCCAGATAAGGTATGGAGTCTTACACTCTCTACATGGTCCCAGGGAGTGTGACTTTTCCTCTTCATGTTGAGTATCATTTAGAACCTCAAATCACTCCTTTCTGAACCAGTCTCTCCGGATAAGAATTCTCTGTTAAGTTGCATTCTCTACCCGGTCGCAGACAGCCTTCACCACATAACCTTTATCATAAAGTAGCTCTCCAGCCTGAGGGGCAGTGGCAGTAGCCAATCCATCCCCATGTTGATTACACCACGCACCTGATTCCCCTGGGTAGAAAATATGCAATAAGTTTTGCAACTTGCAATGTGTTGAGCAATGCGAGCCACTCCACTTTGAAAGTGCCTATTTCCACCTTCCAAAGTAATTTTCTTAAGTTCATTACAAAGTCAATATGTCTGACTGTGCCGTCCGCCAACCATAGGAAGATTGCTGTAGTACCATATGCCAAACTCTCCTCTTTTAAGCAGTTTCACTGGTCTATGCAATGAAACTCAATCCTTACCTTTCACCATGTGCTCATCAGTGTATAAAATTACATCGCCTGGGCATGAGTAGTCCTTTATCAACTACTGCACAATCACTTCTGTATGTCCATTCTCAGCACCTTCAGTCTAAGTCTAATGTAAATATAATTCTGTGCAACTCTTTACTGTTAGGTGGCACCATGACCCATTATGTTCCAGACACTATCTTAATTTCACAAGCTTGACTAATTGTGTCTTAAACTTGTGGCATCCAGGAATTGCCTTTGTTCAGCCTTTGTTCCTTGCTTTGTACGGGGGATGTTCCCTGTCTGCTGCAACCTGAAGATAGGTCCAGATTGACCTGGAGCACCCTGTAATCATATATGGATGGCAAGGGTTATGCTGCAGACACACAATAGGCATATCCTTTGTAGAGCCTAGAATGACTTGCATGATCTTATTTTATATGCACATCAGCTGCAACAGCTGGCTATCACATTTTGTAAGCTCTCCCAGACCATAATAAATCAATGAAATAATCAGCTGTTTGTAGTATGTGTACATCATCTTTTGTCCCATGTCCACTGTATGTTGATGCCAACACTTTCAGAGCATTGAGTCTCTTCTTGTTTCAAGCACTACCTCACCCCCACGTGATCATTGAAGGAGAAACTTCAGTTAAACTGTTAAAGGCTAATCCCAGGAACTTGAGTGTGTTATCTCTGATGATAACACTGTTATTTGTTGGAAATATGCTTGCTCTTAGTGCTCTGACTTTTGATGTTCTGTCTGTTCCAATCCTTAAAGGTCTTAATTTCTTGTTTTTGCACAGCAATGTCTGTTCTTATTTTACTTTCTGTAATCACATTTCCATCGCCCAACAGCAGTGAATCTATATATTCAAAAGTGCTTACCTTCTATAATTTCTTTCAATTGACTAAATATATAAGTAGATACATTTATTTTATCAATTGTCCTTATTTTTTAGGGGTCTGAGTGATCTCGAGGTATGGTGTCTGCCTCGAGTGCCGGAGGTCCCGAGTTCAAGCCCTGGTGAAGGCCGGGATTTTTTCACTTGGACTTCTAGTAACAAAACTGACTCTGGGTAGTGAGATCAGACGCCCATGAGCATTGCTGGGCACATAAAAAATCCCTTGGCAGTTGGAAATCGAAAGAGAGTAGCCTAACGGTGCTGCCCGGGCAAAATTTTGACTTAAAGATCTACCCAAAGTATTTCAGGATCCTCGCCGGTGCTACAAAGTTCATGCACTGAGCTGAGATTCTCCGGACTCAGGCTTGAGTTAAGAGTAGAACAGAGCACTTATGGGTTACACCCGTGTACCGCGATGTTGATACGTTGACTAAACTAAACTAAATTTTGTTCTTTTTTTGTTGCATTGAGATATACATTTTGTTTCTAACTTTGCTCTTGCACTGACTTAATTATTTTTTCAGTTCCCATGTGTTGTTGATAGTAACACAGCGTCATCAGCATATTGAAGTTCAGATATTTATATTCCTTTGATTACAATGGGATCATAATGTTCTTTGTCAGTACTTTCTCTAACATTACTCATGATGCTTTCAGCATATAAATTAAACAGACAAAATGCAACCTTGTCAGTAATATAAAAACAAGAAATATCCCCAAAAAGGAACCTGCTTTAGCTCTATGATGTGATAGCACCATCAGATTTTTTATTTACTGAATACAAAATACTGTCATTTACTGCGTATATAGTACCTTGTGGTGTATGGCAGGGAGGTCTTGAGCCTGAGGAATTAAGGCCACCTGGCTAATGCAGTCGCCTCGTACTGTACATGTTAGGGTTGTCTTTTTTTCCCCCAACATAAAAAAAAATCCACACCTTACCGAGGATTCAAACCCGGGTCTCTCGAAGGAGAATCCAGCATTCTAGCCACTTGGCCAGCCACTTCTCGTATTCAATGAATGCATGGAGGAATAGGTGGCCAATCTTCTCCTTTGTTGGTGGGAGATGAACACAGGCATCCAATCTTACTCCAACTGTACTCATGACATTAGCATCACAGCCTTGTATCAACTATACTGATGGGCACTTCCCTGTCAATGATACTGACCCATTATTCAATTTTTATTACATCTCAAAATGAGATGGCTTTGACTATCAAAATTCCCCTAATATGTACTGTATATAATGAGGATTAGAGTGACCTCTTTTCTTAAGAAATTTGTTTTTAAAAAAATGTAATCTATCAATGAGAAAAAATTATCAGTCATTCTAGCAGCTCAGAGGTTGAGACAAAAAGATTTCAGGTGTGTGAAATAGCTGTTTATGCTCAAAGCGAACTGCTGAAATTAAAATAATTTACCCTCTGCATTGAAACCATAGTTTGGTTCAAGATGATGTGTTCTGATACATATTTCGTCATTAATGTTGATCAATTTGGGAATTTCATTCTTTTCCTTAGCAGCTGGGATAATATCAAAAAGTTTTGACAGCGCCTGAAAATAAATGTGGAATGCAAACATCATTATCATCATGTGACATGCAGGTAAGCTTGGGTGGTCATGGTTCGATATCTAATAAGATCAACAGTCATGGATCAGGTATTTGTACTTGTCATGTGTCCCTAATCAGATAATGGTTTTCAACTGTTTCTTGAAGGACCACCACACTTGTGTCTCTGTCCATCTATGATGTAATACAAAAGGAAAAACTAAAGTAAAGGACTCATTTAACGTGCCTGAGGCATTTTGGACATATGGTCTTAGCTTCCCTATTGTATAGACCAGGCATGTATGTTGGACATATGTTCTTAGCTTCCCTATTATATAGACGAGGCATGTATGTTGGACATATGTTCTTAGCTTCCCTATTGTATAAACCAGGCATGTATGTTGGACATATGTTCTTAGCTTCCCTATTGTATAGACCAGGCATGTATGTTGGACATATGTTCTTAGCTTCCCTATTGTATAGATCAGGCATGTATGTTGGACATATGTTCTTAGCTTCCCTATTGTATAGACCAGGCATGTATGTTGGACATATGGTCTTAGCTTCCCTATTGTATAGACCAGGGATGTATGTTGGACATATGTTCTCAGCTTCCCTATTGTATAGACCAGTCACGTTGGACATATGTTCTTAGCTTCCCTATTGTATAGACCAGGCATGTTGGACATATGTTCTTAGCTTCCCTATTCTATGGATCAGGCATGTATGTTGGACATATGGTCTTAGCTTCCCTATTGTATAGACCAGGCATGCATGTTGGGCATATGTTCTTAGCTTCCCTATTGTATAGACCAGGCATGTATGTTGGACATATGTTCTTAGCTTCCCTATTGTATAGACCAGGCATGTATGTTGGACATATGTTCTTAGCTTCCCTATTGTATAGACCAGGCATGTTGGACATATGTTCTTAGCTTCCCTATTGTATAGATCAGGCATGTATGTTGGACATATGGTCTTAGCTTCCCTATTGTATAGACTAGGCATGTATGTTGGACATATGTTCTTAGCTTCCCTATTGTATAGACCAGGCATGTATGTTGGACATATGGTCTTAGCTCCCTATTGTATAGACCAGGCATGTTGGACATATGTTCTTAGCTTCCCTATTGTATAGACCAGGCAGGTATGTTGGACATATGTTCTTAGCTTCCCTATTGTATAGACCAGGCATGTTGGACATATGTTCTTAGCTTCCCTATTGTACAGACCAGGCAGGTATGTTGGACATATGTTCTTAACTTCCCTATTGTATAGACCAGCCTTGCATGTTGGACATATGTTCTTAGCTTCCCTATTGTATAGACCAGGCATGTATGTTGGACATATGTTCTTAGCTTCCCTATTGTATAGACCAGGCAGGTATGTTGGACATATGTTCTTAGCTTCCCTATTGTATAGACCAGGCATGTATGTTGGACATATGATCTTAGCTTTCCTATTGTATGGACCAGGAATGTATCTTGGACATATGTTCTTAGCTTCCCTATTGTATAGACCAGGCATGTTGGACATATGTTCTTAGCTTCCCAAATGTATAGACCAGGCATGTATGTTGGGCATATGTTCTTAGCTTCCCTATTGTATAGACCAGGCATGTTGGACATATGGTCTTAGCTTCCCTATTGTATAGACCAGGCATGTATGTTGGACATATGTTCTTAGCTTCTCTATTGTATAGACCAGGCATGTATGTTGGACATATGTTCTTAGCTTCCCTATTGTATAGACCAGGCATGTATGTTGGACATATGTTCTTAGCTTCCCTATTGTATAGACCAGGCATGTATGTTGGACATATGTTCTTAGCTTCCCTATTGTATAGACCAGGCATGTATGTTGGACATATGTTCTTAGCTTCCCTATTGTATAGACCAGGCATGTATGTTGGACATATGTTCTTAGCTTCCCTATTGTATAGACCAGGCATGTATGTTGGACTTATGTTCTTAACTTCCCTATTGTATAGACCAGGCATGTTGGACATATGTTCTTAGCTTCCCTATTGTATAGACCAGGCATGTATGTTGGACATATGGTCTTAGCTTCCCTATTGTATAGACCAGGCATGTATGTTGGACATATGTTCTTAGCTTCCCTATTGTATAGACCAGGCATGTATGTTGGACATATGTTCTTAGCTTCCCTATTGTATAGACCAGGCATGTATGTTGGACATACATGTTCTTAGCTTGCCTATTGTATGGACCAGGCATGTATGTTGGACATATGTTCTTAGCTTCCCTATTGTATAGACCAGGCATGTTGGACATATGTTCTTAGCTTCCCTATTGTATAGACCAGGCATGTATGTTGGACATATGTTCTTAGCTTCCCTATTGTATAGACCAGGCATGTATGTTGGACATATGTTCTTAGCTTCCCTATTGTATAGACCAGGCATGTATGTTGGACATATGTTCTTAGCTTCCCTATAGTATAGACCAGGCATGTTGGACATATGTTCTTAGCTTCCCTATTGTATAGACCAGGCATGTATGTTGGACATATGGTCTTAGCTTCCCTATTGTATGGACCAGGAATGTATCTTGGACATATGTTCTTAGCTTCCCTATTGTATAGACCAGGCATGTTGGACATATGTTCTTAGCTTCCCTATTGTATAGACCAGGCATGTATGTTGGACATATGGTCTTAGCTTCCCTATTGTATGGACCAGGAATGTATGTTGGACATATGTTCTCAGCTTCTCTATTGTATATACCAGGCATGTATGTTGGACATATGTTCTTAGCTTCCCTATTGTATGGACCAGGCATGTTGGACATATGTTCTTAGCTTCCCTATTGTATAGACCAGGCATGTTGGACATATGTTCTTAGCTTCCCTATTGTATAGACCAGGCATGTTGGACATATGTTCTTAGCTTCCCTATTGTATAGACCAGGCATGTATGTTGGACATATGTTCTTAGCTTCCCTATTGTATAGACCAGGCATGTATGTTGGACATATGTTCTTAGCTTCCCTATTGTATAGACCAGGCAGGTATGTTGGACATATGTTCTTAGCTTCCCTATTGTATAGACCAGGCATGTATGTTGGACATATGTTCTTAGCTTCCCTATTGTATAGACCAGGCATGTATTTTGGGCATATGTTCTTAGCTTCCCTATTGTATAGACCAGGCATGTATGTTGGACATATGTTCTTAGCTTCCCTATTGTATAGACGAGGCATGTATGTTGGACATATGTTCTTAGCATGAACGTCTGTCCGGTCAGTCGCCATGTGCACATTTGCGCTGGAGAGGCTCAACCGTAAATCAGGAGATCTGCTCGCAACTAGACAAGCAGCATCTTGTGTAGACCAGGCATGTATGTTGGACATATGTTCTTAGCTTCCCTATTGTATAGATCAGGCATGTATGTTGGACATATGTTCTTAGCTTCCCTATTGTATAGACCAGGCATGTATGTTGGACATATGGTCTTAGCTTCCCTATTGTATAGACCAGGCATGTATGTTGGACATATGTTCTTAGCTTCCCTATTGTATAGACCAGGCATGTTGGACATATGTTCTTAGCTTCCCTATTGTATAGACCAGGCATGTATGTTGGACATATGGTCTTAGCTTCCCTATTGTATAGACCAGGCATGTATGTTGGACATATGTTCTCAGCTTTCCTATTGTATAAACCAGGCATGTATGTTGTACATATGTTCTTAGCTTCCCTATTGTATAGACCAGGCATATTGGACATATTGGACATATGTTCTTAGCTTCCCTATAGTATAGACCAGGCATGTTGGACATATGTTCTTAGCTTCCCTATTGTATGGACCAGGAATGTATGTTGGACATATGGTCTTATATCATCATATGGTCATCAATTGTGGCAGCTTGTGACACAGCGCTGCCAAGATAGGTGAATTTGTCCACAACACTTAGTCTATGACTGTTCACCTTGATATTCGGCACGGTGTGATTATTCCCTGGATCTGATTGGTACATAACTACAGTCTTCTCCAAGTTGATATTGAGCCCAAAGTTGGCACAGGCATATGAGAAAGCTGAAACATTGAGTTGGCATATAAAGCGCAATCATCAGCAAACAGTAGTTCTCTGACGGTGTCGCTGTTAGCTTTGGTTTAGGCTTTCAGTCTTCTGAGATTGAACAACTTTCCATCCATACGGTATTTGATGTCTATTCCAATGTCATTGTTCTCTAAGGCATTCGTCAACATAGCTGAAAACATGAGGCTGAACAGAGTTGGTGCCAGGACACATCCTTGCTTCACTCCATTGGTGACAGGAAAGGGCTCAGACAGTTCACAATTTTCCTGTACTCTTGCCTGCATACCATCATGAAATAGCCGCATTATTTGGACAGACTTTTGTGGACAGCCATATTTCACCATAATCTTCCACAGTCCTTCTCTGCTGACTGTATCAAAAGCCTTGGTAAGATCAATGAAAGTGGAGAACATTTCAGAGTTCTGTTCCTGACATTTCTCTTGCAGCTGCCTTGCAGCGAAAATCATGTCAACAGTTCCTCGTTCTTTTCTGAAGCCACATTGACACTCAGGAATAAGACCTTGATCGAGATGGGCTGTGAGGCCAGCAAAGATATACAAGGCAGGTGGGCCGGTCCTAATATAGCAGCTTCACCAAGTCTTTACAAACATATGGGTGAACGAGACCATGCCACAAGAATTCAAGGACGCGTCAATAGTTCACCTTTACAAACACAAAGGAAACCGCCAATCCTGTGACAACCACCGAGGCATCTCCTTGCTCTCACAAAGATACTAGATACAAAACAAGATACAAAGATACTAGATACAAAACATGATACAAAGATGCTAGATACAAAACACAATACAAAGATACTAGACACAAAACAAGATACAAAGATGCTAGGTACAAAACAAGATACAAAAATACTAGATACAAAACAAGATACAAAGATGCTAGATACAAAACACAATACAAAGATACTAGATACAAAACAAGATACAAAGATGCTAGATACAAAACACAATGCAAAGATACTAGATACAAAACAAGATACAAAGATGCTAGATACAAAACATGATACAAAAAAGATACTAGATACAAAACAAGATACAAAGATACTAGATACAAAACATGATACAAAGATACTAGATAAAAACAAGATACAAAGATGCTAGATACAAAACACAATAAAAAGACACTAGATACAAAACAAGATACAAAGTTGCTAGATACAAAACAAGATACAAAGATACTAGATACAAAACAAGATACACAGATACTAGATACAAAACATGATACAAAGATAATAGATACAAAACAAGATACAAAGATACTAGATACAAAACACGATACAAAGATACTAGATACAAAACACAATACAAAGACACTAGATACAAAACAAGATACAAAGATGCTAGATACAAAACAAGATACAAAGATAATAGATACAAAACAAGATACACAGATACTAGATACAAAACATGATACAAAGATACTAGATACAAAACAAGATACACAGATACTAGATACAAAACACAATACAAAGATACTAGATAAAAAACAAAAGACATAGATTCCTGATAGATTTGAAGACAAATATTCACCTCGTGTTCCAGTGCAGTCAGGCCCAGTCTACCTGTCATTTCCCCAAGATAGGCTGACAGCTCTGCATTTATTCCATCTGTTTTTGCTGAGACTGCATGCTCACTTGGTGGATCAATTCCTTTCTCTGTTGCCACCACCTTCACAAAGTGATAGTTTTACAAATATTTCATGCGAGGTAAAGATTAATAAATGGCAGATAAAACATAAAGGTGCAAAATGACAGGGTGTCCTATATACTAGGTCATGACTGTATGAAGTGTTATGACCAGCTCCCTCCATCACACCTTCACTTACTTACATACACATTGGACCTACCCAAGAGACAATCTTATATCTCATCTCATCTCATCTCATCATGTTCCTCTTGTACCTTGTGGTGTTGAGGTGAAGTATAAACTTCGTGAGAGTGCCCGATTATGGGCTTCATGTATCGATATTCCCATGGACTCTGCTATTCCCTCCGTCCAACGTTTACATGGTCGGTCCCTTCCTCTGTTTCCATCTGGTCTGTACATCATTGCTTGTTGTGGTATGCTGTTGACTGGTAACCTACTTGCATGGCCAAACCATTTGACTTGCTGCTTTCTAATAAAATCTAGTGCCAAGAGACAAATGCAGTCAGAAAATAATATCTTTGCAAATAGAAAGTGTAGCTGATTAGCTTGTGAACATATATAAAAGGAAATCTGGCCTGTTCAGTTGCAGTCACATGGAACACATAGTGATGATTTATTCTTACAATCCAAGCATTCAAGAACATGCACTGTTTGTTTGTGTTCATCTAAATATTTCTTACACTATTAATCTACTTCTGTTTCAGCTCTTAACATTACTTTCCTACATGTTAGTCGCTTTCAACAAGATGAGATTATAATTCTGCAAATGTTTTGAGTTTCCTGGTTGTAAATGATAATGTTTTCAAGAGTGTATCTTTTGATTGCCTGTTTGTTACCAGAGCCCTTAAGGAAAAAAAAGAATAATAACACTGTAACCTACAATGCATGTCTAAGAGGCGGCTAACTGGGGTGATGTGAGGTAGGCTATCTCAACCCACAGAAAACTTTAGCTGCCAAATTCAACCAATCATGAACGAGTCTACTAAAGGTTTGGTGAGAGTTGGCTGAGAGCCTAGCTTCACTGAAAGTTGTGAGGCAGAAGAAGATTATATCTTTAGACGTGTGATGTAAAATAATGTTTTCTTACCTAGCGATGTGTTTTCTTGCATTAAAAAAATAATATGTGTTCAATTTTTCTCACACATTAATTTCCCAAGAATATACTTCTAGGCAGTCATAAGACTGTATTTATGGTGAAATGATATTGTCTAGATAGCCAGAGCAACAGACCTGACACAAAAGAGAAAACTCACACTCCCTACAGGCTTAAGCAACACATGTGAGTTAGGATCTTTCCTGTGAATCCCAAACATTGCATTATGTGTTCCCTGGCATTTTGTCAGAGTAGACTAAAGAAATCTGGCTTTCAGTGATGTCACTTCCAATGTGCAGTTAAAATTATAAAAAGTTAAAAGTTAGAGGTGAGAGGATTGATTACATGGGACTGGCTCTGTCTTTCTCCTCAATGAAGAGGAAAAATGGCAAGTTATCTGACAGCATCGCACAAAACATAAACTCCATAGCTGCAGCAATGACCCTCCTAATTCAGAGCACAAGGCAGATGGCTTGACCACTTCACCATGAGACCCTGGAAATGCACTTATGATTTTTTCATAGCATTTATTTCCTCCTATGGGCACCTCTAGTCAAACTTTTTGGACTGAAAGATTTCAGGGCCAGCAAAGATCACCAGATAGGTTGCCTTCAGTACAGCGGTGGCTAGACAAAGACAAGTTTAGGCAAATACCAAAAGATAATCTATGAAGTTGCCTTCAGTTCATCAGTGGCTATACAAAGACAAGTTTAGGCAAAGATAAAAAATAACCTATGAAGTTGTCTTCAGTTCATCAGTAGATAAACAAGACAAGTGTAGGCAAAGACTACAAGATAAATTGCCTTCAGATCACCAGTGGATAGACAAGGCAACTTTAGACAAAGACCACACGATAAGTTGCCTTCAGTCCACCAGTGGATAGACAAGATAAGTTTAAGCAAATATCAAAAGATAACCTATGAAGTTGCCTTCAGTCCACCAGTGGTTAGACAAGACAAGTTTAGGCAAATACCAAAAGATAACCTACGAAGTTGCCTTCAGTTCATCATGACTAGACAAGAAATAAACTTCTTGCCAGCATTCAGACTAAATAACCTTTCATTCATTCATCCAGTGACCTGTTCTGTGCAGAAGGTTGACCCTATAATTGTCTTTTGACAGATCTCTGTCATAAGTCAGATGTTGTGCCTCTGTTGTTGTCATGTGTAAATTATTTATCACATCTTAAATAAATCTACATTCTGGTCTCCCCCTTTTCCACTTGTCTGGTACACTTTCCTGCATAATTACCTTTTCTAGACTTTCACATCTTTTTATATGTCCAAAATATTTAATTTTCCTTATTTTTGTTTGTCCTAATCAATCATCTTTAATACTGAGTTCTTGGAGGGTAGATTTGTTTGTTTTTCTTCCTGTCCAATGAATGTTTAATACTCTTTTGTAACATTTACATTCAAAGGTAGAAATGTGCTTTTTAGCTGATTTGTTAATACCCTAGTTTTGTACCCTCATGTTGCTACAGGAAACATACATGCTCGAAGTACTCTTACTTTTGTTATTGTATCTGTTCAAATCCATAAAGGTTTGAATTGCAGTAGTTTTTGTAGTGCAATGTTAGTTCTTCATTTAATTTCTCATTTTACATTGTCCATTAGCAGAGAACCTAAGCATTAAAAACTACTCACTTTTGAATAACCTTACATTACATAATAAAACATTTATACAAAGTCTGAAACCCACCTGTTCCAGCATGCAATGCATTACTAGCGCCACGCTCACACTCTCATTGGGTATGGTGTTCATCAGGTCATTGTAGTACCTCATGTCAACACCTCGTAGAGAGCCTTTTTCAGTTGCACGAAAATCTGGCAGCTGGTTAACTTCTGGAATTTAACATTATTTGCAGTTAACATGCAGTAAAGAGAAATATATGATTTACTACAGTGGTTCTCAACCTTTTTTGGCCTGTGCCCCCCCCCCCCCCCTTTGCCATATTTTCAGAACGTCATTCCCCCCTTTAATATTTCCTACCTCAAAATTCCCCCCTCCCGCCCCTACACAGTAGTAGTGTGGAAGCACCTATTAAACCAAATCTAGACTTCTGATTTGTGGGTCTATTACTTCTGATTTGTGGGTCTACTTACTTTATAAAATGAATTTTAGAAGTGTGAGACATACAGAACCATAAAGTATGAAGGGAAAAACAAGATCAGGTATTCGGTTCTTGTATTAACGTGTTCTTGAAATAATCTTCATTCCCCACTGGAGACCCCAAAATTCACCGCTGGGGGAGGGGAATTCCCCACCGGTTGAGAACCACTTATTTATTATAACCAAAAGCAAGAAATATAAAGGACATTTTTCACATGATTTGAGATGTGATTCATTACAACAAAAAGCAAGAAATATAAAGGACATTTATTACATGTCTTGAGGTATGTTGGGTGCTAGCCCCAAATGTGTACAGACAGGTCAATATCATGTCCTTACTTCCCAAGACATTTTAGTAGTTGCCCATGTTTCTGATCCATACAGCAACACTGGTTTTACATTACAATTCAATATTCTAAGGTTGATGCTAAGTTTAATTTTGTTGTTGTTGCGCTTGCTCGCTTTGAACTCAAGCATAGTTCACACACTACTTCAAGTAGCACCAGAATGAATTTTGCACATGGATTAGCTTTCCCTATTACCAGTGTCCCTTGCCATGAGGTGAACCTACTGCGGCTTCAGAGGTACTTGTAATTTATGTCCCCAAGTCAAATGAGAAGTCAACATTTTAGTCAAGCTGTCCTCTTTACCTACATTTCTACTTAAATAGGTGTATGATAATGTCATGAGCCTGGTCGGACGAGGGTTCGATACCTGCACTTGCCATCCTCTATGAGAGAGGAACATCTAGTCACCTATTTATCCATGCATTCGGGCCTACAAAATGTGCTGGTCGTAATGTATAATAGACCCAGAGCAGGTTCCTGCTTCTGGAAATGTTCTTTTAAAAATCGTAATTTTTTTGCCCAGCAGTTTAATATTTCTTTCTGGGCCTTTCTTGCCTACTATTTTCCCCAAAAATGCTAACTTCTCTATTACATATCTTCTGTTGATAACTAAATTTCAACTGTTCTTTTCTCTATTTGATGACTGATCTTCTTGCATCCATTCTAGACAAACTGGCAGAGGAAAGTGAGAAGAAAGGATTGTCATAACATATTAACAAAACAGAACATGTGGTACCAAGAAAGCAACAAATTCCATCATGCTCATACATAGTAAAGGTGTGAAAATCAAACAGGCCAATTTGTTCAAAAAATATCTAGGCTTCTAAATGACATTTAGTACAGCATTGTGTCCATATTTTCAGTGACCGAATGGCACACAAGGGGTACCATGGGTAGTCTCTAATTATGTATCCACATCTGTGATATCTGCTGAGGATGAACTATGATGAAATTTCCAACAATAATACATAAAAGTAACCCCTTTGCAGATACTGCTGTCAAGGTATGAAGTAACTGCACTTCACAGACACTAGACCACTTCATTATGTTTAAGCAATCAGCAGCTTTACCCAACTCATTTTTTTCTCATCAAAACTCTCTGGCAGCCATTGTTTTAAGCCTGCACAAAATTGAAGGATAAAATGGTATGGATGAATTACCAATGTGGAGCTCATGGTGAGGACTAAACACAAACTAGTGAATCATGAAGTGAAGAAAAGACTCTGGCTTTGAATAGAACAAACATTGTTAAAACCTGAAAACAGTATGACAAATTGTCTGGAATCCACAGGGCAACAAGTAAGAAGAAGACCTAAAATCACATGGAGACGAGAAATACAGACAGAAAGAAATAATATGGGGAGGACATGGATTAAGCTGCATAGGAAAGCTAAGGATAGGACAGCTTGAAGTGAGTTGGTTGATGGCCTATGTCCCAAATGAGAGATAAAGGATAAAAGAAGAAGAAATCATTGCATAAAGCTAGGAGGTCAGCTATACAACCATACAAATAGGGAAGACATCATCCCATCACTACTGGGGATTGTGTGAAGCTAGGTCAGCTATACAACCATACAAATAGGGAAGACATCACCCCATCACTACTGGGGATTGTGTGAAGCTAGGAGGTCAGCTATACAACCATACAAATAGGGAAGACATCACCCCATCACTACTGGGGGTTGTGTGAAGCTAGGAGGTCAGCTATACAACCATACAAATAGGGAAGACATCACCCCATCACTACTGGGGATTGTGTGAAGCTAGGAGGTCAGCTATACAACCATACAAATAGGGAAGACATCACCCCATCACTACTGGGGGTTGTGTGAAGCTAGGAGGTCAGCTATACAACCATACAAATAGGGAAGACATCACCCCATCACTACTGGGGATTGTGTGAAGCTAGGAGGTCAGCTATACAACCATACAAATAGGGAAGACATCACCCCATCACTACTGGGGGTTGTGTGAAGCTAGGAGGTCAGCTATACAACCATACAAATAGGGAAGACATCATCCCATCACTACTGGGGGTTGTGTGAAGCTAGGAGGTCAGCTATACAACCATACAAATAGGGAAGACATCATCCCATCACTACTGGGGGTTGTGTGAAGCTAGGAGGTCAGCTATACAACCATACAAATAGGGAAGACATCATCCCATCACTACTGGGGGTTGTGTGAAGCTAGGAGGTCAGCTATACAACCATACAAATAGGGAAGACATCACCCCATCACTACTGGGGATTGTGTGAAGCTAGGAGGTCAGCTATACAACCATACAAATAGGGAAGACATCACCCCATCACTACTGGGGATTGTGTGAAGCTAGGAGGTCAGCTATACAACCATACAAATAGGGAAGACATCACCCCATCACTACTGGGGATTGTGTGAAGCTAGGAGGTCAGCTATACAACCATACAAATAGGGAAGACATCACCCCATCACTACTGGGGATTGTGTGAAGCTAGGAGGTCAGCTATACAACCATACAAATAGGGAAGACATCACCCCATAACTACTGGGGATTGTGTGAAGCTAGGAGGTCAGCTATACAACCATACAAATAGGGAAGACATCACCCCATCACTACTGGGGGTTGTGTGAAGCTAGGAGGTCAGCTATACAACCATACAAATAGGGAAGACATCACCCCATCACTACTGGGGGTTGTGTGAAGCTAGGAGGTCAGCTATACAACCATACAAATAGGGAAGACATCATCCCATCACTACTGTGGGTTATGTGAAGCTAGGAGGTCAGCTATACAACCATACAAATAGGGAAGACATCATCCCATCACTACTGGGGATTGTGTGAAGCTAGGTCAGCTATACAACCATACAAATAGGGAAGACATCACCCCATCACTACTGGGGATTGTGTGAAGCTAGGAGGTCAGCTATACAACCATACAAATAGGGAAGACATCACCCCATCACTACTGGGGGTTGTGTGAAGCTAGGTCAGCTATACAACCATACAAATAGGGAAGACATCACCCCATCACTACTGGGGATTGTGTGAAGCTAGGAGGTCAGCTATACAACCATACAAATAGGGAAGACATCACCCCATCACTACTGGGGGTTGTGTGAAGCTAGGTCAGCTATACAACCATACAAATAGGGAAGACATCACCCCATCACTACTGGGGATTGTGTGAAGCTAGGTCAGCTATACAACCATACAAATAGGGAAGACATCACCCCATCACTACTGGGGATTGTGTGAAGCTAGGAGGTCAGCTATACAACCATACAAATAGGGAAGACATCACCCCATCACTACTGGGGATTGTGTGAAGCTAGGAGGTCAGCTATACAACCATACAAATAGGGAAGACATCACCCCATCACTACTGGGGGTTGTGTGAAGCTAGGAGGTCAGCTATACAACCATACAAATAGGGAAGACATCACCCCATCACTACTGGGGATTGTGTGAAGCTAGGAGGTCAGCTATACAACCATACAAATAGGGAAGACATCACCCCATCACTACTGGGGGTTGTGTGAAGCTAGGTCAGCTATACAACCATACAAATAGGGAAGACATCACCCCATCACTACTGGGGATTGTGTGAAGCTAGGAGGTCAGCTATACAACCATACAAATAGGGAAGACATCACCCCATCACTACTGGGGGTTGTGTGAAGCTAGGAGGTCAGCTATACAACCATACAAATAGGGAAGACATCACCCCATCACTACTGGGGGTTGTGTGAAGCTAGGAGGTCAGCTATACAACCATACAAATAGGGAAGACATCACCCCATCACTACTGGGGGTTGTGTGAAGCTAGGTCAGCTATACAACCATACAAATAGGGAAGACATCACCCCTTCACTACTGGGGGTTGTGTGAAGCAAGGTCAGCTATACAACCATACAAATAGGGAAGACATCACCCCATCACTACTGGGGATTGTGTGAAGCTAGGTCAGCTATACAACCATACGAATAGGGAAGACATCACCCCATCACTACTGGGGGTTGTGTGAAGCTAGGTCAGCTATACAACCATACAAATAGGGAAGACATCACCCCATCACTACTGGGGATTGTGTGAAGCTAGGAGGTCAGCTATACAACCATACAAATAGGGAAGACATCACCCTATCACTACTGGGGATTGTGTGAAGCTAGGAGGTCAGCTATACAACCATACAAATAGGGAAGACATCACCCCATCACTACTGGGGATTGTGTGAAGCTAGGAGGTCAGCTATACAACCATACAAATAGGGAAGACATCATCCCATCACTACTGGGGATTGTGTGAAGCTAGGAGGTCAGCTATACAACCATACAAATAGGGAAGACATCACCCCATCACTACTGGGAGTTGTGTGAAGCTAGGTCAGCTATACAACCATACAAATAGGGAAGACATCACCCCATCACTACTGGGGGTTGTGTGAAGCTAGGTCAGCTATACAACCATACAAATAGGGAAGACATCACCCCATCACTACTGGGGATTGTGTGAAGCTAGGTCAGCTATACAACCATACGAATAGGGAAGACATCACCCCATCACTACTGGGGGTTGTGTGAAGCTAGGTCAGCTATACAACCATACAAATAGGGAAGACATCACCCCATCACTACTGGGGATTGTGTGAAGCTATGAGGCCAGCTATACAACCGTACGAATAGGGAAGACGCATATGTCCTTTACAGGACGTAGCAGTCAACCCCAGCATTCTATACAGGATTATGAACTGCATCTGTTACCCCTTCGCCACTTAAATGTTAATTGTGGGTAGAGTTATTACGGCTGCTACTGTTGTTCTCAAGCTATTGTGATATAGTGGTTGTACATTGGCTGCCTGGGAACAGCCTTAGAGCAAAGGCTAGCTTGCTCATTTGCAGACCCAGTTGTTATATGTCAGGAACCACACTGCGGCAGATTTTAAACAGAGGACCAGGTTGACCCGCCTAAAATGGACACCAGCAGCAAATGTAAACAAGTTTCACATTTTAAAAATTGACACGAGCTCCCAGGTTGAAACATCCTAAAATGGGCACCTGAGAGTGTCTTGGGAAGTAAGAGTGGCTGGCTTGATACCAACTACATCACCCAGTAAGTGCCATTTGGTCTATAAAATATGGGGGTGAAATGGACTTTTACTTACTTTACTTGCCAGAAAATTTTATGGGAATTAAAGCTGGCCAGTGTGATATTGACCACATTGCCCATTAAATCACCATGGGTCTATAAAAATATGGGGGTTAGCATTATATATCCAAGACAACTCAGAGTGTCTAAAAAGGTCCTCTATTTGTATTGTCTTAGGCTATCATACATAATAAGCCGGTCTTCCTGGTAAAGGAGTTAAGGACGTTGTTCGTAATCCCATATACTCTCATATGAAACACAGCTGCGCGAGATTCGGCAGCGGATCGAGTAGCGTTGGTTACTTATGGAGGTATGTGAGCTGGTCATTCAGAAAGCAATGGCAAATTACTGAACGTAAAACTTGCCAAGACATCAACAGAAGCTGAAAAATGCTGGTGTTGACTGCAATGTCCTGTAAAGGATATGCGGGGGGGGGGGGGGGGGGGGAGAGAATCATACATAATACTGAATGTTAGGCGGCATTCGCCACACCCGACACCCCACATTGTGCCAACAGCTTCGGGCAAAGCAGTGCAATTGGGAGGGTACAAGCCATACCCTAGTGAGTGGAAATGCAACCTAAAGACTACATGTCATGGCAGGGCAGACCAGGCCCTAAGCCTTGGTCAGCAACTGGTCTAGCAGGCCCTAAGCCTTGGTCAGCAACTGGTCTAGGATGGAAGCTCTGATATGCGGACAGTTTGAGCATTGCTTTGCTGATCCAGCAGCTTCGACAGCTTGTCTTGTTCCAGACGTATGGTCGTTACCTTTCCTCTGGAGTAAACTAGGCAAGCCAAGAGAGGGATCATGCTGCATGGGCAACCATTAGTCTCAAAGCTCAGCCTAGGCTTTGTGTTATGGAGAGGTACAACTCCATTTTACAAACTATTGTCAGTCAAGACGGCAAGGTGCCAGTTAGTCATACAAAAAACCTACCATTGGACACTGTTTGACCTATTAGTGGTACATGAATGAGTTTCAGGTTGGCCAGATAATTGTAATACATTCTTCTTGCATCAGTGAGGTTGTAAAGCATCAAAGCGATGTCTTCAAATATGGCTGAGCTGTAAGATACCTGACGGAATATTATCAAACAATATCTTTTAGTCACTGGTAGTAACAAAATAATGAATGACAAGTACTGACCAAATGGTTGCATTCAAGGAACATCTTTACCACACTTTGAAACTTTTCATAGTGCTCAAATATGGTTTTTCAGATCACACTAGGGATTTCTAAGCTTGGTGTATAAACGCAGTGGTACTAGCAAGGTGCCTAATGAATAGATACCAGAATCCAGACATTCAGTAATACTCAGTTGCAAGTAAGTTTACTCATGTAGAAATTTTGCCTGCACAGTGATGAATGAACTCTATACATTTTTCAACTACTTCTTTACACCTCCTTCTCATCCTCCTCTTCTCCTTCTCCTCCCTCTTGTTGTTGTTGTTCTTTTTTGTACATCTTCAGACATCAACATGAATATCTTCAGAAAATGCAGTTTTAAATAGTTGACATCTCCATAGAGCAATTTGTGTAATGTGGACATGGGACATCCTATTATGATCCTTGCCCTAAAAGGCTAGACATTCAATCTGCTGTCCAGAGATCAGGAAAAAGTATGAAATCATTGGATTCCTTTACAAAATACATGTTCTGAAAATAGTGTCTTAACAGGATTTCATCATGAAACTTTGAGTCAGAGAGTGTACTTCTAAGCTATTCTAAACCTGATTAACAAAGTCCTCTAAGCTATTCTAAACCTGACTAACAAAGCCATCTAGGCCATTCTGAACTCCATGAACAAAGTAACGAATAATGTGTTAATGCAATGTTATCTTTTCAATTTACAGCCTGTGAAGTCTAAAAGGATCTTTATTACAGAATCTGACAGAGATAGTTGTTTTGTCGACAAGGACAGCATTCAGCTTGCATGCATACACACACACACACTCATCAACTAGAAAAAAGAGAAGAGACAAAAAGAGAAAGTAAGATAAAAGGACAATTTGGGAGAGGCCAAGTAAAAAGGTAAATCACATGTTTAGCAATGAAACATAAAGAAGATACATAAATAAAACAAAAAGTGAAGGACCCTTTTATACGCCTTAAAGCACATTGGACATATGGTGCTATACCCGTATTTTAATAGACCAATCAGCACTCGGCGGGTGATATGGTCCATATCACATCAGAACTACCTTGCATTTATAAAAGACATTGAGTATTATACCAACTAACAGTATACCACAGCAAGCAATGATGTACAGACCAAATGCAACCAGAAGAAAGAGCCTGACCATGTACACAATGGACAGAAGAAATAGAGTCCAAGGAAACTTGATATATGAAGCCCATAGACAGGCACTCTCCCACTGCTTATGCTTTACGCTTCTTTATGTGTCTTGATAATACAATTACTTTATACATGTTTAGAAACAATTCTGATCTATTTAATAACAATAAACTCAAATTCAGTTCACTTCATTGTTACTGAAAAGGTCACAGTGTTTTCAATACAAACATAATGGAACAGTTTCAGTGCTTTTGTAAGTTACTGTTACATATTTTAAGCATAGTTTTAACACAGAAGTCACAGTAGCAGAGTAACTAGCAAGCTTGCCTGTCCATCTGATGATCATGTGTTTCAAACCCCATCAAGGCAGATTTTAAAAAGTTTACCTGTGCTTCCTGGATCAACCCAGCCCAAAATGGGGACAAGGAAATGTCCTGCGAAGTAAAGATGGTTCAGCACATGACCCATCAAGTGCTGATTGATCTATAAAAATATGGGGCTAGCACCATATGTTCAATACAACTCTGTGACAAAGTCAGTGCCCCAGCCATCTCATCTTTGTACATAATCAATGTAGGAACATTAATCTATATATATCTATGTGCATATCTACGCATCTTACAATGGTCGCCAAAATGAGGTGACAGCCAAACCCACTTATTCTGCTAGAGTGGGTCACAATCGCACTATTCAGCCAATTGTGTATAAGTGGCAGCCAGTTGTTTTTTACAGGAGGGAAGTGGACTGTAAATCATTTAGTTGCATCGCAGAATCTCGAGGAGTCGAATGCATATCGAAGAAGGGTGGTTTCTCAGTAAAACTTGTGGAAAAGAAAAACCTACACCATGGCAAGATTTAACCAACAGTTATTCTTGTGGACTTATAAGAGCTTCATTTTGAAACAGCGCCGACTCTGACAGAAGAAGCGTGCGTTCTTAAAGAGAACAGGATTGGTGTAACCCTCATTGCTGATTGAAGCTACATTTGGCAGCAACAACTTATCGACAACATCCATCTACATTTCAAGCACCAAACTTATGTTTTGACTGGGCTTACTTGCCACACTTGAGCATTGTCTCAATAAAATATTATTATCTTTAAGTGCCTAAGCGCACCAAAATTAACTGAAATAAATACTGCCTTTGGCAGAAAAATTATAAACACTCTTAATAGGTTAATGATAACTTCAAACACCAGCCAAGCCCGAATCCAGTCACCCAGCCAGGAGTCTCATGCCCTTCAGAGTTGCTAGAGGAGAAGCGGAGACAAGCAATTGACGGACACAAATGTCAGCATGGAGGACAAGAAGCAGCAAGCAGATAAGTGGCACAACACACCCCCTCTCCTCTGCCACCTGTATCAACCATTATAACCAAGATAGGGCCAAAGTGCAAATGCCAATGATTAAAATAAGAGAACTTATGGAAGAATACTCAACAGTCAGACAGTAAACCTGTTGAGAATAATATCAATTAGAAAATCAGGGGGAATATTCAAAACCCCATATCTGTGTCGGTACAACATCCAGTGTAGTGCACTCAGTGTGTTCTGAATAAATGCTTATAGTAATTTTAAACTTTAAACCAACAGATTCTGTTGTCAGCTTAGCTAAGAGTAGACTAGAGATTTTATGTGACAGAATGAAAGCTTGTAACTTTATTATTGGTCTTCCTATCGCCATGTTGTGAGACAGAGTATGACTTGGGGGCTCATTTATTTCCCAGGCACATGTAGCAGGACAACTAGGTCTGTAATCTTTGTCTAAAACATTACTATCATTCTTACCTTCTTAGACTGGTCACTGTTAGAATCCTAGATTACTTTTGGGCCTATAATTTCATACGGTCTAGATTTACAAGCCACTTCGATCTAGTTTTCGGCAGTGAATAGTCTTTCTTATTTTGAAAGTCTACTTGTCACTACTTTGGGGGAGAAATGTATCCATTAGCTAGCACTACGCTACAACCTTAAGGCATGTAAAAGAGTATTCTGTTTTTTTATATAGTTTTGAAATGTCTGCAACAGTCAATACTACACATACTTACTCTTTGTTCTGGATCCAGGGGATCTGTGGGCACAGTAAGATAACTAACTTCATAATCCAATCTGGCAATGTCATGTAATGTAGACGTATCTGGTTGACGCTGCAAGAGTGGCACTAGATCTCTCCAAAATACTTTCAGCTCTTGTCTGAGAAGTTCCAGCTTTTCATCTATCACTGGTAAATAAAGCAGCAAACAATTTTCTATGAAAAGGTGTTCCTGGTTGGTCATTTTTCCATTTCTTCTTGCCCTAAGATATTAAACGACAAAACAAATAGGAGTGACATTTTGTAGGGTATCATAATGCATAATACATAATGCATAATGCAGTCTTTTCTACGTTCATTTACTCACAGCAAACTAAAGAAATCTGACTTCCCCAGTAGCCACTTCCACCATGTATAATTTAACTGTCAATGGGTAACCAAATAAAGACTATTCACAACAGTCATTTCCCGTCTCAGACATCTGTTGTGAAATCTTGTGTGAGTGAAGGTGTTCAATTATACTTCTATTTTCATTTATCTTTAACTAACTATTTTCACTCCTCTTTAACGATCTTAACTATTTATTTGAAGATACATTCTCCCATATTTATATTCTTTAGTTTATTATATGATGATTGTCAGAAGTCTGGGTGCCCACCGCCTAGATGAAAGTATTATTTACTGGCGAGCAACCCCAAATAGTCAGAAATTGACTAGGGACAAAATCTATATGGCTGAATTACAGATTAAGCCCTGAATATCCAACATACAGCTCTAAATGGCTCGTTACAAAATTGAAATGAACTGTGCTGAATATTCGCCAAGGAATAGGAAAGAGAAGGTTAGATAGGATAGATTTTTAAGTCTAAATTTAAGTGTAATTGACAACTATCCCAGTACAGGTTTTTCTCCCTGACTGCTCCCTTCCTAGGTGTGTAAGTGAACCCCCACCAATGTACACGCACAACACGTATGCACAATTGGAATTACCAATATAACGACAGAACTATGAGTTATAATACTACAACATTTATTTACTAATCATATTAGACATCCAATTTCAAGATGATGATGAGGAAATCATATAACATATTGTGATGAGAAACATTATGTAACTTTACTGTTACTTGAACTATCTGGATCTGTGGTCCAGATCCCCTCTCTCCAGTAGAAACAAAAAAACAGCTTGCTGTCCTGTCAGTCCTGGCACTACCTAGTCATCACTTGTCCTTGAGATCTTAAACATAGGCGCTCTTTGTGAGAGCTGTTCTGAAGTCAAACATTTTCTAACATGACCAGAGCTAACAGCCTATTTTATGCTGAGTCCAGCAGACAGTATTATCTCCCAGGAATTCCAGTCATAAATTCTTCTTTATCTCCCCCTGGCGTTAATTGCAATTCTAACTGCAAAACTTGCTATCACACCCTCTAGCATTCCTGCTTCAGTTTCAGTAGCCAACATTTACTTTGTGTGGCCAGTCTTGCTCTAATTGCCTTATCAGATCTGTTTCACACCTCCCTGAGTCTGCCAGTCTGAGTCTTATCAGTGATTTCACACCTTGCACCTCTAGTCTTTTTCAGATGGAGGTCAGCCATCGCGGTTGGGTGATTTCCTAGCTCTGCTTATCAGGTGTCATGTCAAAGGAACAATTAGGTTCTCAGGGTCAGCTGCCAGTTTACAACTCTGTTGGTAAACCAGGGGTGCTTGTGTCATGCCTGGTCGGTTTTAATTACACAGTCCATGGAGTCTGCCCTCCAGTGGGTGTAATTATCAGTTTAACATGTAACACCTTGAAGCTGGACTGGCTGGGTAGCTTGACTGGTGTCAAAGTACACTTCTCAGACAGAAAGCCATTCCCGGTGGTTTGTTTACTTGCAGGCTTTGCAAGCTTACGTCAAGATGGTATAGCCTTGAATATAGAGAAAACCGTTCTTCTGTTGATTTTCTGTAACTCTACGTGGCCCCGAAAATTGTTCTGGGAGGTAAAGGCTGCATTTCATGACAATGATATAAAAGGGAGCTATATGATGCCCTAAATATCAGTGGTCATGTCATACCATAGATTCAATATGCTGATGATACAGTATTGCTATCCACAACACAGAATGGTATAGAAAACCTAATAACCTCAATGCAATTGAATAGTGAAAATCACAACTTATATCTTAACATAGCAAAAACAAAGATAATGCATGCATATAAAACTATTATGGAGAAAGAAATATATATTAATGAGGAAAAACTGGAGGTGGTGGATAATTTCAAATATATTGGATCATTGATTACCAACAATGGTGACACAATGAAAGAAGTAAAAAGATGAATATCTATTGCTCTTCAAAGTTAGTCTTTGAAGAATAAATTGTGGAGAGGGACAAATAGAACTACAAAAATTAGATTTTTAAGAGCATGCATCTTTCCTATTGCAACATATGCCTGTGAGACCTGGACACTTACTAAACAAGCTGAAAAGCACATGAATGTCTTTGAATATAAATGTTATAGACGAGTTCTAAGAATATCTTGGATACAGAAAAGAACAAATGCATCAATACTTCAAGAGCTGAATATTGAAGAAGATTGGCTATTAAAGAAGATAAAACAAAGAAAATTGACATATTTTGGTCACTTGAAAAATCACTAAAGTTTAGAGAGAACAATAATGTAGGGGTATATGTTTGGGAAGAGAGGAAGAGGAAGGCCAAAGAGAAGATGGGCACAGGATGTGACAGATGATCTCCAGTTGGGTGTTTCGGACGCGGGACATCTTGCTTATGACCGAGAAGTTTTCCGGAAGGTTGTTTTTGGAAACAAAAAGCTGCCATAAAGAGTGACAATGAAGTGGGACAATATCTGACTATTAAGAGAGGTGTGAGACAGAGATGTGTAATGTCCCCAGATCTTTTATACAGTGATAGAGTGAAAATATTTTCAGAAATGTAGAAGATATAAATGGAATCATCATCGGAGGACGAAACATCAATAACATTAGATATGCAGATGATACAGTATTGATTGCAGACAATGAGCAGGATCTGCAACAATTAGTAGATGCAGTTGTTGCACACAGTGAACAACAAGGGTTAGAATTAAATTGCAAAAAGACACAGATTAAGGTCGTCACCGGGAAGAACAAAACACCACATTGTAATATACAAGTAAATGAGAATATCCTTCAACAAGTGAATAGGTACAATTATCTCGGAACAGTAATAACATCTGATGGGAGATGCCTTGAAGAAATTAGAACAAGAATCGCCATGGCGAAAGTAGCCTTTAGCAAGATGGAAACCATACTGACCAGTAAAAATATGTCAATTGAAACGAGAAAAAGAGTGTTGAGATGCTACATAGAACCTGTACTTTTGTATGGATATGAAGCTTGGACAATGAGCAGTCAAGCTGAAAAGATCTGATAGCTGTGGAAATGTGGTTTCTGAGGAGAATGCAAAGAATACCATGGACAGACAGAAAAACCAAACTACAAGAAAGAAATGAAGATCGTAAATTGATTAGAGAAATTAGACGTAGACAGTCAAATTTTTTTGGACATATGAGAAGACATGAATTGGAGAACTTGGTGACAACTGGCAAGATTGAAGGGAACAGACCAAGGGGAAAACCGAGAAGTAAATACCTGGATGGCTTAATCACGTGTCATAGTCGAGACAGGAACACTGAACTGATCCACGACTCTGGTGATCGAGTGAAATGGCTAGTCTTGACCGCCCACACTTACCAGCATGGCACATGATGGTTGGTTATGGAAGCGAGGTTCTGCAAAGGACATGCTACTGAATGAATTAATGAGTTTATTATACACTCACACAGGTGTGGAGATGTGATGTATGCTTGCATGTGCACATGTATGCACACCACACCTGTATTTTGAGAAAGTCCACAACATGATTCGTACCTAGTCTACCTGAATCAGAAGTGGACACATTACATATAAGTTATTCTACCCTCTGTAATGTTTCAGCCTACTATCTAAATAACTGATAAAATCTAAATATTAAGAATTATTGAAAAAATACCTCCCATACCTGGTGGTTCATCTTCATCTTTAAAACAGAACTGAGATGTGACTGAAATTATACAGCTGACATTGACATTGATAGCCTCCAAGAACTGGAATAAACAGGGGTCATGAAAACCTGTAATGATGAAGTAATACTGGGCACCATCTTCAGGTTCGTCATCTGTTAAATTTTGACAGAAGAATATACAATATATTTTAATGAAACCATGTGCATGCAGAGAAACCTAGACTAAAATGGTATAGAAACATGACTGTGGAGCTGTGGGAGAAAACCAGGCACTGTGATTTCTTGGCAAGTTTACGTTCAGTACTTTGCCATTGCTTTCTAAACGACCTACACTCATACCATTATATAAAAACCAATGCAAGGCAGCCTGCAGCCAAATTACCTGGAGCTGTGTTTGTTAGGTGGTTTGCGGGACTATGAATTGTGTCATAACTCCTTCACCACAGAGCGGTCATATCAAGGTGGATTTTTGAAACTGACCTGGGCTCCCAGATCGACCAAGGCTCCCAGATCAACCCAGGCTCCCAGATCGACCCAGCCTAAAATGGGTACCAAGAACAAGAAAATATTGGGAAGTAAAAGCAGTTGGCATGATACTGACAACATCACCCCTCAAGTGCCATTTGGTACTATACTATAGTCTATAAAACTATGGGGCCATAGTTCATCTTTGATGAAATGTATGTAAACAACAGACGATGAAATTGATCCAAACAAGAAGAGATATAGTTTCAAACTACGAGGGCGGGTCAATAAGTAAGGTCACACAGTTCTGTAGGATGGCAGGTAAATGTAGTTGGTGTTTTCTACAGGTGTCATTAGGTGACAGCAACATCAAACTTTATATTCCCGTTTGTCAAGTGGCACTAGGTGTCTCATGCGCATGCGCGGCGCATAAACAAAATGGCAACTGTACTTACAGAGTGTACAACCAAAGAGCAACTTGCTGTTGTGCGTTTTTTTGTGGGCAAAAGAACTGTCTGCAAAGGACATTCATAAGGAAATGCTTCCTGTTTATGCTGGCAAATGTTTGTCCTGTAAAGCGGTGCATAGCTAGGTAGAAAGATTTACTCAAGGACGCTCTAAAATTGTTGATGAAATCCGATCTGGTCGTCCTGTTGAGATTGCAACAGAAGCATCCGTGCAGCGGGCGGAGGAGATGATTAGAGGTGACAGGCGAGTAATGATAGACTCTGTAGCATTTGCAATAGAGTGCTCACATGGTTCAGCATACAGCATAAAGCATGATCGAAGAAAACATCTAGGACTGCTGACTAGAGGAGTGTTGCTTCTTCATGATAATGCCAGACCACATATGGCTCGATTAACTCAGGAGAAAAGTTACAAACTAAGGTGGGAAGTTCTGGAACATCCACCTTACAGCCCCAACTGAGCCCCTGGCGATTTCCACCTTTTTGGTCCACTGAAAACTCACCTTGGCGGGAGACATTTTGCGAATGATGCTGAAGTTGAATGTGAAGGGAAAATGTGTTTTAGAAAACAGAGCACACAGTTCTATGTAGCCGGTTTGGGAGGATTGAAAAAATGATGGGATAAGTGCATCAATGTTGGTGGAAATTATGTTGAGAAATAAATGGACAATGTATGTATAAAATAAACTGGTTTCAAGTTGTTATCATATTCAGTTATTTTTCTACAGGCATTTGTGACTTACTTATTGACTTCCCCTTGTAAAACAACATTTCGTAAGTTTAAATGCGGATCAGCACTGTAAGAAAAACACAGCACAGCAATGCTCACTATTGCTGCTGCTTGCTAGCATTATAATTTATAGATGAGACATTAATGTTGTTTATTTTTGTTTTTTACCAAATAATATAAGTTTTCTTTTTTATTACCTTTGAGGGAGATGAAATCTATTTTTTAATGAAGTTCAAACAAATATCGCCTAATTTCTGACTGAAGTTATAACCACTCTACTATCCACTCCTCCAACACTGTGCTAATGACTTGACAAATTATTCAACCAACACCTACCAATGTATTTGCGCTCTTCATCATCTTCTCCGCGTTTCTTCATTTTACTTCCTTCCTTAGCATGTTGTCCCTCTGTCTGTTTTTTATCTCCCTTTTTTGGAGATCTAGCTCTTTCTTTACTTGCATCTTTTTCTTTTCCTTTTTTCTTCTCACCTGCTGACTAAAATTAAAAGAAACATATCAAAGGAAAATTCAAAGAGTTAAGCACAATAAGCACAACTGTAATGAATATTGTTTAAAAACTGTCTGATTAATTATATTTCCTTGTCACAGTCTCGATAATGTGTTCTGAGCTTTAGATAATATGTATAAGTGCTAATCATAGACATGGCTATAGCAGAGATATCAGTATCAGTTACCTAAACATAAGGTCAACTATTAGGTCCAAACTAAAATTGTGAAGAGATTACACTTGGTAGCAGTTTAGCATGAGATTTTAATCCACAGTGGGCAAAAGTTAAGACACGCTCACCTCACAGCATGTTTTGTGAGGTGTGTAGTTAACTTAATTTATTATTGTGAGAAAACAAGAACATATATACTCAAGGAGAATGGTTGTGTGTTATTTCATGTGAAGAGAATTATTTGTTGTGAAGTAGGATATGAATCATTGTAGTTGTGACTATATTCATTTCCTCATAGTGAATACCAGGGTAGAACAGTGTTTGACCATCTGAGACAGTGTTTCTTAGAGTTTTCTGACTGGGACTGTGCCTAAAAAACGGTATATGAAATATTTTTGTTTGCTAATTATTAGCAATGGATTACTTATAATGCATCTTCATTGTGTCTTTATAAAGAAATTTCATAGCCAGCTGCATTTATGACATATATTATTTAATGCTATCATGATGGTTCTTAATTATCACCACACACAAATAAGTCTCAAAGTCTGCTATAAGGTTTAGCATGTGCTAGAAACATCACATTTTGTAGGCCTGAGTGAACAGAGGAAGAGGAGGCCAGTCTTTCACTCTCGTAATGAGCAGCAAGCCCAGGAATCAAACCCTCAACCAGCTGCACTCATGCCATTGTCAGTGAACCTTCTGAACCGTTACACCAATGCAACAACTAATCACCACAAGTGACTAATAAAATAAAACCAGCATGAAATCTCAAGGGGGTATCAGGAGATCCTACAGGATGTAATAACCTACAACCAAAATCAATATATTTTGCTTATGAACAACTCCCATATTTAAATGCTTATGCACACGTTTAGAAATCAACAACTGATAGCTACTAAACATGATTAAGAACATATCAATTAGTACATTTTAAAATATGTGTTCATGTAATATACATTTTTGAAGATAAACTAAATGTTATTAATATTTAAGTGCCATGATAACCTGCGTGAAATCGTTGCCCCTTGAGAGCTCTTTTTAGAGGTCCGAACAAATGAAAATCACATGGTGACAAATCAGGACTATAGGTTCGATGTTGCAGAATTTCCCACTTCTTCCTTGCTAATGCTTCCTGCACAATCTTTGCGACATGTGGGTCATTTATTCTTGATGGCCTTTCATGGTAAAAAAATGCGCTCAGCATAACCTTACCAGTGGAAACCTGTAACTTGAATTATTTGGCTTTTGGTGATCCAGCATGCTTTCATTGCATGCTCTCTCTCTCTCTTTTGTTGCTCAGCTCAAAGTGACACCATGATTCATCGCCTGCCACTATGCGGAAGAGAAATGCATCAACCTCCACTCTGTAACGCAGCAAGTGGTTCAAACACCATCCCATGTGTTCCTCTTTTTGGTGGTCGGTCAACATCGTGGTACCCACTGTGAACACACCTTCTGATATTGCAGTTTCTTACGAACGACCTTTTGAATTGTCCCAACTGACACATTAAAGTCTTTCGCTAGTGAACGTATGCTTCGACAACGGTTTATCTATACTGCTGCATACATTTTGGCGATGGTATTTTCAGTTGCAACAATATGCTCTTGACCTGGCCGTTGAAGATCTGTCATGAACTGACGTCTTTTCCGAAACATTCGCGCCCAGTCTGTCGCTGTTGTCTTCATCACACATTTGTTACCGTACGCTGCCAGCATTCTTCGATGAATGTCCACTGGTCGACATCCTTTAAATGATTTCATTAGGAATCACTGCTCTTTGAGCTTCTTTGGATGGATTTTGGATCAACCCAGCCATTTTCTCAACGGTCAAAAACAGAACCTATGCATCATGGGACGATAAGCACGTGCTCTTTTGTTCACTACTCAGTACTTATCACAAGACTTTGACATGATCATGTTCAACCTATGCAATTACGCATGGTACGGCGCAAACGGATTTCAAATGAACACTCCTAATATTAAGATTAAGTTTAGTGAGGCGCAGTAGAGCAGTGGCTAACATGCTTGCCTGCTGGCTCAGTCATGCATTAAAGTTCCCCTTGGAGAACGGGGCTGGGGGTGGGGGGATGCTATAATTAGGCTTTCATGTTAACTTAGTCTAAAATAGGAGCCAGGAAATTTTATGGTAAGTAAAGGCAGCCAAAGTGATGCTGACTACATCACTCATCAAGAGCCAACTGGTCTATGGGATAGCACTATACATCCAATACACCTCATGGTGTGGACAAGAGTCATTTTTTCACTTAATAAGATTAAGTTTAGAATTTGTTTTTTCAGGTTATGCTACGATTTTTTAAGTGGAAGGGTGCCATTTTATTTGTGCTATGCCTTATGTCAAGTTGAATGGGGAAGCAATTCTCAGAATGGTAGCATTCATTTTTGGTGGTTAAGAATATTGTCAAAAAATAGCAAAGGCACAACTATAAGCAGAAACATCACATTACATTTATTGATATATTTGGGAAAATTTATACAGGGTGTTTGAAAAGTCTCACTACACTTTGTATGTAGAACACATTTTTTTAAAAATTCTTTCTTCCGTTGATAACACCATTCTGTTTGGAGTGCAAAGAATTACTCCAGCAGATGACAGCACTTTTTTTGCATATTGCTTCACTATGGACTGTGGAGCAAATTTTTTTATGACATCATGCACTTCATTTTTTCAAATTTGTTCTACATACAAAGTATAGTGAGACTTTACATACACCCGGTATAAGAATATTACAGATATACTAGGTGACAGAGTGGGTTAAATGTATATCATTCACTCGTAGCATGAAAAGCACTGGATCTAAATCCAACTGTTGAAGATTTCTACAAAATGTGGACCTTTGGTAAGTTATACCCCTTTCTAATCCCTAAGTAGTAAATCGGCTGTCTATCCTTCTCAGGTAAGGGTGAAAAAAATAGGAGGTTCCATTTACATGTTAAAGATCCATTGACTGTTGCAAATCATACAGATTGGGCCTTAATTAGCAGCTACTCTAGCAACATACCAGGAATTAGAAAAACTACCAACATTAGAATTTGTATAGGGTACTCTTATGTGAATGTGGTAGACAAGGAAGCCATATTAATTTGCTAAGAATAAAGTTATGGGAAGCAGAGGAAGAGGCCGACCACATAAAAGATGGACACAGGGAATAACAGAGTCCATGGGAATATCAATGCATAAAGCCCATAAGCAGGCACTCTCCCGCTGTTTATACTTCACCTCGACACCACAAAGTACAAGAGGAACATGATGAGATGAGATGAGATGAAAGTTATGGGAGGTCACAGACTAATTTATTGTGAAGTGACATATGTTTAAAAACTTTGCATTTTATAGCAGATGAAGATGACACTAATTTCAAGGAAACATTAGATATATTTATATTTTGTTTCATTCTGTTGCAGTTTAATAAGTTATGATTTCATTACAATTTATAGGTATGCTGCTAAACCAATATTTTCAGCAATCAAACAACCCATATGAGATAATACATATTTTCAGCAACCAAACAGCCCATATTTTGTGTATGTTGGCATTCGCTCGCTATGAATTCAAGCATAGTCTAAACATTCTACCTCAGCAGGAAATCTCACCTCTGCCAGGGATTCAAATCAGATCACTAAGTTAGTTAGCCAATTCAAGAAGCCGCTTCATTATCACAGCTCAAATTACAGAGACAGTATTGCATAAATCATTGGTTACAGCCCAGCCCTGAGTCAGCCTTTACAGTTGCTATGGTGTTAATAGTGTACCATATTGATCCACTGTTATGCATTGAACACAGGACAGAGCCTAACTCCCGTCCTAATTTCCCCTCTCTTTCCATACATGCATCCACTTATCCAACCATGTTTTCATGCATGCACAGACTGACACACAGATAGACAGACCTCCCTGCAGGCAGGTAGGCATCAAACAACACACACATGTGCACATGCACATGCAAGCATGTATACGCATGGACATGGATATGCACACATACACACACACAATAATAATAATAATAATAATAATAATAATAATAATAATAATAATAATAATAATTTGTCCTGCAGCAGAATTTTAGTGGGTTTGTGATAGTTGCGTCAAATTTTAAAGGCCTAAATGCACAGGTCTTTCCCTCGCTTTCACGGGTGATAAGCCCAATTACTGAACCCGTGTCCAAAAATGCTCATAACATTATCAGCATAGTTCACTATCAACTTTGTTAATGCCCCTGATATATATATATATATATATATATATATATATATATATATATATATATATATATATATATATATATGGACCAAGGTCAGGTCATGGGCTACTAGGTACAGACAACCTACAGCTTCATGCAGCCCAGCGTGAAGATGAGAAGATTGAGAATCATGCCTTGCATAAAAATATCGAGGTGGGTTGCTGAGCAGGGGGAAACGTCTCCTGCAGGCAATCAGTTGGGTTTTAACCACCGTCGAGCTGAGACGTGGTTCTTAGCTCCATAGCACGGCCACAAAATGTGCTGCTATATCTGTGGTTAGGTTGTGTAGTTATTGTTGTGAAGTCATTGTAGACTCTAGGTATTATGTAAATGTAACCGATATGTAGCGTAAAAAATAGTATGCGTTGTTAAATACCTGGAGTCAAAAAGAAGATGTAAATTCGAACTGTGTCCTGTTAGTTGACTGAGTTGCATTGAGTTGGCGTAAAGAATTAGCTGTTATGAATTTTGCAGTACTGGCACTCAGAGAACTTTCATGATGCACCAAAGAAATATATATGTGTACGAGCGCCGCAATTTGAACCTCAAGCTACAAGCCTGTATAGCAGATAGCCAGCACCTAGTCTGATTGATCCAACGAGCCATAAAACCCAAGGTTGCGAGCAACATCAATATTACAGCTCGCCTCAAACGAAGACTAAAGCATTCAACTCGCCGACAACATTTACTCGTTGGCAACAAACATTCAGTCGCTGGCAGATATAGTCATAACTTTTCTCAATTTTCGTTTTATTTTTAAAATATTGGCAATTATTGTAAAATATGTTATTTTGTGAGATATAAATTATAAGTCCACATAAGTTGAAATCTATTAAAGATATCAAAGACATATGCAGAAAAAAATGCTCATAATATAATGAAATGTATTTTCACAAATACAATCTTCCTCACTTAAAACAATACTCAATAAAGGTAACTCATTAAAAAAAATTAAAATTTTGAATACTCATCAGTTCCACAGCAACCAATAATGCTGTGCCATCAAAGTCATTGCTTTTCAATAGTACTACAAATGCATCAGTAGATGGTACTATCTGCTTTCTGTCAGCGCCGAATGTTGGGCGGCGCTTAACAAACCTGACACCCCACATTGTGCCAACGGCTTCGGGCAGAAGAACACAATTGGGAGGGTACAAGCCTTATCCTGGTGCGAGGAAATGCAACCTAAAGACAAAATGTCATGGCAGGGCAGACCAGGCCCTAAGCCTTGGTTGGCAGCTGGTCTAGGATCGAAGCTCCGACAGGCGGACAGCTAGAGCATTGCTTTGCTGATCTGGCAGCTTCTGCAGCTTGTCTTGTTCCAGATGTATTGGTGTTACCTTTCCTCTGAAGTGAACTAGGCAGCCGAGAGAGGGTCATGTTGCAGGGGCAACACATGGTCTCTATATTTTAGCCCAGGCTTTGTGCTATGGAGAGGCAATAACTCCATCCCTGGTCTTAACCGGTCTCGGACAGCCTTGGGTTGTAGTTATTAAGTCTTTTTGAAGCACAATGTGGCAAACTGTCGTCTGTCAAGATGGAAAGGTGCCAATGACAAATGCATTATACTGTGCAGTGTAGGACAGAAAAACATCAGTGTGCAAATCCCACACGTAAGAACTGAACACTGTAAACTGAATCGAGAAATTTGACGTAAACAGTCGAGGTTTTTTGGGGGGGCCCATTACGAGGAGAAATAAACTAGAAAACTTAGTGACAACTGAAATGACTGGTGGGAAAAGAGCAAGGGTAAGGCAAAGAGATAATATTTGGATGCTTGGCCGCAATGCATATTTGAGACAAGAAAACAGCACTGATCCAAGTGTCTGGTGATCTTGTAGCATTGTGAACATGATCAGCCATGCATATTGGCATGGAACATGATGATGAGTGTAGTTGTAATTGTACCATTAGAAGAGAAAAAAGCACCCTTAGTAGCAACCCTCACATAAATGTTAAGGCCTGGCAAGTCTGTATATCCATGCATTCATTATGGGATAACTTTTACTGAACTTTTTTGTTTCAGTTTGGTTACAGATGTTAATTAACCCTTCCTTAAACTTACAACATAAATATAGTTTTGAAAACAATGAAATTAATCTTTAACAATGAAATGAACACCATTTTTAAAGGTCTCCTCTATTCTCACATATGGCAGAAGAAGCCCTATTTAATACTTAGAGCCTGTGTATCATTCGGTGAGTATATTGCATTTTTAGCGGTGGAACGCTTCATGCTGCATAACAGCTGGTTCCCTTCAGGTTTCCAGTGCCAAATACACCTACTGTGATAGTATGTGTGGCCATTTATTAAACTTACTGTGGCTTCTAATCTCATGACATTAATTTATATTAATAAAACAGGAAAATACTTCTGATGTTATTTATGTCTCATAAACATATGTTATCATTATATCATCTTGTTTATTTATGTCTCATAAACATATGTTATCATTATGTTATCTTGTTCGGTTTCCTATGTTCTGATGAGGAAAATAGTTTATAAATTGAGTTTTGGAATAAGTTGCTTGTTACCTTATTCTCCTTTCCTCTCAAAATAAATGTAACATAGAAGGGAAAGAGTTTAGGGGAGAAACAAACGTATCTAAGCTTGCAACAATGATACATACAATATAAATGTATACCACACGTTACGACAGGACACTTGTTACGCTATTTTCTTTTCCTCTTGAAATAAATGAATCACTATTAATGGGAAATGTAACATAGAAGGGAAAGAGTTTAGGGGAGAAACAAACGTATCTAAGTTTGCAATAATGATACATACAATATAAATGTATACCACACGTTACAATAGGACACTTGTTGCGTTATTTTCCTTTCCTCTCGAAATAAATGAATCACTATTAATGGGAAATGTAACATAGGAGGGAAAGAGTTTAGGGGAGAAACACACGTATCTAAGTTTGCAATAATGAAACATACAATATAAATGTATAGGACAGCTAGCCATACCACATGTTAAGAAATTTCACTCATTATGTTGCTACTAATCAAAGCAACATTATAAAGCTGTTTAACAAGTAAGCAAATAAGCATGTAGTTCTGCTTTTTTCATAAAGCTGTTCACAGAATCTTACCTTTGATCTCTTAATCTTAGGGAGGAAAACAATTAAACAAGCATGTAACATACTTACACTATCTGTACAAATAACATTTTTCCCTATTATACCAGCTAGTTAACTGTCATGTTTTAACACATTTTTATGAAATCATGTGAAAAGAAGTGATAACACACTATTTTATAAAACTGTAAAATTCTAATAGGTGAGCAAGAATCATTGAATATTTAAACTACAACTGTTTTCTTATTGTTTAAAATATGAACAATTAAATGCAACTGTGAATGAAAATAAAAACACACCAGTGACAAAATTCAACAATATGAAATAAACTGCACATTGGAAAACAACAGATTGCACATCAGCATTCTAATGCTGATGCTCTCCAATAATGCAGAAATGATACGTGATTGGAAAGTAAAGGCGGCTGATGTGATACTGACTACACAGCCTATCGATTGCCGATTGGTTTATAAAAATATGGGTCTAGCGATATGTCCAATATAACAAAGATGTCTAAAATAAGCCTTTATGTTTATTTGTGATACATGATTCACTACGTACATCACATGGGTGATTGTCTTACTTCTATATATGAGGTCATTATTTCATCACTAGCTGTATTTAAGGATTGATCACTAATGACTGAGATCTTTCCTGAGACTAATAGTGCAACAAGTAGCTCTTACCATGTTGCATAAGAAGAACCACAAGTGCGCTTTGATTTATTTGCATTTATTCATGGTAATCCTAGCAGTAAATATGCTGTGATGTCCAGAACCTATTTAGCAGCTATTACCTAGAGTTATACATAGAAACATGGTCTTGATAATGTATCAACCATGTGAAATATGCTAAAAAGCATTCGTTCCCTTTTTGTGCCTGGACAGCATACTTTAAAATGTGGTCGGTATTATACCAGCTACCATATGACTCAGAACAAGTTCCTGTGCCCAAGTAACTAATTCAAGAAACTGAGTGACCCCAGAGACATATGGTTATGAAAAAGAGGACCTTAAGAGGGAGGAGCGGGTTGTACTTAGCAGGATAATGCACAAGCCCCTTTGCAGCTCCTTGTGGCATTCCTGGAATCATTAATTCTCTCTCTCTCTCTCTCTCTGTGCGTGTGCATGTGCATGTGTGTGCGCGCGCACTTTATAGCTTCACACACTGAGGAATTATGTTTTGCTAATATTGTACACCCATTTAACATTGTTTTTGTATAGTGAGATAATACTATGAATAAAGTTATAAAAGTTATGTGATGTAACTCCCCCACACAAAAAGTTTAAATACTGAAAATAACTTATTTCAAGATTAAAGTCAATGAAAATCAAATTGTGCATGTAACATTTGAAAGTGAAAACAACAATGAACTTAACTCTTGCTTACTTCTTCAAGCCCTGGAAATTTCTGTTTCAAAAAACACTAATTTTAACTCATTTGACTGTGTTATTGTAACAATATACACTGGCAAAATGTCTGTTATTTAACTAACTGTGTTTCCACTATATGACAAATAATGTTACATAATGTTACAACTGTGTCCCCTACCCTTCAGTTACCTGTGGATCACAGGGTTTCAGTCAGGAGATATAATAAGCCTCTGCCCCATCTAGGTATTGGGATGGAAGTTGACAATGAAATACCTAAATGCTGTGGAGCAACATTACCAACCTACTAATACCAGCCAGTACATATGGTGTGTGGTAGTAATGATCTAGCTACTACCTAATATGCATTTCTGCCGAAATGAATTTCCAGTACTGATCTTGGACAGCCCACTGGTTTCTTAGCTTGGGGAGAGGAAGGAGAACTCTGAAAAATGATTGCCAACTTTTCATGATGTTGTGGTGCTGTATGAGGAGAACAGTCTCAATACGAGCCTAAGTCCAATAAATGCAAGTAATTTTCAGGGCTCAAGCGGCTTGAATGTCAATGTATAGGATTAAAGAGTCAAAACTCACAGTTTTCCACAGGATTCACAACCAACCAACCTATCAAACAATCAACCAACTGACTAACCAACCAAGCAACTAACCAACCCAGCATTCTCACATAATTATTACTCTTGAAAGCTTGGGGTCTACATTAGTTTTGTTTTTGGTTTTAACATTGTGATTTATAAACCAAAGAAGTGGGTTGTAATGCTAAAGTCTGATTTCACTACATAGTCTTGTGTCTGAGAATGTCAATTCAGTTCTAGTCTGATTTATCCTAACTGCAGAGCATAATCTGGAATTTCTAAAGTTTAACCAAATAAACATAAGCTACAAATCCATGTGAAATTATGTTAAAGATATATAAATGAAGAACGAAGTAATTGATGTTAGCACATCATGCTGAAGAGGACACTATTGTGTTATCTGTCAGTCCCAGAGTGGGTTCATAGTGGCTGATTAGTGAGATGAGATGAAAATATGACTGATTAGTGAGATGAGTTGACAAAACAACTGATTAGTGAAATGAGTTGACAATATGACTAATTAGTGAGATGAGTTGACAATATGACTGATTAGTGAGATGAGTTGACAATATGACTGATTAGTGAGATGAGATGAGAATATGAGTGATTAGTGAGATGAGATGACAATATGACTGATTAATAAAATGAGATAATATGACTGATTAGTTAGATGAGATGACAGTATGACTGATAAGTAGGTGACAATATGGGTGTTTAGTGAGATCACATGACAATATGACAAAAGGAGACGAAGCCTTGCTACAAACCTTTGAGAACAAAGTTTTAAGACGCATCTTTGGACCCATTAGGGATACACAAAGTGGAGAGTGGAAAAGAAGAAGTAACAAAGACATTTATAATCTGTTTAAGTCCCCGCTAATCACTGGTATCCCGTGTGTTGCCAGGGCCCATAAAGGAAGCAAAGAATAGCAACACTGTAGCCTACCACACATGTAGTAAGAGGCGACTAAGGAGGCTTCATGGTTCCGTCGCCCTGCTACTGAGTGAGTGCGTGGCGCGACACTGTGAGCTGTGAGTTTCGTGTGAAATGCTTCTGAATCTGCCCGAGGTTTATTGGAACGTGGCTGCATGTTCGGAGCGATGGCAACTGGCTATGTCCCAGAGTTGACCGGTTTTTGCCTTATGCAGAAATGCGTGGCTGCTGGGCTTCTGGTTGACTGCCACTGCCATCGACGATGAACTGTATTTTCGTGTACTGTGTGGGTGAACATCTAGGAAACATTCAGATGGGAAAATGACTGCCGATTCCATCAGAGATGAACTGGATGTTTCGTGGGGGACTATTGTGTTGACATTCTGGCGGCGGCATTATGCACAGTGTATCTGTGCGGGCTGTTGTTTGTCGAGACTCCTGTCTTTTCCACTTTTCACATTGGGCAGTGGGAGGCGTTTTTGTGTGATATTCACTGGCACAGGAACGGAGCATAATGGGGACGACCCGTTGCTGTGAAGTTGGAACCGCGACTAACTAACTAACTAACTAATCACTGGTATCATGAAGGCTAATAGACTACAATGGCTGGGGCATATAGAAAGAATGGAAGATAATAGGGAAACAAAACTTGCTTACCCTCAGGAAATAAATGACCGTAGACCCCAAGGTAGACCAAGAAGACGATGGAGAGATAATATATATACAGACCTACAAGCACTTGGAATCAACGACTGGCAAGAGAAGGTCAACCAGAGAGACGAATGGAGACGGACTGTATCTGTAGCAAAGAACCTCAATGGCTCGGAACGCAGAAGAAGAAGAAGAATTGAATATGAACTGGATTGAAGAATCACTATCACTTTCTCAGTCTGATATCATTTAATGCATTGATAAAATGGTTAATGAATACAAATACTTCATATACACTAAATATATACCTTTAACAAATAAAATGCCATAGAGCAGAGAAAGATGACAGAATTATATTCTAACAATAGTAGATGCCAGAAATAAATGTACAATTACTATGAACCAATGACATGCCATATGGGGCAAATCCAAAGATTTTTCTGATTTTTATATATCTTATATATTCCCAAATACTGGTTCCAAGATCAATTCCAAATTAAGAGAGGCTGTTTTATGTTCATTCATTAAATGCTATCCTATCCCATAGCAGCTGGTCTTGGATAGACTGCTGTACTGATCCAATATCAAAAGTGCCAACTGTGAGTGTTTGGCAGTCAAACAAACAGTTCTCATTGCCACAGAGGCTCGCATGGCGAGGTAAAAATACAGATCCAAACAAAGTCATTTGTCACTTATCTTCTTTAGCACTGACAGGGAGACCATTACAATTGTCTTCATGTAAGGACTAACAGGTTCGCCACTGAAGGGGCAGACTGACTGCTTATGTCTCCATTGACGATAACAGACAACAGCATTTTTTATTTTGCGCTTGTTCGCTTTGAACTCAAGCGTAGTCCATACACACTACTTCTAATAGTGCTGGACTGAATTTTGCGTGTGGATTAACTTTTCCTATTAACAGTGTCCCTCGCCATCAGGTGAACCAACTCCAACTTCAGAGGTACTTGCAATTTATGTCACCTAGTAAAGGACGATAGGTCAACATTTTAGTCCAACTGTCCGGTGTAGAGGTTCTTATCCTTTCGGCCATGCTGACCTACAACAGACTCTTGAATGGAGAGGAGGGGAGTGGGGATATGGTATGCCTGCTACAACATCTAAACTAGGCTATCAATTTATTTGTAGAAAAAATAAACAAATTAAGTACATATAATGTTCTCAAACAAAAGTATCAGAAAAATAAGATTATGTGATTATTGTTAGGTGTAAGTTTAAGCACAAATATTAATTACATATAGAGATATTATACTAACTGGTAGAATTAATGGGGGGGGGGGGGGGGGATATAGAAGATAACAGAGAAAAAATAAACTAGAAAATTTAGTATCATAAGCATGGAAGTAGGTGAATTGTATGCACCACTAGAGAGGGCAGCCTGTGAAGAGTCATCCATATTAACTGATTGCCTGCCAAACAAAAACGTGGGGTCCTGACCAAACAGAAATTCAAGGCAGAAAATTTGAAGTAGGGGTGTGTCACAATAATGCTTTTAAAATGGTTAAAATGGTAGCAGATTTATTGTATTACATATCAAATTAAAGAGGATTGCACAGGGAACATGACAATGTTAATAATTAATTCATAGGTTACAAATATTATGACAATAATGAGAGGTTTAGTAATAACAATTGAAATTAAAGTGTTAAAAAATATGAAAAAAATTCACTTACCAAGGTGTTATTTTCTATCCGTCGCAGCTAATGCAGTTAAATTTCGTGAATAATGGTACACACACCACTTGTGTTAAAGAATATCACAAGAACTGCTCCATAAAACGAATAAACGCAATGAAATCATAAAATTATGAAGCACATAATTTTCACATCTTCTTCTATTGCCATATATTCTGAGGAACTATCACTGTAAAATGTCTTTTTATATTATCTAACCGTCTTCTAAATAATTAACTGACTACTGCACCTGGTTGGTTTTACAATCTTTCACAAAGTCCTTTACATCACAATAACTATAATATAAAATTGTTTAAAACAGTAATTTTATTAAAATATATGAGGTCCAGAACCAGAAGGTATTGCACTTCGAATTTCGAATCACAACAATCATTTGGAATCTCATGCCATGCGTGTTAATCTTGTTGGCCATGCGTGTTAATCTTGTTGGCCATGCGTGATTGTGCACACGAACGGAAAGGAAATCTTTCCTTGTAAAGTTTAATTAAATGGGACACTAAAAATTGTGGACTAAAACGGAAAAACGGTTCAATTAGAGCACTATATATACGGAACCGATGAGTCGGTTTTTGGGTACCAAATTTGGGCTCTAGAACCGACCATTCGGTCTCCGGCAGGCAATCACAGTTAATAAGGTTGATAATGATGATGATGTTGATGATGACGACGACGATGACGACGACGACGATGATGATGATAAAGAATTTAGAATGAGATCTATTTTATTATTTCAGTAAATCAGAAAAATTTATCTAACAATGAAATATCAGCTGCTACTACAATAAAAACATAGCTGCTTTGCGCATACTAAACATTCCTTACCTTATTTTCAGCTCCATGCCTCTTTAAATCAGCTTCTTTCAATAACAGCATTTTCCACTTGATCAGTTTTGCCATCAATGGTGTTGGAATAGGTTCACCGTTTTCTAAGAATACTTTGGCGACTTCACATATTTCAGAGTATGGCGGTATCTCCTTGACTTTCTTAACTTTGGGATTACCAAGTTCACGAACCTTAAGTGGAGAAAAATCATAGATGAACAAAAAAGGTAGGCAGAAGCAGAGAACTCTTTCTCACACATGAGGTGTTTTGGGTATATGGTGCTCGCCCCATACTTTTAGACCACACTTGATGGGTGATGCAGTCAATATCACGTCAGAGACCTTTACTTCCTAGGAAATTCCCTGCTACCCATTTTAGGCTGGGTCAACCTGGCCCAGACAATCTTTTAAAATTCCTGCAACAAGGAGAATTCAAACGAAACGTATTATAGTCAGTAAAAAGGAAAGCATATATTTTTAATTGTGAAAAATTAGTTGCATGTCCTTTATAAAACACTGTAATCAAGGGCAGCATAAACTGGCTGTTTGTGATTTGCTAGGCAATATTAGTTCAGTAGTTTGCCATTGCTTTCTGACCAGCCAATGTCTCATGCCACAAAAACTGATGTTGAACTCTCGACTTATGACAGAGAATTATCTTTTGTTTTGCATTCCCTTCTTTGAAAACATGCGTAGTGCAAACACATGCTACTTCTTCTGGTGCACTGGACTGATTTTTTGCATGGGGACTAGCAATCCATATTATTAATGTCCCTTGTCATCTTAAGATAATCCATACCGACTTCAGAGGTACTTGTAATTTACATCCCCAAGTATGAGAAGTCAATATTTCAGTCCAACTGACTGATGTAGGGGTTGAACCCACTAGATAGGCATCAGCACATTGAATATTCAAGAACAAGCACTCTTATTCATTCAGAGATGCTGACCTCTGATGGAGAATTATGAAACTGCACACCTCACTGTTCCCTAAACCTCAGAGCCAGCTCTATTTTCAAAACTTTCTTTTAAATATGTCCTTAAATGTTTGAAATGTTTAAATAACTATGAAAGGTTTAAGGAAGCGATGTTTCTCGGAATAACATCTAGAAAGGTACTGGGATCATATGCAGTGGGAGGAAAAACTTGATAAAAGACCCAAGAATGTTCAAACTCCCTTGATCCCTATTTGTGGATCAGACATCTAAATTTTCAAATAGGAGGTCACATGTGCATGTTGCACACTTTAGAAATCCCTGGGAACTCTGGAAATGTAAAATGTAGGCCAATCCTAACACTTGCAATGTTTTCCTAGAGGCATCTTCACTGGTCTAAGTATTCCTCTGGGCACTGGGCTGGGGTCTGTTGACAATGAAATATTTAAAACTTGTTGGCGGAAACGTTACCAGGCCTAATCCCAACTAGTCTATGCTATGCAGAATCGTGACCTGGTTGCATTCTAATATGCCTCTCTGTGATGTGAAGTTCCAGTACCAGTCTGGAACACCCCACTGGTTTGTTTCTGAGCTTGGAGAAGGGAAAGACAGTTCTGCAAGATAGTTCCCATGCAGATGGTACTTTTGTCAGGATAAGTCTCTACACCAACCTCTTTCCAACAGATGCAAGCCCTTTTCGAAGATCAGATAATCTGAACTCCAACACATAAGACTTAAGTACTCAAACTAATGTCTTCTAGAGTATTCACATCCAAAAGTCTCTACAACAACCTCACTCTGATAGATGCAACCATGGAGGTTATGGCAATAACAAAGGCAATTGCATGGTTGGAGACACAGATGTTCACCCATGTATGTTTTCTCAACAACTCCATGAGTACGCTAAGGATGATCGAGAAGGGCTGGGCAAGATGGCAATAATAAAGGCAATTTCATGGTTGGAGACACAGATGTTCACCCATGTATGTTTTCTCAGCAACTCCATGAATATGCTAAGGATGATCGAGAAGGGCTGGGCCAGATGGCAATGGATCTGAGGAGTTCAAGACTGATTAATATCTGTTTATCTTTGTGCCAGGGCACTTGGGTGCAAGAGGAAATGAACGTGCAGATAGGCTCTAGGGAGCAGACAAGCAATGGACCAGGCTAACATCCTGAATGCCCTGAGGACAGGTAAATTACTCAAGGGATGGATAAGATTCTGCAACTTTGATCAGAGTGCTAGAAAAAATGGGGTCAAGTTAAACAAGAGGACCATGAGGGAAACCAAAGAAGAATAGTTACCTAATATAGAACTGGTGTCATCAGTCTCTATAAGCTGAGGAAGATACTGAGGAGAGATTCTGAGTGTTTATGAACTAATAAATTTGATGTGCGATGAGAATGATCTGTTACCTAACTAACTAATAGATGGAGGACTCTCATCAGAGACAAGATGCTGTTTATCAGCCTGTTTTCTTCAACGTTCAGATTAAAATTAAGCTCATTAAGATTAATTTAAGATATTAATTACTGACATCTATGCAGAGTTGCTCCTTGGTGATCACAGAGAAAAGTTTTCTCACTCCTGTTTGAATGATAACATTCAGAGCTTCGATGTGCTTGAAGTCTTCAGGCTGTCGACCTACGACCCAGGCCACACACGGACTCCAAGTTTCCTTGAAAGGAAATGAAACAGTATGTGCCACTGCAACTATGTTTATGACATCTATATGATTAAGTTAGGAACATAGACTTCAAAGAGAATTCAAGAAAAATAATTAAATTAAGCACAATAATTCTAAACAGAATAAATAAATTGAAAATATAAATCAATAACAAATATGAGAAGCAGTAATGGACTGAATATTTGCTAATTTTCTTTTTCAGTAAGTGTCAGTGTCTGCCTACCTCTCTATCTCTCTCTCTCACTCTCTCTCTCTCTCTCTCTCTCACGTGCGCGTGCACGCACGCACGCATGCATGCACACACACACAAATTCTTTATTCTGTTTTATAAAAAAAGCCAACCTTATTAGGACTGAAGACTGGCATAATGTTTTTGCTAACGTCAGTATAAATGTAGCTTGCATTTAGTTGATTCTATTTTCCTAGGTGTACTCACTAGTTGTAATCATGATGTGTGGCCACATAATTTTATTGCTGCATGTTTTTTATAAGTCTGGTATAATACTTTTAACATGTTAATGCTTCTTTCTCTTTTTTAGTACTTTTTAAAAATTAAGTAAAATGCTAAAATTCAGTTAAAGTAGATATTGTAACAAGATTCAATTTGGCAAGTCCCTAAGTGTCAAATAAAAACTCAGCCCTAGGCCCTAAACCAAAAACAGCACATATAAGTATGTGATTTAGCCTGTTTCCCGTGTTTCCCTGTGTGATCATGTATGATTCATTGACAAAGTTTATTGGAGTTTAGGAATGTGTATGTATATCTACATTAATGGAAATCAGTTATTCATGTCAATGAGAATTATCTTTTAGAGGTGTTTTGTTATTTCATTGCTTTTTTTCACAATATACATTAAATTGTTTAAATATGGTGAGCAATTAACATGTATTATGCATCATTATGTAACAGGTCCTTTGCAGAATGTCACATTTATTACGGCCTGCTGAAAAGTATCTTGATCTCTGGTCATCTCTCCGCCTCATCCATCCGCACGTCCAAGATGTCTGCAATGTCTTGTGTCCAACTTCCCATCTCTCCGCCTCATCCATCCGCACGTCCAAGCTGTCTGCAATGTCTTGTGTCCAACTTCCCATCTCTCCACCTCATCCATCCACATGTCCAAGCTGTCTGCAATGTCTTGTGTCCAACTTCCCAACTCTCTGCCTCATCCATCCGCATATCCAAGCTGTCTGCAATATCTTGTGTCCATTTTCCCATCTCTCTGCCTCATCCATCCGCATGTCCAAGCTGTCTGCAATGTCTTGTGTCCAACTTCCCATCTCTCCACCTCATCCATCCACATGTCCAAGCTATCTGCAATGTCTTGTGTCCAACTTCGTGCTGGTTGACCCCTGCCTCTTCTTCTTGAAACCATACCTTCCCATCCCTGTTCTTTTCAAGCCACCATGGAATTTAATATGGCCAAAGTATTTCAGTTTCCAAGACATGATGCTGGTTGTGAGACAGGTTACTCTAATGTTCAGATCTTGAAGAATGTCAGTATTTTTCTTCTTCTTGTTCCATGATATTCAGAGAACTTTTCTGTAAGACTGATGCTCAAAAGCCTAAATTTTCTTTTTAATGGTTCATCACCCACATCAGATGCATGTTCCCAAAAACAATATTTTAACTTGTTTGCTGATGTTGTACCATAAATTATTAATACTGCAAAGAAAGGTCAGATCGACACCTAATCAGACAGTACCATTATTTTTTATACCATTCTTTTTTGGACTCTTCACTGACTGTTGCAGACATAAGGGAATGTCCCAAGTGTTGTTAAGTCAATTCTGCATTGCTATGGCAAATCTGCATCTGACTTCTTGTGAACAGTTTCCACTGTTTTTTTACTATGCAGCCAAGATATTCAGCTGTTATACTAATACTATTTTGAAAACTCATTTTCCATTTCAACAGTTTATTAGTTCTAAATTGTATACTGTAACTTCAAGCATGTGTCTAAAAACAGTTTCTTATGACACAATATTTCAGAAAACACTTATTAATTTGATTATGTATTGTTGTCAGAAATAATGGGATATGTAGATGTGAGGGTGTTGTCAACAAATAAAAAAGTTACACTGATTCAAATATCAGGACACAAGATATAAATGTGAGGAGTCAGAAGGTTTCTATTATTTATATCATTTACATGCAAACATTGATTTCTTCATGTAGAATTGACAAAGAGACTTTAATGAAATATTGTTGGGTCTCATTTTTCAAGAATTATGTAAGTTTCATATTTAAAAAACAATATATAACAATTTTATGAAAGTAATTATATATAAACTAATCCCACTTGACGAGAGGTCACAACAATTAAGTCTAAAAATTCATAGAGGGAAGTCAAAAATAACGAGATTAATCCAAGCAAATAAGTATCACTTTGTGAAACCTCACTTCAAGAGGCAGAATCATACACCTATCTGGGAAGCTACGTCGACAAAAATGGTGAAATATTTAGATGATATATTAAAATAAGAATACAGGCAAGTGAGGCTTTCATAGCACTAGGAAATTTGTGTAGTCAAAGAAAGTTCAATTTAGCACCAGACTTGGAATTTTAAACTCCAATGTTAAATTGGTACTATTGTATTGGTCAGCAACATGGAGAAGAACTAAAAGAATTACAAACAAGCAACAAACATTCACTAATTGGAGCCTTCACAGTACGGTGGGAATAAAATGGTATGACAGATTCAATGTTGAGCTCATGGGGAGAACTAAACAAATTCCAGTAAATCAATATGTGAGGAAGACACACTGGCGCTAGTTAGGACGCACACTGAGAAAACCTGAGGACAGTATAAGCAGATACTCCCTTTCCTGGAACCCACAAGGCAAACAAAATAGTGGGAGACCTAAAAACACACGGGGAAGAGAATTGCAGACAGAGATGAACAGTGCCAGGAGGACATGAAAGAAGCTGCAGGAGATAGCAAAATAAAGGACGGCTTGGCGTGGCTTGGTTGAGGACCTAGGTTGCAATGCGAGATAAAGGGCAGAAGAAGAAAAAGACATAAGTATTGGAAGCTGCGGAAGCAGAATGACCAGCATGGCTGACGGTTCAGTGTTCATGGGTTCAAATCTCCACTGAAGTGGGGCTTTTTTTTTTTAAAACTGACCTAGCCTACCAGGTCACCTTGGTAGACTTATCAGGTTTAAACATTTCAGATCACAACAACAATATCACCTTTATGTTCTACTTATTCATCTCCAAATTAAAATCTAATGGTTTTCTAGGCACTTTGGTTTTTAATTTTTTTTAAACCAACATAATAGAACATTATTTGGTTATATTTATATTAACGGGTAACCATTTTGAATATTAATGTGATTAAATGACAAAATATTTCCAAAAATTATTGTTTACTAAATTAGGTCTCATTGTTACAAACACAATGATTTATGGTTGCTAATGTCTTTGTTCACAAATAAAAAAAGTTACATTGGGGTATGTGTTAGAAACAGTGATTTACGTGTTTAGGCCACACTTTATCAAAGTGCTCAAACAGTATTTTCCTCTTTGTGCATATTAAATGATGTAACGAACACACAAACATTAAGATCTCAGCTTATAAGTGACATACAGACTTGAATAAGGTACCATTGGGTTTGATTTTTCAAGAGGTATCCAACTATTAGTTATCAACTAATCTATGCAGGTTGCATAATTAATAATTCTAAAGCAATTTGAAAATGTTATTAATATTAAAATGGCTAGTTTTTGTGCTAGCTCTCAGTTACTGAATCTGAACTGATATTAATTTGTACCCGTAAATTAATATACCTGCTAAGTATATTTAACATATATGAGAATTAGATACAGTTTTCTAGAAAAGTTGCAGACACTTGACACTTCGTTGAGAAAGTCAGGCCTACACAACAGTACAATCATTCATTCAGTAGCATGTCCTTTGCAGAATCTCGCTCCCATAACAACCTTCTGAAAAACCTCTCGATCATAAGCAAGATGTCCCGCGTCCAATACACCCATCTTGAGATCTGCCACCACATCCTGCACCCATCTTCTGTTTGGCCTTCCTCTTCCTCTCTTCCCAGGCATATTTTTTTTTATTTTTTTTTTTAAGCATATCCTTTACGGACTTAGCTGTCAACACCAGCATCTTTCAGCTGTATGTTGATCTCTTGGCAAGATTATGCTCAGTAGTTTGCCATTGCTTTCTGAGCGGCCGGCTCAGTATCCCGCAAGTCACGAGCGGGGGTCGAACCGCCTCAGCTCTCGCTCCGCTACGAGACTCTGCGTAGATAAACGGGATTACAGAGAGAAAGTGTTGTAACCCCACAGCCAGAGAGACCGGTTCCCAGGCATATACCCCTCCATTATTGTTCTCTCCAAACTTTTGTGATGTTTCAAGTGACCAAAATATTTCAATTTTCTTTAATTTATCGTCTTTAATAGCCAACCTTCTTCAATATTCAGCTCTTGAAGTATGGATGCATTTGTTCTTTTCTTTACCCAAGATATTCTTAGAACTCTCTATAACATTTATATTCAAAGGCATTTATGCGCTGTTCAGCTTGTTTAGTAAGCTTCCAGGTCTCACACGCGTATGCTGCAATAGGAAAGATGCATGCTCTTAAAAATCTAATTTTTCTAGTTCTGTCTGTCTCACTCCATAATTTATTCAGTTGTTTTAGTCTTTGAAGAGCAATTGATAGCCGTCGTTTAATTTCTTTCATTGTGTCGCCGTTGTTGTTAATCAAGATATTCAAAATATTCCACCACCTCCAATTTTTCTTCATTAACATATATTTCTTTCTCCGTAGTAGTTTTATCTGTATGAATTATCTTTGGTTTTGCTATGTTAAGATATAAGTTGCGATTTTCACTATGCAATTGGGTTGAGGCTATTAGGTTTTCTATACCATTCTGTGTTGTGGATAGCAATACTGTATCATCAGCATACAAAATCTCTGGTATGTCATGACCACTGATATTTAGGGCATCATACAGCTCCCTGTTTATATCAGCTCTTACATTTCTCATTATATTTTTGGCGTACAGGTTAAACAAAAAGGGGGAACAGCACACATCCCTGACGTACTCCTTGCTTGATGTGAAACCAGTCTGATGTCTCACCATCTATTCTAACCGCTGCTTGTTGGTCTAGATAGAGCATTCTTATGAGTTGTATTAAATGTGATGGAAAGCCCATATTCTTCATGATATCCCAAAGTTTCTGATGCTGTACACAGTCAAATGCCTTTGAATAATCCACAAAACATGAGAATAGGTTTACATTAAATTCTCTGCACTTCTCTATTATTAAATGCATGTTGAGAATGTAATCTCCTGTTCCTCTTCCTTGTCTAAATCCAGCTTGAACCACGATAATTTCTTCTTCCAATTTCTTACGAAATCTTCCCATTATGATTTTTAGTAGAATTTTACTTGCATGACTGATCAGGGCAACTGTTCTATAGTTGGTGAATAATTTCAGGTTGCCCTTTTTTGGTATTGGAATGAAGATAGTTCTCTTCCAATCTTTTGGCCATATACCATATTTCCATATCTTTTTACATAATGCGTGATAGATTTGTATGCTTTCTTCTCCTCCCGCTTTAATTAGTTCAGGTATCTCATCACATCCAGGTGAGTTACCATTCTTCAGGTTCTTTATTGCCCATGCAATTTCATCTAATGAGGGTTCAGGTTCTGTCTCGTCTGTCATTGGTTCATGAAACTCATTCATATCCTCACTGACACTCATTTCATACATTCCACTGCAGTACTCAGTACTCCTGCCATCTTTCTACTAGAATTTACTCAGTCAGCATTTCAAATAATATTTATAATCTATACTTACCTCTTCGAAAGCGCAAGAAGTTAAATATTGATCACACCTCAAAAGCCCGCCTGTTTCTCCACTTCTGGTTCGCTTAGCCATTTTTACTTTAAGACTAGCCTACTGTGCCTACTGTTAATTACAAGAGAAGACCAGTGTTATCTGCCATTGCGACCATTGGCAGCCATATTGTTATTCCCGTTGCTATGTTTAGAGTTGCCAGAGTTTTAGCATTGCATCATTAGCATTATGTGCCATGCCGACAAAACGTGGGCGGCAACGGTTCGATTCTCACGAGATCAACAGAGTGTCGAATCAGGTCTTTGAAAATAAATATGTGCATTGTGAATAATAATCTAATAAGGATTACAAAGAGGTTTCTCAGTTATTTCCACCGGTTATCTATGGTTTAAGGAATGGCAAATTACTGAACGTAAGATTTTCAAGTAAATCACAAAAAGCCAATAGAATTAATTAAATTATTATAGATGCTAGGGTTGATTGCAACTTCATGTAAGGGACACGGAGTTAGCTATTGATTATGATTTATATTTAACTCCTTGGCTTTAGCCTTTGTATAAAGAGGGTTGAATTGAGTTATCTGGGTCAAGAACCGGCATCACAGCCCATGAGGCATTTCCACACGCGTTCCATCCTCATCGTCAAGAACCAGCGAAGAGCTCCGATACTAATGGTATCAGTGACCCTCTGGAATAATGGAATATGTTACCGTCTGGCCTTTCCTCAGAATACTGAGTGTCGGCCAGGTCCGCTGGTTACTACCTGCCACATTCTTCTTTTCAGGCAATGGTGGGGTATCTGTCCTTCCACACTATAAACATGATCCAACAGAGCCCTGACCACACCTTCTTAAACCATTGTCTCACCCAGTGTTGCAGATCCAGCCAATTTGTCAATCGGCCCGTTAGTAGTATAACATGTTTTTCTTTTTTGTCAAGTCAAATTTGAGGAACCGCTACTAAATTTTTCCTTATATAAGATTAGTGCTCCTGACTCAATGACATCATAAATCGGATCCTCATTTATCGATTTAAAAAAAAATACTTCTTAAGAGTTATATAGGGTCAAGGTAGTTTTAGCAATGTCAATCAAGGACACCTATCAGTGTGGACTAAGCTTGAGTTCAAAGCGGGTCATTTGTGTTGAGTGTAAAATCGATTAAAGGAAGAGGTATCGATTTATCGATTCTTTGTCTTCTGTGGCCTTGGCCAGTGGTGTGATTAGTTGGGGGTGAGGGGTTGTGAAGTTACAAACTGGCTGCTCCAGTTTATTGATTGTGTCTTCTGTGGACTTATAGAATGATGGGAGTAGTGTTGACGTGAAAAAATGGCGTATAGTTAATAGTATGTTTATGTGAGAAATCAGTGTCTCCCACTTGTCCTTAGATTTTAGATAAACAAAACGGGACAATGAAAACATCATCATCATCATTTTCTTCTACAGCTCTCTCTCTCTCTCTCTCCCTCTCTCTCTCTCTCTCTCTCTCTCTCTCTCTCTCTCTCTCTCTCTCTCTCTCTCTCTCTCTCTCTCTCTCTCTCTCTCTCAACATTAGACGACATCTAAAAGAAAACAAACAAACTCTTCATAAACGGGTTTAATATTTAGCTTTATTAACACGAATATCAAAGGGTGAGAGGTGGTGTGGTTACACAATCATTGTGAACAATTCTTTTGATGTAAAAATATGATAGGGGATTGCTATGTTGGAGGTATGGTAATCATTAATACAACCAAAGAAGCTACATAAATGCTGAGACTGGGTGGTCAAGAGAGACTGTCGGTAAGTAGTTGAGTGGAACGGAGTTCCTTTCCTGCTTTCCGAGCTTTATTGATTTTTAACTTCTATAGTCACTTTCAGTGGTTTAGGGAGTTTTTTTGTTTTGTTTTTTTTTTGGGGGGGGAGGAAGGGGGGGGGTGTGGAGATATCGATGCATCGATTTTTCTTTTCCCGAGAATAGTTGGTCTATTTTCGGTATTCTTGTCCAGTGGTGGGGGGAGAGGGGAGAGGTGATGGCGTCACAAACTGGTACCTCCGATTTATTTATTTCTGTTCTTCTCTGATGTGAACAATGGCCGCCTTGTTTTAGTGTGTGAGAAACTAATTCCTTCCGCTACACCGCAAGCATTGTAGGTTTCTTAGCAAAACTGGACAATGAAAACATCTTCATCATACTTCTTCCTGATTAGATATATGTGGTGTGATAATGATAAGAACAATGTTGTTTGAGTATCTTCTTTGTCTGAGGGTATTGTGTTGAGAAAGATTGCTCTGTAGATGTATATTTGTTTGTTTGTTTTTTGCTTGCCTCCGTGTGCATGTATTAATTGTTTGATTATGTAGTGTTGGCGCGGTTGATGGGTACCCTACACTGTGGTCGGCTAAATGTCTGCTCCACCTAAACAACTGTCTAACAACTAAATGTCACCCGCCTAAACAGCAAAAAAAAATGCATCTGTCGTTTGAAAACATGCTGGAAGACCGCCTCAAGTCACATACCGCAGCTATGCAGGATGCGAAAACAGATTGGAGAGCCCTAAAGGACATAATTTACAACACGGCTATGGAAATCCTAGGTCCGGCCCCTCCAGACCCCCCTCCCCCCCCCCCCCGAAAGCATAAAGACTGGTTTGATGAAAGTTCTGAAGACATCAACCAATTGCTAGCCGAGAAACATCTTCTCCTCAAGGCACATTTGAACGACGCGAAGTCAACATAAAAATAGATGCCTTTAATAATATTCGGAGAGTAATGCAGCAGAAACTTCGGCACATGCGGTACTCCTGGCTGAGCAACAAAGCTGATGAAATTCAAGGCTCTGCTGACAGACATGATATGAAAAACTTCTACGACTCACTGAAAGCGGTCTACGATCCTCCATCACCAGGCATAGTTCCCCTCCCCAGTGCAGACAGGGGAACATCGGTCACCGATAAGAAATAAATCCTTCAACGCTGGGCAGAGCATCTCAGCAACATCTTAAATGCAACTTCCTTCTTTGATGATTAAACCATCAACTGCCTTCCTCAAGTTTCCACTAATGATACACTTGATGACTTGCCAACCACAGTGGAACTAAACAAACCCATCAAGCAACTTTCCAGTGGAAAGGCGCCTGGTCCTGACTCCATACCAGCAGAGATATAAAAGTAGGTGGGCCAGTCCTAATATAGCAGCTTCACCAAGTCTTTACAAACATATGGGTGAACGAGGCCATGTCACAAGATTTCAAGGACGCGTCAATAGTCCACCTTTACAAACGTAAAGGAAACCGCCAATCATGTCACAACCACCGAGGCATCTCCTTGCTCTCAATCGCAGGGAAGATACTCGACAGAATTCTTCTCAATCGCCTCAGGTCCCATCTCGATCAAGGTCTCTTCCTAAGAGTCAGTGTGACTTCAGAAAAGAACGAGGAACTGTTGAAATGATTTTCGCTGCAAGGCAGCTGCAAGATAAATGTCAGGAACAGAACTCTGAAATGTTTCCCACTTTCATTTACCTTACAAAGGCTTTTGATACAGTCAGCAGAGAAGGACTGTGAAAGATTATGGCGAAATATGGCTGTCTACAAAAGTTTGTCCAAATAGTGAGGCTATTTCATGATGGTATGCAGGCAAGAGTTCTGGAAAATGGTGAACTGTCTGACTGAGCCCTTTCCTGTCACCAATGGAGTGAAGCAAGGATGTGTCCTTGTCAGAAGTCGGGGTGCGCCACCGCCTAGATGAAAGTATTATTCACTGGCGAGCAACCCCAAATAGTCAGAAACTGACTAGGGACAAAATCTATATGGCTGAACTATAGATTAAGGACAGAAATGAAATAAGTCTGCATACAAAGCTGAATGTCTATAAAGCAGTTGTATTATCCACACTACTATATGCTTGTGAAACAAGCGACATCCTGGGAAATTAAACCACTTCCACACGATCTACCTTAGGAAGCTATTTAATATTAAATGGCAAGACAAGATCCCAGACATTGAAGTTCTTGACTGTCCATTGCTCCTAAAAGATCTGGAATGAAACGAACGGGGACGGGTAGTATCTACGTCTACACATCTCAAAACACATATGGATATACATTCATATAAACATACATTCAAGTCATAATATATGATGGTATGATGATATATGATGGCATGTTACATAAACATATATCAGTTCTAAATAAATATATATGTATATATTCATAAAACCATTTAGAACATCTATAACTCAAAACATACATCTTCACATCTATCTACTGAATTGATGTGTTTCCCGTATAAGTTCACCTCACTTACGCTCTCAATTTCTAATTCATTCATTCCGTCTTGTCGGAATGGCTGGTCACACAGTCCCTGTCGAACATTAAAATGCCTTCCCTGAATATGTCTGGAATGTTGAATGTCCTAAGTCATGTCTGTCCTCATGCAGACATCATGCAGACAAGGTGAACTGGTACCATTCATCCAACGAAGTGGTTTCACAACAATCTTGGTAGGCATTCAGATTGTTGGTCCAAATAATCAACGTTAATTTGGACGCTATCAAGAGACGGGTAGCTCTCAGGATTTTCTCCTAAGTAGTCAGTCTCCAATGTGTTAACCTCATACAGGATGAATCTAAATGTATCTCCTGTACAGGAATAAGCCACACGCTCATGTAACTTCGATAATGGATTTCTCCAAATTATCACATACAACAACTCAGACAACCAAGTAGTGAATGAAAGAAGAAGATAAAGTTCACAGTGTAATAGTAAATCTAGAAACTGGAACACTGAGTAACACAGAAAATCCACCAGTGTAAATTTTGGGAGAATATGCAGAACAAGAAAACTACACAGGCTCAGACTAGCAGGGAAACGTATCAGAGTAACAATAATGTGGTATTACCTGAGTTTAGCTAGGAAATCCTGTCACACGACTTTGTATTGAAGTAATAAAACGAGAGAGTAATCTCTCACCAGAAATTAAATATCCGGCGTCCTTGGTACGCTATTGTGAAGCATCTGAAGTCTTGCTGGACATGCTTGTAGTTTTATTCTCTTCATCCCTGACGTGGTTTTTGTCTTCCTGCTCCACACAATTTAAAAAAAAAAAAGCTATCAGTGCGAATGAGGATACCTGGCGGGTGAAAGAGTTTTTCTATTAAATGGTTTTGGGCTGCATGGGAGCAAATGATTACCCAAGAATGAATATAATGTTGTCACATGTATATGAATGTATATGTTTGTATTTGCAAATGTAAAATGACACTGGTTTTATGCAGAATAAACGTTTAATAATTAAAAAAAAACCTGGTGCTCCCAGGTTGAGGCCCTTCCATTGCACTTCGGTTGGGTTGACGCCTGCGATCACGCCAAATGTGGGTGACTCGATTGCGTAATGTTTTCGTAAAGGGGACTTCGTTCGCGCTATCCCCTCAACATGAAAGGAAAAAAATGATGAATTTTAGGTGTCTATTATGTCATACATGCAGATTTTATTTCACACGTGTCCAGTCCGCAAGGAAACTTGAAGAGAGAGAGAGAGTGTGTGTGTGTGTGAGTGTGCGTGTCCGTAAAAGAAAGGGGGCATAATATTTACTTAACTGTTAATAAGGGAGATGACTCCTCAGATATAATTTGGGAGATTTCATTTGACATTACGCTGTTGAATAACTCACACTGGAATCTGATACTCAAATGATATCATGACAGATCTAATATACAGATTATAAGTGGTGACGTAATTTGTTTCCTTATTATGTATATTTTAGATTCAGTATAATGCAATGTGAAAACAGTATAAAACACCTGCACGACCTTGAGGGATATTTGCCATTTGGCAGTTTAAATTGTTACTCTGGTTTCTCTTCACAAACGAATAAATCTTTCGCCTTTTACTAAAAAAAAAAAAAAAAAAAAAAAAAAAAAAAAAAAAAATTTTACTAAAGATTTCCGTGGAGAGGAGCAATATAATGAGTCTAAAGACTATTTTTCAGACCCTACACCGTAGGGTATATTGAAATAAATGTTACGAATGGTTTCTTCTTCTTCTTCAGCGTTCCGAGCCATTGGGGTTCTTTTCTGCAGATACAATCCGTCTCCATTCGTCTCTCTGGTGGATCTTCTCTTGCCAGTTGTTGATTCAAACGAATGGTTTGAAATGACTTAATCTCTGAGCCGTAAATTATATACCGCGTATAAACAAACATTGAAGTCTGCTGTACAATCTCCAGAACAAAATTTTTGTTTGTTGGGTGGACATAATGATAAGGTTATATGCTAAATCTCATCATTTTCCCTCAGTTGGTTACTGAGATATGGCATTTTATATTGAAGCAGAAAAAAGTAAACAGACTATAACAATACGACACCGAGTAAGAAATGCTGTTAGCAGACAGACTGTGGGATATTTACTGAAAGGCACGTGGTTTGGCCATGTCGTTAGAATGCAACACAAACAACTACCATCACTGGCCTTACATCAAAGACCATCTGCGACGAGACCAAGAGAACGTCCAAGCAGAAAATGGATTGACGACATCAAAGACATTGTACAATTAAACGAAATGAATTGACACTATCCAGTGCCGCCCACTGGGCGCTGGAACGCAAATTATTCCTCCCCACGTCGCTTGACGGCAGAAGTGGAAGATGGTGATGATGATGATAAGAAATAATAATATAACTTATGATTGATTGATTTAGGAACCGACATCACACCATTCGGGGTATTCCCATAAGCGCTCCACCCACATCCTCAGCAGCCAGCGAAGAGTTCCAACACTAATAGTACCAGTAGCAATCTGATTATATGTCTGTCTCGCCTTTCCTCTGAGCGTCTTCGTCGGCCAGATCCCCTCGTCACACCTCGCTGCCTCATTCTTTCCAGACCATGGTAATCCATTTGCTCCTCCGAGATGTGCACGTGCTCCCACAAGGCCGCAACCATGTCTGCTTTGTCACGCATCAATACTCCACCAAGTTTTGCCGAGCCAGCCAATCTGTCCGCCTGTTCATTCCCGAGGACACCAGCATGCCCCGGAGAAAAGATCCAGACGATGCTGCAATATAACTTATAAGCAACACCAGTGTTATAAAATTATCAAAGAACAGAGAGAGTTGAAGAGTGACGATCATCCATGTACCCTGTATCAGGTGCCTAAAGCTTAAGCTTTCAAACCAAATTGAAACATTGACCGCTCCCTGGAGTTCAACTCCCGGTGTCAAGCTGTAACTTCCTGTCAAGTAATAACAATCATGGCGGTCTGCACATGGAAACTTATGCATAAGGTTATCTTAGGAAGGTCTGTTACGAATCAAGGTTATGGCCTTATGCGGAACATTTCATCGCATCAGCTCTTTATTGACAAGTTTGGTGATCCTCGCTTAGTTTTGAGAAGTCAAAATGTTGACCTTCCACCATTAGAACCAAAGCAAGTGCTTGTGAAGATGATGATGTCCCCCATAAATCCTTCTGATATTAACATGATAGAAGGGACATATTTCGTACAGCCACACCTTCCATCGGTCATGGGTAATGAAGGTGTTGGCACAATAGTTGAAGTTGGATCAGACGTTAAAGGCTTACATCCTGGTGATTGGGTTATTCCTGAAGACACAGCATGGGGTACCTGGCAGACCTACAAGATTGCCAATGATGAAAATGTAATCAAGCTACCAAATGATATTCCTGTGTTATCAGCAGCAACGATTTCCGTGAATCCGTGTACTGCATATCGAATGCTCAAAGACTATGTTAATCTTAAAGCAGGTGATGTCATTATACAGAATGGTTCGAATAGTGGAGTTGGCATCAGTGTGATTCAACTGGCAAAAGAGTGGAAAGTAACAACAATAAATGTTGTGAGGGAAAGACCAGACCTTGACACATTAAAACAGTCTTTACAAAATCTTGGTGCCGATATTGTTGTTACTGAGGAATTTCTGCGTACTCCACAAATGAAAGACCTTTTGAAGTCTTTACCCAGTAGACCTAAGTTAGCCTTTAATTGTGTCGGAGGAAATTCTGCAACTGAGTTGCTTCGTCACTTAGATCAAGGTGGTGTTATGGTTACTTATGGGGGTATGTCCAAGCGACCAGTGACAGTTCCAACAGGGGCCCTTATCTTTAAGGAAATTAAGCTTTTTGGCTACTGGAACACCAGTTGGAACAGACGGCATAAACATGATTTGGGTCGATTTGAGATGCTATCAGATATTTGCCAGCTTATCAAGGCTAATAAATTTGTTTCTCCACAATGTGAATTCTTCACTCTTGATAAATATAAAGCTGCCATTGAAAGGGCTACTGATGGGTATAGAAGTGGCAAAATTGTGTTTCAGATAGAGTGATAAATTTATACTGATAATAGAATGTTATCAAGAAATGATAAAATAATCAGAAATAAGTGATGTTAAATGAGCAGTAAAACAATTAAGCACATTTTACCTAGCCTGTCTCTTTACATCTTTGTAGTTGAATAGACAGTAGACTTGCCTTTAACCCCTTTAATTTAATAGACAGTGAAAAGGTTGTTTTCTTTCATTATTATATTATTTTAGTTTAATAGAAAAGCCATTGTACTGTTGCAGTTAGGTCACTAATTTACTAATACTGATTTGAGCTTCAGTCCTCAATAATGATGAAATTGAATGTTTCCTACAATCTCTGGAGTTGATCCAGCTTTGTGAAGTTGAATGTTCCCCACCATCTCTCGGGTTGACCCAGCTTTGTGAAGTTGAATGTTCCCCACCATCTCTCGGGTTGACCCAGCTTTGTGAAGTTGAATGTTTCTCAAACATCTGCAGGGTTGACTCAGCTTTGTGGCAATTCCTTTTCCTTTTATAATCTTGTTTTGAAAGATTAAAATGGAACTTTCTGCAAGAATCTGCAGATCAGTGTGTTAATTGTTCCTGTAGTTTATCTACTCAAGAATGTCTGTTGAATTTCATTATCCATGTCTTAAAAATACAGATACGAAGCAGATAATGTATGTGGGCAGATATGTACAGATGACTGCTGATAAGACACTTCTCTGAATGCTATCAGTATTGTGGAGATATTTTAAATATATCAACATCTGAAGCTTGTTGCAGTTATGTAACCTAGCCACAATAACTAGCCAGGCCAAGACATTTGGTTTATCCTTCTTGTTTTCATATTTATGCTGTCTGAAGAGTTCTTGTAATGAACATACCTGTTGACTGGAGTTCTTAAGTAGCTCTATATAACTTTTAACTTAATTTTGAATTGCCAATACAACTTTTAACTTAATTTTGAATTACCATCTTTCTTAGCTAGCTTTACGAAGGACAGTCCTGCAGAACATGTTCAGCAGTTTGTTTGTTTAATCCACATGTGTGCAGTGGTGAAGCAAAGTGTAGATGTATTAATATTATTGAATTTGTTATGTTCTGTCCCAAGGCAGTAAAAAGTGGTCAATCCCAGTTGGTCAAGAGTGGTAGTAGTTGTTTGGTTTCTTAGATTTGTTTTGTAGAATTTATTGATACATCATTTACCTGTTTTCTGTTCAGTAGGAGAGTTGCCACAGTACCACAGTGGCTAGCATGCTTGCCTGCTTGTCTGGTGGTAATGTGTTTGAATCCCTATCGAGGCCAGAATTTTTTTTCATTGACATGAGTTTCCAGGTCGATTCAACCTAAAGCCTGAGAACTAAGGATGGCCGACGTGATATAGACCACATCACCTACCGAATGCCGATTGCTCTAAAAATCTGGGGCTAGCATCATGTACCAAATAACACTTCATAGTGTGAAAAAGGATCCTTTACTTTTTACTTATTCTAGTAGGTTTGATATTTTCAAACCTGCCTCTTGCTTCTCTCTATTAACTTTCTTATTCTGGCATGAGCCACTGTGACAATGGATAGTTCGCTTACTTAGAATGACAGTGGTCTGAGTTCAGTTTGCAACAATCGCAGGATTATTTTTTCCGGCTATTATGACTATGGATTGACTCAATATCATAATATAGATACTGGATAATTTCAGCATTTTCTGGGAATTGTCTTCAAAAGGGGGGTGTCAAGGAAACACTCCATTATGCCATGGCATAGCCTAGAATATTGTGAAGGCCTAACACTTCACACCCCAAAGTCAGATATGGCTGTAGGACATGATAGCATATCTCAATACGCTTATTTTTTTTGCCTTTATGCTAATGACACATCCCAAGAAATCCTTAGTTCTTGAACTCAACAAAATAAAGTATTGACAATGCATTAATCTGTTATTGTTTTATTGCTTTTTCTATATTGATTTTACTAAATAATATCTTTGGTGTGTGTGAACGATAGCTATTTGTTTTTATGGTTTACTTTCACTTATACATTTGGTAATTTTAGGTTAATTTGCAATATCTGATCTACGTTCTGTGCACCACACCATTTAATCTTTTCTGCATTGATTCTGTATACTGTGTTATTAGCCACATTATATTTCCAATGACAATGAAAAATCAATGAACAAGTCCTTCAAGAAGCAAATGAAGATCATAAACTGATTAGAGACATTAGATGTAGACAGTCAAAATTTTTTGGGCATGTTATGAGAAGAAATGAATTGGAGAACTTGGTGACAATTGGCAAGATCGAAGGGAACAGACCAAGGGGAAGACCAAGAATTAAATACCTGGATGGCTTGGCCATGTGGCATGGTTGAGACAGAAACACGGAGCTGATCCACGACTCTGGAGATCGAGTGAGATGGCAGAACATGACCGCCCATGCTTATCGGCATGGCACATAATGAATGAATGAATATTTCCAATTCACATTGTTTGAAGAAGTATTGTGATTCAAACACTAAACCATTTGTATAGTGTGTATATTAGACTGTGCAAGCTCAGCTGTTTCTGTATTTTATTTAAAATTGTATAGTGTATATTTACTTACTTTAAATTAATTTATTGTATTGTTACTCTTTTGTTGTTTGATTGTATATTTGCATGATCAGTAATTCAATAAGAGACAGTTGTTATTTTGGGGGCCACATCATCAGAAGAGAAAAACTTAACTGAACTGGACAGATTTGGGGAAAGAGATAAAGGAAGGCAGAGAGAAAAGATTCTTGGCAACCTTTTGTCATGACACAGAAAGAAAGGTGTTAACACACAAATTGATACATGCTGTTGTAGATAACAAGGTGTGAAGCAGCAAGTTATTTGGCAAGACTCTTGATGATGATGATGAATCCTTATTGTTGGATACAAAATGTGTATTTATTTTTAGATGAACAATTGATCTGAATCCGTATAGTTCATTATTAACACATTTTAGAATGTACATATAAATAGTTTTCGACTTCCAGTTTCATCCTGTCACGATGATTGTGTTGTGTCCACTTACAGCATTGCTGGAATGTTTGTGCCTTCCAGCTGACATATAAGAATATTGGACTGAGTTTGCCTTCCTGCAGTTGCAATATTTATTTTTTATTTGTTCAATCAGGGTCAGCCATGAATCATAAAAGGAGTACCTAATAATTTTACGATTTTTCTGGGAATTTGTTTAGGAAGGAAAAGTGATGAGGAAGGGAAGTGAACATCCCACCTAGTTCCAAAACCTAGAATGTGTGAGGACCTAACATTTTACCAATCTGGTAGTATCCGCTGTGAGACTACTTTTACTCTTTGAAACACTATCTCAGTGACAGAGGGAAGTTTTCTTGCCTGTTGACTATTGTCTGAAACAGAGACAATTGTTAAGGTGATTGCTGAGATGAGTTCAGAACACTTGTATTCTTGTTCTTATTTCACTTACAAAGTTGTGATATATTGAATACTCTTCAACTTATGAAATACTTATATCGCTTGTTTATTGCTGTTCCTTACTTCTAGTGCATACAAGTTTACACATTATAAAAGTTAATAAAATTGTTTTCCGTTTCTTCTTGCATTGGTCAAATATTTTATTTGTTATTTGTCTTATGAATGTTTAGAGCAGAGGTGCCCTATTTTTGTTAATATAGTTAACTTCTGCACAGTATTTGTTGACCTGGCTAGCCTTCAAGAGTGGCTTGTAGAGGTTGACAGCACGCATACACACACAGGTAATGCATATGTGGCATCCAGCTTAAGCCAAGCCCTTTGTAGACTTGTTCATGATCAGTTAATTTTTGCAGCTACATTTTTCTGCAATTGAGGTGATCAGTCTCACACTAGCCCTCTCTAGTCATCTCTTGTGACATGCATGGTAGGTTAGTGTTACTGTTCTTTGCCAACCTTATGGGCCTCGGTAACACATAGGTGTGATGACATAGGAATTTAAAATGAATTCTATTTGTCTTTGAAAAGTCATGTGTGGTATAATGGTAGACAAATTCCCTTCTGATCATATTGTTCTTTCTTCTTCTTTAAAATTAACCTTTGGTTTACCGTTGACATATTTATATCTTGGTAATTAGTATTATCATGTTGATTTTCGTTGAAAGAATTATGCCCCATTTCATCATTGCTAGATTGTTTTCTGTTCTACAGTGGAATTGCCAGGTCTAATTTAACCAAATAATGTAGATTGGGCAATCATTTGACAGAGGCTAATACTCGCTTAGATTGGTTTATTGACACAGCTGTCTCTGTGGTGAAGGGGTTACAAATGCGGTCGAAACATAGCTGCAGGTGATTTGCAAGCAAACTGCCTTGCATTGTCTTTCATACAACTCTATGAGTGCCGGTCGTTTAGAAAGCAATGGCAAACTACTGAACGTAAACTTGTCAAGAAATTGCAAACATTAAAAAAATGCTGGGTTGACTGCCACTTTCTGTAAAAGATATACAACTGTCTTTTCTCTGTGGGTATTGTTTGGAGTGTGTTGACAGGGACATACAAAAACCTAAGGAAGAAATGTGACCAACTTTAGCCTAATCCAAGCTGGTCTGTATGTGCTGTGCTGAATCATGACTTAGTTACGTAATAATGTGCTTCTCAGCAGATGTGAAACATCAGTTCCAGTCTTGCACATCCCACTGGTTTCTGAGCATGGAGAGGGGAAGAAGAGCTCTGGTAACACAGTACCCATGTAGATGGCTCGTTGGTACCAGGCCTCTACACCAACCTCACTCCCTTTTGACAGCTGAGGTGATTTGAACATTATTGAACTGGGATTGGTTCCAACCCAGCCTTCCAGAGGATTCACAAGTAACATAATTTGTCTTATTATTGATGAAGAATCGGTCGTCAATGCCTTTTAATTGCTTTTAAATGGGAAAATTGAATGAGGGTAATGTAATCCTTGATATCTCATATTTGTATTTGTTTAGGCATCTGGCACTATACTAGTATTTATGAAACTAGTTTTATAAAATGAAAATTTGTATTCTGTTCAAACAAAATATTCAGCCATTGTATTCAGTGAGTTAGTTGTGATTAGAGATGATGAAGCTTTATATGTGTAAGGTTGATAACCTCATGTTAAACTTATGTTTTTGTGCAATAAATAACAGTTGCAGTAAACATTGATAGAAAGTAAAGAAATATTTCATTAATCAGAATGTTGTTTTTTATTGTTCTTATAAGCTTATGTTATCTGTTACTCAAAAAGGTTGTCTTTTTTCATAATTGTTCGTCCAACATTTTTATTTTGGATGTAAATGCGTTGTGCCTGTTTACATCAACATCATCATCATCATCATCAAGTGCCCTGCCAGCTGGCTTAGGTGTTCACGGCTCTCCACAGATCTCGGTCTTTTGTGTTCTGGATCAACTCTGCTGATGGTATTCCTCCATGTCACCGTGTCAATCCATCCAGCATCATTTCTCTTGGTCTGCCTCTGCCTCTCTTCCCCTTGATCTTTCCAGTTGTCACGATGTTCTCCAATGCCTCTCTTCTCATCACATGACTGAAGAAAGATGTTTGTCTCTTCCTTATTGTTGTATATAATGTTCTAGTTTCAATAAGGAAGAGACAAACATCTAACTTCAATATTTACGCCTTTCGGCTGACACATCTGACTTCGGCGTGTGTTGACTGGGTTAACCTTCCTGGGTGTTTCTTGGGACGTTACACACTCTCAAAGTTTTGGTGCCATCTTCATCCCTCCATCTACAGGAGGTGCCCCAGGTGGCCCAGTTAGAAGAGCCAAGTACATGCCAGTTTGTCCTCAAGGGAAGATAGGAGCAGATCATGAGCATTTCCCGCCATCCAAGGAGGCTTCCATAATTGCAGAGCCAACACATAGCACTCTGGTACTGGACTCACCCAAGGAATCGTGACATCCTACACATGGCTGCTTAGTCTCATTTCCATATATTGGACCTTCTGATCAGCAAAGCTTCGGAAACAAGAATGCAGTCTATAGATGACATCCACACAATGAGCTTTTGATTCCCTTCCACGTAATGGATAGCCAAGTAATCTTTCATTTCATTAAAAAGGTAATTCCAAAGTAGCTGCTGGTACAAAGTAACAAGGATTTCACATAACACTTTAACATTACTTGAGGTTGTTAACTCTCTCCCTTACTGCTTTTCTCCTTCACAAATTCAGAGTTAAAAGTCAGACAGCGATTTAAACCGTTCTGTCAGTTTGAGCTTGCTTTGAAGAAAGAATCTAAGACGACTGACAATGGCAGGCAGGCCTGCTAATAATGCATTCATTTACATTTTTATTCCCCCATGATGTTCTTTTAATGTCTCATTCTGGAAAGAAAGCGGCCTACAATCTGAATATCTTTTCCATCCACATATTTTCTGTCCTCCTTCTACAAGCTAAGGTAACTTAAGATTAACAAAAGAAACAAGTCCCATAGCAGAAATCTGCTGCGGGAATGTGGAGTGCATGCCTGAGTGCATGCAGGAACAGGTGAGTGCACACATCAAACCCTTGCTGACCACGCCCATCGCAAGAACTCTAGATACTGAAATATAATACACAGATTTCGTATATGAACATATGATGGATATGTTTGAACAAAAATATTGTCCAATATCTAGCCCAGTGGATGACATCTCTTTCCATAATCCACACTAGCCAGTAAGCATAGGGGTGTAGGGTGCCTAAGCTTGCATCCCAAGATTCTATTGCTTTGATTGTGTCATCTCCGTGTCTAAATCATCATCACCATCTTCAAGCATCGTGGGGAGGAATAATTTGCGTTCCAGATCCCGGTGGGCGGCACTGAATAGTGTCATTCCGTGTGATTGTACAATGTCTCTGATGTCGTCAATCCATTTTCTTCTTGGACGTCCTCGCGGTCTCGTCACAGATGATCTTTGATGTAAGGCCAGTGATGGTAGTTGTTGGTGTTGCATTCTAACGACAAGGCCAAACCACTTGATCTTCTGTCTTTCAATAAATCTGGCACAAGGTGTTGATCCCACTGTCTGTCGGATACAGCATTTCTTACTCGGTTTCAAATTGTTAAGTTGGCAGCTCTCCTCAGGCATCTCATCTCGCAGGTGTTGATTTTGCGAAAGTGTGATTAGGAAAAAGTCCAAGTTTGAGATCGGTAGCATAGGGTTGGTGTGAATATGCTATTTATTATCTGTCATTTTGCGGACATGGGTATGTTTGGATGTTTCAGTAAGAGAGATAGTTGATATGTAAGTGCACTAGCTCTTTGATATCTGATTTCGATTTCTCTGTCCAATCTGCCATCTTCTGTGATCATACTTCCAAGATATTTGAATTCTTTAACTTGTTTCAGAGCTTTGCTATTTATCTGTATACTTAGTGGACCAGGCGATCTGATAATTGTATTACTTCGGTTTTGCAATGTTTATACTCATATTGTATCTACTGCATGTTGAACTCCGATTATTAATATGATTTTGTAGTCTGCCATCATCGCTGTAAAACAGGCACTGATCGTCTGCAAATAGAAGTTCATTTATTTCCTGTGAATCAGTTGTTTCATCTAGAGTAAAGAGTTCTAAATTTTCTGAATCTGTTCTGTCAAGGCTTGCTTCTTTGGATATTCTGTCCATGTATATATTAAATAGCAGAGGAGAGAGCACACATCCCTGTCTCACTCCTGTATTGACTGTGAACATATCTGATATACCTTCTTGTGTTCTAACTGCACTTCGGCTCAGGTGGTACATGGCTATGATGTTTTCTAGCAATTGTCCTTGTATCCCATAGTCTTCAAGGATGGTCCATAATCTGTATTTGCCTACGCCATCGAAAGCCTTTTCCTGATCTACAAACACAATATTCTGCTGGTCACCATATTTGATAGTTTTTTTTCACATATTTGTCTAAGTGTAAATAGTGTATCAGTGCAACTTTTACCTTTCCAAAAACTGAATTGTACTTTGCTTAACTGTTGTTCAACTATGGGTCTAGCTCTTTGTTCCAATAGTTTTGCATACATTTTCTCTATATAGCTCAGAAGTGATATGCATGTTTCGCACGCTCTATATTGCCTTTATTTTTCCATATTGATATTATTATTGCCTGCTGCCAATCATGTATCTAAATGATTAGTCGTAATTTTGTCTGTCAATTTTTTTTTGGTCTTCCTCTATTTACTCTGCAATTTGCAACTGCTCTGGGATTCTTGGTCTTCCTTTATTTACTCTGCAATTTGCAACTGCTCTGGAATTATCTGAAATAAGAGACAGTCAACATTTAAGTTATAACCTAGTCGGGTTGAACAGGATGCTACCATTTAACCCCCCCCCCCCTCCCCCTCCCCACCCCCAAAAATAAGAAACAAGAGAATTATAATAGTTATTTTGCTTTATTTGACTATAATATGTATTAGTTTATCACATATTTTCAAACACATCACAAGAAGGGCAGCAAAAAACATGTTGAAAAGACATAAGCAGCGGGTTTTTAAGCATAGAAACATATATAATGAAACAAAATATTTATTCTTAATACATCACATGTATTGAAGGAAAATCAGTTGAAGCAATCTGTATGAAGCCTTTTGTTTGAAAAACAGAAGTGGTTTTATGTAATTCTATATCCTTGTGCTTTTCCCATCTTAATCCTGAAACAGTTTTATAATTCGTGGAGGAAAAAAAAAGTCAACTTAGACTAATATCAATAATGATCCATTGAGTGAAATTAGCAATACAGTGACGTTTCAATCTAAATAATGAGAAAATCATATATATATATAATTATATATATATATATATATATATATATATATAGGTGCCACATTTTTTTTATATATTAGGTATAGGTGCCATGTATCAGAAGTAATCTGAACATGTGATAAATCACCCAGAGACACCTATCTAATGTATTTATTGCACCCAATTTTCTTATATTGTATGCATACATTACTGAGATTACACAAAGCTACACATCCATTTTCATTCTTCATACATACTTTAGAAATTGTACATATAATTGTTTCTCCTATTTTCCCACTGTCGAAATGGCAATTTTAAAATAAATTGTTGATATTCTAGCATGACAGTACATGATATACTGACAAAGTTTTGTTATAGGATTGCGTGGCTGACTTGGCTCATCAGCTGCTTCCTAGCTAGGGTGGTGGGACCCCTTGCTCTTTTAGTTAAAGCTACATAATTTCTTATTCTGGCACTACCAGGAAGGTATAGATTTGCTGCATGGCTTTACTGCCATTCTGCAGACCTGGAGAGATATATACTCCTCAGGTTACAGTTCTTTTCTCCTTCCCAGATAGTGTTTGTCATATTGTGTCTCATATGTGCAATATGTACACAACAGTTAGAAGAACAAAGAATTGACAGGTAATTTTATGTTCTTAAAATCTGGCCTACACAAATCCAAACTTCATTAACAGTCCAACATGAAGCCAGTTTGTCAAATGAGCATATATCTGCAATAACATTAGTTATCTATAATTACATAAAAAACAGCACTGGATATTCTACATTCACATATACAACATTAAAGTAATATATACTCACATATACAACATTAGGGTAATCTATACTCACATATGAAATACAGTAGAATAATCCACATTCACATATGCAATAACTTTAGGGTAACCTACACTCACATGCAGAATACATTAGTAGAAACAATATTGTAATGGACAAAAGAACATTGTTACATCTTCAACAAACAATAATGCCACAGTGATTCCAGGAGTCAAAAGTACACAGACAGAAAGACTTTCACAGAAACAATGGATACATGATAAACATTTGTGGTGGGTATCATATCTGGATATAACTGTTTCTGATTCAAATAATTGACATATAGAATCCACTGACAAGTACACAAGACTGGATGCAGACAGTTATAATACACTGACCACTGAATAGAGTGAAACTGACTTGGACAAAATATCAACCGACACATGTCTGGTGTTTAAATGAACATTCAATGCTACATTGTCAGATAGTTCATAAACCAAAGAAAAATGCATGTGTTACCACAACTGTAAAAGTTGTAACAGAATGGCTAAACATGGCAAATAATTATGTCTTATTTTCAGGAGAATAAATATACAAGTGATAAGCCCATATTCTTAGTTTAAGAAAAAAATAAGTATTTAACACATACTTTTGTCAAGATTGTAAATGTTTGGAGTAATAAAAAAAATTATTAGCGTTAATAATTCAACTTGAACAAAACGTAATTAGCAGTCATTCTTCACATTAAAGTCATGACCTTTCAACTCATCTCATCCCTCTTGTACCTTACTGTGTCAAGGTGCAAGCATAAACAGCGGGAGAGTGTCCATTTATGGGCTTCATATATCGAGATTGTGGACTGATATTCCCTCAGTCCATTGTTTACATAGTCGGACTCTTCTTCTGCTTCCATTTGGTCTGTACATCATTGTTTGTTGTGGCATACTGTTACTTGGTAGCATAGTTATATGGCCAAATCATTTATAACCATATAGATGTGATTAATTCACAAGTAAAAAAAAATCATTATAAGCAGCCTTACAATGTCCACACATTGACCACACTTTTATGCATGAAAGATGAAAAATACCAGGGCAGTCATATTTTCTAGTATGAATGACATGATTATTGTAATAATCCTGTAGGAGCAACATCCTGTCCAAAGCAAACAAGCAGATAAGAGATGCTGGTTGTAATCATAATGAAGTCGAAGAATTTTGATCTCATCATAATCATGTGACATTCTGTACAGAATATTGTTTCTGATCTGAATATACCCTGGTGATGAGGAAGTTATCCTGCATCTGTCAGTGATATAGATAAACTCTTTGTGATGTATGGGTATCATATATCTATCTACTTATCTATGTTCAGATCTTTATATATCTATCTGTTTAGCACTTCAGGTAAATGATGAAACATTTCATAAGTCACACCTACCATTAAATATTGGAGAGAGAGAGAGTGTGTATGTGTGTGGTCTAAGCTTGCATTCCACATACTTCAGGAATGATATTTCTTTCTGTTCAAGAAATTTGCATGAAAAGCCCAATGATCAATGTAGTTAGTAAATTGTCATTCTAATAAATAGACAATAAAATGGTACGGACATCTAGGTAAGATGAATTTTATCACACATCTTTAGCGGTAGAAAACAGGTGCAGCTGGATACAATGACTAGAGTAATGCGCCTTACAGTAATGAAATCTATGTTTATAGTGATGACATTATGTAAAGGTAGTTCCATATCAATAAGTGCAGGAATGCCGTTAAGTGTTTGGTTTTTCCACATATTCTGGGCCACAACATGTGAGGAGGGGTTGGTCAGTTTCCTTCCTCATAACTTTTCCTTCCCACACGTCTAAAAATATTCTGAAAATTATCTGGTGCTCATTGTTATACGGCTGGGTCAACCCATACATACTGTCCAAACAGTATAATCCTCTCTCTGCTAAGGAATGAACCCGAGAGTGCACTAACCGCTATGCCACCTGAGAGTTATGTACCCTGTAGTAATACATTTTAGAATAATGAAAGTTATGCTTATATTTTGGAAAGTAAAGCACTTTACAGTAGCTTACATTTGGGAAAATACTGCACTTCACAGTAATGAAAATTATGCTTACATTTGGAAAAGTAATGTACGTTACAGTAATGAAATTTATGCAACTTGTAGTAATGGAGATTATGATAACTTTGACAACAAAAGATGTTTGAAAGTAAATTGCCTTTCATGTTACAAGATACATAAAATATTGAAAATGTAAAGTTATCGGGAATGTCTTACAACAGGCAACTTCAATTAGCAGGACTTTGTTGTGCGCAAGGAACCATGGTCAAACAGTTCGCTAGACTATCATCACAGTGATCTTTGTCATCCCATCCCCACTCCCTCCCCCATTTACTCCCGGCTAACAAGAGATTGTGGTTCATTCTATAGATGACCCTGGGGTCACCCTACTAATATATAATGGATCAGCAATTTCTTTGAGAATGGATGGCAGTGACAAAGGAAGTTGTCACTCCATCTCATAATCCCAAGACTAGTATATGCGAAGTCCACATGCCTATGGCAATTTCTGCCAAGGGGATTACCTTTGTTCTTAATATGATTATCTGTAAAGCCAAAGTCATTCATAATTTGCAATAAAAAAAATAAATAGGAAGGCCTCGTGTTTGGAACTGTAGAACTGATTTGTTGGGATCATACCCAGGAACATGATGACAATCAAAGAAACTGTGGCTATAGAGCTAGAGGAAGACTATAGAGTCAGATAGATAGACCATTCTATCAAGGGTTTTCTGCAAAAACACAAACTTAATGCAGTTGAGGCAAGACATTTAGCACAATATACTAGTTACAACTCCCCTCTATGCTTAACTGCAAAGGTGAACCACAAACCATCATCAATATGGTAACAGATGCCCATGAACAGAAGACGGGGAGACCACCATTTGATCTTTCCTAAAATAAGTGTATGAGCAGGTCATAAATCTGGAATGCAGGAGTCGGTGCGATGCTCAGAAACCTCTTACCAATCTTTGGACTTAGTAACCTGACATGATAACCAATCATACTTTGTGGTTATCTGTATCAAATAAAATGTCACAGTTTTAGATGTGTTTATCACATTTTATATATCACAGGAGATATGAAATTATAGAATATAGCATATCACATATAGCATATCATAGGAAGTGTGGTTTTATAGAAGAATGCTGAAAATTCCTAGAAAAGCCAAAATGAGCAATTTAAGTCACAAAGCCATTAGAAAGAGGCAGTCTCCAGTTTTTATCCACATAATGAGAAGATAAAAACTAGAACATTTTGTGACAACTGGAAAGATTTGTGGAAAGAGAGATGGAGGAAGAAATCTTGCAATATTTTATTTATTGCATCTGCATTTAAATTCACAAAGGAAAAATACACTGTTTTGAATTTTTTAACTATGTCTGAAAGTTACAGTTAAATATGGAACACAGAAAAAAGAATATTAAATAAATATACATATGGTTTGATGTCGGGCATTGAAAGTCAAAATTTGTGATTGTTACAGAGCACTAGAAAGACGAAAAGAAAAGAATGTTGCTGCTATAATTGAACCGTGTTGATCTGAGTTATACACTCTTCAATTCAATAATGCAGGACAGAAAGAAACAGTACAGAAATATGGCCTTACAATATCAATAGTTGAAAGTGTGCCCCACTACACAGTTGCAATAAGTGGAAGAATGATTGAGCACACCTTTCTTCCACTGGTGGGTAGAAATAAATAGAGCACAGATGTAGAACTATGGCAGACTAGGCACGGTGTTTAAAAAATGAAGAGATTCAGGAGATCAACTTTTTATACATATTTAGCTGACGAAAATATAAATGTATAAAGGGTACAAATAACACAGGCAAACGAGGGACTAAGCAAGCTAACTGACTAGATACAGTTTATACAACTTCCTTGTAAAATAATTCAAAACTTGGATGTGACTAAAAATAATTCAACACTTGAATTTAAATTAATGTACTGACCGTAATAAATCAGTCAATCACAGCCCCCCCCCCCCCCTCCTTTACTATCTATATATTTCTCTGTTGTTTATGTGAGTGTACTTGTTTGCTTTTACAGCAGAATAATGAGGATATTTTTTACAGCAGAATAATGAGGATATTTTTAACACCATATATTTCCTTGTACAATATTTAAAAAACATTATACTTGTGTTTATTTCAATGTCTTTCAAGTTATTAACAAATTAAGTAATACTGAGCAAGCAATAATTGATGATACAAGTGTAATTTTATATTTCCTTCTGTATTAAATTTCTCATTTCAAATACAGAATGTAAGTGCAACCAAGGTACAATGAGATAGATTTGATATCAAGATCAGCTCCATTATAGGATCCCCGTGAAGCAAGACCCCCTTTTATAAAACCAATACAGTGCAGACCTGCTAAGGCAGACTCAGCTGGGACCCAAGAAATAGTTCTTCTTATCAGAAATTCCTCTTATAAGCGTTCAAGTATGTAGTAGTGCATTTACAACGTACAATACAATATTGTTCTTCACAAGAGAAATTTGTCACATCTGAGATCGCGTTAAGCGGTTTGCACTGTACTAAAGCATCTTAAGTGCTTCCATAGTGATGTTTCTGTGGTGATGTTTTCCATGAGGGAATCAAAAGCCTTTTTCTCTGCCACTCTCTGCTATTCTCGTTAATGCTTCTGTATTTTCACCGACAGATCTCTAAATGCCCAGGTAACAAAAATGTTCTGTGGCTGACTGCAACCACACTCAACTAGAATTTTAGCTTAAATGACTTTTTTTAGTGGATTTTCTGCCATAAATTATTACTAGGCTACAACAGTCTTCACTTCTGTAATGTTTTAAGTATATTTTAAGTCCTTGTTTATTTTACAAGATGTTATTTTTCTATCTTACAGAATGTTATTTTCCTATCTTACAGGATGTTATTTTCTATCTTGAAGGTAGTTATTTTTCTATCTTTCAGGACGTTATTTTTCTGTCTTGAAGAATGTTATTTTTCTATCTTTCAAGACGGTTATTGTATTGTAAAATCCTACAATAGCACAGTGGCAGTCGCTGTAGTGTAGTGCCTAGCATGCTTGCCTGCCAGCCCGATGGTTATGTGTTCAAATCTCATCAAGGCTGGGATTAGTTAAAAAAACTGACCTGGGCTCCCAAACTGACCTAGTCTAAAATGGGCACCAGGAAATATTCTGGGAAGTAAAGGGGGCTGGTATAATACTGACCATATCAGCCACCAGGTGCTGACTCATCTATACCAATAATAAGGGACTAGAACCATATATCCTATACACCTTAAGGCATACTAAAGGATCTTTTACTTACTTACTTACATACTTACTGACAATAGCACTACATTTTGAAGATCTCAAGGTACTTTTCTTAATTTATTTAGGGTTCATGTCTTACAGACAATTGTCCAGATGTGTGTGGTTTAGATTCATGTGGTTTAGATTCATGTGTCTTAATTATCTTGTTTTTTTTCTCTTTGCCATTCTAATTGACACCAAAATGTGACAGAAATAGAAGGGAAAGTTCTTAACCAAGTGGATAATGTTTAAAAGACGTTAGATGCGTGCTGGTCAGAACAATGCAGAGGTCAACCAGTATCAATTACCTATACCATAGCACCAGCAAACACAAGCAAACAAGTGGGTCTCTCTGGCCAAGGGGTTACACCACTTTCTCCGTAATCCTGTTTATCACGCAGAGTCTCTGAGCGGGCGAGAATTGGAAGCGGTTCGACCCCCGCTGGTGACTTGCGGGATAACTGAGCCGGCCGCTCAGAAAGCAATGGCAAACTACTGAGCGTAATCTTGCCAAGAAATCAACAGACAGCTGAAAGATGCTGCTGTTGACAGCGATGTCCTGTAAAGGATATGCAAATTTAAAAAAAAAAGGGGGGGCATTTATAACATCAGATGGAAGATGTACAACAGAGATTAAGAGCAAAATAGGGCAAGCAAAAGCCGCATTTCAGAAAATGAAGAGTATCTTATGCAATAAGTTACTGTCACTGAATGTAAGAAAGAGAGTGCTAAAATGCTATGTAGAACCAGTTTTGCTGTATGGCAGTGAATCTTGGAATGTAAATGAAGAAATTAGAAGCAACAGAGATGTGGTTCCTGAGACGAATGTTGCAAATTCCTTGGACTGCCAGAGTAACTAACAACGACTGCCTGATACAGGCTAATGAAACTAGAACATTATATACAACAATAAGGAAGAGAACCTGCACAGTTTGCGGTGACTGCACTAGCCAGGCGGCCTTAATTCCTCAGGCTCAAAGACCCCTCTGCCATACACCGCAAGGTACTATATTGGCAGTAAATGACAGTTTTATAAGACAGAGACAAACATCTTTCTTCGGCCATGTGATGAGAAGAGCGGCATTGAAGAACATCATGACAACTGGAAAGATCGAGGGGAAGAGAGGCAGAGGCAGACCAAGAGAAATGATGCTGGATGGATTGAGACGGTGGCATGGAGGAATATCATCAGCAGAGTTGATCCAGAACACCAACGACCGAGATCTGTGGAGAGCCATGAACGCCTACGCCAGCAGGGCACTTGATGATGATGATTCTAATTTCAATTTCATAAATGCAAAAAGTGTGAGGGAAAACATATTTTGTCCTCTCATCTAATTAGAATCAGGAATATTTAGAAATTAGGTTTGAAAACCTATGATTTAAGTAACTTTACATCAAGTAACATCTTCTACAGGCAGGAAGTATAGTTTCTATCACAGTCTTGCCTGTCAAATATTTGTTACAGAGAGTTCAGAGCAAAATAAAAAGTGTATACAAATTAAATAAAAAATACTTATGGAAGTGCATGGAAAGAATTAAAAAAAAAGGAAACAGAAACATATATGCAAACTGTACATTATGAATGAAAAGTACAAGTGTACAAAATAACCCAAATAAATTAATTGTCCAATGTATGAAGAATTTAGAAACAAATATATTCAGCATTACATTACATGTTAAAAAAATGTACAATTATTGTTATGACAATAGTGATGTATTAGAACAAGAACAATCACACTGTATAACTGAGCATAACTGACAAATGGAAGCAAATGGTTAGTTGTCTTTTACTGTTGGTGTACATAGTTCCTTGCTTTAATCCATTGTTTTTTTAATATGTGCATTATTTTCTAAATGTCACGGACACTTCAAATATCATTTTCACCAAACTTGATAATACAGCATATGTAAAACATATATCACAATAATGTAAAGAAAGAAAAACAAAACTCAATAAGTTTTACAAAAATATAATTTACTAATGTAAACAAAAATATGCACATCAATCTGTTTTCAAAATTCGGCTACCTTTTAGAATTACACACATCACACAATATTAGCTTGCTCATCACCTGACATCTTTAAAAGGATGCTTAGTCACATACTATCCATACCTAACACCTTTCAAAAGACAAAATAGTTTTTTTTAACAACAAATTTGTGTATGCTTAAAAAATAACCCCAATGGTAGCCTATAACTATTGTTTGCAAGAAACTGGACAAAATACATAAGTGAAACTATGTCATACTGGTGCACATAATTAGGGTTCAGAAAAAAATTCAGAACATAATAATACATAATTATGTGGTGAACAATTTAGTGATTCTGCGATGAGATCTGGAAAAGGCTGACAAATTATCAGCAGTAGTCTGACATCGCTAGATATTAATAATCATGAAAAGGGGAATGTTAAGCTTCCAAATTTCTATAATAGTTAAAAATATAGGTCATAAAGGAATAAATCTGAATTTATGCTTGTTTGAATATAGTATGTCATGGTTGCAAAATCTGGAGAAAAGTTATTCAATTTTATTTTACTCAATCTGCCTTTCCAAGATGGAAACCATAAATTGATTAGAGAAATTAAACATCCAGATTTGTTTGGGTATGTTATGCAGAGAGACAAACTTAAAAACATAGGGATAACCAGCAAACTTGATGGAAAAAGAGCAAGTGGAAAGCAAGGAAGTAAATACCGGGATGTCTTGGCCACATAGCATAATCAGGACAAAAACACATATAGGTTGATCTGAGACTAGAGATTTGTCTTAGCTGCATGACATAATTAGCACAAAAACAAAAACACATATAGATTGATATCAGACTAGAGATTTGTCTTGGCTGCATGGCATAATCAGGAAGAGAATATATATAAGCTGATCTCAGACTAGAGATTCGTCTTGGCTGCATGGCATAAGCAGGAAGAAAATACATATAGATTGATCCGAGACTAGAGATTTGTCTTGGCTGCAAGGTGTAATCAGGCAGAGAATACATATTGGTTGATCTGAGACTAGAGATTTGTCTTAGCCACATGGCATAAGGAGGAAGAGAATACATATTGGTTGATCTGAGACTAGAGATTTGTCTTAGCCACATGGCATAAGGAGGAAGAGAATACATATTGGTTGATCTGAGACTAGAGATTTGTCTTAGCCACATGACATAAGGAGGAAGAGAATACATATAGATTAATCTGAGACTAGAGATTTGTCTTAGCCACATGGCATAAGGAGGAAGAGAATACATATTGGTTGATCTGAGACTAGAGATCTGTCTTAGCTATATGGCATAAGGAGGAAGAGAATATATATAGATTGATCTCAGACTAGAGATTGTTTCTGATGGTGAACCATGACTGCCAACACTTTTCAGCATGGCACATGATGGTGATGATGATCATTCATGACATTGGAAATCACCCAACTCAGGGCCTTACTTATATGAATGTGTCACTCACTTTTCAGTGTAGATGAACACTTGCAGTTTAGTATTAATGAGTGATAAATATGACATAACATTTGAAAGACTGACTTGGTTGAAAATTGTCTTCTGTGTCTTCATAAGCATCACTGATATTTATTTGTTTATGAAGCTATTTTGAAAACTACAAGAAGAGACAAATAAATGGCTTTATGTCTCTCAAATGCATTTTAAAATAATTTTGCTTCGATAGATTGTGCCATATTGGCAGCTCATGACTGATTGGTTGATTGATTGATTGATTGATTTAGGAACCGACATCACAGCATTCGGGGCATTCCCATAAGCGCTCCGTCCCCATTCTCAGAAGCCAGCGAAGAGTTCCAACCCCAATAGTACCAGTAGCAATCTGATTATATGTGCATCTCGCCTTTCCTCTAAGCGTTGAGCATCGGCCAGATCCCCTCGTCACGCCACGCTGTCGCATTCTTGCCAGACCATGGTGATCCATTTGATCCTCTGAGGTGTACACGTGCTCCCACAAGACCGTAACCACGTCTGCCTTATCATGCATCAATACTCCACCAAGTTTTGCAGAGCCAGCCAATCTGTCTGCCTGTTCATTCCCCAACACACCAGCATGCCCCGGAGAAAATATCCAGATGATGCTTGCCACCCGTGACTTCCGAAGCGAAGCAAGCCACTCGGCATGAAGCTTGCCAGTCCTCACCCTACTCAGCATGCTTTCTGAGTCAGTTACAATCACGATGTGTGTGTGTATCGTATTCTCCATCCAGCGGAAAGCTGCACTGACTGCCTCCACCTCCATTCTTAAGCTAGATGTTGTGGTATCATATGCCAGGCTCTCCTGCACCAAACGTTGCCAAGACACCCCAGGATATCAGTTTCACACATCATGGGACATGAGTTCTATTCCTTGGTAAGGCTCTGTGTTGTTTATCAGAGGTGACATATAAAATCCTAGTCTAAACACTGCCTGGCAACAGTCTTGGCAAGCAGATGCAGGAAAACTCTCCCAGCAGGCACCATTCATGGCACAAATGCAGCAGTTATAGTTTTTACTCTTGTAATAGCATTGACGGTTTCTATGACTTTGTGTTTGTAATGAGATCATAACTATTTTGATGATACCTCTGCTCTCAGATGAGAGAATGTAAAGAAAGTGAAGTGAAATTGTCACTTCACTTCAGAAAGCAATAATTTAACTATTGCATTACCATCATCAAGCCTTCCTAGCGCACAAGTTGTCATTTTATGATGCATATAACTATGATATTACTAGCATTCCCTGTAAGTATTGAGTTGTTGGCATTAAAAGAGCTACATTAACACTTCAGATTAGCATAAGAACATCATGGTAATAAAAATAGCTATGAAGAAATTATAAAGCTGTTAAATAATGTTTCATTTTTAGCTAAATGACATTAAGACCTTGAATTTTGCTAAATGACACCAAAACCTTGCCTTGCATTAACATTTTATATTAGCTAGGTGACATTTAGACTATGAATGGTGTGATGCACTTCTACATCACACCATGTAAACAAAAAGACATAATAGTCTCTTTAACACTGCAGTGGTAACACAGACAGCTGAACATGTCAGTGCGTTGTGTTTTTAAGCTTAAGGATTAATTATGTTGCTTTAATATATGTGTGCCGGTCTCCCTGGCCTAGGAGTTAACATCTTTCTCTGTAATCTCATATATTTTCTAACATAATGTGCTCAAGAAATGGTAGCGGTTCTCGCCGCGTTGGTAACTTACGGTGGTATGTGAGCCAGTTGCTCAGAAAGCAATGGCAAACTACTGAGTGTAATCTTGCCTAGTACATCAACAGCAGCTAAAAATGCTGATGTTGACTGCAACGTCCTGTAAGGGATATGCAAAAAAACATATATATGTGTGTAGTTATTTTTGTTGTATGCACTTGATTTCACTCAGTGAAATATGCCAGTCAGTAAATTGTGCAATATACTGTTTATGCCTTCATTATTAAAATTCACACTTTTATTTAATTACATTGCTGGTTAGGAAAATTTCATACAGAGTGACAAAGAGGTGATGGAGAAGTTAAGTGACTTTGAATAACGAAGACACAAACAATAGACTGCATGATTTATTGTATGACATATTTTGCTGCATTTCATCAGGTAAATACTGCAGAAATCACACACAATAAACTCTGTTAATTAATATCTCTTCTTAGCTAAATGACACTAAGAATATATATAGTGGTGCAGGGAAATAACACATTTGTGTTGAATCAACCTGTCAGTGGGTACATTACATGTTCTGAGTGTTAATTTTGTGTATTGTTTAGTTTTTCAGGTAACCTTTTAAGTCATAAACATTTTCAAACATGGCGAACAAATAACATGTTGGAGGAAAATAATAATACTTATAAACAAGAAATACATATTAATTTTGGCATATATTAAATGCATCACCTAATGGTCCCAAGAATGTTGTTATATAGCCTCAAAAAAGTAAAACCACAAAACTTAAATTCACTCTAGTCCGATGCCTTCAAAACAACTGCCATCACATGAAGGACAACAAAGAGAATCACAGGTTCAATATAACACTGGGAAGTTCACTGCTTTGCAACCAAATTCACAGGAGAAACAAATTAAAGAACCTACAGTTCTATATACTTGATCAGTCTGACAATCTTCTGCTGTAGCCACATCAGAATGTCAAGTTCATTGCTGACTATTTCCTTGTCTCCACTGGAGAACAGATTCACACCGGAATCATCCTGAGGATATACATTCAACAAAGAGGTTGAGTTGTTTGATCACAAAATAGTAATCTAACTAGGAGGTAAGTTAGTTGCATATCCTTTACAGGACATAGCAGTAAACTCCAGATTTTTGGGCTGTTTATGATTCCTGGCAAGATTTTATGTTCAGTAGTTTGCCATTGCTTTCTGTACGGCCGTCACTCATATCACTGTATCGAAACCAATGCAAGATGGTCTGGTTCCAAATTGGCCACAGCTGTGTTTCAACTGTGGTATGCAAGTTGCATACATAACACCTTTGCCACATAGCGAGTACACACTGGTAAAAGTGAAGGACCATTTACATGCCATAAAGCACATTGGGCATATGGTGCTAGACCCATATTTGTATAGACCAATCAACAGTTGATGGCTTTAATTTCCAAGACGTCCTGGTACACATTTTGTGCTGGATTGATCTGGGAGCCTAGGAAAGTAAAGAAAAATATGTGCCAATTTAAATTCAAATCCATGTGCACCCGAGTGGCATGCAAGCAGCTAGCCACTAAGCAATTGTGGCTGCCAAGTACATACTGATTTATATTGATCCTCTGAAGTCAACATGCACAGGCACATGATCTAAACATATTAGTTCAAGCAAAAAGTGTTGATGTGCATGTATATATGTGTGTACATTATACATGGGTGTGTACATTGTATGTGAGTATATGCGTCTGTGTGGTCTTGTCTGTCTTTCACTATACTATTTTTTTCTCTTATCCATTTTCTTTGTTCATTCTGAAAGGGATTTTGACTGCTTTCTTATCTCATAATTATGTGCTATTTAAATGCTTATTCATGCTCATCAGAGTAGGAGGCCTGAAGTGTTATGACAGAATCACCATCGTGGAGCTCATGGACAGAATAACACAAACACCAGAAAAGAACAAACCCTTAGACAGACTGCCAACTTTAAAAGACATTTAGACAAGGTTATTGAGACCAAACAAAGAAGAAGAGTAACACAAATTAACACTGTACCCAAGTACAGTTTACTGCTAATATACTTCACATAAAAATATGTTATAATGGTCTCTATCTTACCTCTTTAACCCTGAAAATCAACTTATTGTCAATAATAACAGGGGCACCTAAGATACTTTCAATTGTGATCTGCCAGTCAACATCCCAACCTCCCCAGAACCTGCACTTCTCCAAGAGCAACAGGTGTCTGCAGACAAATAAGAACATGAGTTACAAAACAATATATATATATATAACCAGAACTGTAGCTTAGGGAAGAGTCAGATGCGCTGCTTCATAATTGCCCATCAACACAGCTGAGGGTTTGAAATCAGCTGTGGGTGATTTGGAAAAAGAGTTCTGCTTTAGTTTTGATGTTATGAAGCATCAACCATTCAGAAAGCAATGGCAGATACTGAACTAACATTGCCTAGTAAATCACAAACATGCAATAAATGCTGGGGCTGACTGCAATGAACATGTAACTAACTTTATTATATCTGTGTGCAGTAGGTGGGGTCTATGTGTGTGTGTATCAGCATGGCTGAGAGGTTTAGCATAGCATACACACACTCTTAAGTTTCCTGAGTGTGGGGTAATGTGTTCATTCCACAATCTGGTCAGTTAAAATCATTCCACAATCTGGTCAGTTAAAGTTGACTTCTTGTTCAGAAAGCAATGGCAAACTGATGATCATAAAATTACCTAGGAAATCTTCTTTTTCTTTGCGTTCATCCGGAGTGTTTTTTCAGATGTGATTGCGGTGTGTCTGGTTAGGCACCCTTGGGTCGAAACCCTTAGGCCAACACATCCGAATTTTAGCGTGCATTTTTGACCAGCTTAGCAATCCTGGGAGACTCTCACTTTTGTGGTACTGTCCACCTCCTAGCTGGTCAAGTTGGAACAGTCGAAGACTGCACGGTCATCCCTCAAATGAAGGCAGGGACAGTCCATAGCATTTTCTGCCATCCTGGGTGGCTTCCATAATTGCAGAGCCGCCACATAACGCTCTGGTGCTGGGCTCACCGAGGGAATCGTCACGTCCTGCTCATGGCTGCTTTAATTCATCACTTCAATATATTGGGCATTTCGTTAGCCCCGGGCCGTTCCCGCACAAACCAGACAGGTCTGCAGACAGTATCCACTCAGCGAGTTTTCGGACATGTGCTTGTTGTTGCGCCTGTCAGAGCTATTCCAGGCACGATAGACATTCGGAAAACTACCTAGTCAGAGCTGTTCCGAACAAGAGCGGCATTAGGAAACTAGGTAGTCAGAGCTGTTCCTAGCATGAGAGACATTCGGACGAGACATTTCACTTGGACGTAAATGCGTAGTGCCAATTTTTAGTTTGCCACTCGTAGGACGGCACTTCCGACTTCAGCAGGCATGTTTTAATGAGGTTAGCCTTCCTCGGGTTTTGAGGCACGTTAGACTTATTGTTGTGATGTCACCCACATCTCAGCTGGTCAAGATAGAACGATCATCGACATCACGGTTAACCCTCAAGGGAAGGCAGGGGCAGACAATGGGACTATCCAAGGCTATCCAAGGAGGCTTCCATAATTGCAGAGCCTGCACATATTGCTCTGAGACTGGGCTCACCCAAGGAGTTGCGACGTCCTGCTCATGGCTGCTTTAGTTCCTCACTTCCATGTGTTGGGCATCTCGCTTGCCACTGGTCGGTCAGACTGCGGGCGACATCCACTCGGTAAGCTTTTGCTTTTGACTTCGGACCACGCAATGGATTCGCTAGCCGTGCGTTCCATTTCGTGTTATTGAGACGTTTTTTCACTTTTGTCTACACTCTATGAGTTAGATACAGACAGTTTTCGTAGCCATTTCATTCGACTGGGACACTTTCTGCATTTTTATTCTCGCTCATGAGGTAGGCTACATGTGCTGCCGGCTCAGCACCTTACCTCCGTGCAGCAGTGAACGAGAAACGGCCAGGCCCTCTCATCCGGGAATCCGTCATATCCCCCAGCTGAGAGCCTTCGAACAAGTATCAGAACTGGGCATATAGCGTACTCAGTATCCCACATCTATTTTTCGGTAGGTGGGTATCGGCCCAGCTCTCACGGGTTTGTGGCTTAGAGGCCTTTAGCCTAAACCCTCGAGAGAGAGCCTTAGAGTATTGTCCGGACCAAGAACTTCTGCCTTCGTGTGCCTGATTTTAAACTTTTTACTGCTATCCTCAGTCTACCTGCAGAGCAGCAGGTTGTGTCTCTCTTAGACTGGCCCCTATCCCATCCCCTATCCCATAAGCTGTCCGATATGTAGTTTTCATCCATCGGCAAGCACATGGGGTCGATGGGACACGCAAGCTCCCCCCACCACGACAAGGTGGAGACACATCGGGGGAGCCTAGGAAATCATCCTGGGGGGAATCTATCTATCTGTCTGTCTGCCTGCGTGCATGTATGTGTGTTTTTCTATATATATGTTTCCCAAGCTGTAAGGCTCTTTGTCTCAGGCACAATATGTATTCAGTTCTCTCTATTTCTGTTGATGCTGCTCCAGTTCCCAAAATTCAGTTCCTTCTTACGTACACAGTTGTGAATGTACACGTACAATGCATAATATACTGCAATTCCTGGGATTCACATATCAGGAGATCAAAGGAGGATCAAATGGGTGAAGAATGACAAAACTGTAGCAGGAATAATTCTGTGTAAATGGCGCTTGGCACCCTTAAAGATGAAGGTTAGTTATTAGGCTGATGTGTAGATAACTAATCAACTAAACACGTTGATTAGCATGGCTAAAAGGATAAGAGTGCTCTCTCTTAAACTTCCAGTGCACTGATGTTTTGGTAGCGGGTTCAACTCCTATACCATTCAGTTGAACTAAAATGATGACTTCTCATCCTTGACTTAGGGATGTAAATTACAAGTACCTTAGAGGTCTGACTGGGTTAGCTTCATGGCTAGGGACACTGGTAAGTGAGGGACACTGGTGATAGGGAAAGCTAATCCACATGCAAACATCTGTCCAGTGCACTTCCCTGCAGCTGCAATTACTAGTAGTAGAAGCACATATACGGACTACCATCGAGTTCAAAGCAAGCAAATGAAAAATAAAGTGATCTCATTACAAGTAAAGGACTCGTTTCCATGCCTTGATATGTACTGTGTATATGATGCTAGCCCCATATTTTAATAGACCAACTGGCACTCAATGGATGATGTGGTCAATATCAAACCAACCACCTTTAATTCCCAGCATGTTTCCTGGTACCCATTTTATGCTAGGTCAACAGAGGCGTCCAAGTCCCTGCCTTGATGGGAATAGGAACACATGACCACTGGGCTGGCAGGCAAGCATGCTAGCCACTGCACTACTGTAGCTTCCATCTCATTCACTGATCAAAAAGCGGATAACAGAACGCCGCTCCTCTTTAGTGCATGTCAAAAGTGGGGTGGACATGTTCAAACTGTCCTTATGACATCACTGTGTTCGTCTGCACCATAGTGTCATGTGCTTAACACTTGTGACATCCTTAACAACAATATTGACAGGTTACAAGACAATGGCATGGTTATTGTAATTTCTATCACACTTTTAAGGCTTTAATCTGAAGTCCCATCATAAAATTAATAATTTGGTCAATGTCCAGAATCCTTAAAATGAATAGAAGTAAATTAAACATGAATGTCTTATTCGAAGGTCTAGGAGTCTTTTAGTTTCTTTTTTTCAAGTTACTTGCAGCAGAAGGCCAAGTTAAAATTGTATTGATTCTCACTTGCTTTTAACATCCTGTTCTATATCTTTGGGCAGACGACAACTCAGTATAATTGTCCTTGGCCTTGAGTGATCTATCTGTTCATTTTTCTTATTTTGTATTGTTCACATCTTGCAATGTTGGTGGAAATTATATTGAGAAATAAAGGGACAATGTATGTATAAAAATAAACTCAAGTTGTTATCATATTTAGTTATTTTTCTACAGGCATTTGTGACTTACTTATTGACTCCCCTCATATATAGACACTCATGAAGGGTGCAATAACAATATAATAAAGGATCATTAGAAAATAAAAAATTTACTGCAACTTACCTATCTGTTATAAGAACAATGTTTGTTTTTTCTTCTCTACTCAGGGGTGCATGGGCCCAGTATATGTCAGTTTTGGCCAGCTCTCCTTTCATGACTGTTTGTAAAAGTCTGAGGCCTGCTGCGTTATATGGTGAGTAGGGTTGCAGTCCCTGAAACATGTTACACAGTTAATTAAACACCATATTTGTGTATGAGATACTACTGTATGCAATAAGGCACCACCATTTAGAGATGCAAAATAATGCTTTTACAACATCCACACCCACCAACATGCATATAGATAATTTCATAGCAGGTTTAAGGTGGACGTCTCAAGAGAGTCTAAAGGGTGTAGAACATATTTAGGCATAGAAGTCTGTGTTAGAGTTGACTGTTGATTCTGGTTCGTTTGTCACGGAAATGGTCGTTTTGCTTTAGTACAGCATGTGTACTGAATGCTTGTGAGAAAAGCATGTGAGAAACAAGGTACGAGAGCATTGCTATGAAACGTGTACTTGTCTTTGAGAAAGCACTGCATTGGGGGGCCAGTGTTGGTAGGTATAATAACACTTCAGTATTAAGTCGAAAACAGAGTTAAGAAGCTGCTGGGCTCTAGAGATGCCAAACAGTGGCCTGAGCATGGGGAAGTGCTGTATTTATGTGATTATAGTTTGTTTTGATTTTTGTGCCAGTGTCCTGTTGTCTTTCTAGCATTACAGTTATGTTTGTGTTTATGGGAAAACTAACCCACTGAGCTAAGTAACTTCATGTTAAAACCCCAGGCTTAGGACATTGGTCAAATACCCTTGAGGTGTGTACATCCATCACTTCTGACAGCAAAAGTTCAGCTCCTAGCAAATACATGGCGGAATTATTTAACAGGAGATGGGGCAATAGTGAGTCTCTGGTGCTGCAAAACCAGACTCCTCTAGATATGTACTGGAGTAAGACTAATCTACTCTAGGAAAATAAGATACTGAGGACAGAAGCAACCAGTCAGAAGGTGCACCACATCAATCAGTATGCCATTGCCAAGTGCAATAGAAATTAACTAACAAGAAGAAGAAGCAAAAATATACAAAACACAACAGTGTTTATCCATAACCATTTTTAAACTTATCAGTTTCTTTTCACAGTTGCATATCCTTTACAGGATGTCGCAGTCAACTCCAGCATTTCTTTTTGCTGTTTGCTATTTCTTGGAAAGTTTACGTTCAGTACTTTGCCAATGCTTTCTGAATGACCAACACTCACACAATTTTATAAAAACCAACGCAAGGCGGTCTGCTGCCATATCGCCCACAGCTGCTTTGAACACGGTATGCAGGATCACGAATTGCTTTCGTAACTCCATCACCATAGAACCGACAATTTTGTTTCAGAATGAGCTACAATGTTAATACACAAATTCTCAAGCTTATTTGCACCTACCATGCATGGATTAATGAACCGTGGGAGTCGTACCCTTGCCACAACTCCACCTTCCATTTCAGCAGATCTAAAGACAAAATGGAACAAATGTCAACAGAAACAATATAACTTGTCACCATACAAAAATAACATAATTCCTGACTGCCATTATTAGAAAATCTTTGCCCAGGCACAGAAGTCTGCTTGCCATGTCTGATGGCACACTGTAACTTAGCCAGATTTTTATTTTACCTCTGATAGAAGCATTTGCCTTACAGGGGTTAAGAACTTGTGTCCCCGGATATAAAGACTGGTATTCTAAATATATGGCCGCTTCTTCTTTTTTCACTTCCCAGTGGAGCATAGGCCCTTAGTAAAATCATGTCAAGTCTTTTGTAAACTTGATTACGATATGTTGGATTATGCAATTAAAGTTTCTTATGGGATGAATTAGCTATTCTCATGCTAACCCTCCTTAGTTGCCTTTTATGACATGTATGTGGTGCTAGCCCCATACTTTTATAGACCAATCAGCACTCGATGGGTGATGCGATCAATATCACAACTGGACGACTTTACTTGTCAGGACATTTCCTGGTATCAATTTTAGGCTGGGTCAACATGGCCATCCAGGTAAATTTTTTTTAAATCCACCTCAATGGGAATTTGATCACATGACCATCGAGTTAGCAGGCAAGTATGCTAGCCACTGTACTACTGTTGCTCCCCTGACATAATAAAAGGACACAGTAGTAATTAGTGTGCTGACCTGGAAAACAATTCAAGCACACCAATACATTTAATCTGTAAAATAATGACGAGTTTCTCATATATCATCTGTATCAAAGTACCCTACTCATGTGTCACCCATGTTAAATCTGTGTATTATCCACATTCTTACCTTCTAAGTCCATCAAATGCCATACTGACCATGTCCACAACACCACCAGCTGGTTTTGTGAGCAGACCCAAAAGACCTTTACCTACACCCTTGAAGAAGCCTTCAACACCGTCCTCGTGAGCACCTATAGATGCATTATTGAAGATTAAGCTGTAAAACCGCTAAAGAAACATAATTATAAAGTTTGACAAAATCTCATGAATTACAAAATCTTATCATATGTTTTTACACTCATGAATGTGCTCTTCAGCCCATTCTGACTTGCAAAGTATTTTAAAAATAATTGTTTTGTCTCTTTTTCTGTGTGACATCTTCTTTTCACTACCTAGAGGAAAATAAGACCTTGCTCACTTACATATTTCTCATAAATATATAAACTGAACGTTAGAAAAAGAGTTCTTGCAAGTTGCATAGAACCAATTTTAACAAATGGTTGCAAAATTAGTAAACAGGTGAATAAATCCCTAGATGCCATGGAGATGTGGTTTTATTCATAGGACAGTAAAATTAGCAATCTAGACATTTTGAGGGAAGCTAAGTCGCAAAGACAACTTATCACAAACATCAGAAAGCAGCAGTCATCATTTTCTGGCCACATTATAAAAAGACAAAAACTGGAACATGTTATGACAACGGAAACAATTTGTGGAAAGAGAGACTGAGGAAGACAGCATGATTAAATTCTTAACAGTCATGAGTCATGGCACATAGGGGAATCAATGCACACATTGATCCATGCCGTCGGAGATTGCAATTTGTTGAGGGGATTGATCGCTCACTCCAGCTGGCAGGACACTGGATGATGAAGATGATGATATACACTATGTCTTTATTTATCAGAACAAGTCTCAGATACACAAAACTATGGGTCATCCTGTCTAAACCAATACTGTTTCAACTATAAAATTCATTCTACATTTGTCTGTATCTAAGAAACATATGATACATAGTTAACATTTAGTTAATTTCGCTATTATTTATTAGGCCAGAATGTTTCCTATACAAATATAACTGATCTCTCTGGGCACTGGGATAGAGTTTGTTGACAATGAAATATGTAAAACCGGTGGAGGAAGCGTTGCCCACCCAGGCCTAATCTTAGCCAGTACGTACAAAGGCTCTACCTGCAATGTCCATTTTACCACTTGTTATTGTGTTCTTGTAAAGATTACCAATTCCACTTCCCGTTTTCAATGAATGACACACTTCATAAAAATAAGGCTGTCAACTTAACCGTCCGAGACCGAGTAAGAAATGAAGTTGTAATCAGACAGACAGTGGCATCAACATCTTGTGCCACATTTAGTGAAAGACAGAAGATCAAATGGTTTGGCCATCTCGTTAGAATGCAACACCATCAAAACTACCAGCCCTGGCCCTACATCAAAGAACATCCACTATGAGAGCAAGAGGATGACCAAGAAGAAAATGGATTGACCACATCGAAGACATTCTACAAAAACATGGAATGACACTATCCAGAACCACCCATCCGGTGCTGGAACACCAATTGTTCCTCCCCGCTTCGCTTGATGGCAATAGTGGAAGATGATGACGATGATGATAAAAATAAAGTAGTAATGATCCTGTTTTCATGTCTTGAGGTATACAACAGTAGTATATGGTGCAAGTCCTATATCTGTGTAGACCAACTGGCACTCACCTCATGGACTGGGTTAAAGTCTAAACATGACTGATAAATAGCAAGAAGAATAACAGCAACAAAATGTATATACCTTTGACTGGGTCTAATATGATTCCTGAAAGACCAAGACCTATACCCATGACCAGGGTTTTTGAAGCCATTGCCAAACTGGCAGGTAAATCCTTAGGTTCTTGCTGTATCCTTGCTCGGCGTTTCTAGAAATATAAAAAAATTAAGTTACTTAGTTATATTAATGTCACACATGCAATTATAATTACATTTCACTAAAGATGTTGTTTAGTATTTGGTGTAATTTTGTGTGCACTTTTGTTTTTTAATAATTCTTCTTTTTTTTAAAATTCACTACATTTTTAGGACATGACAATATGAAACTATCTATAGTATTAAATACGTGTGAAACACGGACAAGAAGAAGACAAGCTGAGAAAGACCTAATGGCAGCAGAAATGTGGTTTCTGGGGAAAATGCAAAGAATACCATGGACAAACAGAAAAACAAATGAGGTGGCCTTTCAAGAAACAAATTAAAACCATGCATTGATTAGAGAAATTAGACATAGACAGCATGTTGCTTTGACATATTATGAGGAGAAATAAACTTGAAAACTTAGTAACAACCTGCACATCTGATGGGAAAAGAGCAAAGGGAAGACAAAGTGATAAACACCTGGATGTTTGGCCACATGGAATAATCAGGAGAAAAACACAGACCTAATTCAAGACTCTGGTTATCGTGTGATGTTGCATTTCTAAATAAATATTTAGAATAATTGATACATTTAAAAAGTATTTATATCACAGTAAAACAAATGAATAAGATATATGTACGGCAACATTTCATATCCAACCTACAAAATATCCAAGAATAATGCTGCTATTATGCAAGTCAAAATGAATAAAATGTACGAATAGACAAAACATGGATCAACGCACACAATTAAAAAAAATTATTGAGATAAACAGCGAATCCTCAAATAGAAACACAACACAATCATGAAAAATTGATGAAGCAAGGGGCTGTAAACACAATCATGAAAGCTTGAGAAAGGTACTGTAGAGAATTTTTGAAAGGAAATAAACTATTAGTTTGTATTTTATTCCATTCAATAATATGTGTTTTATTTTCTATCATCCTTGACAATATGATTACAGTTTGAGGAAGGAAAAGTGATACATTCACTTACAATCTTATAGTCTTCATCAAAAGAGAGTGCTGCAAGTGTTCTGCCAATTCCTCCTGTTATCTGTGCCATAGAGCCTGCTGTACCTCCTGTGAACATTTTTAGTTAAATAAAAAGCGAAATGAGTTTAACAAAATATATGCATTAATACTACACTGGACTAAGTGACCTCTCCATCTTCTACAAGTGCCTGGTCTGTAGCAGATGATGGAGATCATGATTCTCCAATCTTCTATGTCATCTGATTATTTGATGAAGTTTGTGTTGCTTATATATTATTATTTGTTGTCTAGTTGTTAAAAAAAAAAAAAAGTTAAAAAGTACTGGAGAGTTTTGGTCATAGACCATAACTTTAGGAAGGGAAAATCCCAACTGCACCTCCCCGCGGTAGAGGATGGAAACACACCACGGTGTGGCTAACACAGCTCTGGGGACCGAGTATCCACCGGAATAAGTGGACAACTCTGCAGCTGAGCAGAGCAGGGCACTCACTTGTCCTGACAGTCGGAAATGGCTGTCAAAGGCAGAGTTAAAAGACCACCGTGTGAATGTGGAAGGCAAGGGGAAACCACCACATTATCTTCCCAAGATTTCATGGCGACACACATTTCAGAAATAGTGAACGACGTTAATGGCTGTCTTAGGACATCCTCGTCCGGTAGGGACAGTCATGAGCCACAGGTGACACCAGACCGTCATCCAGCTACTGATGGCAAAACTAAAACAATAACTAAACTAAATAAATTTAGAGTAGGAACGTGGAATGTTAGGACATTAAATGAGCTAGGAAAGTTAAACAATGTTCTAAGAGAAATGGAAAACATGAAAATGAATATACTAGGCATAAGTGAGATGAGATGGAAGGGATCTGGCAAAATTATAACCGACAAACACACAATAATTTATTCTGGAGGGGACACACATGAAAAAGGTGTAGGAATAATATTTGATGAAAATACAGTCAAATCTATGACTGGATACTGGTGCATTTCAGATAGAGTTATAATGGTCAAAATCAAAGGCAAACCAATAGATATAAATATTATACAAGTATATGCACCAACAACAAACAGTAGTGATGAAGATATACAAAACTTTTACGATGAAGTTGAAATGGCAATAGCCCAAATTGGATCACAAGAAATAAAAATAATACTGGGGGATTTTAATGCAAAAGTAGGAAAGGGAAAAATAGAGGATATAGTGGGGAATTACGGTTTAGGTACAAGAAATGAAAGAGGAGAGAAACTAATAGAATGGGCAAATATTAATGATATGATAATTGGAAACACATGGTTTAAACACCATAAAAGACGACTATACACATGGAAAAGCCCTGATATGAAAATACGCAACCAAATTGACTACATACTTATTAATAAAAGATTTAGAAATGCATTAATTAATGTAAAGACAATGCCTGGTGCTGACGGTAACAGTGATCATGTACCGCTATGTGGACAAATAAAAGTAAGATTAAAGAGAGGGGGAAAAATGGTTAAAAACTTGAGACTTAATAAAGAGGTTCTGAAAGTAGATAAAGAAATTCAAGAACAATACAGAGTGACTGTGAAAAATAGGTACAATGCAATAGCTAAAATACAGAGTATAGATGAACAATGGGAAATGTTAAGGGACTCCATTCATCAAACTAGCAAAGAAATATTACCGGAGAGAAGCCAAAAAGCTAAGAAAAAATGGATGAATGAAGAAATCTTAAGGTTGATGGACAAAAGGAAACAGAATAAAAATGACAAACAAGAGTATGCTAAGATAAATAAAGAAATAAGAGATAAATGTGTGAAGGCAAAAGAAAGTTGGTTAAATGAGCAATGCAGAAAAATTGAATTAAATTCCATTAAAGATCAAAAAATTATGTACAGACAAATCAGCGAGCTCACAGGAAGAAAAATAAGAATAAATACAGGGTGTTTGAAATCAAAAACAGGACAGACTTTATTGGAGGAAGGTGCTATAATGAAGAGGTGGAATGAGTATATAAGAGAATTATATAATGGAAACTTAAAAGGCCCACCTATTCTAAAAGAAGTCGCTGATGCTATGAAACATATGAAGAAAGGAAAAACAGCTGGGCCAGATGAAATCACAATAGAAGAATTAGAAGTGTTGGGAGAATTTGGAGTAGATATATTAACCAAAATGTTGAATGATATTTACAGTAGTGGATATTTACCCAGTGATATGCTGAAATCTGTATTTATAGCGATACCAAAAAGACCAGGAGCAATTGATTGTGAAGATTTTGTGAAACCATGTCACTAAGCTTCTACTCAGAATTATAATGAGAAGAACAAGAAAGAAAATAAAAATGGAAATTAGTGAAGAACAGTATGGTTTTATGGAAGGAAAGGGTACAAACAATGCAATATATATATTACGAACACTAATAGAAAGATCAATAGAGAAACAAAGAGACATATATTTATGCTTCATAGATTATACTAAGGCATTTGATAAAGTAAAACATGATGAGCTGGTTAAAATGTTGGAAGATCTCAACATTGATGGGAAAGATTTAAGAATAATAAAGAATATATACTGGAACTAAGTAGCAGCAATTAAAATGGGAAATAAAGAGGGTAGTTACGAACAGATAAAGCTAGGAGTACGACAGGGGTGTGTCTTGTCACCCGATCTCTTCTCCATGTATAGCGAAGTAATAATGAGAGAGATCAAAGAGAAGCCAGGAATACTAATCGGAGGATATAATATAAACAATATACGCTATGCAGATGACACAGTATTGGTAGCGGATAATGCAACAGACCTACAACAATTGTTGGACAGTGTAGTAACAGAGAGTGCACAGAAAGGACTGTCCTTGAATATCAAGAAAACAGTAACAATGGTGATATCAAAGAAAATGGGGACGCCAAAATGTGACATAGAAATAGAAGGGGAAATTCTCAACCAAGTGGATAATTTTAAATACCTAGGGGCACTTATAACATCAGATGGAAGATGTACAAAAGAGATTAAGAGCAGAATAGGGCAGGCAAAGACAGCATTTCAGAAAATGAAGAGTATCTTATGCAATAAGTCGCTATCAATGAATGTAAGAAAAAGAGTACTAAAATGCTATATAGAACCAGTTTTGCTGTATGGCAGCGAATCTTGGAATGTAAATGAACAAATTAGGAAGAACTTAGAAGCAACAGAGATGTGGTTTTTAAGACGAATGTTGCAAATTCCTTGGACTGCCAGAGTAACTAACAACGATTGCCTGAAAGAGGCTAATGAAACTAGAACACTATATACAACAATAAGAAAGAGACAAACATCTTTCTTTGGTCATGTGATGAGAAGAGAGGCATTGGAGAACATCGTGACAACTGGAAAGATCGAGGGGAAGAGAGGCAGAGGCAGACCAAGAGAAATGATGCTGGACGGACTGAGACGGTAGCATGGAGGAATATCATCAGCAGAGTTGATCCAGAACACCAAAGACCGAGATATGTGGAGAGCCATGAACGCCTACGCCAGCCGGCACGGCACTTGATGATGATGAGTTGTTAAAACTTTCCAATTACACCTTTCTCTGTCTTTCATTGTTGTTTTAGCCCTTTATTTCCCCACTTAAGGCTAATTTTTCTATTCCACCTTTTCTGTTGATATGCTCCATACATTTCATTTGTCTTTTCCCTTAGTTTTAATGTATTAACCGGTGACACCTGCAGTTGTCTGTATATCAGCATTTGTCTTCTTCTCTCTTCATATTCTCAACAGCCTTTTAAAAAACAACATATTAACTGCCTCCAGCTTTCCCACAATGTAATTACTCATTATTCAACACTAATATTCATACAGAAGAGCATATAACACACGACTTTTCAGTAAGTGAATATTTGTGCTTGTTGTGATATTTCTATCTTACATGATGATGCTTTTCTAGTGAAAATGTCTGTGAATATAATAATTCATTTATTTATCTCTGTATCACACCATTCACCAAATGTCAATGTGCATGCTAGATATTTGAAATGGCTGACCTACCTGATTTTTACACCTTTACTTTATAGAAACAGAATTGGAATGTATGCCCTTTAGGAAACCACCATGCCTTCAGTTTTGCTAATTACTGAACCCATTTTGCGAAAATATGTCACATTAATTAAGTATTTACAATGCTTTCTTGGAAGGAAACAAACTGTAGCCATGGCCCATGCTCTTGAAGGAGCCAGGGAGATAATTAAAGATGATTAATACACATATGTTTGATAATATGCATCTATATACTGTCTTTTGTTGCTATGCTTTCTTCAACCTTCCCCACTCCTTATCTTGAATATATTATATTCTAAAGCATATGTCTAAAAGTCCATACAGTGATACAATATCACACTGAGTTATTAACTCTGAATACTGTTTTTGAAAATATCACTTCACCATAAATAAAATTTTGCTACTGTCCATAAACTTATTCTTGCAGAATTAATCTTGTTAACATTTTTATATTCGTGTGTATGTGTGTGTAAATTTTGCCATTTACACCATTATCTTCATACTTACAACTGTTTATTAACCCTACCAGACCTGAGGCCCTGAACCTAACTGTCCCTATTATCTGGGCTCCTGAGCATTAAAGAGGAAAAATCCAACATGATATAGAAAAATGTTAGTTACATGCAAACAAGTAGTTAGAATAAGATGTAACTTGGAGACATTGTAGAATATAGGTCTGCCTTTCATCCACCACCAATATTCCACCTTTGTGTGCCAATCCAGTCTGAATAAACCAAAGTATCGATCCCTGTTGGATTGTGAACAGCCAAGACCTACTTTGCTTTCTTGTTGAAGTGCTTGGTTCATCAGCCTACGTTTCATTGGAAATTTTCAGAATTTTTTCGCGTTGAACCACACAAAGTCAATTCAAACCTATGGGGGCAGACATTTGCAATGGCTAACCATGAGGTTTGACCATGATTGGTTGGTTATTTTTAGTTTGTGATGCATTTTTTTCACGTGCTAGGCAAAATACCGAAAATTGGGTACAGCGGCATAGCGGCAGATTAGGAAATTACCGAAAAATCGGTACAGCGGTCTGGTAGGGTTAAATGAGTTTCTAAAACTGAACTACTAAAGAGGAGAACATACACTAGAAAGTGACATGATACATTAAACAAAAGGGTTAGGAAGAAAAATCAGCAATTAAAAAACAAAAACTGCACGAGAATAAAAAAAAACCCACCAATTGTATTTCCCATGAGACTTTCTACTCCTCTTGCCAAACTGTCTGTGAATTCATCTTTGCCTTGGATGGACCCCTGGATACAAATATTTTCATATATATTAATATCTAAACTTCATGGTATACAAGACAAAGTTAGTTGCATGTCCTTTACAAGACATTGCAATCAACTCCAGCATTTATTGGCTGTTTGTGATTTACTATTTTACTACTTTAATTTAACTTTTATTACTTTACTATTTACTACTTTAATCAATTTTACACTCTGCAGTTTGCAAATGATTTCTTCATGGCAGACTCTCACATCATCAAAAGCAATGCAATGAATTCTGCTTCCAAATCACCTGTGGCTGATTTCAAACCCTTGGCCCAGTTAGTTAGTTGCATATCCTTTACAGCCGGTCTCTCTGGCTGTGGGGTTACAACACTTTCTCCGTAATCCCGTTTGTCACGCAGAGTCTCGTCGTCGCTGGTGACTTGCGGGACACTGAGCCGGCTGCTCAGAAAGCAATGGCAAACTACTGAGCATAATCTTGCCAAGAAATCAACATACAGCTGAAAGATGCTGGTGTTGACAGCGAGGTCCTGTAAAGGATATGCTAAAAAAAAAAAAATATCCTTTAAAGGACATCACAATCAACCCCAGCAATTTTTGGATCTATCTGATTTCTTGGCAAGTTTACATTCAGTAGTTTGCCACTGCTTTCTTAATGACTGGCACTCATACCATTATATAAAAATTAACGGTCTGCTTCCAAACCTCCCACAGCCGTGTTATGAATGCAGTATGCGGAATCACAATGTGTCCGTAACACCTTTGCCACAGAGTTGGCCCACTATGTTTGGAACTTGTGAAATTGTGTTCACTAGCCCCTAAGCCCCTGATGGTGGCACTGCATGTGTATATCTTTCAGAGTAATGATATTATGCTTGACATATGAATCTGTTTGCTAACACTATATAATACTTCCATCTGACTCTTCTTGAATCTGTTTGCTAACACTATATAATACTTCCATCTGACTCTTCTTGAATCTGTTTGCTAACACTATATAATACTTCCATCTGACTCTTCTTCTTTTTATTCTCTAAGTGAACATAAGCTCTCAGCTACACATGAATCTGTTTGCTAACACTATATAATACTTCCATCTGACTCTTCTTGAATCTGTTTGCTAACACTATATAATACTTCCATCTGACTCTTCTTCTTTTTATTCTCTAAGTGAGCATAAGCTCTCAGCTACATATGAATCTGTTTGCTAACATTATATAATACTTCCATCTGACTCTTCTTGAATCTGTTTGCTAACACTATATAATACTTCCATCTGACTCTTCTTCTTTTTATTCTCTAAGTGATCATAAGCTCTCAGCTACATATGAATCTGTTTGCTAATACTATATAATACTTCCATCTGACTCTTCTTGAATCTGTTTGCTAACAATATATAATACTTCCATCTGACTCTTCTTCCTGTTATTCTCAAAGTGAGCATAATCTCTCAACTAACACACCAAGCTCTCATTTCTTTAGCCATCTCCTACAGCTCAATCCATGTCCTGTCTACATTATTCATCTCTGTCTTTGAATATATTTCTTTCTCTCAATAAGCTTCATATTAGTGACTCTATCGTACCATTTTATTCTATTCTGTGCAGGCACGATGTAATGCATGTTTGTCTTCTTATTTTTTGGGTATCTTCCCTATGATTGTTTAAAGATCTAATTATTGTGACTTCCTTCAAAGTGTGCTCATCTTGCATCTGCTTTTGTGTATGCAGCAGGAAGGCAATGTCAACAGTGTCCAGATCATGAAGCTTTGTCATAGTCCACGAATTTCACTGATGTTGAAGTTATTGTTGCCTTCATAATCATGTCTACAGTCAGTAAGAATAATAAAGGTGACAAAAGCCATCCCTATTGGACTCCTGTTCTTATTTCACACAAATTTGTTAATTTTCTCTCATGAAGAAGTTTGAATTTCAGGTCTTTATATGTTGTCGTTATTAAGTTAATGATCGTCACTGGGATCCCATAGTGCCCCATCAGTTGTCAAAGAGCTTCCCTATCTATACTGTCAAAGAAATTTTCAGTCCTCAAATCCAATATATGTAGATATATCTCTGGGTAAATCAGTCTGTCTGTCTGTTGTTCATGTGTTTGACTGTTTGTGTCTGTAACTGAATGGATGTGTGCATGTTTGTTGTGTGCATGTCATCTCACATGTATTCATGTGTGTCTTCCTCTGTACATATGTACATGCATGTGTGCATGCATGCATGTTTGTGTGTGCAGCGCACAATTGGCTAATGAATGTGCTCTTTTACAAGAGACTATAAAGACAGTGCTGTTACTAAAAAAGTAAACTGCATCTGCAAATTAATGTGGTTGTGAAATAAATTATGCCTGCAACCTAGTAAAATGTTCACACTAAGTCAATAAATGTAATTCACAGTATTAATTAATTATTGTTAGAAGTCCTTGACCTTCCTTTTGATTTAGAATAAGAGCTCACTCACCAAGAAAGGTTCATAGAAGAAATCTCCCAGCCCTTGTGTGAAGTCCTTGATCAAACCATAAGGATTTCCTAATACATCAAGCCCTAGAATCAACACATAGGCTTGCTGCAACGCCTGGTGAATGTAATGAGACTGAACTTGGGAAGCTAGTTGATTGAATGAAAGGAGGACACCCTTTCTCTCAAAATAGGCCATCCTGAAATAACAGAAGCCAAAAATAATTTGCTGTTGAAATGAAGCATAAAAACATGGTGACTGTATTAAAAACAAAAACAGTGAACACTTGTTTGATATGAATTATGATAATCACATGTGCCATCTCCATATTGTCGAGGTCTGCAATGAGTCTCTACAAAGCCTCTGTCCCCGCATCTTTACAGTGCATTCATACAGACTTCTTTCAGTTAATCTGTTGTTGTTGTCAGCATACAAGTAACATTTCTTCCTCTTACACAATTCCTCTCCACTTTACCTTGCAGAACATCCTCTAACAAGAAGCTGAGACAGTGAGAGGCAGATCTATTAAAGATCAATGAATCTTGAAGCTAAACAGCATTGTGGCACAAGTGAGGCAATGTCAAGATATAAAAACAGATAATGGGTAGACAAAGTGGAAGAGATCGAGACTTTACCATGCATACATACATAGCAAGAACTGATTTGCTTCAAGGAAAAGACATATCAAACAGAAGGGTAGAATATGCTCCAAAAAGGTGCTGCAGTAACACACTAGTTAGTACATCTGTTTACTATGACAGTGGTTTGGAATGATTTGGAAACCCAGGTTAATTTTAAAAAGCTGCCTCAATGGGGATTCAAACACAGGGCAATAGAACAAGCAGGAAAGTATGCTAGCCACTGCACCACCACAGCTTTCATACTAAATATTCAACAAAAATATCAAGTCCAACAAACCTCAGTTCAACATTCTTAATCTCTGTAAGTGTGACTCCGACAGAGTTCAGGAAGAAATCCACTATATCGCCAGTTATGCTACCTGACTGAGCTTTGATTTGGTTTCCTGGAGACATGTGGACTTTGCTGTACAATGAGAAGCTGAGATGCAGCTGCAATTCACAATGAATAGAAATAAAATAAATACCTGCATAATTTCTAATACAACAAATATTGTCAAAGTTAGTAACATTAATTCATTTACCTCTTACCCAATGGGAGGTAAGTATTAGGGTGGATATTTTCAAGCCTTCATAATTCGTTTTCCTTTTTCTGCTTTTCATCTCCCAATGGAGCATAAGCCTTCAGTGAACCCATGCCAGCTCTTTGTGGACTTGATTATGATTGGTTGGATTTTGTAGCCAACGTTTCCTATTGTATGAGATAGCCAGCCTAACACCAACCCTCCTTGTGTGCCTCTTAGAACATGCATGGTAGGTTACAGTGTTACTATTCTTTGCTTTTCTAATGGGCCCTGGTAACACAGTGGTGCAGTCTTCATGATGTGAGGCTAATAATAGTGGCTGGTAACTTTACCAATCTTTTTGTTTTATATTTACCTGATTATGTTTTCAACATATTTCTTTTGTAACCATTAAAAAAAATTAACATACTGTATGTGTTTTTTAATCTCCAGATAACCAACTCTCAAATTGTAACTATAAATGATAACTGAAAGGGGGAGAAAAATCTTGCACCATAATTGGGAAAGCAGATTTGTCCCTTAAGAGTTAACAAATGTAATTTCACACGTTTACTATATTATTACCACTTAATGAACCATCATCTATTACATGTTTCACATTAATATAAGATCTACTCTATTATACCAGTTTATACCAAGGATAATATTGATATGTTTATAGGATGTACAGTTATTGCTCTTTATTTCATTCTTCTTCTCTGTGTTTATCCTAAACTGTGTTGTGTCATCTGTCCAAGAATGCACTTCCTGTGTCATATATTATATATTTCTCATTTTCTTATTCCCTTGATAAAATCTAAATACTTTTATAGGGAATGTCCTTTTTTCCTTTAATATTCCATTCAATTTAACTCAGAAGTACCGACAAGCGATTATTTGTGACTCATAAATGTTGCATTCGTGTCAAAGAGACATATGTTTGAGAAGTATTACTTTAAATGGATATTTATTTGATCAAGAATGTACATTTTGTAATGAACAGAAAATGGAAACATGATCAGTCCTTTCACTATTTATGATCAAATGAAATTAAATATTCAATTAAAGTAATGCTACATGAATACTGTCTTTTAAAATACAATTAACTATTAAATAATTTAAGAAAAAGTATTCATGCAAAAAAAAATTACTTTTAAAATACAATTTACTATTAAATAATTTAAGAAAAAGTATTCATGCAAAATAAAATTACTTTAATTGAATATTTAAATTCATTTGATCATGAATGTACATTTTTGAATTAACAGAAAATGGAAGTATGACCAGTCCTTTCTACTATATTTCTCTCAAATATATACAGTGAGAAAGAGAGAGAAAGAAAGAGAGAGAGAGAGTGAGAGAGAGAGAGTATGTGTGTGAGAGAGAGAGAGAGAGAGAGAGAGAGAGAGAGAGAGAGAGAGAGAGAGAGAGAGAGAGAGAGAGAGAGAGAGAGAGAGATTCTTAAATGTTACCTTCAATGGAGAAAGATGAATGTACTCAATAAACATCTTATGTGGTCGTGAATCAATCTGAAAGATAAATAAATCATTTATAGTAAGACTGTAGCTACATTTTCAATTAAGAATGAACCACTGTTAATGATGAGTTATAAAACAGTATTACTGAAAAGTGTAGACTTATGGTCACACACTTTTTTGTGATATATAAATACAGCAAATTGCTTAGAATTATGGCGCTATGAAATATTCTACATGTGGACTACAAGGAAAGATAAAGAACTGACTTTACTAACAGTGAAAGGCTAAAGAAGTCCCTTGGCTGATCCCATCCTTGTGGTGTGAAATGTCAGGTCTTTGCAGATGCTTGATCACTGAATAATGAGATGGGGTTTGTTGTACATTGATGACAGGAGATATTCTTGGATATTGCAGTATGCATCAAAATGGTAAGGATAGAAGAAGATTAAGAGGGATGAAGGAAGAAATAAGGAAGTAAAAGAGAAGGTAAAGACTGTACAATTCCTCTAGAATAGATACTTCACACTGCCTTTGATGCACCAGTGCAAAAAGAGACCACCTTGGCAAAACGATCTAGACTTGATGATCCAGATGCTTGATGAATATAAAAAAGAACAATCTAGAATAAAGGCCATGGGGTGGGGGGGGGGAAGAGAACAGCTTGGGGTGGATGTTGAATTCATTTAGTTAGAATGGCCTGGTGTTGTTTCCATGTAAATAATTCGTTATGAGATATTTCCTATTAATGTCAGACAAAGACCCTTGTGAATAATTACATAATATATTCATGTAAAGTACATGGCAGTGATCAAAAGGATATAAATAATATGTTTTAAAAAATGGTGACTATGACAACCTCTGATATATCAAAACCAAGACCTATGCACACAGAATATAGTGTGTCAAGAAAATTACTGAGAAAATATTGGGCTTCTTTTTCTGTTATTATTTATGGGAAAGAAAGTATCATGTAAAGAGTCAAATAGAATTTTACAAAATTGTAAATTGATGTTATAAATAAATTGATCAATAAGGTTAACTATATGTTTAATGCACCTCAGTGCTTTTGACAGATATAATGTATTTGGACTAAGCATAATTTTCACATGTTTCTCGTTAGGTTCAATAAATGTGTTATGGCCTGTAAAGCAAAAAAGTTTGCATTTTAAATAAGTTAATCCACTGAGAAATCCTCATGTTTAATGTTACAATGGTTAACTTCATTCTTTATTCTACAGATGATGAGAATTAGTGATATTCCATTTGGCAATGACTTGTGCTTTCCTCGTCTTTTATTATCAAACAATTTCTAGAAAATTCAGAAAATTATTCAGTACCACATCACCCTTTGAATGCTAATTGCTCTATAATAATATGGGGCTAGCGCCATGTGAATGTAAAAAGGCAAGTAACAACTCATTTTATGAGTTAAAAAAAACATTTGATGAGGCTGGGTCAATCTCAGTGTCATACTCATCATCCTTATTTAGAAGATCCTTGGCAGAACATTGCTGCTGTCAACACCTTGTCACTTGCCACATCCCCTACCTCATGTATCCTTTGCAGAACATCGTTGCCATCATAGCCCACTAAAAGACTCTTTGTCTCTAACCGATTCCCCTGCCTCATGTATCCCCATGCTCAAGGTGTCTCCAATGTTCTGTGTCTCTTCTTCTTCTGGTCAACCCCAGCCTCCTCCTTCGAGAATCACAATTCCTTCCAAATCACTGCAGCATTTTATATGGCCAAAGCATTTTATTTTCCTTTAAAGCTCATATCCTGCAGAATGTCAGTATTTTCCTTCTTCTGGAATCACTGTATTCTTATTCTTTCTGTAATATTCAAGTACAAATTTGTCCTCCTTAGTGATTATGAAATGGTCCATGGCTCACATCCACATGCCACCACAGAAAAGTTACATGTTCTTAAAATCGTCACTTTAATTTGCTTTTTGGTGCTGTGTCATAGGCTCCCAAAGCTGTCCAACTTCAGCATTGCCATCATCAGATCTCCGTAATTGAATCATGTTGAGATTTTCAGAGGTGACTGCAATATACATGTGTAAACTGCAATTATATAGACAATAAAACTTGATAGTCTCTTTAAAACAGACTGTAATACAGACCTTGAAACGTATGACAGTTTGTTGTGTATTTCAGCTAAAAGGATTCATTATGTTGTTAACATATATATTGAATTATTTCTTTAGTATTCACCTAAAGAGATGCAGTGAAGCATACCAGGCAATAAAGTGTGCAAAATATTGTTTGTCGTCATTGTTTGCATACTAGAATGGTTGCTTTCTGGCTACAGTAGAAAGGTATTTCTACATTATCAAAGCAGTTGTTACCTGGTCATTGCAGTAGGACACTTACATGCCAAGATGGCACTTATCTGGCCATGGTGATATGACTTTAGTATACTTACCAGAATGGCTGTTGCCTCTTTTAGTGATTGTCTTGCTCGGTAAAGATCACACTGTAGTTGGAAGCTCTAGAAGAAGAACATATATATACACAATCCTTGTTATGTTACAGATGTTATGCATAAAATTGTGAAATGTGTGCAGTCATGTATGAATGAGTCATCTTCTTGTGTGGGAGTGACATATGGGGGATGTCATATGATTCCTCTTTGTGATGCTATCAGAGTGTATCACAACTGGGTGTAATGGTGGCATTGTGGTTGGTATGCTTGCCTGCTAAGACAGTGCTCTGGTTTCAATTCCCAGCAGAGGTGGGATTATTTTTCCCTGATCAGTATGGCTCTGGGATTGACCCAGCCTCATAAAAATTGGTACCAGACAATTTTCACAATTTTCAGGTAGGGAAAGACAACATGGAAGGAAATTGGGCACCCCCATCTCACATGTCATGGCCTAGAATATGTGAAGACTTAACACTTAACATCTCATGGCAGTATCTGCTTTGGGACAACAGTAACCTTTCATCATGATGATGTGCCATGGCAGTATCTGCTTTGGGACAACAGTAACCTTTCATCATGATGATGTGCCATGGCAGTATCTGCTTTGGGACAACAGTAACCTTTCATCATGATGATGTGCCATGGCAGTATCTGCTTTGGGACAACAGTAACCTTTCATCATGATGATGTCCCATGGCAGTATCTGCTTTGGGACAACAGTAACCATTCATCATGATGATGTGCCATGGCAGTATCTGCTTCGGGACAACAGTAACCTTTCATCATGATGATGTGCCATGGCAGTATCTGCTTTGGGACAACAGTAACCTTTCATCATGATGATGTCCCATGGCAGTATCTGCTTTGGGACAACAGTAACCTTTCATCATGATGATGTGCCATGCCAATAAATATGGGCGGTTAAGTTTTGCCATGTCACACAATCACCAGAGTCATGGGTCAGCTCTGTAGTTTTTTTCTTGATTATGCCATGTGGCAAGCCATCTAAATATTTACCTGCCTTCCCATTATTCTGTTCCCCTCAGTTTTGCGAGCTGTCATCAAGTTTTTCAGTTTATTTCTTCTCATGCCAAAAAAATTCTCGACTGTCTAAGACTAATTTGTCTAATCAGTTTATGGTTTTCATTTGTTTTTTTTGTAGGACTTGCTCAATAGTTTTTCTGTCTGTCGATGTTATTCTTTGCATTTTCCTCCGAAACCACATTTCCACAGCCATTAGATGTTTTTCAGCTTGTCTGCTCATTGTTCTTGCCTTTACTAGGACTGCATCACAGCAATAAGTTAGAATTTAGAATGAATTGAAAATTCTTGAATTGTGTATTCTGCTAATGAACACTGATAAATCTAGTGATTATGTCTGTTGTAAACAATATACATGATTTTACTGTTAAGGAAAATACTTTTCACAATTATTTCAATTAAAATGTGTTTGTTACCATTCCAGTATCCCACAACTTTTTGTATGTCTGACAACCTGTTGTATATGTCCATTCTAAATATATGTTTGCCTGACTGTAACAGTGGTATGTCTGAACATGGTATAGTATAGTGGTCAGTGAACTTGCATTTCAAGACAGTTATCTGGTTCAACCCCCACTTAGTGGTTGGGTGATTTTTTTTCTGACCTTTCTTAATAAAACAGACAACTTATTCTTTTTTCAGAATTATCTAGGATTATATTCCCTTTCAAGTGAAAACTGAATCTGGATGGATACTGTGGATTACAAGGCCATCTCAACAAAATGAAAGCTGCTGAAACTGACCAACGCACATGCCAAAATAGCCCACAGACTTGAGAACACATTATGCACACATGCCCACTGTTTGGTAAATTGAGAACTTAAATCTGGCTCTAGAGGATAAAAGTGGAAGAGAAAGATAAAATTTAGGGCACCTTCAATAATCTTGTGCTGATAACTAACACATGAAGGCAACTATCTCTCTGTTCGGAACTAGTATAGAACTAATAAAATAAAAGGAAGAATCTGGATGAGATGATTGTTGGTTGCTCCATCTCTTCATGCCCAGCACTACCCACTATACTTTTTTTTGCGCTCTCTCACTTTGAAGTCAAGCGTAGTCCATACACACTAACTACTTCTAGTAGTGCTGGACTGAATTTTGCGTGTGGATTAGCTTTATCTATTAACAGTGTCCCTCGCCATCAGGCAAACACACTCCAACTTCAGAAGTACTTATAATTAACGTCTTCAAGTCAAGGATGATAGGTCAACATTTTAGTCCAACTGTCTGGTGTAGGGGTTGAACCCCATACTTAAGAACATGCATTCTTATGTATTCAACCATGCTGACCTACCTACCAACTATACTACGAGGGTGAGTCAATATGTAAGTCCCACAGTTCTGTGGGATGGCAGGTAAATATAGTTGGTGTTTTCTACAGGTGTCATTAGGTGACAGCAACATCAAACTTTATATTCCCGTTCGTCAGGTGGAGCCAGGTGTCTCATGCGCATGCGCAGTGCATAAACAAAATGGTGACTGTACTTACGGAGTATACAACCAAAGAGCAACATGCTTTTGTTCGTTTATTGTGGACAAAAGGACTGCCTGCAAAGGACATTCATAAGGAAATGCTTCCTGTTTGTGCTGACTACCAGCCCGAATCAAAGCATGCTTCATTGCAATGGAAACATCCTTCTTCGCCTTGTGTCCAAAAATTCAAGGTTGTACCATCTGCAGGGAAGGTTATGCTGACAGTGTTCTGGGACTGTCAAGGAGTGCTTTTAACCAATTTCAAGAAGAAAGGTGACAATGTGAGTTCTAAATTGTATTGTGAAGTTCTATCGATGCTCCATGATGAAATTTGAAGAAAACGACCAGGACTGCTGGCTAGAGGAGTTTTGCTTCTTCATGACAATGCCAGACTACATACGGCTCAATTAACTCAGGAGAAAATTAACCAACTTAGATGGGAAGTTCTGGAACATGCACCTTACAGCCCCGACTTAGCCCCTAGCGATTTTCACCTTTTTGAATGTGAAGTGATAATGTGGTTTAGAAAACAGACCAAGCAGTTCTATGCAGCCAGTTTGGGAGGATTGATAAAACGATGGGATAAGGGCATCAATGTTGGTGGAAATTATGTTGAGAAATAAAGGGACAATGTATATATAAAAATAAACTGGTTTCAAGTTGTTATCATATTTAGTTATTTTTGTACAGCCATTTGTGACTTACCGGTCTCTGTGGCTAAGGGCTTGCAAACGCGATTTGTGAGCTCGTATACACGTGTTCTAAACACAGCGGTGTTGGTTTTTTCGAAAAAGGTATAGAAGCCGGTCGTTCAGAAAGCAATGGCAAACTACTGAACGTAAAATTTGCCCAGGAATCACGAACAGCGAAAATGCTGGGGTTGACTGCTACATCCTATGAAGGACATGCAACTTAAGTTTACTTTGTGACTTACTTATTGACTTCCCCTCGTACGGCAGCTAATTCCTTGGTTTAGTGCAAATCAAGCTGTGATGTGTATGGAACTCGGTTCTGCAAAGTTATTGTATGATATTGTATTGAAATGTGGTTTTTTTTCAGTTGTGCAAATATCAGCTTACCTCATTCACTGAAGGTGTCAACTGAGAAGTCACATCCATCAGAGCTAGTATGAATCCTTTGTCAAGTTTCAAGAGGAATTCTTGTATAAGAATTTTTGCATATCTGAAATGAAAATAACAAATTAATCAAAGAAATTATCATAGGTTGTGACAACATATCTGCAAGTGATTTTGGGCTAGACATGGTCAGGTGGATACACATTTAAAAAAATTTACCTGGACTTCCAGGTCAACCGGGCTTGAAATGGGTAAACAAGAAATAAATGCCTTGGGAAGTAAAAGTGGCTAGATGCTGTAGAGCACATCATCCACTAAGTGTCGAATGATATATACAAATATGGGTCTAGCACCATATGTCAAATGATGTATACAAAAATGGGTCTAGCACCATATCAAATGATATATACAAAAATGGGTCTAGCACCATATCAAATGATATATACAAAAATGGGTCTAGCACCATATGTCGAATGATATATACAAATATGGGTCTAGCACCATATGTCAAATGATATATACAAATATGGGTCTAGCACCATATCAAATGATATATACAAAAATGGGTCTAGCACCATATGTCGAATGATATATACAAATATGGGTCTAGCACCATGTGTTAAATTATATATACAAATATAGGGTCTAGCACCATGTGTTAAATGATGTATACAAATATGGGTCTAGCACCATATGTCAAATGATATATACAAATATGGGTCTAGCACCATATCAAATGATATATACAAAAATGGGTCTAGCACCATATGTCGAATGATATATACAAATATGGGTCTAGCACCATATCAAATGATATATACAAAAATGCGTCTAGCACCATATGTCGAATGATATATACAAATATGGGTCTAGCACCATGTGTTAAATGATATATACAAATATAGGGTCTAGCACCATATGTCAAATGATATATACAAATATGGGTCTAGCACCATATCAAATGATATATACAAAAATGGGTCTAGCACCATATGTCGAATGATATATACAAATATGGGTCTAGCACCATATCAAATGATATATACAAAAATGGGTCTAGCACCATATGTCGAATGATATATACAAATATGGGTCTAGCACCATATGTCAAATGATATATACAAATATGGGTCTAGCACCATGTCAAATGATATATACAAAAATGGGTCTAGCACCATATGTCGAATGATATATACAAATATGGGTCTAGCACCATGTGTTAAATGATATATACAAATATAGGGTCTAACACCATGTGTTAAATGATATATACAAATATGGGTCTAGCACCATATGTCAAATGATATATACAAATATGGGTCTAGCACCATATCAAATGATATATACAAAAATGGGTCTAGCACCATATGTCGAATGATATATACAAATATGGGTCTAGCACCATGTGTTAAATGATATATACAAATATAGGGTCTAGCACCATGTGTTAAATGATATATACAAATATGGGTCTAGCACCATATGTCAAATGATATATACAAATATGGGTCTAGCACCATGTGTTAAATGATATATACAAATATAGGGTCTAGCACCATGTGTTAAATGATATATACAAATATAGGGTCTAGCACCATGTGTTAAATGATATATACAAATATAGGGTCTAGCACCATGTGTTAAATGATATATACAAATATAGGGTCTAGCACCATATTTCAAATACACCTAAGGCATTAAAAGGGTCCTTTAATATTTTCTTACTAAAGCATGGTTAATGATTAGTAATTAGTCAGGATCATCTTCATTACACTCCGGACAGGTGTATGGTTGTTCCAATGTCATTTTTAACATTCTTCTTCACCAGTGTTATCGACTGTTGTACCAGTTCTGAGTTGGTTTATCAAATGTCTTGTACTCTTGACAAAATGTTCATGTCTGGCAATTAACTACTTCACTCATATCTCCCTCAATCTGAACAAGGAAGCAGGTTCCCAGGTTTCCTTAAAAATCTGTTCGTCCAACATCGTTTATAACGCGGATGATGTCTGGCCCATCCATCTCTCTTCCCACCTCGTCCCACCTCGATTATCACCATATTCATCAATCGATCATCTCACTCATTGGCTTTCACACCTGAGTGCCCCAGTACATAAATAAAAGTTAGCTTGACTATTTGTGATATGCTCAGTGTGTCGAGCCACTCATATCATGTGAGGCTGGTTTGGACCTTCTTGAGCATGTTCCCTGAATCGATCAGTATGCATGCGTATTTATACGTTTGCTTGCTAAGCCAACTCAGGGCATTGGTTACAGCCATTGTTTCCATCTAAGGCTGCTTGTTGTCACAGCAAAATCACCACTTGTTTCCTTGATAGTTTTGCAACTTGAGCTTGCTGAGAATGCCTTTGCACTTCACTTGCCCCGGACTACAGAGCCATCCATAAACCCACTGCATCACCCTCTTCAGTGTTTTTGTTTATTAGTGCTTTGACCTCTGTATCTACTGCAGCAAGATCTTGCCCGCTGCAACTTGTGACAAGAGTGATATGGATAGAGATGGTAGCACTGGAATCTGCTGGCACTGGTATCCATTCCCTTCCAAGATTGATGTCTGTGGATCTGCATACTTGGTAGAAGACTTCCTCAGCAAATCCATCATTTGCCTCACTTCAGTCTAAGAAATGTGATGGTTTTAACACTTCATATACCAATAGCAGGTTCCTGTTAAGCATGGTAAGAGAGTCAAACTCTAAAGTGGCACAAGCTAAGAGTATCAAGAATAAAGAAAGACAGTCCAATAACAGTTCTGCTAGAATAGCAGCTTGTAATCTTGCTTGTGAACAGTGGTCATTGGTTCAACACTAAGTAGTGGCAGGGTTACATTTTCTCACTCAGCATGACCAGAGATTTGATATATAATGGCAGCATAATACTGGCCATACTAGCAAGAAGCTCAACAAATAGAACAAACACATACACTGATACAGGTGAACATTTCAACCATAGTCCTTATCAATGAGAGAAACAAAAATAAATGTTTTTATTTGAACTTCATTATCAGCTCGACAGTAGCCAGCCCCCTTTCTTGACAGCTTTGTGTACCATTTGGCAACTGAAAGTAATATCCTATTCCTCTTCTTTGCTTCTGTAATTTTCAGGTTAACAATTGACATCTGAAGCAAGCTTTGATGTGTTATTTATTCTTGGCGATATCCACAAAAACACACACAAAAAACAAGTTCCCGTGTTAGGAACTTGTTATCAGTATCTAAAGTGGTAGGACTGTCACCTTTTGTAGGCCTAAGTGTAAGGAGGAATAAGTGGCCAGTCTTTCCCTCCCATAGTGAACAAAAGAGCTAGCAACAAACTCTTGTCCAACTGTGCTCATACCATTGTCAAATTAACGTGACTGTATCCAATTTCAGATATTCCATCAATCCATCGCTTGTGGCGGCGACTTCTTGTTCTGTTTTCATTGTATCTAAGTGCTAGAGCTTTCTTTGGGGCATCATCTTGTGAATATATTGTTACATGACTGAACCATGTGACTTGCAATGATATCCTTATTATGTCCGTTATCTGCATGTCCTTTATAAGAAGTCGCAATCAACCCTGCCTGCTAGCTAACTAGCTGGCTGGCTGGCTTACTTACTGACCGACTGAATAACTAACTAACATACATACATTCTTCTAAATGAAACTGAAAATAACAGCCGTTTCCATTCATATGAGAAGCAAAAGTTTGCATACCTGATAGTATCCACATTCTGTTCCTTTACTGTTCTTCTCATGAGACCAATGTCAATAAAAGGTTTATGACCCATGCGTCTCAGCACATAAGTTGGTAGTGTTGCCGGGCTCATTACAATGGGGAAGTAGGCATCAGGAAGTTGATTGTCAACCTGTAGGATAAAATCAATATGACATACACAATTACTGCTGAAATTATTAGACTCTTGCTTGGCAGATATAAAGACTTATAAACATTTTTCAGTGTAAGTGTATGCAAATTGTCCTATGAATTAGGTGCATAGGCCCATGTTAAAACATAATCAATTATTACATATTAAATGTTATTACAAGTTCAATCCGCGTGCTCGTGCACACGTGCGCGCATGCAAGCACACACATGCACATATATATATATGAAGAAAAATGGTTTACGCCCCTTTTACATGCCTTAAGGTACACTGGGCATTTGTTGCTAGACTTCTTTTTATAGACCAACTGGCACTCGGTGAGTGATGTGGTCAATATATATATATCAAATTGCCATTATATAACAAGCAAATTATTTTTACTTTTGATCAATAAGTAAGGATTATGTGTTTGGGACATAATACAAAGTTTTGCAGAAGGTCCCATAGAATTTACTTTAATTATAATTATACAAATAACAGAAACCACCCTATGCACCATCATACATATAAAGGATAATAAAGTTGAAATTCATACTTGTTAACATCATCATGTTGTTATTACAATAATTCACGTTACCTGTAAACTCTGTAGGTGAATGTTCATTGCCATATGATGTTTTGAAGTGCGGTACTGACACCAGACGCCTGGATGAAATGTTCGTCTCAGGGCTCCCATAAATGGTTTTGTCATCTGCATCTTGCTTAGATCAGCCTGGTGAAGTCAGACAAACTCATTAAACTGCCCATGAACATGTTAGAGTAGAAAATAAAATAATGAAGGCCTAAAAGAATAGATGTTGTTACATAAGTTACCAAGGAGGAATTGAAAATACCAAGCAGTGCACCATGTATGATGTGATAATGTCTGTGTGAATTTAGCACCTCTTTGTATATTATACTTTTTTCAATGGGTTTTTGCCTTTCTTGTGCATCTGCTGTGAAATAATCTGGGATGAGACAAGTTAAAGAAACAGGTTGTAGTTATTTGTTGAAGGGCTTCAAATATACTGGGTTACTGAAGTAACAAGGAGAGTGATCTTATCACTACTGTTAGAATGATAATTTATCTACTACCAAAAAAAAAAAAATTCACTACAGTTAGAATTAAATTTATCTACTACTAAACAAATCTATCACTACTGTTAGAATGATAATTTATCTATTACTAAAAAAGCTATCAGTACTGTTAGAATGATAATTTATCTATTACTAAAAATGCTAACAGTACTGTTAGAATGATAATTTATCTATTACTAAAAAAGCTATCACTACTGTTAGAATGATAATTTATCTATTACTAAAAATGCTAACAGTACTGTTAGAATGATAATTTATCTATTACTAAAAATGCTAACAGTACTGTTAGAATGATAATTTATCTATTACTAAAAATGCTAACAGTACTGTTAGAATGATAATTTTATCTACTTCAATCCACATTTACATAGTCTTCCAAATTTCAAACTAAAATAGAAATAAACATGAAACATGTGCTTTGTTCACATAGACGCTGAAATTCATTGACTAATTATTATCTGTTTCTTTTGTGAGATTGAAAGAATAGTGACAATTCCATATGCAAGGGGAATTTACTATAACAGCCTGTGATCGTTCATTTGTTGTGAAAACCTTTCAATATATGAAAAGGTACTGAACGAGAATTTTAATCGTAGATTAGTTTAAATACATTTAAAATATCTTTACAACTTTAACAGTGATTTACCAAGTGAACCATAGAAACTTATTAAAAAGGGGTCAAAAGCAAAAGGTTAGGCTTTGCTGCACTGGATTCTATCACATATGGTTCAATCTTCTTTCCACAGAGCAGCTTGTCAAAAGTGTCACACATAGAATGAACTCTATTGGTCCAGAGAAGACCCCCTTTCTTATTGTATCTGACAATACTGCACTCACGAACAGAATGATGAAGTCTGAAAATGAACCCACCACCTTCGTAGCGTGATTTAGGCATCTTGATCACATCACCACAGAGACTCCTATAAACTTGTCATGGTCATAATGGGGCATTTTCCCTAGTTATATTTGAGTAGTAATACCCAACAATAAGATTAGCAATAACTGATATATTTTAGAAAAAGAATCAGATTTGCTGTGTTAAGTTAATTATTATGAGCAAGGATGTTTGATATCAACATTATTATTCATCAGTTTATAGTGTTTCTTTTCAACTGAATTCATACTGACAAGCTATCACATAACATCTGCTATTACTTTAAGGATTCTTGGACTGAATGAACAAAGGTTAAAATGATATTTAGGCATATGATATGTTACCAGTAATTTCATTCTCATTTCTAAAAAGCAGCTGCTAGTTTTGTAACAACTGGTACCTCTATTTGATCATGAAGCCTTGCTCCAGCAATTTCCCCTCTCCATTGATCCTCTAGCCAGGTTGTTAGCTCCAAGCTAAGAGATCTCCACTTCTCTTTAATTTCAACTTCCCAGACTGCAGGACTACTGGTTACAGAAAGCAGTGCCACCTCCTGGTATAGTGAGTTGATCACAGATATGCTAATTCCCTCAAGGGAGGCAAATACAGCAATTTGGGCATTCTCTCCTTCATTTATCTGAAAGTAAAAAAGTACGGAAACAGTGAAATCAAAGTGAGTATAGAAAATGTAATTAAAGTTTTACAAAATGCTGTTAAATTGTACAATTTTAGTCAAGAGGTTTGCTAGAGTGGTAATATTGTTTTTATATGCAGTGTTTGCAAAAGGGAACAATTGTCACAGATTGACTTGTATGCCCTTTATGCACTGTGCCAGGTTCATTTGTCTCAAATGGGGTTTGCCAAGGCAAGGTGGTCAAGCAGCCTGCCTCATGTTCTGAAGGTCATGGGTAACCATTTGGAGACCCCAAGGAGCTGAAGCTATGGAGTTTATTCTCTGTGCAACACTTTTGGCAAGCAGCTCTACAGAAAGAGACCCAGTCACATTGGATAAAAACTAGTGCAGATAAGTCAATTCTTTTGTCTTTAAACTTCCCATAATTAATAGATAGAAAAAGGTAGAAAACTGAAATTTAACAGTTTTTGTCACATATCCAAATTTTAAATCTAATAAGTGTATAAACCAAAAAAGTTAAAGTTAAAGTCATTCAATGCCAGATACTGCAGTAAATTAACATTCAATGAATTTCACACACATTACATCTCCACAGGAGGTAATGTGACCAAATAATATCCCAGCTTAATTTTTCTTTGTAAACCCAAAGCAAAGTCAGCAAAGTTAGATACTCAAAATGGTGTGGAATCAATCACAATAAACACAAGTTAAACACATATTTTTTTAAAACATTCAAAGGAAGTTGGTAAAAATGTCAGAAGAAAAAAAAACAGACCAGCACAAAGGGATTAGGTATAAACATGTCAAGAAATTAGGTAAAAATGCCAGAATAAAAACCACCGAAAGATACAATTAGAAAATGTATAACAATGGTAAAACGACAAGGCATTGTGCAAAGGTTATTCACTGATAATTTAAGTTACTGCGTTCAGGGATACAATTCTGATAACCAACTTCTGCAGTTACAAACTGAATACATTTCATATAATCATAATATGCTGCACAGTCTAATTAGTCTCACTCTTAAACAGAAGATGGGGTGTAACTTAAGATACTTACACAAGCTTCTAGATACAACAAAACCTCAGGAAGCATAATTTGATTTCACAACCAACCAACCAGCTTTTTATGTTCCTATTTTCATTAACTCAGCTGTCAAAGCATTTAAAACACACCAGATGAGATAGAAACAGTATGTTACAATATCCAAATCATAACTAACTGTTCCCAATACACAGCCAACAGGAAATAACCTGCAGTTTTGCTGCAAGCTCAAGAGTTATGCACTTTTAATCAATAATGTGCAAAGAAAATAAAATATGAAATCAAGAATCAAAATAATTGCACTTGGAACATTCCTACATGTGCCCTGTCTCCTTTTTCAGTAGCCAACGAATAGTTCTAATGCTGATGGTACCTGTAGAAGTCTGATTGAATGTCCATCTGCATCTTACTCTGCGTGCTGAGTGTCACGCAGACTGTGCATTGAGTGTTATGCAGATCCTCTGCTGAATCAGCCTCTCCAGACTTATGTCCTTTGTTTGTTTTGCTGCACTGTCCACTCAGTCTTAGAGAACCTTCATCTCATCAGCCTCATCATAATCTAGCTGGCTGTTCAAAGACGTGGTAGCAGCCAGTCTATCAGCCAGTTCATTTCCTCACACACTCACACACCCTAGGCAGAAAATCCATGATCTGCTCTTGACACTCATCTTTTTAAGCAATGGATCCCACTCCATGCTGAACATAACAGTTGGAAAAAGAAATCAGTTACAACACACTACCCAGATTCCAGCTGTTCTAAAACTCACAGAGATTAAGGAGTCTACAATGTTCAAATCTTGAATAATTTGTGAAAATATACAATGATTTGTTAGAACCAACCTATTCTACACATCCTTGAAAATGGGTAGAACACCTTCATATGCTACAGAAAACCAACAATTATCACATCCAATCATCACCAACATATTCTATAGATCCTTGAACACTTTCACATGCTAGACAAAACCAACATTTATCACCTCCATCAATCATAAACAGATTCTATGGTTCCTTGAAAATGGTGTGTGACACTTTCAAATGACAGAAAACTAACAGCGATTGCCTACAACAACAAACACTGAATCTATGGACCAGAACCAGTTACAGCAAACCAGTACACCATTCTAAAAATGACACTGGGTAGCTAAGTGTAGACACAACTCAGCAGTGTAGTGATAACTACAACAAGGACAACAAGTACTGGCTACAATACATTTCTACAAATGATTATATATCAGATACCTATCGTTTAGCAGTCAATCCTCTTATATTTGAGCATTTCTTACTTTAATCTGATGTTCACTGTAAAATGTTGATTAAATGAAAAGACAATTGCACCATTCCCTATTTATAATTATGTATCAGTGTATTTAAATTACCTGACAGGTTTTGTTACATGCATTTAAAGTATAAAGCAGGCAATAACAATAGAATGCGAGCAATTTTATTTATAAATGATGTCCCTGATTAACTTCTCCTGACAAATAATCACAAGCATAATGTATACATGCTGCAAGTATTAATTCAACATTTAAAAAATAACACTAATCATCGATGGTTCTTTTCATACATAATAAACAATAGGAAAATACAACAATCGTGTAGATATAATATGTCTCTACAGAGTTTTTGGCACAAGGCAAAGCATGGTAAACACTAGATGTAAAAAATATTAACAACAGTGAAATATATTGTTAAAGATATAATAGATCATCATTTGAAATGTCTGATTATTGTCAAGTAGAATAGAATGCCAGATCAAATCTTCATCAACATGTTTTTCTTTCTTTTAAATTCAATGCAAAATACACTATCTGAAGAGTACCAACATAATCAATTCTCAAATGAATGCTTCTTAATGGCTCCAAAAGAATGTTCTGTCAAATAAAAGATTGGTAATTATTGTGAACTGTACACATTTAATATTCTCTTGTTTTAATGTCCATGAAAAAATAATATCCTTGAATATTTAATTTCACATTTTATACTTTAGATCTATAAGATTATAAAGGAACCAAGAAATCACATAAGTAAATACTTCTGTGGAAAAAAAAAAAAAATTTAAAAAAAAGAGAATGTATTATACAATTTAAACTGATATATATTAAAGTACCAATTAAGACATCAAAAAGTGATATTAGAAAAACACATCTTTAAAGAAATAATAATTATGCCTTATATTCACTGTTTACATTATATAACTGATGAATAATTAAAAACTTTGCAATAGTTGTCTCATGAAAACAAAGTATCCTCATGTTCTGAATGAATTTACATAATCACAACAAAGCTATGTGAAAAGACTTTTTAAAAATAACCATTGCTGGTGATCAGTAAATATAGACAAGAACAGTGTATACAACTGGCATAAATCTGTCTTTAGACCAGATGTCATCATTTTGATAAGATCGATAAAAATATAAACAATAAATAATTTTCAGCAAAACAAGAAAAGTGATACATCAACACAGAGAGAAGATTAATTATATCTTATGAATTGGGCCACTGTCAATTCAAATCCTAAAGAAAAGACATGTTACGAATGAGGCTAGCATACAGGGACAATGTTTGAATGGAAGTTATGAAATAATTCTACTATGTTCACTTTATCCATTTGTCATGTACTGACTATATTAATTTTCTGAAGCACATACTGAGAATGAGACACAGTGTGTTATGGTGATTTTGAAAGCAGGTATCGGAGAAAGGTAAGATATTATGCATAAAGGAAGATGCCAGTTAGCACTTAGCTGGTTTTACAGAACATTAAGCAAGACGTCTGCCATTTGTCCTCATTGTACACTATGGTTAAATGGTTATCACAGATCTGAAGAAAACTGGCAGGCAATCCTAAATTTAGTGGACCTCACAGTGGTGCAGTGAACAGAAACCACACAGTGGATAAGCATGTAGCACTTATCAGTCCACCCCAAAATCAAAGGTAAACAATCTCCATCAAATGTGTGTCCTGCTAAATGACATTAGTTTAAGTAACTGTTAAACATCCTGTTAAATAATAAAACAGTTCAAATGTCTATCAATTGCGTGTCATGCTAAATGATGAACTGTGTTATTAAAGAAAAGTTTGCCGTAAAAAACAAAATAAATAAAAAAGAAACCAAAACTGTTTTAAACTTGCTGCATTGAATGACCCAATGTATCTATATTATTAAGAAATCTCTCATCAGTAACAAACATAAAGTTGCAGCTCTCACAAATTCCTGAGGACTACCTTAAACACACCATTATGGTTTGCAAGGTATAAGTCCAAAGTAAATCCAACTTTCAGGAAAACAGAGGGGGATGAGATGAAGAAGAAGAAGAAGTAGAAGAATAAGCAAACCTGATCAACTGAGGCTAAGAAACCATCTTAAAGCTGCAAGGATTGCCTCTACCTCCATCCTTATGTCATACATCACCGTCAAGAAAAGTGTTCAACAGAAATAAAAATAACTGAACCCGTAAAGGTTCTCACCATATTGTGTACAGTTTAGGTTTACGTATACTGTTAAATTTTAAGGGTTTGCTTTGACCAAGTTTTCATCAAACAGAGACTATCAGAGATGTAAAAACAAATAACAACAACAATATGAAACAAATGGTAGTTATGAGTTAATGGCCATGAAGACTGACCAATAATCATTAATTCCTGGAGATACTGGCACCAAAACTGGTGTTCAAGCCTTTAAAATGATGTGACATGAGAACATTTTAAAGAAAGCACATGCAATGTAAATATTAGTTACAAGATAATGAGGTATTATATATTAATAATATTTTATGATGCAGTACTACCAAGCTGAAGTGCAGTAATGATGGTGCAGCATGAATTCCCACAGAAATACTCTGTGGGAGGCTAAGCACTTGCAGATTGTATTCACAGATATATGTAGTATGGTCGCAGGAGTTCAACAATATTCTGTTTAAAGCACCAGTCAAAGGAACACAAGAGGAAATCTGTTGGCCAAACATAAACTATAAGCACTTCATATTCAGAAATGCCTTAGGAGAACAACAGAAGAGGCACTGATTAAAACACTTACAGCAACATATAACAAGATAATTATGAAAACATGATAGTAACCACTGGGGTTTGGGAATAAATGAAAGGAGGATTACATAAAACACAATTTTACTTACTAAACCAAAGTTAGATAAAGCAGAACAAACAGTAAATAATTCCAAGGTTTTTAATGTGAAAAGAAAGGAGTGCATGAATACAAAACTGGTTGAAAGCGTAAATGAAAACACTGCACTTGCATGCAGACTGTGGGATAAAGATTGTAAGCAATAAATTTATGCAATTTTGGGCTCAAGTTTCTCAATAATTTCTAGAATAATTGCATAGAAAAAAAAAAAACTACTGATTGTTAAGGGCATCAGAAAGTAGGCAATTATTCAAAATATTCAGGTGTTACTAAAATTTACACAGATGCCCTTAAATAGAGTTTCTCCATGAGTAGGAAACATGCTGACAACATTAACTGCACAGATTAATCACTTTTTACATTTCAGGAAACTGTTGAGAAACTGTCCTGAATTAACAAGACTGTAAAACAATTCAATTCAGCCCAGCTAAATTTTGTGTTACCTGCAGCATATTTCGTCTTCTGGGCAAATCTACACTTTGAACATGACCCTACAAAAACAGATCAACACACTGATTTATGTTTGATTCAAGACAGATTTTAATGGGTGTTTTCATTCATGCAGAATATAATGATGGAATAACGATTATGATGAATCATTATTTTCAAATTTATACAGAAGGTAAGGAAAATGTTTGATTTTTAAAAATCTATATACTTGGAGAGGAGATGGGTACGTCAAATAGATTTCTTGCCGCTGAAATTCTATGACGAGTAGCCTAGAATGAATGTTGATGCTTTCATCATGGAATCCCTATGACTTATAATAGAATTATGGGTTCATTTGATTTTTGTTTGTTGAATAAAAACCGTCCTTTTTTGTGCATAGATTGCAAAAATATTCTCTAATGTGAATGTTTATGTTGCTGACACCTATGCTTGGGTTGTAATTTCAGTTTTAAATACTTTCATTGTTTACAGTTTGTTTGGTAAAATCTAAAATCCTAAAGAAAATCATCTGCAATCTTGCCATTTGTCTTCTCATCCAAAAGTACTTTGACCGCAATAGATTCTCTTCAGCATAGCTCACAACCTCTGTAGTATAATTAACATATACTTGTATGACCAGTCTCGGAATATATCAACTCAATACATTCTCTGCTAAATTAATGTCCATCTTTTATTCTTCAGAATTAAAATAACATACTGCGAAAGAACTGCTTCATGAGAATTGATTTAATATAACATCTCTGAGGAACTACACAATTTAATTCAGGATTGCTTGCAAGAAATAAATTAACATGTTACAAGAATGTTTCTTCAGCTGACCACTGGCATCTACTCTCTTATTTTATGGCAGTTTTCTAGTTTGCTTTATGTCACCTACTTTTACCCTCCACCTAACATCACATATGTAATAACAGGAATGTCACTAGCTGTTCCCTGACAACTCCATGAATTGTTTCCTTAAAATTAAATATATCCTGTTTTTTTTCAGATCTGATTTTGATATTTTCATAACCCATTTTAAATAAGCATAACACATTAATATGAGCTATAAGGCAATAAGGGAGTCACAGCAGCTCAGTGGCTAGTATGCTTGTTTGCCTGCCAGCCTGGTGGTCATGTATTCAAATCCTATTTGAGGATACATTTTTCTTCACTGACTTGGGCTCCGAGAAAATGTCTTGGGAAGCAAAGGTAGCTTATAAAAAGGTCCTTTACTTTTTAAATTTGTATCATGGCTCCCAGGTCGATCCAGCTTAAAGTTGGGTTCCAGACATTTTTATAGGAAGTACAGACCACTAGTGTGATACTGACCCTATTTCCCATTGAGTGCCTATTTACCGGCTCCGTGGCCGAGGGGTTAGCAGCTTTCTCCGCTAACTCCGAATACTCTCGTCACGTGACGCGACAAGAATTAGCAGTGGTTCGAATCGCAAAAGTGATTTATGAGAGTATGGAGCCGGTCGCTCAGAAAGTCGTGGCGTGCTGATGAGCGTAATCTAGCCTAGGAATCAACATACAGCTGAAAGATGCTGGTGTTGACCGCAATATCCTGAAACAGGATGGAAACGCGGGAAAAAAAAAATGGGGCTAGTACCCTATACCCAATACACCTCATGGCATAAAAAGGGGTCTTCTTAAAAAGGGAGTATTTTTATTTTTATATTGAGTTGAAGTATTGTACTTTAAAAAAAAAAAACAGCCAGTAAATTCTCTATCATCATCATCATGTGCCATGCCGGTAAGTGTGAGCGGTCATGTCTCGCCATCTCACTCGATCAACAGAGTCGTGGATCAGCTTAGTGTTCCTGTCTCGACTATGCCACATGGTCAAGCCATCCAGGTATTTACTTCTCTGCCTTCCTCTTGCTCTTTTTCCCTCAATCTTGCCAATTGTCACCAAGTTATCCAATTTATTTCTTCTCACGACCTGACCAAAAATGTTGACTGTCTACGTCTAGTTCCTCTAATCAGTTTATGATTTTCATTTGTTACTTGTAGGACTTAGTCATTGGTTTTTCTGTCTGTCCATGGTATTCTTTGCATTTTCCTCAGACACCACATTTCCTCAGCCATCAGATGTTTTTCAGCCTCATTGCTCATTGTCCGCTCTTCACATCCGTACAAAAGCACATGTAGCACCCCAACACTCTTTTTCTCATTGTAAATGACATCTTTTTATTGGTCAGTTTGTTTTCCATCTTGCAAAAGGCTACCTTCACCATGGCGATTCTTGTTCTAATTTCTTCAAGGTATCTCCCATCAGATGTTATGGCTGCTTCAAGATAATTGTACAGATTCACTTGTTTGAGAACATTACCATTTACTTGTATATTATATTGTGGTATTTCCTTCTTCTTAGTGATGACCATAATCTGTGTCTTCTTACAATTCAATTCTAATCCTAATTGTTCAGTGTGTGCAACAACTGCATCTACTAAATGTTGCAGGTCCTGTTCATTGTCTGCAACCAAGACTGTATCATCTGCATATCTAATGTTATTGATGTATCGTCCCCCAATGTTGATACCTTCCATATCTTCTATATTTCTGAAAATAGTTTCACTGTATAGGGAAAAAAAAGATCTGGAGACATTACACATCCCTGTCTCACACCTCTCTTAATAGGTTGATATTGGCCTACTTCATTATCAATATTTATGGCAGCTTGTTGTTTCCAATATATTTTTTCAATGAGTCTTTTTAGGCAAAGGTCTTTCCCGTCAATTTGTAGATATGCAAGCATCTCCATATTGTTGACATGTCATACTTTATCAAAAGCCTTTGTGTAGTCAATAAAGCAAAGGTGTGGATCTTTTTGTTTACTTTGTTTACTTTTACGGAATGTTCAATTAATGTTCTCAGCATATATACAGCATTTACTGTACACTTTCCTTCTACAAACCCACATTGTTCTTCTCCTATTTTGGATTGTATTTTCTTCCTAACTCTTTGCATGATAATTCTCAGCAAAATTTTCATGATGTGGCTCATTATACTAATTGTTCGATGTTGATCACATTCCAAGGCTCCTGATTTCTTCGGGATTGCAATAAATATAGAATTACATAATTCAGGACGTATATCTCCAGTATTATATATTGCGTTCAGCAGTCCGGTGACTTTGTTTATTCCATATTCTTCTAGGGCATTGATTATTTCTATTGTGATGTTAACTGTATCTGAGTTTTCATATGGTTTAGAGCATTCTGAACTTACATCTTCAAAATTGATGGTCTTTCATTATTATTCTGAAGATCATACTGTTCTTCTCTTGTATTATCATAAAGGTCTTTCACATAATCTGGCCATGCATGTAAAATCTTATCTTTTTCTATTATCATTTTGCCATCTTTGGTTTTTAGGCAACCCGTTGATGTGTGTGTTCTTTTGTTAGTGATGTCATTAATTCTTTTGTGCAGTAATTTGGTATACCGGGTGTTGAGTTGGTTTTCAATTTCCTTGTAATTTTTCTCAAGCATGTTTCTTTTGCCTCTTTGCATAGTTTCCTAATTTTCCTGTGAATCTCTTCATATTTTTCCTTGTTATTTTTGTTATTTCTTCTTATTTTCATGAGTCTTAAGATGTCTTTGGTCATCCATTTCTTGCTTCCCATTATCTTTATTTTTGGGATGGTTGTTTCCGCAGCTTGGTTGACTGATTTCTTTAATATTTCCCATTGGTCGCTGACATCTTGAAATAATGTTTCCATATTGGACAATGCATCAAATCTGTTCTTTACCTCTACGTTGAATTTATCTTTTACCTCCTCACTCTTCAGTGCCCATAGATCAAATTTTGTGTTTCTTGGTGTGTATTTGACTTTCTTTAATTTTATATGTATATTGATTATCATTAATCTATAGTCGCTGTAGCAAATTCTTCATAGCCTCACATTAAATTTAAAAAAAAAAAATAAACATCTGTAATAAACTGAAAATATATTACTGACTTATGAAGCCACTATTCTTGTATCAAAATTAATGCTGCAATTGTATATCACAGGATCATTATTAGAATCGAAATGTATTAGTTTTTATTTTTATTCAAAGGTTACTAATATATTCTTGATGATTCAATATCTTGGGAAAATGTACTGCAACATTACATAAAATTTCACATTTAAGTATAAATAATTACATGAAGGATAAATTAATATGCCAAGATTACTCCCAATACAAGTTTGATAACATGTCTTAAATCAGACATAAACATGTTATAGTAGTGCAATAGTCAGTCTCTCTCTCTCTCTCTCTCTCTCTCTCTCTCTCTCTCTCTCTCTCTCTCTCTCTCTCTCTCTTACACTTATATGCAGACAGAGAGAGAGAGAGAGAGAGAGAGAGAGAGAGAGAGAGAGAGAGAGAGAGAGCGAGAGAGAGAGAGAGAGGTTATTTTATGTCACAAAAATGCACACTATTATAATTCTACTGCACCTTCCTCATGAACATGTAATTTACTAATTACTTAATTTAATCATCACAAACAAATGATAACACCCCTACTATACAAGACCATGTGTTACTGGGACCCATAATGGAAGCAAAGAATAGTAACACTGTAACCTACTATGTATATCGTAAGAAGCAACTAAGAGGGGTTAGCATGAGACTGGCTACACTATCCCATAGAACACTTTAGCAACCAATCATGAAAATGCGTATAAAGTGCTAGGCTTGAGTTGGTTGAGGACTGAATCTCCAAAACACAGAAGAAGAAGAGACTATAGACCTTGCACAAACAAAACACAGAAGAAGAAAAGACAATAGGCCTTGCACAAGAAGCAGACATAATCTGTGATGACCAGCAGTGTATCTATCCCATGACAGAAGAGAACAAGGTGATCAAAGATAATTAATAGCATGCCAGAGATAATTTTAAAAAACATGTAGTTGGACAGGTCCTTAAAAAAAACAAACAGACATTTGCTATACATGTTATCAAAAAAATAACCCAATGACAGAATAATTAATTAATATTGATAGTAGGCAACGTTACAGACAAAAAATACCATTATTTCTTAAGGAGTCTTAAAGTGTAAGTTATAATGATAAAGGGCAACTGACAAATTGTACACATTTTCTGGGAAGAGAAGGCAATGAGGAAGGGAACTGGCCATGTCGCCTCAACTGTTGTGGCCTAGAATATGTGAGGATCTAACACTTCACACCCCAATAGCAGTATCTACAATGGGACATCTACATCTTCTCTTGCAAAACTCAATAATAGTGGTCTGTACATTTGCTTATCAGCACATAGGTCAGGGTTCATCACCAGCAGTGGCAGGTTTATTTCTCCAACCAGTACTGCTATAGGGGTTTACCCATCATCATCATCATCATGTAGTAGGTCCTTTACATAACTTTGCTCTTATCACAGGCCACAGAAAAGTTGTTCAATGACTTGCCAGTTCTCCTGCATCATGCACCCTAATACCCAATGTATCTGTAATGTTGTGTGTTAAATCAACTCTGTTTTTCATGTTTAGTGAGTGTGAAATGGCCCATGACTCATGTGCATACGTTGCCACAGAAAAGATACATTTTCTTAATTTACTTTATTTGTTTGCTATTGTTGTGTCGTAGGCTCTTAATACAATGGGTACTTGATAATTTTCTGGTAACTGCTGAGGCAAGAAAGGCAATGAGGAGAGGAACTAGACAACCCTAACACTTCACACTGCAATGGCAGTGTCTGCCAATGGATTACCTTTACATCTACATCTTGTCTTGAAACATTCAAGCTAGAGAAATGTGAAATCGTGGTAAGACACATAGAGATAATCATCAACAACTAACTTCAGCAAATTAAACAAAATTCGATGGTTAGAATATGATAAACAGTTGAATCACAGATGAGAGAAAAAGGAAAACCACTCACACATGTATATTTAAAGCAAATGGAGTGCAGTGAAAATTTAGACTGGATAGATAAGGTAAGCCAAGCACTAGATCTACTTGAGGTTAACACTGAAATTTGGGAGAAAATCTATGAGAGTAAAGGAAATTGGACAGATAAGTAGAAGAATGAGATTTTTAATGGGAAAATAAGTTCAAACAAAAAGAATCAGGAAAGTGTATTTCACGTAATTAATTAATCAGCTAACATTAATTCTGAATAAACTAAAGTATACTTTATTTCATTACAAAGAAGCTAACTATAAAGTGTTGACATAACTACAGTCCAGCTTTATTGTTAAAATACTTTCACTGTATTCCTATATTCTTGAAACAAGATCATTTCTAAATCTTCACATCTAACCATACAAATACATTTTAATCTTTTAGTTACGATAACTAGCACTCTCTTAGACACACAGTTTTGCAGTTCCTCGACATACCGAGTTGAGGGTTTGAAATCAGTTCCAAATGATTTGGAAGCAGACCCCTTTGCACTGATTTAAGTGGTATGAGGCATCAGCCATTCTGAAGGCAATGGCTCACTACTGAACTAAAAAGACCTGGAAACCACAAACAGCCAATAAATTCTGGCATTGATTGCAATGTCCTATACAGAACATGCAACTAGCTTTAGTTAGGATATGCATGGCCAAATCATAAAAACCAGTAATGTGCCATCCTCTCTGTTTACCAAATTAGAACAGCTAATTTTCCAGAATATTTAACCTCAAGTAAAGATTTTATAACACATGATGTTTAAGGGGAGATATCTGCACATGACAGTCAGTTCTCATGCCACACCACTGCCTTTTCTAATAACCTACCCTCATCTTACCACGGATTCCTATGTAAAAGACAGACCTGTGGGACACATGCCTCATACACACCAGCATGCAGTACACAACAAACACATGTGGTATTGACACTTCATCTACAACTTCTACAATACACACAACAGGAAATCTTGTATGCAATGTGTACACTTTTTTTGCGTGCCACTGACTCAGCTATTTCCCATACATGTACAGCTTAATCTATTAATTGCATATGATTAAAGTAGTTGTAGAGTTGTTCATTGTCACATATGACCAGTACAGTATTATTGACATGACATGTGACTTAAGCTACTGTTACACAATAATGCATACAAAAATAATAGTTAACATATATTACACACTGTTACAAAAGTGTTGCTTTACTGTGTTAGCTATTGGCACAATTGTATTATTACACACTGCTTTATGTATGGCTATAGGTAATGTTGCAACAGAGTGTTAAATATGACTACAATAGAGTTGTTACATTAGCTTCATATGCACACAGGAGCAGTGTTACATTGTGTTGCCAGTGAAAATATTTGCGTTGTTAAACTGTGCAACATATGGCTACATTAATGTTGTGCTGTGCATGACTACATTACTGCTGTTACACTGTCCTGCATATGACTACTAAAGTGTTGTTACACTGTCCTACATTTAGTCACATTAGAGTTGTTACATTGTCCTTCCTATGTAGCCACATTAGTGTTGTTACAGTGTCCTACATATAGTCACATTAGTATTGTTATAGCAGTGGTTCTCAACTGGTGGGGAATTCATCTAGGGGGGAATTTTAGGGTTTCTAGGGGGTGGGGGGGGGGGGAATTAAGATTATTTCAAGATCGCGTTAGTATAAGAACTGATTACTTGATATTGTTTTACCCTCCATAGTTTAAGGTTCTTTACTTCTCACCCTTCTGAAATTTGTTTTATAATGTAAGTAGACCCATAAATCATGTTTTATGTAGATGACTAGACTTGTTCTAGTATGTGTTATTAAATGTAGCTTCAATTTTTACATATACTGTGTAGGGGGGGGGGGGAATTTATAAGGAAGAAATCAGAAAAGGGGGGGGGGGGAGAATGACATTCTGAACATATGGTTAAGGGGTGCATGGGCCAAAAAACATTGCGAACCACTGTGTTACACTGTCCTACATATGAGTATATTAGTGTTATTACACAGTCCTACATATGGCTATATTAGTGTTGTTATGCAGTCCTACACTGTTCTACATAGTTACATGAGTCTTGTGCGTTGCATATAGCCACATTAGTGTAGTTACACTGTCCTATGTATAGCCACATAAGTGTTGTTACACTGTCTTTCATATAGTCACATTAGTATTGTACACTGTCCTATGTATAGACAAATTAGTGTTGTTACACTGTCCTTGTCACACTGTCCTATGTATAACCACATTAGTGGTGTTACACTGTCCTACATATAGCCACATTAGCATTGTTACACTGTCCTACGTTTAGCCACATTAGTGTTGTTACACTGTCCTACGTATAGCCACATTAGTGTTGTTACACTGTCCTACGTATAACCACATTAGTGTTGTTACAATGTCCTACGTATAGCCACATTAGTGTTGTTACACTGTCCTACGTATAGCCAAATTAGTGTTGTTACACTGTCCTACGTATAGCCACATTAGTGGTGTTACACTGTCCTATGTATAACCACATTAGAGTTGTTACATTGTCTTACATATGGCTACATTATTGTTGTTACATTGTTCAATGTATAGCCATATTAGTGTTGTTACATTGTCCTACATAGCTACATGAGTCTTGTGTGCTATATATAGCCACATTAATGTTGTTAACATTGTCCTGCATATAGCTACAGCAGTGTCATTATATCATAACACATTAGTAAGAGTAGGAGTGCTACACTGTTTTACGTATGGCTTTAATAGTGTTACACTGACATAACTTAATTCAGCTGGAGCAGAACATAAAATATACTAAATCAAATACAGTAATGAAGCAATAACTCACATAATTTGTAAATATATGTAAAATGCTAACCCATGTCAGAATTAACTACAACAAAAATAATTGACAAATTAAGGGACAGACACTAAGTACCACCTGACAACAAATCATAATTGACATTAAACCAACCTTGCGAACAGCCTTAGCAACTCGCTCATCCTGAGTAAACAGTAAGACCCTCTGTAGCCCATCAAGATACGAGACCCAAAACACCACCATCTTGTCCACTCGTGTGTGCCCAAGAAGAGTACGATCAGCAGGGACCAAAAGTCCATCATTCTCATCACTTTCATCTGTTGTGTAAACATTACATATATGAAATGGGATTAGTTAGTTAGTTAGTTAGTCGACAGAACATCCTCATTGCACATCGTACCATTCAGTCCATAAGTACTCGGATCCCCTCCTCAGCAAATCCCACAGCGTGTAGCGGCCAGTTCTGTGTTGGTTTATCAATCTTCTTTGACTTCCTGAGTAGTGTTCTTTTAATTTGCTGTTCTCGCAGTCTGACCATGGTTGTTCATTCGTAGTCATCACTTGGTTCTCGCAAAAGTCTTACTTCTCGTAGAGCATACAGAATGTCAGCTTGGTCCATTGCACGTCCGCCCTCAACAGTAGCCTTACTTGCGAGCTTTTCAGCCTGTTCATTTTCTTGTACTCCCGCATGCCATGGAACGAAGATGAAACTAATCTTTAACAACCGAGACCGCTCCAGAGACAGCATCCACTCTCTTCGGATCCACCCCGTCTTTATCCTCTTTAGCATGTTCATTGAGTCACTAAGGAAACATGCCCTAGTGAATGTCTGTGTCTCGAGCTATGTTATTGCTTTACTTACTGCCATGACTTCAATATTCAGGCTACTTGTGGTCACAGCAATAGCACCGGAGTCCTCCTTCACAATTCTCCTTCCGGCCTGAGCCGTAAAGACCCATAAGCTTCTCACATGTCAGATGACCGTCCCATCTGTGTAGATGACAGCATCACCGTCTCGAAAATCAACGCTTGTACTTCAGCCTCCACAGCAGCCGGATTTTCTTGTCTGCATTTTCTATCTAGTTGGATACAAACTGAAAAGGATGTGCAGAAATATGTTGGCACTTGTACCCACTCCTCGCCAGGTTCTAAGTCCTCAAGTGAACACACCTGTTGAAGAATGTCTTCGGCTTGACCTATCCATGACTGCCCTTCACCTTCATAATTTCACTATGCAGTGGATGTTGTGTGTTTGCGTTAGCTGTGGTAAACTGTAAAACTGTGAAAATGCATTGAACAAAAGGAAAAAGATATGAAGGAGTCAGTTAAATAAGAAGAACATTATCATTATGGGTCCTGCAAAGTGGCACAGATGTTCATGTCCCTCCACAGATCTCAGTCCTTGGTGTTCTTGATGAATCCTACTGATGATATTCTTCATAGCACCCTCTTAGACCACCATGCATCATTTCTCTGTGTCTGCCTTTTCTACTGCTGATCTTTCCAGTCATCATGATGTTCTCCAGTGTTACTCTTCTCATTATGTGACCAGAGAACACTGTCTATCTATTTCTTATAGTTTTGTATAAAAATTGGCAGGGATTCTTGACGAATCTCAAAACTGAGAGGGAAGAGGGAAGGCCAGGTGAACTTTCAATCAGATGGCAGTTTGAACGAATAGCATTATGACTCTTTTCTGGCTGTTAAACAAGGGGACGGAGCATATGTGGGAATGTCCTGAGTGCAGTGATGTCAGTTTCTTAGCTCAACTCAGCTTTGTATAGAATTATAATTTCATTAACCTCTTCCAGACAATCCAAAATATTTGCAGCATTCATCTCTGAAACCACATCTCTCCTGCCTCCAGTGGATGTTGTTTTACAAGAATATAATAACAAATTACGTTGAATTCTGCAGCAAAAGGCATTCATCAATAAACAAAAACAAAAGGATAATAAATAAGATTACTATGGCATAATAATGTGTACAATAAGAAGTGAAATATTTATAATTAAATGAAATTTAAAGTACTTATCTGAGCTACCGGCAGGCCCTGAGATAATATACTTATTAATAAATTCAGAGCCAAACAAAAAATAGGTCTGGACTGAACAAACATAGATGGCGGAAAATGGGAAGTAGGGGTCACAGTTATGACCTAAAAAACCTGTCACTTCACACCACTTTGGTATTCTCTTTCATGGGACTATCTTTACTCGAACAACAGAAAAATCCACTCATAACTGTCGATATTCCCTAACTTCATCAGACAGAGAGAAAATCTGCTCATAAGAATGACTTTTCAAGACAAACTTTGGGGGAATCAGTAAAGATGTCAGATGAACCATCCTGTTTGTGACTCATGTCGGAGTAGATGCATAGCAAACACTAACTGCGAAAGAAGAAAAAGATGAAGAAGAAGAATAAGAAGAAGAATTGTTGAAATTATTATTTTGCTGCCAGGTGAACAATTTATACCATACTCACCTTCAGGACTGCTGCTATCATCGGTATCTCCTGCATCTGTGAAATCCACCCCAGAGTTACCAGCACTTTTCAGTGAAGGAACACTCAATCTCATTTCACCAGAGCCATCCTGAAATAAAGGAACACATGTCTATAAATTATCAATACCACTAAACATTGATAGTCGTGCAGTAGCTAGCATTTTTGCCTGTTGGTCATGCTTCTGAATCCTCATCAATGCAGATGTTAAAAACTGACCTGGGCTTCCATGTTGACCCAGCCAAAAATGGGCATCAGGAAATGTCCTGGAAAGTAAAAGCAGCTGGTACGACACTCACCATACCACCCACTGAGTGCTGATGGGTCTATAAAAAATATGAGGCTAGCACCACGTACCCAATACACCTCAAGACATATAACAAGGTTTTTTACTTTCTCCTACTTACTTACTATACAATACAGAATATATTAGACATAAAAGAGATGTCTATAATTGCCATGTTTACAATTATTAACCTACAAGAAAATCTATACATCCTGTGGCCAAATATCGTGATTTGTCATACACAAGCACAGAATAAGAGTAGAAAACATAGAAGCAGGGTACAGCACAAGAGGGATAAAAAGAAAAGGAGGAGGATAAGTAGAGGAATGGGAGGAGGAGAAGAGGAGGAGACAGAAGAAGAGGATGAAGATGAATAAGAGGAAGAAGATGAAAAGAAAGAGGAAGTGGGGGAGCAGAAGCTCTTAAGGTACCTTGTTAATGTATGCAGGATAGCTTGGTCTTTTTCTGCCGTAAACATTCCACATAAGTGTTCTTTCAGCTGATGGTTCATCCCATGTGTATAGTATACTCTGATTTGGTGACAAAAGAGTTACCTGACTTTGATTCCTGCAGACAAGATAGTTACATACTGTGTTTCTGAATTTTTATACATCTTACTGTATTATTATACAATACATGATAATCTATGATTACACAAAACATAAAAAGTACTTTGCTCAAATTTTGAATAATATTTTTCACGTCTGCATGCAGAGAAACAAATTGCTGACACATGTTCTTTTAATTATGAACATTGCCAGTCAATTGCATAACATTAACCACATGTTCATTGTACTTATGTACAAGATATTTCTTATCTATAGCATTATATATTCAGGACTCTAAATCATTTATTATTTTATATTATATCACAAACCACTTAAAGTAGCAAAACCTCAGACCTAACTTTCTGTAACTTATAATCCTCTCAGTGTGATAGCTAAAAGACTATGTAGCTGTACTCCTCACCCAACTTGCCTCTTTTTCTTTTGTTGTTGTTGTTCAAGCCTGCATATGTGCACTCATTATTACTCATCAATCTTGAACACACCATGTCCGACATAATACTCCTCCTTAGGTTCATAATCTGTTCATTGCCACATCTTTATTTTCCCCCTCCCTCCCCTGCACTTTGGCTCCGGATCTGGAGAAAAGTCTCTACAACAATTTCTTGCCATTTGAGGCAAGTCCTTGTTAGGGCTCAATGACTGTACACCAATGCATTGTACTTAAGTGTCAAACCTCAGTCTGGCGGTTGATTCACAAAACAACATGTGCTTATCTTTGTGTAGACTGTACTCAGTTTGCATAAACCAATGCACACAGGGCAATGGTCAGCTATGCCCTTATGTCTTGTGATTCAGCAATGGCAGTAAAAAGTAAAATAAAATGTAAAAAAATCTTAGAATGTACAAAATTATTAAAATCAAAGATTACACATATAATGAGAGCATAACGGCTAGTTAGAGTGGGTATCTTACTTCTGATGAATCTTGATGAAGACATCCTCACAGAGGTTATCTACCCTGGCAGGGGCATCACCATGTTCATAATCAGTGAAGATGATGGTGATTGGTGTGTCTGTTCCACCTGCAACCTCCACACATACAGCTCTCTGGAGGCATAAACAAGTGATCAAACTGACCAATACATTTAGTCTACCATCAACAGGACAGGGTACATAAACAGGTTCATCCAATTGACAAAAACATTTGGTATATTTACCTGGAGGTGAAGACAAAATATTAAACATCCAATAAAATGTAAAATATATAGCAAACATCACTGGCCTTTGTGGGGCAAATTAAGACAGTTTGGTACATATTTAATGTGTTTGCAGAGAGTGTAATGAAAGTGTGTGAGTGTATGGGTTAAATAATATGCCTCCAAAAATATTACTCTTCATGGTGTCTGCCAAAGATTTATCTATCATTTACTAATACACTGATTGGTCATATCTTTATTGTGTCTGCTGGGAGTTATCTATCTTTTATTGTCAGATGGACTCGGGCGAGAGAGGTCAACGAATTTAGCAACTCTTCCTCACTTTAATCCATTTCTTAATCCAAATTTTTTATGGTGAGCTGCGTTGTGGTAAACGCTTCCCAAGAGGCCAGAGGAAACGCTTTAAAGACACTGAAAATCTCACTGAAAGCTTTTGGAATTCATCTTGACACCTGGGAGACTGCTGTCAAAGACCAAAATTTGTGGTGCACATCATTACGCAAGGGTGCAGTCACTTGTGAAGCAACCAGTACTGCAAGAGTTATGGAGAAGAGGCTGGATGGAAAAACCACTGCAGAAGATCCTCCACCTGGAACATCAAGCATTCTTTGCCGCATTGTCAAAGAACATTTCGAGCCAAAATAGGCCTTATCAGCCATTTTAGAACTCACGGCTTCATACTTTCAACCTCACTGGACAAAATGAGTGGTCATCATCATTCTTGATGGACAAACAACATAACACATTTTTTATTGATACAATGACTGTTCCTATCATGTTGGTGTCTGCGGTGAGATAACCTAATTTTTATCAATAAAAGTAAGCCATGGAAGCATAGTAAGTAGCAGTTTCCTGCCAGCCCGGTGGTCATGAGTTCAAATTTTCACTGAGGTTGATTTTTAAAACTGACCTGGGCTCCAAAGTCAATCCAGCCTAAAATAGGTAACAGGAGACGTATATTGGGAAGTAAAGGCAGCCTGTGTGATACTGACCACAAAATGTCACACTTCAGGTGCAGACTGTTCTATACAATATACCAGTATACAAATGTTGGTTTATATACATGCTCAATACCTGTCAAGGCATGTGAAAAGCATCCTTTACTTACTTCCTATCATCATTGTTTTCTGTGGAATTTAGTTATCTTTTGCTATCTTTTATTGATATAATGACTGTTATATATTCATGGCATCAGCTGTGGAATTAACCTCAAATATCTAATATAATGACTTTTCCTATCTTCATGGTGCCTGTAATAAAATTACTTATCTTTCATGATTCGATGACTGTTTATATCTTCGTTGTGTCTGTGGTGAAATTACTTACCTTTTACCAGATAGACAGCCTGTTTTCCTCTTCAGTGTCTCATTGAGATTTGCCCTTTGTACAAACAGTGCAAAACGATATAATCATCCAGAAACTAAACACTAAACTAGGGAACTAAAGAAAAACTTCAGACAATGGTTAAACTCACTGTGAGAACTAATCTGATGGGATAAACATAAAATATGTAGTTATTACAAAAAAAGAAAAAGCCTCTTACCCCTTGTTCCATACGGAGAACTGTGTTATGACAAGACTTGATTGGAAAGTGCAAAGATGACACGTTGCTGCCATCAAACTTCACATACATGTTGAAAGATTCAGTCACTGGCCAGTATGGCTGACACTAACAGGAAGAAGAAAAATGCCATTACTAATCTAATTCTTGTTTTCTTTATTTCTCCTCTTCTTAAATGTTTTTCCATTAAAAATATGATTACACAGTCAAAAGAAAATTATAAGGCATGCATCGTTTTTATCCTGTAATAAACTTGTACAGCAAATTGTTCCTTTGTTTTTCTGTGTTGTAATTTTTTTAAAGATATAATTCAAGAAAACAGAAAGTATTCACATGATACAATTATTTAGAAACTGGAAATAAATATGGTATTATTAGAAATTACTGGTATTGTTATTAGAAACTGTTTTTAAGAATCAAGATATAATAAAACACTAGTAAAACACACATTTATTGCTCTAAATCCTACTATTCTCAACTATGCAATTAAGAATGTTAAAAAAAAGTTAATTACATATCCTTTACGGGATGTTGCAGTAAACCCCAGCATTTTTCTGCTGTTTGTGATTTCTTGGCAAGTTTACGTTCATAAAAAAGCAATGCACGGCGGTCTGCTGTCAAATCGCCAGCAGCTGTGTTTTGAACATGGTATGCAGGAATACAAACTGAAGCGTAACTCCTTCGCCACGGAGCCGGAATGGTAACATGCAAATAAACTGATCTGTTACCTTCTGTTGCCAATGTAAAAAGCTTACCTGGCCAGGCTCAATATCCACCCACAAGTCGGCATGTTCATTTTCTTCCATGTACCTGAGCTTCTGTTTGGCATTATTGATGACCAGGAAAAAGGGCATAATCACTACCAGCTTAGTCAGGTGAAGTTTGGACAGAGTTATCTGGATCATGAACTGGGAATTATATACAATAAATGCTGTCTCACAAATATAATTACACAATATTAATATAAATATAAATAATATTACACAATATATATACCTCACAAAAATCATTTTAAATAAATAATCCAAGAATTAAATTCTCCAAGATTCCAAAATGGCTCACTTGGATTGATTGCTGGTTATAAGCATTTACTGTTAGTATAAATTTTTAATCACTCATCATTTCTTCTATGTCACAAAGACACACACTGATAAAACCAATGTTCAACATTTTGAAGAGAGTTAGTTGCTGTACAATAATGGATTTATTATGGAGGAGATTGGAAAACATAATGACATATCTGTCAAGTTTTCCTGCCTTTCTCTTAGCAAATGTTAATCCAGTGCCTATTGCTAAGATAATCTCACATTCTGAAAGAATTTAACCAGCAGGGCAGCATGAGATAAATGAAGAATTATAACAAAACTAGAAATGTTACTACATATGATTTTTAACAACATAAGAGTTGTAACAACAGAGACAAAATACTTGTTATTAACAATCATGTGACAAGATTAGACATTATGACAATCGGAAACATGTAGGAGCACTGTCAGCAACACATGTTACCTAATGGCAGTGAGTCAGATTATTTAGTCATTCAACCCCCAAACAGTACTGTCATTTAGATTCAGTGGAAACATAGCAATGATCAGACCATATAAGCGACAGATTATTGCAAAGCAGAGGCAACAAACACCTCATTGTACACAGCCTACATGAAGGTTCTGTTCAGAAAGCTCTTCCTACCATGACACTGAAAAGAATAACAAGCAAAATGGGAACAAGAAGAGAAAGACATTTTATTATTTTATGTTTGGAAAAATGTTCCTAGTCTGAAAATAATAATATTTTCTTTACTGTTGAGAAGATAGTGATTACATCAGCAGAAAATGACTGACAATCAGGATTACTTATTACATTTATTATGAGATGAAGTTATTAACCAGAAACTGTGTTTTCCCCACTAATCAAAAGAGGTCAGCATGGCTGAAAGGATGAGAGCACCCTTTCTTAAACTTCCTGTGCCTTGATGACGAGGTGGCAGGTGTATTCCTTACACTGGTCAGACTTGAATACTGACCTCTCATTCAGAAAGCAATGGCAAACTACTGTAAGTAAAAATTGTCTACAAAGCCATCCTGGGGTTGATTGCAATGTCCTGCAAAGGACAACAACACCATCCGTGAACATTTGTCTGATTACAACAATAATATGAAGCATGACATTACAAAAAGAAGACAGAGCAGACTGGAGAATTATGATCAACGATATCTACTCAGACCTGAAGAAGCAGAAGAAATATTTTCTGTTTATATAAATGACTATCCTCATCATCTATAAAAACACAAAAGAAATATGATTTGTTTATTAACTCTTCCAGTCCTAAGCAAAGTTATAAGCATGATTGGCTCTTTCATTGGAATCCCAACCACTGGGTTAGATGTTCTCTTACTTTCACATTTAATTAGAGTACACTGTAGGATGGGAGCCGCAGCAGTGCGTGCAGAGCTTGCAGCTGGCATGGCATGGTGGTCTTATGTTCAAATCTCCAATTGAGGTGAATTTTTAAAATTTACCTAGGCTTCCAGGTCACCCCAGCCTAATAAGGGTATCAGGAAATATCTTGGAGAGTAAAGATCGCAGACACTGACCACATCACCATCAAGTGTTGATTTGTCTATACAAATGTGGGGCTAACACAATATACCCAATATATATCAAGGAGTGGAAAAGGGTAATTCACATATGTTTTATTATGATCAGAAGTGCTTACCATGTATTTCTTCCCTCTCTCTTTGTCATTACAAATGACAACTCCTCCGCTACCTACTGTATCAGCAGAAAATGACTGTGACCACCGAGACTCATAAACTCGCAGCTTGGCCTAAAACAATAAAAATATAAATTACGTGACATCCAAATTGCAACTTTTATATTAAGCTTTCAAAATATAATAATTCATTTATCTTTTCCATCCGCAGTCATTTAAAAAAAAATTCTCAGCTGCAGTTTTCAATACAAAAAATAAAACAACAATAGCACAGAATGAAATATTTTAAATGTGTTTTGTGTGTGTGTTAAAACTAATTAATATTTATTCCCCACATGAGAGACATACTTTGAAATATTTTTTTAACAGTGCACGGATGTGTTACACATCACTTGTGAGAATTTATGTAATCAATGTTGCTATAGAAATTCATATTATATAATAAATTTCTTAGGAAGGAATATTTTTAATGTCTCTTGTTCAGTGGTTCTCAACCTTTTGGCACATGCACCCCTTCAATGGGAGTCGGACTTGCGGTCATGATTACAAATTTGTCTTCAAACAGATCTGTAAATATGATCTGTGCTTCCAGCTTGGCGCAGCCTAAAAATAGGCACCAGGAAATGTTTTGTTACGAAATGGCAGCTGGCATGATATTTACCACATCACCACTTTGGTGTCAGTTGGTCTATAAAAACATGGGCTAGCACCAATACCCAATACACTACAAGGCATGTAAATCAGGTCCTTTACTTTACTTACTGCCTTCTTTAACTATTTATTATAATGTCATTATCTCTTTCTGAAACTGACACAAAAGGTACATAAATACCGAATGTCTTTTATTTTTTAAATATTGAGCACAAACCACAACCGGCAATGCTGGTCGCATTCTGGTATGAACCTAAAGCCTATCCACGTCAATATGGAAGCACTATACTTGAGTTTCGCTCTCGTTTGAGCTCGTCAGTAGTACATATCCCTGATCGGATCTGGAAACAAGCCCCGGATCACGCGTGTGAAGCGGGTCTGTAACCACACGGCACACACTGGACACAGCCAAATTATCATAACAGAACACTACACCGTCACCCATCGTAGGCTATGCTCTTTTATTATTGTAATAATTAGTATATACAAATTTGCCTAAATTATTTTTATCATTTAATTCTGCATATTTAATAGTAAAAATAGTAAAAAAATAAATATATGCTGAAGCAAGCGAGGAAGGATGTACAAAAGGCTGCCAGGCAGTGTGCGAATGACTATTGGATCAAGTTATGTGAGTCCATTCAAATCGCAAGTGATAAGGGAAACATCAGAAGCATGTATGAAGGGATAAAGAAAGCCTGTGGTCCAATGATCAAAAGAAGTGCACCGCTGAAAACCTTGTCTGGAGAAATCATCACTGATAAGAAACAGCAGATGGATAGATGGGTCGAGCACTATTTAGAGTTTACTTAAGTGAGACCAAGCTAGCGGATGATGCCCTCAACGTCATAGAGGCCCTGCCAACTCTTGACCACCTGGACACACTTCCCACTATAACAGAAGTTAAGTGTGCTATAGATGAGCTTGCATCTGGCAAGGCTCCAGGTAAGGATGGGATTCCAATAGAGGTGATCAGGAGTGGACAAGACACACTCCCTCTACAGATCCACCAGCTAATAGAGCTATGCTGGCGAGAAGGACAAGTCCCACAGGATTTCAAAGATTCAAACATCATAACGCTGTACAAGAACAAGGGAGATCGGAGCGACTGTAACAACTATAGGGGTATCTCACTTCTGTGTATTGTTGGGAAAGTATTTGCCAGAATTGTCCTGCACAGACTTCAAGTCCTGGGAGATCAAGTCTACCCCGAATCACAGTGCGGCTTCCGTCAGAACCGGTCTACCATTGATATGATATTCTCATTGCGACAGATGCAAGAAAAATGCCGGGAACAAAATCAGCCACTGTTTATTGCCTTCATCGACCTCACAAAGGCATTCGATTTGGTCAGTCGTGAGGGTCTGTTCAAAGCACTAAAGAAGATTGGCTGCCCACCAACTCTTCTGTCCATTGTGGAATCGTTCCACACAGGCATGAAGGGTATAATCAAGTTTGATGGCTCAACTTCAGAAGAGTTTGAAATCAAGAGTGGAGTTAAGCAAGGTTGTGTACTAGCCCCCACCCTCTTTGGGATATACTTTTCACTTCTACTGAAATATGCCTTTCGTGATCAGGATGACGGTATATACATTCACTCACGCTCAGATGGTGGCCTCTATAATGCTCAGAGATTGAAGGCCAGGACCAAAATTAGCAGGGTACTAATCAGAGAGTTGCTTTTTGCGGATGATGCTGCGATTACGACCCACTCTGAGGAAGAATTACAACATCTACTATCTGCATTCTCCAATGCTTGTTCTAAATTTGGTTTAACAATTAACAAAAAGAAGACACAGATTATGTCACAAGGTGCACATGGTGTACCATCAATCTTTATTGACGATGGCGAACTGGAGATAGTAGACCATTTTACATATCTAGGAACAGAGATAAATAGCAAATTATCCTTAGATCAGGAAATCAACATCAGGATTGGCAAGGCAGCAACAACAATGAACATGTTAGCAAAAAGAGTCTGGGAGAACAGGAAGCTTACTGCCAAAACAAAAGTCCTCGTCTACCAAGCCTGTGTCCTTAGTACTCTTCTTTATGGCAGTGAAACCTGGACAACTTACTCACACCAAGAGAAACGTTTAAACAGCTTTCATATGCGGTGTCTGCGAAGAATACTTGGTATTAAGTGGCAAGACAAAATCACAAATACTGAAGTATTGGAAAGATCAGGTTGTGTGACGGTGTATTCCATGCTCAGTCTTCGTAGACTTAGATGGATAGGACACATTAGGAGGATGGATGATGGTAGAATACCAAAGGACATCTTTTTTGGTGAATTACAGACGGGTAGGAGATCTCAGGGTGGCCTCTACTACGATACAAAGATGTGTGTAAGCGGGACATGATTGATACAGGCATTGATAATGGACATTGGGAGCACGTCGCCGCTGAACGTGTTGCATGGAGGGCAACTATCAGAAATTGAATAAAGACAAAGGAGAAAATGATTGCAGATAAAGCACACACAGAGCGTGAGAGACGTAAGATGGTGCAAAATGGTGGAAATGACCATGTTTTCACATGCACCTACTGTGGGCAAACATTTGCAGCAAGAATTGGCCTTACCAGCCACACTCGCCACCGCCATGGATCGTAGTTATTAAGCCTTTTTGAAGCACAATGTACCAAACTATCGTCTGTCAAGACGGAAAGGTGCCAATGAATATAAAATATATATAATAAATAAATATAATATAAAATATTTAATAGTAAAATAGTAAAAGATGACACATTTTTCAACCACAGTAATAATAGTTTTCTACTCTGACAGTAAATTACTTAACTGATTCAGTGCCAAACAAAAAGTAAAGTTCTGATCAAACATGGTACACAATTAAATGAACAAGTATAATAATGTAAATTTCCGTTAACTGAGCCATAAAATTGCTGAAGATACCACGAAACAAAACAAATAACAAGATGACTCTAGTATGGCAATATATCATCCTTCTGTCCAAATGGGAGGTCGTTTTTGGTGATATATTATCCCTCGGCAATGAATCAGTTAACAGATTAAGCTGAAGAATACTTCAACATACAACCAAGTTAACCAGAATGATGGTATAGGTAGATCTTTTTATGCAGATGAAGATTAGTCAATAAAACGTGAGACTTGAAACTTGAGATTTCTTAACAAACTCTTGGATATGTGGGGTTCACATAAAGGTAATTTTCAACCACAAATCTATATAGTTGCTTTATATTTATTTGTAGCATACAAAATGAAAAGTCTGACTAACAAAGATGCTGCCACTTTTGGGTAGGAATTATATTAAAGGGCACATACTCTATTATTGATTTCTCATCAAACATACTTCTTGCTCTTGATTCTCATCAAACATACTTCTTGCTCTTGAATAATTCTTCAGCTCAAGAAATTCACCGCAAACAGGATTTGATCAAACAAACATTGATTGAGCTGATTTATTTAGAAAATCGATTCTCCAATAGTTTTAATCTGTGGTCCAAATTCCCTAGTGAAACCTTAAAATGTCCCCTAGGTGGGAATTACCCCATAGTTTACAATCACTACTCTTGTTGCTTTAGTCTAGTATTTGTTGTCTTTATGTATTCTTGTTTTCTCTGCAATAGCATCTGATGGACTACTCTTTTGTTATGGTCACTTTTATCTATATTGGTGTATTGTCAACAGTGATACAGTATTACACATTCAGCATGAATAAAACTACGTTTCATCAGTGGAAGGAAAGAAGAGTAGACACTATGGCACTTACTTTTTTCTTCTTGTGCTTTTTGAATCTGAACAGAAGTGGATTTGGTGAACTGCCAAATTCATACACAGCTTCAGACATGGAACCCTAGAAGAACATTAACGTTACAAAACTGAAGATAATTAATATGATAATATTGTGTATTTTAATAACAAGGTCATTAGAAGAAAGTAGCTATAGCTGGTTTGGTTACATCATGAGATGAGAAAAACTATTGGGAAGATCAACGGAAAACAAGAAACAGGACAGCAGAGGAAATACCAGTCAGACTTGCATCATTGCATTGACAAACATTATAACATGTATTGATACACAGCACTAAAGAGCAATGAGGAGCCACGGTAGTGCAGTGGCTAGCACACTTGCCTACCAGTTCAATAGTCACGTGTTCTATTTCCCATCCAGGTGGGGATTTTTGAAAACTTACCTGTGCTTCCAGGTTGACCCAGTCAAAAATGGGTATGAGGAAATACTCTGGGAAGTAAAGGTGGCCAGTGTGATACTGACTACATCACCCAGTGAGTGCTCGTTGCTCTATACAAATATGAGGCTAGCACCATATACTCAATGTGCTTCAAGGTGTCAAAAAGGGTCCTTTACTTACATGAGAGCAACAGTCATGGAGAGGACATTTCCAAAGAAAAATCACAGCAATAACACAGTTCATGAAGCCGCTTAAAAGTCGACAGGGTTGACTTCATTGCACCAGGTTTTATTCCATATGGCTCAGTCTCTTTCCGCAGCGCAGAAAACGCCACACAAATAACAAACTCCATAGCTCCAGCGACGACCCCCAGGAGTCTCAGAAATAATGTACTAGTGAACCGAAGGATGTGGCCCGAAATCGAACCCACAATCTTTGGAGCCTGAGTCAAGCAGCTGAGACTCCCCAGTTCATGAATAATAATATAGACAATTACAATAGAAATATAGATTCTGTCAGAGTGAATAATTAAAATAGAAATATAGATTCTGTCAACGTGAAACTACTATATGGATTAATTAAAATCTAAATTCAACATCATCATCATGTGCTATGCCATTAAGTATGGATGGTCACAGTTTGCTTTCTCACATAATCACGAGAGTTTTGGATCAGGCCTGTGTTTTTGACCCAATTATGCCATGTGGCCAAGCCATGTACACATTTATCTCTCCGTCTTCCCCTAGCTATTTCAAATTAAATTTTGCTGCTCATCACTAAGTTTTCTGGTTTATTTCTCATAACGGGCTCTAAAAATCTTAACTGTCTATTATCTAATTTCCTAAGCAATTTACAGTTTTCATTTGTTTCTTGTAGAACTTTCTCATTCATATTTTTGTTTGTGGGTGGTATTCTTTGCATGTTCATCAGAAATCACATTTCCTCTGCTATTAGATGTTTCTCAGCTTGTCTGCTTATTGCTCATGTTTCGCATCCATGCTTTCCAACCTTAGTTACACAATCAAAACCATAAATACTTAACACCACTTGAAATAAAAATGAATACATAGCAGTAAGGTAGGTACAGCTACTTACCCTCAGCTGCAATGGAAGATCTGTCTTATTTACAATCCAATACGGTGCATAAATTCTCAAATCCAAGGAGTTGGACTGATTTGCATGAATGCTGAGGCTAAGGTGTCTATTCAGGTTCTCAGAGTCAACTTCTGTTTCCATGCAAATGGCCCGAAACTCTTCCATGTCCGGAGAGATGTCAAGGATGCCCTGCCAATCTGAACCCATGTAGTCAGGAAGCTAAAACACATTCAATTAGTGCACTGTTTATTTAATGTTCCATTCATTCACTATGTTCCATTCATTCACTATGTTCCATTCATTAACTATTCTTGGTTCAAGGAAAATACTCCCTCAGTTTGCTTACAAAGAAATACCTAAATCCTGTAAAGGAAACATAACCAAACCTCAAAGAGTCGGCTGGTGAGATTGGAGCGCATACAGAACGAGGCTATGCGGGTCATTCTGGGATGCACCAGAGACACCCCAGTGGTGTGTATGCGGTACATCCTTGGTTTGCCGACTGTTGCTGGTAGGCTCAAGGTGATGCAGGTGAAGGCATACCTCAGAGTAGCTGCTGACACAGATCACCCATTGCATGAGGCGCTGGACGTAGTTAAGGGCCAGTGACTGATAAGAGGGAAATAATGGATGGCTCAGGCGGAGGATACGATCAGACAGGTGTGCATCTTGAAGAATATTAGGCGAGGAGAGGAGTGGGTCAGAGTTCCAGCGGAACAGTCAGACTTGTTTGATTGATTGATTGATTTAGAAACCGACATCACAGCATTCGGGGCATTCCCATAAGCGCTCTGTCCCCATCCTCAGAAGCCAGCAAAGAGTTCCAATCCCAATAGTACCAGTAGCAATCTGATTATATGTGCGTCTCGCCTTTCCTTTAAGCGTCGAGCATCGGCCAGATCTCCTCGTCACTCCTCGCTATCGCATTCTTGCCAGACCATGGTGATCCATTTGCTCCTCCGAGGTGTACACGTGCTCCCACAAGGCCGCAACCACGTCTGCCTTATCATGTATCAATACTCCACCAAGTTTTGCGGAGCCAGCCAATCTGTCTGCCTGTTCATTCCCCAGCACACCAGCATGCTCCGAAGAAAAGATCCAGACAATGCTTGCCACGCATGACTTCCGAAGCAAAGCAAGCCACTCTGCACGAAGCTTGCCTGTCCTCACCCTACTCAGCATGCTTTCTGAGTCAGTTACAATCACGATGTGTGTGTGTATCGTATTCTCCATCTAGCGGAAAGCTGCACTGACTGCCTCCACCTCCATTCTTAAGCTAGATGTTGTGGTATCATATGCCAGGCTCTCCTGTACCAAACGTTGACCATTAGCCTTTGCCAAGAATCCCCAGGCACTTCTACTACCTCTCAACACCGAACCATCTGTGTAGATAATCACATCACCCGGGCGAGCATTATCCTGAATTTGTTGCTGGATTTCCACTTCCATGGCCCCTGCTGGCCACTCCCTGCACAAAGTGATTATAACTCTGCACAAGTCTAACTGCTCTGTTGGCACTATTAGCAAATAATTCAAGAGATCATAAGCTTTATTTAAATAACATATACGTTTGTAACTGTAAGTGCTTTCTTCATAATATTTCCTGCACTGCACTCATCAAACTTACAGTAATTTGTAGCTTGTACGCCTTGCTGGTCTCCACCGTGTAGAGGGGTGTCATTTCACCATGCGTCAGGCTACTTAACATGGATGTTCCCTGTGTAAAACATATCCAGTTTATATTATTATAAAACTAAAACAATTCCTGAAGCAGGAACCTGCTATGGGTATGTGAATGTGCTAAGACCATCATATTTTTAAGGTCAAAGTGCATGGAGACACAGGTAGCCAGTCTGTCCTCCCTGTATCAAATGGCAAGTGCAGGCACTGAACCTTTGTTCTACCGAATTCATGACACTGCCAGCGTATTATTCATAATGATTGCACCAACATGGCGCTATAATAAAACAAGCCCCATAGCAGTTACCTACCTTGGTTTTGTGAAGTGTTAGGACCATCACACTTTAAGGCCTGAGTGAATGTAGGAATAGTTGGCCAGACTCTCCCTCCCAAAGCAAATGGTGTGGTGAAGGCACTGAACCCTTGTTTGACAGTCTCATGCCATTTATGTATACTTTAATAGTCTTCAGTACAAACTGTTGTTAGTATATTCATAAACTTTCTTTGTTAGAAATATTAAACATACTCTCTAACCAAAGATCATGAATGAAAGGTCACAACATGTGAAATGATGTATATCTCAATAATCAGCTACCATATACCTCTGATAGCACCAAACTTCATGCAGTTGGATAAAGAGTTAAAAATAAACTGTAACTCATCTAAATTTTTCAAGTATCACAACAAACAAATGTGCTGAAGATTAATTAACTACTGCTGCTGAAATAACAGGCACACCTCTAAATGAAAACTGTAAATCAATTCATCATCATCATTATTATCATGTGCCCTGTCAAATGGCATAGGTGTTCATGTATCTTCACAGATCTAGGTCCATGGTGCTCTTGATCAAGTTTATTGATGTTATTTCTTGATGACACCATCTTAGGCCATCTAGTATAATTTCTCTAGGTCTAGCTCTGTTTCTTCATCCAGGTCGGCTTTTTTTGTCGAGGAAGGACGCGTTTGTGTGGTCTCCTCCTTTTTGGATTAATTTTCCTGTTTATCTACATTCGTACGCAATGAATTTTATATGTTTGTGATCACAACGATGCCGTTCAACTGTTGAACTTCTTTTAAAGTTGCTATATGTGCAGTGTTAGATATAAATGCTAATAATATTGTATTAAATAACACTATGGATAAATCATTCATGGAGCAGCGGTGCGTCAGTAGTGATAGCTTGAACTAGCCAATCACATCACATGGATTTAAACCGTGGGCGGCGCTACAATGTTTCCGTGTTTGTTGAAACCTAATATTTTGTAATGTAATGATGTCTGTCGAGGAGGGAATTTCTGTGCTGGAGTTAGCGGGAGAAAGGGGGCGAAGTGGATTACGATCTACAGTAACAAGAAACTACACACTCAACAAAGAGCGGGCAGTGAAAAGCAAACTTAAGAACTGTTTTAGCTCGCCATCGCTGTCTGTTAAATGTATGGATGACGGTAAATGCATCTCTATCACATTCAACAATACAATACATTACGAGGCATTTCGAAAATGCCTGGTCAATTATTACCATGAAGCCAAAGTTGACTATAGAAAAGACCGACAAGGAGCGGAGGTGGAAGTAAAAATATCATCTCCCCTACACACGTTGCATTTGTACAACACCCAGAATAAAATTTTAATACAAGGGGCAAACGCCGTCATGTCTGAGTGGCTCGCGACACAGTTTGTTGAAATTGAGCAGGCAGCTCTGAAACTAACAAGTGACTCGCTAATCACACCCGCCGATTTCAGCACGCTAGTGTCTGCCATAAAACCAACACAGCCTACAGCGGCCACGCCATTGTCAGACAGAACCATAAAATCAACACAGCCTGCAGCGGCAGTCGTTACAGCATCAGGCGATAGTAACAACATACTCCAACATGCCACGACTCAACACAGCAGCAGCTCGAACGCAGCTTCTTCTAACCAACCAGTGTTGCTAGCTATTGAATACCCGATGAGGCCCCTAGGGGACAGTATACAACCAAATGAAAACAATTCAAACCAAATTGAGATTGCACCATCTGTACTAGATGAAAGCCCAGCTACAGATCAACACTCATGCGGTTGTCAACAGCACATTGAAAGGTTAGAGGCAAGTTTGAAGATACTTCTAGACGCCGCCTCTGAAAACACAGACAAGATTGCCAGGATAACTAATGACTATATCAAACTCAAGTCAGAGGTCGCTCTCCTGAGAGAGGAAAATGGTATACTGAAACACACTATTGAGACTTTACAACCTGCGCCCACTAGTTATCAGTTAGCACAGACTTACAGCTTCGAAACAACACAACCATCTCTGGGAGCGCCAACTATACAGCCAACGAACACACCTCAACAAACAGACAAAGCCAGTCAACAGGACTCGACATTTCCCATAGAAGTAAAAGTCAGCAATCGATTTGAACTACCAAAAGAGCAATTGGTAAACGACAATCAGTACGACGAGACATTGCTGACAGACAATCCGCCTATTCAAGAATCGGCTGGTAACCTTCAAGAAGGCAGTCCACAGCCGGATAATTATCAATGGCAAAAACAACGTGCAAGCCGTACCAGAAGCCAATACATACAGAGACTACCAGCTGACTGCACCCATTTGATAATTGGTGACTCCTTGTTGAAAGGCATATACAGTGATCGTATGTCGTCATCACACGCCGATAAAGCTACAACAATTCCACTTCCTGGTGCAGGGTTAGACAGTCTAACAAACAGTATACGTAGAATTGAAATCAACGAAAGTGTGAAGAGGATTACAATACATATAGGAATTAATGACACTATGAGAAACCAAAATATCACAATTTCTCAGTTACGAAAACTACTAGACTTATTATGCCATAATTTTGTCAATTCTAAAGTGTTTTTCTCTTCCATCATACCACCAAGTTATGGCTCCGAACGGCGACTAGCCGACATAAACAACAACACCCTAGAGAAATTCTGTAATCAGTATAATGTACAATTTATCAACAACACACCATTTTTTACATCTCAAAGAGGCGCGCCAAAGAAACGACTGTACAGTGACCAGATCCACACATTCACATTAGGTAATAGCTTCCTTGCTAAAAATATCAAGTATCCGGAGAGAGCACAAAACATGACCAGCACACAAACACGACGAACATTGACTATTGAAGCCAGTCGAAATACCCCTATCACCCCAGATAAACGTCTGCTGACGTCTGACCCCCGAAAGCCTGCCATTCAAGGTGCACACATGCTACCAAGAACAAATCAACCTCTCCTTCCTACCCCCACCCTCACACGTGAAGGAAATAACTACCAGGAAGATTTCCCTAACCTCACTTCCAACGAACCCTCGTTGCAAGCAGCGGTACACACGCACGGTAGTAATACCACCTTGACACACCAAGCTCAAGACAGCTATGGGCTCCATAGCAGACAACAAGAGGTTTCGCATCACCAAATTCACGCTAGCTATGAGCGAACAAGCGGGCAACAACAGGTTCCGCATCACCAAGTTCACGCCAGTAATGATCGACCAAGCGGACAACAGGCTCCGCATCATTGGAGTCCAGAACTTCTACACTTGATGCAATTTAGTCCTGCCGCATTGAATCAAGCCCTTATGATGTCTCTACAATACAGACCTGTGAGATAGGATATGTATTAAAAACGGAACCCTATATGCATTGATACCAGCAACAGAGCTTCCTCCTTGAACTTTAATTACTTACTGTTTAACGTTTTATTTCCCGTGTGGGATACACCGCTTTAAACAGAGACATTGACTTGTGTAGTCATTTATTAATTCTGTTGGATAACAGTTGGTTACTTAGCTTGTGAAGTAGATTTTTCAGGTTAATTATTTGTTGTATGTTCTTTAATTCGTTTTGTTCCGTGTTTGCATTATATTCGTTGGTCTAATTAGTTATATCGTTATAATATTGTCATTTACATATCGATTTGGATTACTGATATTTTGTAAGTTAATGTAATTGTGTTTTTTTATGATCTTGTATTTTTGCTTGACTTTGACTAATTTACACTTTCTTCATGGATGAAATGTCTGAGAAGTGGCAACACTGGCTCAATAAGTCAGGAATACGCCTTGGACACTTAAACATTTGCAGCTTATTTAACAAGCTATCAGAATTATCTTCTATTCTCAATCAAAATTTTCATTTATTCGGCCTTAGTGAAAGTAGGCTTAACGATAACATTTCAGATGAGGACATCTCTATTAAAGGGTACAAAGTTTTCAGAAGGGATCCCTGTAGGAAACAAGAGACAGGCATAATAACATATGTTTCTAATTTACTAAATGCTAACCGTAGGCTAGACTTTGAAACTTGCGAAATAGAATGTATTTGGTTAGAGCTAAAACTTCAAAACCGCACACCCCTGATAATTGGCTACCTCTATCGAAATCCCAGTGCTGGACACGTCTGGTAAGAAAACTTCACTACCATGATGGATGTGGTTTTCGCTTCCGGTAAAGAAATTATACTACTCGGAGACTTTAACATTGACAACAACAAATCCAACATAATATGGGGAAATATAATTGCATCATACAATTTCCAACAAATAGTACAACAAGCTACTAGAGTAACAAAGTCATCTTCAACAATCATAGATCACATTTATGTAACTTGCTCAGACAACATCATAGAATGCACCGTACCCAATTGTGCAATGAGCGATCACTACCCAATATGCTGCACGTGGTCTAAAAAAGGAATTAAAACTCCTAAACATAAACACATAAGTGTAAAATATAGAAGTTAGAAAAATTTCAACCAAAACGCATTTTTACAGGACTTGCTCAGTTCACCTCTAGACAATGTATATCAGCTTCCTGACCCGGATGATGCTTTGGAATTCTGGATGAAAACCTTTATTGATGTTTTTGATAGACATGTGCCAATCAAGGAAGTTCGAGTAAAACACCACGTCAAGTCACCTTGGATCACACAGGAAATACTTGAAATTATGTGAGACAGAGATAAAGCACATAAAAAGCGGGATCTCAACGTATACCGTATTCTTAGAAACAAAGTTCAATATACCATACGACGGGAAAAGAAAAATTACTTTAAGAACTTAGTAATAGATAAAACAAATAGTAAGGATATATGGAAGGCAATTAACACTTTGACAAACAAGAATAACTCCCGAAATTCCTTACCATCAAATCATATTACATGCGACCAATTCAGTAAGTTTTTTCAAACTGACATAGACCAGTTGAAGGCTTCAATACCTAATTCTCCTTGCAACTTATCTTTGCTGTCATCGTTTTGCGAGAGTAGATGCTCCCGCGATATTCTTTCCGACATACAGCTAATGACAATCACTGAAGTATTCACTTACCTCAGTAACCTAAAAAACACAACCTCATCTGGCTTAGATGGAATCAGCAACCGGATTCTCTGTTGTGCTGCGCCAGTGATCAGTATATCACTAACCTATGTATATAATCAGTGTCTCACCAAAGGCCACTTTCCATCAGCTCTCAAAATCGCTAAGGTGTACCCTCTTCTTAAATCTGGTTCATTGGACAATGGTCTCCCGAACAATTACAGACCCATTTCTTTACTATCATCACTATCTAAGCCACTAGAAAAACACATCCATAAAGTAACATTACAGTATTTAGTTCGCAACAAGCTTATTGTTGACAGCCAATCAGGATTTCGACCAAAGTATTCTTGCCATACGGCCCTAACAAACATGATAGAAAATTGGCACGAGAGTATAAACAACAACAGTCTATGTGGAACTGTGTTTATTGATTTCAAGAAAGCATTTGATATGATAGACCATGTTATTTTAATTAAGAAACTTGAGACAATGAAAATTGGTCCTAATGTAGTCACTCTAATATCATCTTTTCTATCGGACAGAAAGCAAGTAGTATCACATAATAAATCGCTGTCTCAAACCACTACATTCAATATTGGAGTACCACAAGGCTCTATTCTTGGCCCTCTATTATTTGCCATATATATTAACGATCTACCTTTGCATCTTTCATCGTCCTGCGATCTATTTGCAGACGACTGTACAGTGTACACAAACGCTGAAAACTGTATTTTACTGGAGTCGTCTTTACAACAAGAATTAAATAATGTAGTTAGGTGGAGCTATTCAAACCGTATGCAAATTAATATCACTAAAACAAAATCAATGTTATTAACAACCAGACAAAGACTTCAAACTCTAAGCTCACACACATCACTTCAACTTCACATCGATAACATGCCAGTAGAAAGTGTAATTGAGCACAAAACATTAGGCCTAATCATTGATAGAAACCTAACCTTTAATTCCCACGTTCAAGCGCTCATTAAACAAACAGCGAAAAAAGTCTACCAACTCGCCAAAATTAAAAACTTCCTTGATGAGGACACAAGGAAACTATTCTATACTTCTCATATTCAGACACACTTTGACTACTGCTCTACAATCTGGGACGGTTGTTCTAATTCAAACACCAAGCGACTTTACTCACTCCAGAAACGGGCCATGAGTCTAATTTATAGCAAACATTTATCTGACAATCCCAGCCTGTATAAACGCCTTCAGTTGCTACCACTCCGCAAACGCCTGCTTTTCAATAAAGCTAAACTAATTCACAAAATCTTGCATCAGAATGCCCCAAATTACCTTTGGCCATTGTTTAAATATAATGCTAGACACAGTAAACGTTTAAATTTATTACACATTCCGAAGCCTAGGATTGACTTATACAAAACAAGCTTAATGTACTCTGCAGCTCAGCTGTGGAACAATCTTCCACAAGAAATAAAAGACATCACCAATCCTTATTCATATAATCGCAAATTACTCGAACACTATCTCAGTACGGATTACCTTCCCCCATAATAATAGTGATAATAATAATAATAACAAAACCCTAGTATAACAGCCAGTCCCCTTTTGGTAGGCCAATATATTCCACATGGCTAATAAGTGTCTGACCATTATCTAATGTTACTGTATCGTGTAGTTTTGATGTTCGCATTTTGCCAATGCTTTTATAATGCATAAGTTTTATATTGTTGCTGTTCTCTGTTAGCCTTGAATGACGTGTGAATGAAATAATGTATGGAAGAGAGTGATAGAAGGGCAGAATGTTAGACGGGCCTGCGTGCCCAATTCTTAACCCTTTGAAAATAAAGTTTGTTCGTTCGTTCGTTCGTTCGTTCGTTCTTCTACTACAACATTATCTTCTTCTTCTTCAGCATTCCGAGCCATTGAGGTTCTTTGCTGCAGATACAATCCATCTCCATTCGTCTCTCTGGTGGACCTTCTCTTGCCAGTCGTTGATTCCAAGTGCTTGTAGGTCTGTATATGTATTATCTCTCCACCGTCTTCTTGGTCTACCTCGGGGTCTACGGTCATTTATTTTTTGAGTGTAAACGAGTTTTGTTTCCCTATCATCTTCCATTCTTTCTATATGCCCCAGCCATTGTAGTCTATTAGCCTTCATGATACCAGTGATTAGCGGGGACTTAAACAGATCATAAATGTCTTTGTTACTTCTTCTTTTCCACTCTCCACTTTGTGTATCCCTAATGGGTCCAAAGATGCGTCTTAAAATTTTGTTCTCAAAGGTTTGTAACAAGGCTTCATCTCCTTTCGTTGTACTCCAGGTTTCAGAGCCATACAGCACAACTGGTCTGATCAGTGTTTTGTATATTGTGATTTTGGTGTTACGAGATAGCGCATTTGATTTTATTTTCCTAACTTTCCTATTTATAATAATGTCCTAACATTCTATGTGCCCAATTTAAAACTGTTCTTCTCAAGTTTATCATCATTAGCTAGATGACAGTCTAGTATCATCTGCGGTTACCAGATGAGAACATGTTGTCTAATGTTGTCTCTTGTAGTCGTGCTTTAATAAAGCTCACAATCTACTTCTTGTTTTTTGGGTGATTCTGTTACCAGATGAGGGTGTCCTAGGACAGCCATTAACATCATTCTCAGGAAATTAATTGAGCAGCATAAAATGTTGAGAACAGTTATAACATGCTAGTGATGTTGTGTCCAGACTTTTTTGTTTTAAATAAATCCCTCAAAATATCTAGATTCCTAAAAACTCAAGAAAGCTTGCTGTAGTCTTCAGTGATATAAAGTTCATGCCAATAACCAACACAAGGAAGCTGCAGCTGTGTAGTGTTAAGTGCACTGGCTACCCAACACTGTTGTCTCAGGTTAAAACATTTCACTGTTACAGAACTTCTTTCTCATAAGTAATGGCTCTAAGCTCTGTCAGGCCTCAAAACATAAGTTATAATCATCATGTGCCCTGCCATATAGCACAGACATTCAAGTATGTCCACAGATGTCAGTCTATGACGTTTTGGATACATTTGATTGATGCTATTCCTTCAGCAAACTGCCTTGAACAATCCAGCATCAATACTCTCTGTTTCTGAATTGTCTACTGCTGAGGTTTACAGTCTTCACAATGTTTTCCAATGCATCTTTTCTCATTATATGATCAAAGAACATTGTTTTCTACCCTGTACATAATATTCTAGTTTCATTAGCCTGACCATTTTTCCGTTGTGTGCGAATAAATCAAGAGAAATAGCAAACTTACATAAAATGTCCAACATGCTACCTGTTATTACACAGAACTCTGAGCACAGTTCCTGTCCTCAATTCAACAATTTTACTAACATACAAACTGTCTGACGAACTTAATGCACTTAAAACAACATGCAAGTTCATGTTCAAAAGCAAAACGGAAGTCTGAGAAAAAAAAAATGTAAGCAGAAGAATATCCACAGTTTGCTAAATGTCACACAAGAAGCCTCAAAGGTGTGATTTTACAGAAGAATCCTGAAAATTCCTTTGACAGCCAAAATGGGTAATCAAAGCGTTAGGAAAGAGGTTAAGACACAAAAGCAACTTATCACAAACACCAGAAAGAGACAGTAATGATTTTTAGCATCATTATGAGAAGACAAAAACTAGAACATATGACATCTGAAAAGATTTGTAGGAAAAAAACCCAGAGGAAAACTGTAAGAGAAGATTCTTGGCAGCCACGTGCATTACATGGAAGAGTGTCAGTGCATGAATTGATACATGCTGTTGGAGAAAGCAAGATGTTTAGAAGTATGATTGTCCACACCAGCTGACAAGACAATGATGATAACTACATATTGCTTTCAAACAACCATGTTGTAGCGTTCAAATGCTAGCACAAACCTGAAGAGAAAACTGAATATCATATGGGAGGTAGTTGTGCAGAACAACAGGTGGATACAAGCTGATGGTGTAGTACGGCACTGCTCTGGGAACACTGTGCTGGGGCTTCAGTGGTTCACCTTCTTTGCAGACAACCTGGCCAATGACAAACACTGTATCAGAAATGACCACAGGCTTAACACTAAATGATAGTGAACATATGAAATATGACTATGAATATTTCAACAAATGAAAATAAACATAAACCATTGTCATTACAAAAGGCATTACAAAATAGTAATTAATTTATGACTAACAGATAATATTTACATCAATAAATGACAATAGGCGTTATGAAATGGTAATTAACATATGACTGATAGATAATGGGCACATTAATAAATGATAATAGACATTACAAATGGTAATTAACAGATAATAAACACAACAATAATTAATAATTGCCAAGACATTAGTGTGAGGGTGTTGACATGGAGTTACTACTGCCAACAATAATTACATGAAACAATGGCTCGCACACACAAGAATCAGGCAGATGCTCAGACAAATGGATCAAGACAGATTCACGGTGGCAGCTGGTATAATATGTATTCCCTGAAGATACACATCACATATGCTACCACAAAAGACCGAGATACCTTTGCCACACTAGACAGTTGTATTCATTCACCTCACAATCATGGGCAGTAATTTTGATGGCCTTCAATAACTTATACACAGTCCGAATATAGCAACCTTTATCACTGTCGCATTTGGTGCAGCTCATTAGATCAGTAAATTATGACTTTGTCTCATGCAAAATGAACTAGAACTCACTCTTTACTTACTGCTGCTTACAAATGAAAATCAGCACTTCCATCAACTACTGGAACCTTCCATCGCTCATTTTAGTTTGCACTTACACACTCACATCCTCAGAGTATTAACAGAATGTCACTTGCAAATCGTCTTATGATGTAAGATGCTGGTTGATAGTGTCAGTTTTGAATAATATGTGACTTGTTGGAGAAGTATCGCTGATCTAGTATTATGTGATGTTCATCTTATTTGCATCTAATGTATGACTTTTTAAATCACACATCACCCATCACATGTCAATTAGTCTATAAAAATATAGGGCTAGCAGCAACACTTACAGAATATGCCTCAGGGCATGGAAAAGGATCCTTTGCTTTTACTTATGTTTACTGTAATATGTTAATATAGTTTGAAAAGCAATGCCACTGCGGTCTCCTGCACTTTAAATGCACATGATAACAAAAGAAAGAATAATCCTGCAACAAACATGACCAATTCCTGATGTTGTTTAACAGATTTAATGTCCCAACAAAAAAGTAGATTTGGACCCAAGTAAAAATGGATGGCGGTAAATGGGAAGTAGGCATGTGTGATAGATATATGGTAGCAGGCATGTTATATTATAATCAAATTAAAAGGATTGCATATGGAAAACTACTATATATAAGCCATTGGCAGATATGGGAAGTCGCTTACGATGATTCATCATTCCATGGCATTTATCAGTTAATAGTTAAATGTTCAAATGATGTGGCAATCTTTGGCATGTTTTCTCATTTCAGAAATTCCATATTTTTGGGTAAATGAAATTCTATACGAGACACAGGTCATATAGGTGTGACGTTTTACATAATCATTATCATGAGCCTTGCCTACTGATGTAGGTATTCATGTCTCTCCACAGATTCTGGTCTTTGGTGTTCTGGATCAATTCTATTAAGGACATTCCTCTGTGTCACCATCTTAGATCATCCAGCATAATTTTTCTCTGTCCACCTTTGCCTCTTCAACCTCTGATTTTTCCTTTTATTATAATGTTTGCCAATGCCTCTTTTCTCATCATGTGACCAAAAAACACCGTTTGTCTCTTTCTTATAGCTATTTGCAATGTTATATTTTCATTAACCTTTATCAGACATTAATTGTTAGTTGCTATTGCTGTCCAAGGTATTTGCAACCAAAATATCTGCTGCTTCCAAACTTTTCCCACATATGTCAGAAATTAAGAAAATTATCCTTTACCATTTTCTATAGTCGCTCCATTTGATGACAAACTTTCTAGAGTTGTATTCAAGCTTAAGCTTGAATGCTACTTTCTTTGGAATTATTAAATTGATGTCTGAAGGTGACCGAGGAAGAAGAAAGAAGAAAAAAGAATATGTTGCATTACAGCAGTATTTGCACGCATCACAATAAGTACACCAGACTTAGAACACATCTGAACAATAAAACAATATTTATTTGTTCATGTGAAACTTACCTTGAAGTTGAATGACTTTTTCTCTTCATGAGATGACATGCAGAGGAAGTTCTTCACCTTGTCCTTGCCTTGAAGCATCTCTTGCCACCAGAGGGCATTGTAGGTGAGTTCATAACTGAATGAAGAAAATGGATACACATCTATCATGTTTTGTCAAAAGACACAAACAAGGATGCATTGTATCTGCTTAAATCAACTATATACAAGGTGTTGCTGATCACAAGTTGTCGAGATGCAAAACACTTGGTGAGGACAAAAGAAGTGCAGGCAAGACTTTACTTAAATGGAGGAAATGAAACACTAAACAATATGTCTGGCTATGTATGAGCATTGTAAATCATTATTGATTCACATAAAGAAAAACACTGTTAGGAAATATTTACAACCAGTTTCATAATTTTGTCTTCGTTCATAATTATAATTGGAGTTCACAGCCCACTCTCACATCGCCTTCCCTAAGCCCAGGTAATAAGTGGACCGGGAAATAATAATTCCTCAAGTTGGGGGAAAATGTTTCCTGGATTACTTTGAAATTCAGCAAAGACAAGGTATAGTAATTTTTAACCCAGGTAGACTACTAAATCAGAGACGGACCCATGTCAACTAACAAAATGTCACCGTGAACCCAATTATGCTTTGGCTGTTTGTGATTTCATGGCAAGTTTACGCTCAGGAATTTGCCATTGCTTTCTTAACTCATAACATTGTATGAAACCCAACACAAGGCGGTCTGCTGCTAAATCGCCCACAGCTGTGTTTTGAACATAGTATGCAGGGTTATGAATTGTGTCCTTAACCCTTTCGTCACAGAACTGGCATATGAAGGAAACTAGAAAAAATAATACATGATCTGACACATTTCTAACTATGTGTATAGCACAAGAATATAGTACATTCATGTAACGAATCAGTATTGTAGATAAAATTATATATAACATTTTATAATTTTATAACCTTTTATAACATTATAAACATAAATTAATTAGACATAACAGAGACGGTCTCCCTGGCCAAGGTGTTAACGACATTGTACGTAATCCCATATATCCACGTGGGGAAAACAGCAGCTGTGAGAATCGGCAGCGGTTCGTGCTGCACTGGTAACTTACAGGGGTATGTGAGCCGGTCGTTCAGAAAGCAATGGCAAACTACTGAACATAAAACTTGCCTAGTAGATCAACAGCAGCTGAAAGTGCTGGTGTTGACTGCAACATCCTGTAAGGGATATGCAACATAAAAAAAACAAAAAAACAGAGACATCAATAATCTATAGCCTTCAGAAAAATTTCTTCGGAACTCACAACCACACAAATAAACTAGACATTAAGAATTCCTTTAATTTAGTTTATAACTTATAGGAGAAATACAATCCTAAAAACTAGGAACTTCTGGCTACTATTAAATGTTCCTTTCAATTAGTTTGTTTTCTAATTTGCGCACAACAGCATATCTCAAAAAGTTTATACTGATATCTAAGATTCCACTTTCAACACAGTTGATAGTTTTGTCCTTCCAAGTTCCACTGCTCACACAAAACTCCAAAGAAGTGGCATGATTTTCTCCAATCAGTATGACTGTGGGATCAGTCATATCTCATCAAATTTACCAGAGATAAATATGACTAAAACAAAGGTCAGGTACAACATACTGACAATATTATCCACAATGGACACCATGGACACCAAAAACATGAGACCAACACTAGATCCCTATGACACTTCATAACCTATCAAAGGATGTAACAAATTTTATAAATAACAGGTTACAAATAATGATTTATTTATGTAATCAATTAAAAGACATGTTATGTCAGGTTGTTCAGTCTTTAGGTTGGCATGAAACTTCTGAACATGTCACTTCATTATAAATTTGTGATCTGCCCATAAGCTGATTCTTGAGAACGTAATGTGATGGTTTCTCCATGCTTCCACATCCAACCCATATGGGAAACTTATGGCTTGTGGCCTTAACTTAATTTCTGGCTGTCAGGAGAAAAGAGTTTCCAGCTCTGCTCTCATTCAAAACACTTAATATTTATTTCATTATCTACAAAATAACAGTCAAGTTGACTGTAATGGGATAATAAAGAATTTAATAAAGAATTATAAACACAGAACATTAACATCACACTGACTTGATGTCTGAAGGCTTGACATAGAGTGGACAGTGGTATGCAACGAAGAGCGGAAGATGATATGTTTGCTGTGGCTCCACAGTTGCCAGTTTGGAAAACTTGTCTAAATTTGCCAGGATTTGAGTGGCTTTAAATTTCTTTAAATCTTCTGTTCTGCAGTACACATCTATAGACATTGTCAAATGATTTTCCAGCTGAAAAGAAATATCACTCAAGTATGATGGTTGCTTGTTATTGATAATTAAAAACTTGTAAATGATTTAATATGTAAGCATGTTTGTTATGGATGCATGCATTCATGACACACATGAACATGTTTGTTATAGATTTAGTAGTGATTCAGCTTGAATATTGGGGGGACGCTTATCAAACCTGACACCCCACATTGTGCCAATGGCTTCGGGCGGAGGAGCACAATTGGGAGGGTACAAACCTTATCCTAGTGCAAGAAAATGCAACCTAAAGACTGAATGTCATGGCAGGGCAGACCAGGCCCTAAGCCTTGGTTGGCAACTGGTCTAGGATCGAAGCTCGGACAGGCAGACAGTTAGAGCATTGCTTTGCTGATCCAGCAGCTTCTGCAGCTTGTCTTACTCCAGACATATTGGTGTTACCTTTCATCTGGAGTACACTAGAAAGGCCGAGCGAGGGATCATGCTGCATGGGCAACACATGGTCTGTAAACTCAGCCCAGGCTTTGTGTTATGGAGAGGTATAACTCCATTTTACAAACTATCATCTGTCAAGATGGTAAGGTGCCAGTCAGTCAGTGATTCAGCTCTCTCTCTATGATCTATGCCATGTAGTGATTATTGTTCATCAACTGTTGTGTTGTTCCATATAAAGTGTTTCTCTCATAGAAATAACTATTTCCTGATGTCTAGATAAATAGATAGATAGACAGAAAGACAGACAGGCAGATTATCAGTAAAGGTGTTAGTTTTCAGATGCTACAAATTAAATTATTGCTAGAGTATGTAGCTTGTATCAGCTTTTTCTTATACAGTAGTGAAACCTGGACTGCTTATGCCAAATATGCCTTAAAGCAGGTAAAAGTGTTCTTTGTTTACTTTATTATAGAATTTAAAATGACAGTAATGAAACGTTCGCTGATATCTTAATATATTTTTATTTACTTAACATTCAATAAGAAAACAGTTGAATTTGCCATTATCTCAAGCCACAGTTTAGGAAACTAGTTTACAGAAAATAGAAGATTTTACTTACCTTGAGGGGAGAATGCAAATTAATTGTCTTCAGTCCATGCCACATGTCCACCTCCATCACAACACTGTACTTCATCCCATTCTGGAATATTTAGATAAACAGAATACATTTTTAGACACTGTGGCTGAATTCTTGTTTATGTACAATTACGAGTAAACATTAGGCACTTCAATTTATGACAGATTTTTCATGTAGTTTAATTCATTAAGATATTTTATGGCAGTGGGCTAAAAGACAATGTGGATAAATAATTACTTGTACTTCATATCTTTAATAATATCAAAATCATGACACACTGGTCCTTTTTTGAGATGTACTTTTCATTAATTTCATAAAAGAATACATTTCATGACAACTTATTCTTCTTTGTCTTCCTCTTCTTCCACTTCTTTTTTCCCCTCTTTTGAGGGGTGTGCATCATACTAAATTATGCACCTCAGAGGTCAGTGTCTGACAGCACTATCTAAATTAATATTCATGCAGTTCTATAAGTCGAAATGCAGTATTACCGTACCCTATTAGCTTCATGATGTCATTAGCTTTAGCTACTGCTGATACTGTCTATATTATATGTTATGTTCCTCTCAAATACACATACTAGAAACCAAAGCTGAAGCAGATGGGCAAGATGTAGGAAAATAACACCAAGAGAAGAACAAACAGCAGTCAGTCAGTGTTTACCTCCAGTAAGAGGCACAAAAGTTGTTGGAGATGAATCCTACAACTTTCATTGCAGAGATTGCACTTTGTTGATTGATTGATATTTGTAAATTAAATGGAAATAGTGATAACAGTGACTGTCTTTCACATCATTCTGCAATACCACAATATAGTATACAAATAATTTTCTGGATGTCTTTAGTAATCTGCTGCTACAGGGAGATAACATATCCATGAATGGCTTACTTATGCATACATGTCATTCACTACCTTAGTTTAGTTCATAGATCATGTGATCACTTGAAGTGGTTTGAAAGGGAAGCAACTACATTTATAGTCATGCCCTTGAAGGACACTCATTCTTAATATAGTGATGCACTACACAGTGATATTTTGGTCAACAATGAGCTGCATATAAAACACTGACCTATATGATTATATTTATTTCTTCCTACTTTAGTAACACTATTTATAGTCTTCAGGAGTCATCTCATATCATCTCTCTATTGTCCCATATGCCGGCTTCGTGGCTTAGAGGTTATGACTTTTCTCCGTAATCTCGTATACTCTCGTCGGTAACGTGATGACGGTTCAAATCAGCAGTGGTTCGAATCGCATCGGTAACTTACGGGGTATGTGAGCCGGCCGCTCAGAAAGCAATGGCAAACTACTGAGCGTAATCTTGCCAAGAGATCAACATACAGCTGAAAGATGCTGGTGTTGACAGCTAAGTCCTGTAAAGGATATGCTTAAAAAAAAAAAAAAAAAAAAAAAAAAAAAAATTGTCCCATATTTTCAGCAGTACTCTACAGCACAGTGGAAATCTGAACCCCAATGTCCTTCCATGATTGTGTGATGTAGTTGTTTCTGGGACTTTCTCTTTTTACCCTCTTTGGACAACAATCACATCGCTTCTCAGCCTTTTGGCTAAGATTAAAGTGTAGATTTATCTCCATTTGATCTGGCTAGGGTGCAAGAAGGTCAACCAAACTGCAAACTCCAATCACCAAATCACTGTCAACTAACAATGTGAATTCTGAATTGTACTGTGAAGGTCTATCGATGCTTCATGATGCAATTCGAAGAAAATGTCCAGGACTGTTCACTAGAGGAGTGTTGCTTCTTCATGACAATGCCAGACCACATACGGCTCTATTAACTCAAGAGAAAATTAACCAACTAAGGTGGGAAGTTCTGGAACATCCACCTTACAGCCCCAACTTAGCCCCTAGCGATTTCCATCTATTTGGTCCACTGAAAACCCACCTTGGCGGGAGACATTTCATGAATGACGCCGAAGTTGAATGCGAAGTGAAAACGTGTTGTAGAAAACAGAGCACGCAGTTCTATGCAGCCGGTTTAGGAGGACTGATAAAACAATGGGATAAGTGTATCAGTGTTGGTTGAAATTATGTTGAGAAATAAAGGGACAATTTATGAATAAAAATAAACTGGTTTCAAGTTATTATCATATTTAGTTACTTACTTATTGACTTCCCCTCATATGAGGAGATTACAAAGGAAGTTAGTTATAGAATAACCCTAGCTAAGGCAGCATTTCATAAGATGAAAAATATTCTCTGCAATTTTATCTTTGTCATTCGAGATGGGGAAGAGTTCTTAAGAGCCATTTTGAGCCAATCCTGATGTATAGAAACGAATCATGTTCAATTAGCAGACAAGTGAGGAATAATATTTTTGACAGAACATGAGTATTGCAGAAAACAGACAAGAGGAAAATGACACAAGACATGCTATCTAAAAAAAATATAATAAGTTTAAAGCTGTTTATATTATGGAATACAGAAAATAAGGAAAATACAACATCAAAAATAGAATATATTTGCACAACAAAATGCAAAAGGCAGAAATATCTGGTACTAAAATCTCTGGTACTAATAAGACCTGGCAACCCTACAGCTGTACTGGACATAAACGAATTCAATCATATACTTGGGATTAAGCCTAAACTATTTTTTTTTTTTGCATATCCCTTACAGGACGTTGCAGTTAATATCAGCATTTTTCAGCTGCTGTGATGTACTAGGTAAGATTACGCTCAATAATTTGCCACTGCTTTCTGAGCGACCGGCTCACATACCCCGTAAGTTACCAAAGTGGCAAGAACCGCTATCGATTTTAGCGCAGGTTATGTTACTCACGAGAATATACAGGATTTTCTTGTCTGCATATACAAGTAGTTTTTAGATGTGGCAGTTGGACTTCGGAACCAACAACAATATATCCTGGCCTACCACAGGGATCACCATTATCTCCGGTACTGTTCAACGCCTACACAGTGAGAATCACCAGTGAGCAGATCACTGGACCTGGCAGGACATTGTCATATGCTGATGATGTTTTAGTGTATCGTCAGGGTAAGGATAGAGAGGAGGTTGCTGTGGAACTACAAACCGAACTCAATCGCATAAGTACTTGGTGTGATGAAGCTGGGGCAATGGTCAACCCAACAAAGGCAACAGTGACTTGGTTCTCGTTGAATAATCATATTGTCAACAATCCAACACCAACTGTAATGCTGTGTTCAGAGACGGTGGAAAGAACGCAGGCAATGAATTACCTGGGGATACGGTTTGATCGAAGCCTTGCTTATAATGTGCACATAGACCAGGTGATAACAAAGGCCAAGCGGGGTTTGGCAGCGATGCGGGTGATGGCGGCAGCAAACTGTGAGCAGCGCCATCTATGTCTTCTGTACGAGGGGCTGGTCATGTCTGTTTTGGAGTATGCAATGGCAATCCTTACTCTCAGCCATAAGCAGATAGAAAGGATGGAAAGGATACAGAATGAAGCTATGCGCATTATTCTTGGATGTACAAGAGATACAGCATGCAGGGCGATGCGCTACCTTCTTGATTTTCCAACCATTGAAGAGAGAATGCAAGTTTGCAGGGCACGCGCCTACCTCAGAATTAACGCAAACACACAGCATCCACTGCATAGTGAAATTAGGAAGGTGAAGGGCAGCAGGTTAAAAAGAGGACGGTCGTGGATGGGTCAAGCCGAAGACATTCTTCAACAGGTGTGTTCACTTGAGGACTTAGAACCTGGCGAGGAGTGGGTGCAAGTGCCAACAGACTTCTGCACATCCTTTTCAGTTTGCATCCAACTAGATAGAAAATGCAGACAAGAAAATCCGGCTGCTGTGGAGGCTGAAGTACAAGCGTTGATTTTCGAGAATTCGCTAGACAGTGACGCGGTCATCTACACAGATGGGTCGGTCGTCCGACATGTGAGAAGCTCATGGGCCTTTACAGCTCGGGCCGGAGGGAGAATTGTGAAGGAGGACTCTGGTGCTTTCACTGAAACCACAAGTAGCCTGACCATGGAAGTCATGGCAGTAAGTAAAGCAATAACATGGCTCGAGACACAGACATTCACTAGGGCTTGTTTCCTTAGCGACTCAATGAACATGATCAAGAGGATAGAGGAGGGGTCGATCCGAAGAGAATGGTTGCTGCCTCTGAAGCGGTCTCGGCTGGCAAAGATTAGTTTCATCTTCGTGCCAGGGCATGCGGGAGTACAAGGAAATGAGCGGGCTGACAAGCTCGCAGGTGAGGCTACTGTGGAGGGCGGACGCGCCATGGACCAGGCTGACATTCTGAATGCTCTACGAGAAGTGAGACTTTTGCAAGAACCAAGTGATGACTGTGAATCTACAACAATGGCCAGACTGCGAGAGCAGCAAATTAAAAGAGGGGTGGCCAAACAAGAACACTACGCAGGAAGCCAAAGAAGATTGATAAACCAACACAGAACTGGCGTCGTTAGCCGCTACACGCTGCGGGATTTGCTGAGGAGGGGATCCGAGCACTTATGGACTGAATGGTCCGATGTGCAACGAGGATGATCTGTCGACTAACTAACTAACTAACTAACTAACTAATATACAGGATTACGGAGAAAGACGTTAACTCCTAGGCCAGGGAAACCGGCTCTAAACTATTAGAGGTGGGAATTATTTGTACAGACCACATGGCTCCCGGGTAACCCAAGCCACATACAATGAGTACCAGAAAATGTTATGGGAAGATAAAGGTGGCTGGCATGGTAATGATCACATCTCTCATGGAGTGCATTTTAGACTAAAAATATGGACCTAGCACAACTTCATTAAAATTTTTTATTTAATTTCCAATGACATGGACATGGAATCTTTAACTTTTCTTTGTGAAATGTAGAGTCATATCACCACACACACCTTCAGCAGTCAGTGCCCTGAAATTACCTTTTCATACAAAAATAAGCAGTGACTACAATATTTACTTTCTAGTTTTATAACATGAAGGACATTGCCTGGCAATACTCATACACTGACACACATGAGAATTTACAACATCCACACATCAGGATCAACTCGATGTAATGCTATAGAAATATTTACAACAAACAGCTAGAAGACTACTAGTGAAAGAAACATGCACTGGTTGAAATGATCTGCATTATAAATGAATTAATTAGTCAATTTCAGTACAATAAAATATTACGTATATATCCCTAGGAGATTCACAGGAAATAATCTTGAGATACGACATACTACCATAAAATCTTTACTATAAAGCACACATTTTTGTACTAATTTTCTTTTTCACTTAAGAGTCACATTATATTCACAAAGTAATTTTTCAAATTTTTTTCTGATGGGCCTATTTTTGAGCCTTGATCAAACAAAAAACAGTAAAATGACATAACATTCCAAGAAGTTGACACCACTGTTATATGACACCCTAAACTTTTCCACACCAACTACAGTTTTTGCAATTGGTTGGGATTTCAATTGCACTTCAGCAACACAAACAATGATACTTTGCATAAATTCATCACCATTTCTAGCGCCTTTGCTTCCATCCCCCAATAAACATTGTATCTGTATTTAACAGATTATTGATACACTGATACACACAATACTTGTGAAATTCAATTTTACCTTTACATATGACTACCAATAAAGTCTGCACACTGTGTCACTATTGTTAAGATTTTACAGTAATCTCTTTTTCATTCACAACAGCAAGAAAGCCATTAAATATATGGGAAGAGATGTACCACATAAACAATATCTTAGTATGGGCATTTATGATATTAAACAAGGATGAGCATTAGAAACCTCTGTTGACTTTAAGGAAATAAGATTAATCAATGTCAAAATATTACTGAACTCTCAGACAGTCAGAATGAAAAGAACATGAGGAAATTAGAGATGATGGAATGCAAGAGACATTAGAAAAAATAATAGCAAACTGCATTCAAATCAGTCAGTATAAATGATACCATCTCCTCATTGAGCATCTTAATTTCTATGACTCTCAATGAGTAATAATCTGTACTTACAAACATAATAATCTTACAAGAATTAAGAGACATGCAATCAAATCATTAATGAAACCACAACTATATATATATATAGATATATATATATTCTTCTTCTTCTTCGTCAGCGTCCCGAGCCATTGAGGTTCTTTGCTGCAGATACAATCCGTCTCCATTCGTCTCTCTGGTTGACCTTCTCTTGCCAGTCGTTGATTCCAAGTGCTTGTAGGTATGTATATATATTATCTCTCCACCGTCTTCTTGGTCTACCTCGGGGTCTACAGTCATTTATTTCCTGAGTGTAAGCGAGTTTTGTTTCCCTATTATCTTCCATTCTTTCTATATGCCCAAGCCATTGTAGTCTATTAGCCTTCATGATACCAGTGATTAGTGGTGACTTAAACAGATCATAAATGTCTTTGTTACTTCTTCTTTTCAACTCTCCACTTTGTGTATCCCTAATGGGTCCAAAGATGCGTCTTAAAACTTTGTTCTCAAAGGTTTGTAGCAAGGCTTCGTCTCCTTTCATTGTACTCCAGGTTTCAGAGCCATACAGCACAACTGGTCTGATCAGTGTTTTGTATATTGTGATCTTAGTGTTATGAGATAGTGCCTTTGATTTTAGTAGATGTTGTAGTGCATAGTATATCTTATTTCCAGAATTGATTCTAGTTTGTATTTCTTCCCTTATGATGTTGGAGCAGTTGAAGATTGTACCCAGGTATTTGTATGTTTCCATTCTGTTAATGGTTATATTATCTATTTGTATGTGGCCAGTGTTTTAAGCCATTCCTTCTCTTGAAATTACCATATATTCTGTCTTATCTTGGTTGATAACCAGCCCCACCTGTTGGGCTTTTTCCTTTAAGTGAGTCAATATTTCCAATGTCTTTTGTTCATTTTCCTCTATAATATCTATATCATCTGCATAACCAAGCAGCTTGGATGTTCCTCCTATATCACATTCCTCCTTTACCCTCCTTACAACTTTCTCTAGAGCCAGATTGAAGAGTAGCGGCGATAGTGCATCACCCTGTTTCAAGCCAGATGTTATTTGGAAAGGGTCTTATTTCCTGCCTTTATATGTTACTATATTATAAGTATCTTCCATGCATAGTCTGGTCATGTTGATTAACTTCCTTGGTATTCCAAATTCCCGCATAGCATTCCATAGACTATTCCTATGGACACTATCATAAGCCTTTTTAAAATCCACAAAAATGTTATGGAGATCTCTTTTATATTCCCAATTTTTCTCAGCTATTTGTCATAAGATAAATATCTGATCTATTGTTGATATGTTTTGTCTAAAACCTTCCTGGTAGTCACCTAATAATATATATATATATATATATATATATATATATATATATATATATATATATATATATATATATATATATATATATATATATATATATATATATATATATATATATATATATATATATATATATATATATATATATATATATGCTAGCTGACACGGCCCGGCTTCGCCCTGTCCCTGGTGGGGAGCATCTCATTTAATTCATATAAGTAGTCATATAAGTTCTCGTTTAGTAACATGAATTTTATGAATAACATTTATGAAAAACAGTTTTGTCAGGAGTGCTGTCTGTTTCACTTTTCACATGGAACAATGAGGAGCATTTTGGGTGGTTTTCACTGGCACAAGAGTGGAGCAATTTTGGGGTGACTGCTGCCGTGAAGTTGGAATCATGACTAATTACCTATTTAAATGTGCTCAAAAACCAAGACTGAAAAATCCTATAGAAATAAGGACAATCTATAATCAAGGATTTATATGTTTTGCTACTGATGCTAGCATAGTCTTAACATTTGACTTAAAATATCATAGGAAGGAAACCGAGCACAACAGTGATGTGAACAGAAAAACAGAAGTTACCATGCTGACAGGAACCAAAGAAGATCATGAAAAACAAAAACAGCAAACAACTTAATGTACATAATGTAGTAGTATACAAAAACATAACTTTTACAAACCTCCATTTCCATTTCATCTGACTTTGTACAGGAGATAAATACAAATATGTACATAAAAACTACATCTAATTCCATGAATTAAAATTGTTCAGTAAGTCATCTTCTATCATTGCTGGTGTATGCCAGATGGAATATATTTAATGGAATAAAAATTAGTATGTCTTTATGAAATGTGCAGAATGTGTATGTGTGTGTGTGTGTGTGAGAGAGAAAGAGAGGGAGAGAGTGTGTATGTGATCATGTATGAAAGGAAATGTGTGTATGTGTGTGTATTCATGCATGCATGTGCATTCATGTATGCACCTTTATATTACTTCTCTGATAGAAAATGCAAAGAAAATGTGATAACAAGGGCAATTTACTCCAAATTGTTAAATGTGAGAGTTCAAGGTCTCTCATCATGAATATGTATAATTCTTTTCAAGCGGCTTCTTCACTTAAAATACACAAAAACAGCAATCAGGCACACTGCATTATTCTCAGAATTCTTTGGATTGACCTTTGAAGAACTAGAACAGTTTGTCTGAAATATTCTGAATGAGGCTGATAATTGTATAGCATACAATGAGTCACAAAAAAAGTAGTCAAATGTACTACCTGAAGTGTCTAGTGTGCAGAAATACCTACAATGATGTTAATCTTGAGCACATGATGGTTATAACGGACAACTAAGTATAAATTAAAGGTTGTGTTATTGTTCTCTTCCTCTTTTCACCTCCACCTCTTCCTCCTGCTTCTTCTTCTTCCTCTTTTTCTCCTCCTCATTTTTCTGATTGGTAGATAAAAGTGTCTTACAATCTTGAATGATCAGTCCATAGTTTATTTTATCTGCCTATTCAGCACTTGCACATCAACTGTAACCAAGAGGATATGTTCCCACAAGCAGTCACAGCTAGTTACAGGACAGAACCAGGCAACTTACAACATTTCACTACAAACAATGTTCTCTGGTAAATAAAATATGAAAACAGTTAGAACTTTTTCCAAGCCTTGAGGTGTACTGGGTGTCACAAAATTCAAGCAAGTTTCAGACTGGTCAACAAAACCCCCAAAATTCATGACCCCTCTGATAGCTCCACCACAAGGATCACGCAGCGTTCATGTTTTCTATATAATTCCTGTAAATCCAAGTTGAGTACACTAAGTGGCAGTTAACTGATTAAGTGCCATGGGATGATTAATCATCTTAAGTGACTTCCTTTATCTACCGTGGGCTTATATATCGCCAAAAAGTTGCCATTGCGTTATAATACAACAAGTCAGCTACTATATAAACAACTTGTAAGTCATATGTGTGACACACCCCTACTTCCCATTTTCCATCATCCATTATTGTCTGTAAGTTTATTTTTGTTTTGCACAGGATCTGATAAGCCATACTTTCTTTCCTGGGTGCTCTCATTTTCGGAAAAAGATACACATTTATGTTTCCTGTGAAACAGCTAAAATCTGTGGGATTATTACATGGAAAGTTTCACCAGAACTTACACAAAATTCATGTGTTGTTAACAAAATTCATGAAGTGTGAAATGTCAATTAGGACTCCTCAAACCTCTCTGTTATCTGATATTTTAATGAAGTTGATGTTGCTTATATCATTTGTTGCTCAGCTATTTATACATTTCACACACATCTTTATCTGCCGTCTTTGCTGCTCTTGCCTAGCATTTTCCCACACAAGGCTAATTTCTTTATTCCCATCTCTTCTGTTGATATGCCCCATACACTTCCCTTAAATATTCTGTATGGCTTTGATGAGTGAACTAGTGCTATCTGCAGTTCAAAATACCCCAGCCTTTTATTTGTTCTCTGTCCATGATATTCTCATCATTCTTCTCAAAAATAATTTCTCAAATCCCTCCAGTTTCATTCCTATTTCATTGTCCAAGTCCAACTGTCAAAGTCTTGATTACATGTCATTAGTTTTAGATAATATGTTTAAGTGCTAATCAGTAGTCATTAGTACAGTAAAGATATTACTGCGAGTTATATACACAGGGAGCCAGTCATTAGGCCCAGACTCAAAACTAAAAGGAGAAAATATGAAGATGATTATGTTCACCAGCAGTTTAGTACAGGATTTTAATGCATCATAGGCAAAAGTGAAGACATTAATCTAATGACATGTTTTGTCATGTGCAAAGTAAACTCAATTTGTTATTGTAGGAAACTGAAGACAAATAATCTGGACACTCAAGTCTTAGAATGTTGGGAGAATTGATATAGTGTTTTAAAGTAGTGAATAAATAGCTGTAGTAGTGAGTGTATTCTTTTTTAAATCATATTGCCAGTGTAGAACAATGCTAGAAAAGAACCACAACAAGAAAAATGAAACTCTTGTTGTTTAGCTTTGATAAAATAATAATTTCATGACATTGTTACCTTGCATGGAGATAGTGGAATAAGCTTGCGACATTCACTTTTGTGAAGAATGGACTGTGTCTGCTCAAATCCTGCAACCTAAAATGAAAATAGAAGGCACAAGCTAATTTCATTTATGTCAGTGCAGTGATGCCAACTCCATGGCAAAGGGGTTACGGACGCAGTTCGTAATTCCGCATCCCATGTTCGAAACAGTTGTGGGTAATTTTGGTAGCAGACCTCCTTGCATTGGTTTATGGTAAGGGGGGGGGGGGGGGGGCGGTCATTTAGAAAACAATGGCAAACTACTGAATGTAAACTTACCAAGAGAATATACAAGCAAAAAAAAAATGCTGGGGTTGACTGCGACATCCTGTAAAGGATATGCAACTAACTTTTTAAGTGCAGTGATAATGTTAATATAATGAAACATACAGATAGCCTTCAATATGCAACCATGCAATATATATTTTAATTTAATGATGCAAAAGAGAGGAAACTATTATACAATTATTAAAAAAAAAACAACTTACATGTGGGAATTTCTTACTGTAAAAACAGCATAATGTGATTTTATGAAGAACATTTTAATATTTATGAAATATGAATAAAAGAAAAAAGACATAAATAAAACAAATATGAAGCATATCTGACAACAACTAATCTTTTCACATAATAAGGTATCCAAGTCAAGCATGAACAAGATTCAAATGCAGAAGAAAACTAAATATTGTCTGTTTTTGAGATTTAAAACATGTACGTATTTGATTACTTTAAATGGATTGCAAGGTTTCTTCAATATGTGAAGTACTTACTCACGCCCGCACGCACGCACGCACGCATGCACACACACACACAGTAGTATAAACTCCATCATGAAGTAGACACAATAGTAGTCTTCTGTTCATCATAAGTTGTCCCCTTTCCACACTGGATTGTTTTAAGTCTTTTCTGTGATGTAAGATTGGTTCATATCCTTTTTCTGTCATCAACATTTGTCATATCTTTTCTCTGACATTTATTCTCACAAACATAGTCAAAAGTATGCTTTTAACATTAAGCTGACAATTTCTCATTTATGCAGACAATAGTGAGGCAAAGTTTTAAATCTTCAGGTCATAACACAACTCATAGACTCCACACTGCATAGTCAGTCAGTTTTAATCGCCTGCCTTCCTGGCATATATCAGGAATAGCACATAAAACCATGTTTCAACTATACTTTAAAGACACATTTTTATGTAATGTTAACTCAATGTTAATTTCCCTCTCTGTCAGCGTTATGTTACATCAAATACTAAACCACTGTACAAAAATATAATTACTAAAGACAAAGACAAACACTCTTACCAGGGCTAAACATGGATATTATAAATCACAAGAAAGAAAACTCACACATGTGAACATAAATTTATGAAATTAGCTGTCAGCTTCACTAGATGGGACAGAATTAGACATGATGACATTGTACATATCAATGTACCACTCCCTTTTTTTCATTTATAGAAAGACAAAAACACAGGTTCAGATATATTCAAAATGACCCCAGATAGATACCATTTTATGCCTATAAGCAAAGACTAAGTATCAGATAGATATATTCTTGAACTGTCTACAAGACAAACTCAATGCAGTACAAGTGACTGAATTGGCTCAAGACTGAAATCTTTAAACTGGCTCAAGATTGAAATCTTCAGCTGCCTGCTACACTTTACAGCAAATGTGGAACAGAAGTCGATCAACTGGGATAGATAATAACATATGCATGTGAAATATGAACAAAAAACAGACAAGCTGAGAGATGTCTAATAACAGAGGCCATGTGCTTTCTGAAGAAAATGCAAATAATACCATGGGCTGACAGAAAAAAAAATGAAACAGTCCTTGAAGAAATTGTTTTTACCTGCAGTTTCAGTCTGTGAACATCCAACTGTGTTCCAGACAAATAGTCCTCATCATCCTCAAACACAAACGCTCCTGCACTGATCAAAGTATGACCTGCTCTAGCTAGTAGATGTGATACTGGCTGCTTTCCAGCTTGAGAGCTAGAATGTAGATGGAGTTGTTAAAACTGAGAAGAAAACTACAACATAACGTGCAGTAGCACAGCAACTGTTCTCATGGCATATAAAGGTACTGACTGCAGCTGAATATGGCAATAGAAAATAAAACAAAGAATGTAATTTAAGAAATTGTGAAAAAAAAGCAACAAATACTCAAGATGACAGGCCTAGTGAATAGAATTCATCACTTTGTACATTAACCAACCAAACAGTCAAGTAGTTGTTGCTGAGTTGAGTTGTTGAGCCAAACAGCCAAGCAAGCAACCAAACAACCAACTCAACTCTCCCTGTCTATCTATCTCTCCCTCCTTTCCTCTCTCTCTCTCTCTCTCTCTCTCTTTCACATGCATACAAACACACATGCAAGCACACACATATACAGTAGTATAAACTCTACCATGAAGCAGATACAATTGCAATCTTTTGTTCATCACAAGTTGTCCCTTTTCCACAAATATTTCTGCCATTTTATGTTCTTGACACTTTTGGAGGGCAAAGCCTTTCTGGGTCATGACTCTTTCTTCTCTCCTACACCCAAATCCCATACACCAGTTACAAAACATATTTTCACCACTTACTGCAATCATTTCACAAATTTGTTGCCTTGTTTGCCAACTGGACAGCCACCCTGCAATTGAGAAGGTGATTGTCATGCAAACTAATGCACCACAATTTGCTTCTTGTGGAATCTTTTGATTTGACCAAGAGAAAACCAGATTCTTTCTTCTGACCGTACTTTTTCTTTAACCACCTCCACATCTGTTGTTTCCTATATTACGATGTATGAATAATGTGACAGATGAATAAATGTCTTTGGAAAGATGGACTTATAATCCTGGTGCTTCGCCATCCTTATCTTTAGATGTACCAGTATGTTATTACTCTACTGAAGACTTACCTTCCATCTTCACAGGCATCATCACAGGTAGCCTCGATGTCATTAGTGTAATCAGCGGGATGAATGATATTAGAATCTGTTCCTGCATGGTAAACGGTTGCATTTTGGATTGCATCCTTGTGTATCTGTAACAAGACAATTATAAACAGGAACACTAAGCATGGTGGTTCTTCCTACACTTATAACGTCACAGTAATGGTAACATCATAGCAGTATTTGCTGTAATGTTAGTTGCATGTTCTTGTACAGGACTCACAATTAACCCCAGCATTTATTGGTTGTTTGTGATAATTTAAACAATGTTACTTCAGTAGCGTGCCATTGCTTTCTGAGTGCTCATATCATTGTGAAAATCAATGCAAGGCGATCTGCTTTCAAATCTCTTGTGGCTGACTTTGAACCCAACATTTTAGGATTGTGAAAAAGGTAATGTAGTACCAAATACTCCCACAAAAGTGTGAAGTAATAGGCCTTTGTACATACTCATCATCCTGTACCATCGTTAGAGTGAAGGTTAGGGAGCTTTACCAGTTGTCGTCTCTTCTGGTGTTCCTCCTATTTCCCCGTCTTGGCTTGCCTTCGAATCTTCTCGGTGTTCACCAGTTCAAACTTGGTGTGGAGCGATACCAGTTCTCGGGCCATTGTTCTTGGTTTGGGCTGCTGTTTTCATCCAGTTCTACTTCTTCATCTGTTGCTTCTTCTTTTGTCTGGGTCTTTGCATTTTCTGGTTTGGAAGCTCTTGGTCTATCTTCGCGTCGTATGTGCCTTCTCAGCTGGTCTGCTACGTATCGTCCATTGCGGGTATATTCCCTCAGCCCCGGCCACATTTCTTCGCCGCTGTTGCTGTGGAATTCTCTCTCTTCGTCTCTTAATTCTTCTTCTGTCTGGGACTTTGCATCTTCTGCTTCTGATGTTTCGATCTTGGACTTGAATAGTTCTATCTGTGCTCTTTCTTCTTGTATCTGTTTGAGAGTTTCTTCTGTCTTTTCTCTTTCTTCTTGGATTTTTGATGGAGTTTCGTCTGTTTCAGCCTATATAGCAATCATTCGAGCGACATCCTGCTCAATCTTCGGCTGAACTTGCTTCAATTCAGCCAGGATGCACTGAACGGCTGTTATCTGTGTTTCTTGCATCTTATCTTTTTCTTCCTCCATGCTGTTGAGCTTTGATCACAGGTCCTTCAGTTGGCCTTCCAGTTGCGCTTTGTCGCTTTTTGTGAGTCGATTGGTTGCCTCGTACTGCCTGCTAGCCTCTTTATATGGTAGGTTGGATTTGATGGCAATCTTCATGGCTTCCTTGCTGTCTTGGTGTGCATTAATTTAGCAGTGACCTTTTTATATTATGACTGCCTGCCAAGACAGTAGTCCAGGTTTATTTCCAGCAGAGTCAGAATTTTTTCCCCCATTTAGTATGGCTTTGAGGCTGACCTAGCTTCATAAAAATAGGTATCAGACTATTTTCAGAATTGTCTGTGAATGAAAGGTGATAAGCAAGGAAACTAGGCACTCTACCTTATATTCTATGACCTGGAGTATGTGAAGGCCTAACACTTCACATTCTAACATTATCTGTGCCAAGTAGCAGTGCAGATGATATGACACAAAATAAACGTAGTGAAGAAATCGCGAACCAAATAGTGGTAGAAACTAGGAGGCTGACGTAAAAAACAGAATACGTCAGAAACATTGTCAACAACAACAAACAGTCAGATCTTGGAGCTTGAACGACGAGGCAGCTGGATTCGATTCTCAGCAAGGAGAGAACTTATATACTGGCTGGACACTTACTCCGATGGCCAACAGATATTAGAAAGAAGAACGAGGCTATTAATGCAAGATGTATATCGACCAGAAAGCCATGGACAAATGCAACAATATTGGGACTCAGTAAGTTGAAACAGGCTGACGCATAGATAGGACAGCCAAGGACAGAAGCACCGGGACATGATGATTATAGATATTTAATGTCTTCGATCGTTTACAATTCAATCTTAACAATGTTTCTTTACCGTCCCGCCTGGCCATAACAGGCACGGTAATTATAAATCGGAACTGATGTTTTGAATTGTGAATCTGTAACCTGTTTGACTCCGGCAAATAAATATTGTCTATATTATTGCATCGACCGGCTTCGAGTACTTGATTACTACATTGATCATGTTTCTGGACTCTGTTGTACTGCAGAATTCCCCGGACCGTTGCACGTTTGATCAAGTTCACATTGTTTATTGAAAGTTACAGATGTTTGCGTTCATTGTTCTTAATCGCAGTATAGCAATCTGCTATGGGATTACCTTTACCTTATTTTTAATATTAAGTTGATATACTCGGTCAATGCATGCCTCCCAGCCCAGTGGTCATGGGCTAGAATTCACATAGATGTAGATTTTAAAAAACTGACCTGGGCTCCTAGGTCAAGCCAGCCCAAAATAGGTACCAAGCATGTCCTGGGAAGTAAAGGGAGCTGGTTTGATATTGACCACGTCATCCACCCATTGCAGATTGGTTTAAAACATATGGGGCTAGAATCATATGCTCAACGTGCTTAAAGACTCCTTTACTTTGTTTTTATACCAGGTTAGTACATTATGAGGTGGGGTAGCAGTTTTGCTCCTCATCAATTTGCCTAACATATAAAAGACTATTCAGTACTCATTTTACAAAGCTGAATTAACACCAGAACTACAATACTATTAAATTAGCCAATCTTGCCACCACTAAGATTTAAACCCTGGACCAATATGTTGATTAGCAAATACACTTATGACTATGCCATAACAGTGCCTAGTATCTGCTGTCATCATCCATCATTATCCAGTGGCTTGCCACATAACAATCTTTCGAATTTAATTCTATTGGTTTATAGTTTTCATCTATAACTGATAACTATAATCTGATTCTGGAACTAGAGTTGTTGTGGTGCACCCTCAAGCAGCACCCTCATCATCAATCAGCATCAGCGAGTTCACACATGATAACTATTTGTTCGCCCGTGTATTGCCGGGGCCCATACGGGGAGCAAAGAATATTAACACTGTTGCCTACCATGCACGTCGTAAGAGGCGACTAAGGAGGATATGGTTCCGTCGCCCTGCTACTGAGTGAGTGCGTGACGCGACACTGTGAGCTGTGAATTTCGCGTGGAATGCTTTTGCATCTGTCCAGTTGTTATTCGCGTGAACTGCATGTTCGAAACGATGACGGCCGGCTGCTGCTGGATTGACTGGTTTGCCTTTTCAGTTCACGAGTGCATTTTTCAGGAGACTCCTGGTAGTCGTCGCTGTAGCTACGGAGTTTGTGCTTTGTGCGGCGCTTTCGGTGGGTCGCCCTGCAGAAAGATACCGAGCCATATGGGATAAAACCCCGGTCAATGAAGTCTTTCTGGTGACTGCCGTTTTCATCGACGATGAACTGTATTTTTCTTGGAGGACATTTGTGTTGGCATTCTGGTGGCGGCATTATGCACAGTGTACCTGTGCGGGCTGTTGGCTTGCCGACACTCCTGTCTATTCCATTGTTCACATGGGGCAGTGAGGAGCATTTTGTGATATTCACTGGCACAGGAACGGAGCAATATGGGTACGACCCGTTGCCGTGAAGTTGGAACCGTGACTAACTAACTAACTAACTAACTAATCTTTCGAAATTCCCCTCTATCATAAACCAGATGTCCTGCCTCTGTTGCTGTCTTGTGTAAAGTAGCTATCACATCTTACATCCATCTATGATGTCGTCTCTCCCTTCTTTATTTCCACAGTACACTTCCCTCCATTGATAGCGTTTCTAAACATGCATGTCTTTACTCATGTACAAAATATGTAATTTTATTCAATTTTATTTGTCATAACAACCCGTCTTCTTTGATACTGTTTGATAAATCTGTTTATTCTCTTTTTTTCCCCCAACAAATTTTTAATATTCTTCTGTAACACTTATAGTCAACACTGCATATGTACTTTTAAACTGATTTGTTAAACGTCCATATTTCACAGCCATATTTTGCTCTCTCTCTCTCTCTCTCTCTCCCCCCCCCCCCCCCCCCCCATGAAAATGCTGAGAAATGTTGAAGTGGGGTAACTAGCTCCCTTTCTTATTGCTGTTTTCTTCTACAACTGAAAGCAGCTCTGCAAAATTATCTCAGGCATTCTGTCAGATCCCTCAGGCATCAACACAAGTCCTGAGGCATTTAATCTCGGAGCATGCATCTCTGTGCCAGACAAATAATCATCATTACATGTACAGATTTGAGGGTCAATTCACATTGATAATATGGGTACAGGACAACTGGCAGAATTTTCTTGAGAGGAAGGCAGCAACACGGAAAGATACTGGTCAATCTACTTGATTTTTTCTGTAACCTATTATATGTATATGTGACAGTCAATCACTTTACTCCTTTATGACAGTATGCGTTACATTTTCTTCATCTATCACTTAACATTTCAAAAATGCTTATACTGCTAAAGCAAAGAAAACCTTGTAGGTAACAGTAGGAAAAAGTAAAAGACACCTTTACATGCTTTGAGACATATTGGGTACATGGTGCTGGCTCCATATTATTATAGACAAATCAGCACTTGATGGGCGATGTGGTCAATATTATCTTGGCTACAATTACTTTCCTGGTAATTTCATGTAACCATTTTAGGCTGGGGTGACCTGGGAACAGTAGGTAGTAAAGTAAATGTTTTTAATTTCAATAAATTATGCAACCAGCACTGTGAGAAAGAGTTGATGAATTGGTATCCAATGGTACTTCACTGAAGTTTGTAAATTTTAAACATATATATTAATTTTTTATCAATAAAGTTTAAAAAAATTTATTACAAAGATTGCAAAAGACAAAATAGCAGATAGTTTTTTATGTGCTCCAAAATAGTTAGCATTGGTTGGCTGGAGTGAAATGGTGTGGCTTAAAAACTATTCAGTACTGTCCACAGCTTTTTACAATTTGGCATAACAATGAATACAAACTCAATTTAAAGAATCACTGCTTTGATGGGAAGATACCACTAATATTACTCTGTCAGACCTGAGAGACACTGTCGCAAATTTCAAATATCTAATTGAAAATCAATGGTGACATATTACCGATGTGTAAAGTAATATCATACACACCATATTAGCAAACAGAATGACTATTTTGAAATTTGACAAGCTTCTTCCGGGTCACGGTTTAGAACATAAATTTTCCATTCTACTAAATGCTATATATAGACTGATCAATTTCTTCAGGGAAATCCTTGATGCAGCCATTCATGATAACTATAATTAGGATACACACGTTGTTAAGAAAATACATCACAGAAATGTCATGATTCTAGTAACTTAATACGATACAAAATTTTCATGTTCATAAATCAGAATACACTGTATATGTAATGGTTCAACCAACAATCATTATAATGTTTAATGATGCATTTTTTTACCATTTGTAACTTTATTTTATACTGCCTTTTATCTTTGTATCTCTAGAATAAAAACAGTTTTAAAAAAGAAAGTAACGAATCAGGTATCATACATACATGTTTAATAAGTACTACTCGTTTACATCCATTTATCCAACTTATTACTATCACATATAAATATATAGCTATGGGAATCCAACATGAAATGAAATCAACTTACTTGAATTTTTGAGTGACATGTTATGTATGCATGAAGTCCAAGCTGAAATATTAGAAAGTGAATAAATAACTGAACACTAAAGTAAAAATGCATGAGTATTATAAAATGCTGTTTTATAAACTCATTCCACATCAAACAAATCACAAACACTAATCAGGTACTCTCTGACTGACAAACATTCTTTCATATTGCTTTATAATATTTTATGAATCCATAACATCTATTATTAGACTTGCTGGCCGTTTAATTGTACCTAATTGTTCAGTTTAATTCCGAATTCTCAGTTTACCTTTACATATTTACCAGTATTTATGTCTAGAATGGAAGTAGGTATTTATAAACATTAAAACATATGCTTTGTTCAAGACCTCCAGTATACAGTTATGTTTGAATACTAGAGGTTCAGAATGTTTTAGTGATATATCCAGAGAATGTGTCTTACATATATGTGAAAAGTTAACCCTTAAAGGACACACAGCTTTGGTGTATCATTTTTCTCTGTGAGTTTGAATTTACTGCTAGAGATTAATTAAGAGTTAATTATTTCCACAGTTTTCAAAAGTATATTTATGTTATAAAAGGTAATAAATTGTATATTTAAAATTTATAACTAGGACAAAACAAAACAAAAAAATTTGTGGAAGTGATTCCAATGTAAATGTTCAGAAATATTGAACCCTAAATAGAGGCTTCCTGACTATTCTTGCAATCAGTGTTTCAACTTTATCTGTGCCTATAATTGCATTAACTTCAAAAATGTAGCAAACTGCACTGCAGTTTAATTAATCAATTATTTAATCAATGGCGTTGATTGTGAAAAATTTGTTTGCAGACTACCAAATTATGCTTTTGCATGAACATATTTTTGCTTGACTTACTAAGCATGAAAATATTTTAAAGCAGTGAACAGATCTGCAAGGTTCATCTAGTTACCTTCAATTTTGGTAAATAATATGTAATACTTTATTAATCATTAGGCATAATATTATAACAAAAGTAAATAATGTGTATGTCAATTTTCCAGTTGTTTAACACATTATTCTTTACAATAATATTAATTTATTCATAAGGTCAGTCAGTCTGCAGACTGATGCTGAAGTCATCTGATTATGTCCCTCTAATGTCTTCTCTTCTCAACAACTCTCTTCAGCTGTGCGTAAGTTTGGACCCAAATGTCTTTGCATGCATGTGTACTGTTGTTCTTTTAATGGCATTCTCTTTTTCTCTTGCCATGGATCTTTCCCTCCAGTATGTAATATTATAGCAAATGGCATTTCTGTGTGTGTTGTTTCATGGTTGTGATAAATGGTTCTAGCCACAGTGTAAAATAATAATGTAAAGAATCGGTTAAATGTTACAAGCAGTACTAATAATTATTTAGTTACTTGGTATAACATTTATCATGCAAATGAAGTGTTGAGCAAAATAAACATTATGTGATAATATTTGTTACAATTTATATAATGAAACACATTTTAAAGTTACAATTTTCATATTGAGATACTAATATTATATGTATGTGTACACTGTGAATGATAAAACATCCATTATAAATTGTATTACTTCTGTGAGACAACATATAAACTCTTTAATAATATTAAGTCGTATAAACAAATATCAAATGAAGTCTTATATGCCGCAATTATTAAAAAGGTAACCCCTTGCAAATGCAAACAAATATATAATTATTTCAAAGAAAAGTATTCAATTAAAATTCCTTTTTCTTCCTTGTTCCTCAATTGAATTTGACAATTAACCATCTCAAGTTTACCACATTAAAACAATTCCAATATTTGTAACACAAAAATCTGGCTACTTTAGTTGCCCTGTTGCTGATAAATATAGAAAAGTGAACATAATTTAAAACACATTAGTCACAACACATTTATTATCAATAAAGACAATAAGTAGGTAATATCAGTGTAAATGCAGTTATAGCAAACCTTATTGTTGACACGGAACCTGGGCTTTGACCTGACTGAGTGTAATTCTGACCTGCTGGGGTTTGTCAAGGCCTGTAAAAAATATCAAACATGATTCAGTCAATACCATACTGTAGTATTAAAACATTTGTATAGCAGACAGCCATTTGGACATACTTCACAAACTACTATTGGCATGTATACATGCAATTTTAAATGCCTTAAATTTGACAGTTGCATGTAGTATTTTAATATGGCCATTTTGGAGACTTACTTTATGGTTATATCTGCTGGTTGTGATGTTAACCTAAACTTAACTCAACTCTGATTCTTCGGTTATAAGTTCTTATTTCAGCCCAACCCTTTCTTAATGTCAACTGGACTGATTATTGAATCTTTGATACAATGGTAGAAGAGAACTGCCACTCTACCTCTAAAGTCATAACCTAAAGTATGTGAAGGCTTAAAATGTCAGAGCCCAATGCCAGAATCTGCTATGTGACTACTTTTACCAGTTCTAGCCAGCCTATATGTTCTTTCAATGCAAATGGCACACACATTTCCTGGTACAAGATTAATATAACAATAAATTGTGGACCTCTGCAGGGATTCAATTCAATACCTTGTGTAAAACCTGACTAACTTTCCAGTTCATGCATGAATTACTCAGCATGCAAACATGAGTGTGGCTACAAGACTCCATCCCAGGCAGTGTCATTGTTACCACCAAAACATTCGTTGTCACACTGTTTGTGATCATACTGAATGTCCCACTGGCTTCCTTAATGACTGTGACAAAAAGTTCAGGCCTCCTCACCCATCGATTAAATAGCACAACACTTTTATTGTCTCTGTTGTCATTAATAAGGATCTTAGCCTCTGCATCCACTGGTTTCAACTGTTGTTGAGTAGAACTATTTCACCTCGCAGATGGTTTGTACCATCATTAATATCATCACCATGTATTATATTTTATCAAGAACATTAGTCCCGCAACAGCTGATCTGAATGTATACCAGTCCTGGGAAAGTCATCCTGTATCTGGCTTGAAGTATCACCATTATTATCAAGTGCCATCCTGACAAATGTAGATAATCTTACATGCTTGCTTGTGTTCGCTGGCTGTGATCTCTAGCGTGAAGTCCTGTATGTCAGATGAAGACATCCTGTTGTCCAACATCAGAACATGATCATTATAGTCTTGGATCAAGTTTGTTTTATTGTCCTGAATATGTCATGCGGTCAAGCCATCATGATACATACCTCTCTGTCTTCCCCTTTCTCTTTCCCATCAAGTTTGCTAGCTGTCAATAAATTTTCAAGTTTATTGTTTCTCATAATGTGCCCAAAACATCTTGACTCTTTACATCTAATTTGTAGAATTTATTTATGGTTTTCAACTAAAGAACCATCTCATTTGTTATTTTTATCCATCCATGTTATTTTTTGCATTTTCCTTAGAAACCATATTGCGGTATACTAAGAGCTGCAAAAGGTAAATACAACCTAGATATGACCACAAGTACCAATACTGCAAAAAGCTTAAACAATGACCTACTTCTGTGATGTCCTTCAGCACAGCTATTGCCTGTGGAGTTACATTCAGCTGCAGTCTGTCCACTGAGTCCACCATGATATATAAACATTTTTCTTCTCCCTCCTGCTCTTCTCCATCTCCAGCACCGCCATCAGTCTCATCAAATCCTGTGGCTGAACCTACAAAAATAAACTGGTTGATTAAGAAAACTCTGTGACTGTTTGATTAAACATGTGTAGGGGACATTCTGGTCTATCTGGTGATAATAAATAAAGTAAATATTAACTATGGTTGAAGAAATTTGTCTCTTCTTCATCAAGCTCTAATCACAAAAAATAAACTGTATGCAGCAATGAATTACAAAATATGTAATTTACTTTAAGAAAACAATCCTTTAACTTAACTCTTTAATTTCCAGAAAATTTCACAGCAAATTTGACAGCAGATACCCAAGGGGGGAAATAACCCACATATAAAAACCACAAATGCATTACTTGCAGCTACATTCTATATAAAACATATACAAACGTGGCCACTGAGGAAGCCAGAGAGTTCTAGTCTGTGGTGACCCAATGTACATGGGGAAGTCCTTAATAACAGGCATTTTATAAATAACTTTTTTAAAACAATAGTGCAAAAAGAAATTGTGTGCGTGTGTTACTTCTCAACATAGTTCCCCTGCCTGGAAACACACTTTGTCCATCTGTTCACTAGCTTGTTGATGCCTTTAAAAAAACATTTTGGTGTGGTCTTAAACCAATTTTGCATTACCCCCATTACCTTGTTGTCATCTGCAAACTCCTGACCCCGCATATATTCTTTCAAGGATCCAAACAATTGAAAGTCCAATAGTGACAAGTCTGGACTGTATGCTGGATGTTTTATACCTCAAATTTCAGAGCATGTAGGGTATTCAATGTATGCAAAGCCATGAGGGTGGACATCATTCAGCAACAATACTCCTTTTGAGAGAAGTTCCCAAAATTTTGATCATATCACAAACTTCAATTTATTACTAGCATGTCACTGTATTGAGCACTAGTAACAAATTTACCCCTTTCTTGGAAATGTGCTAATATAGGGCCCTTGATATCCCAAAAGATGTTCATCATGACTATCCCAATTGATTCCTGTGTCTTTTCTTAACCAGAGACAAAGGGGGCTTCTTTTGAAATCTTTCTACCCGTTCATACACTCTTTGCTGACTCAAGCAACTGACTTCATACTAAACCATCATATCTTCTGTAGATTTAAAAAATGTTTCACACTCTCTGACCACATAGAATGAATAATGCTTCATTGTTCTTCCATGACACAAGTCAACAGTGGGTTGGCCAGTTTGTAATTGCTATTGCTCATGCGCAAACTGCTTAATCCTCATTATCCCTACATAGGATATTGCTTAATAGTCAGTTTGTGACCTGAAATAAGATTTCCCATTGTAAAAACACTTCCATACTCTTTATAATAAAATTCCTGTTACTTAATGACTTTCTCTCATATAATGTGCTAGAGCATATTATGTGATGGTTGAGATTTAGGGGTAAGAGTGAATCGCACATTATGTATTTCATGGGATGGAAAGAGTTAAAAGTAATATATACAATTTAATTTTGTAATAGTTATTAAACTGATCATCCACATAGTAGTACAGGAGCACACCCTGCTAAAAACTTAGCAGTGTAGAGTTAGTTCCCCTGCCAGACAGCTCACAAACATCAAAAGACAGCATGTATGTTTGTGGCATGATAAAATAAACAAGGCTGCAGGAGTTTGTTGCTCTACTTGGCTAGTCTATGAACAAGTAAATTAATGAATAGGTAATACATATATGTGAAAATACACATAATTTAATTATTTAATTATTTTTACCATGATCAGTGATCTATGATAATTAATTATTGAATATTTCTAATTTTAATAATAAATATTTCAGATTTCATTGTCTTCAAGTTATTAAATTACAGGTATATGTACATACATATTCATAAACAAACAAACAAACAAACAAACAAACAAACAAACAAGCAAGCAAGCATGTATGCACACATACATACATACATACTCTCTCTCCCATGCCCATATATCCTCACTCGTACATACAGCAAAACACATACAGCAGAGGTGAACAGAAGGATAAGCAGCTGACTTTTCTGCAGCCGAAGGAAAGGTGCTGTGATAATTATGGCAGGCCATGATGCATAGAGTGAATGATGTTAACCTCAAAAAGCGTGGATTGGCTTGTGGACAGGCATACGCAGCATATTTATTTGTGGGATATGTGCACAAATTCCATAAGACGTCTTGAAATTGGAAAGCAGGGTGCAAACGCATGACAGGAGAAAGACACCTGGGATTTAAGACACAGGTGGACCAGCTCCTAGGTGTCATGGAGGTAAATATATTTTTATAATGGGAACTACTTCTGATGATCAGAAGCCTCCTGTTGTGCTTGCTCCATGGTGCCATTTCTAACACTATGAATGTAATTCACACATAACTAATAGTTTTGCATTTACCAAATAAAGTAAATGGTGAACACATGGTCTTTGTTATGCTCAGTCTTACTTCTAAAAGCCAGGTTTGCACAAATGGTCATAATCTTTCTCATAGCTCAAAACTACTGTTTAAATTGATATGAAATGTGTGTGTTTATGAGTATAAATTGTGTTTATGCAAATCTATACGAACACTTAATAACGGCATCTGGAAACAGATAAAACTCACAATCATGTTATTTGAGCTTACATAATTCTCTACACTTGCCATCTCTTTGTAAGCTGACGATTAATTACTGACCAAATAATTTATAAGATATAAAACAGTTCTGCAGTTTTTGTTGCCTAATTAGACATGTTTCATACAAGACACATGTATTCTGCCACTTTGAAAATAATAAACTTGTGATTTTCCAATGTGTTTATTACATGGCATCTGCTACAAAATCTTATTAGACTAAAATAGTTCATATGTGATGTTAATTTTCACATACATGCACAGATGATGTATTATCAGGAAAGAATGCTGGTAGTGTAATGTCGTGGTTAGATGCTTGCCTGCCAGCCTGGTGGTCATATGTTCAAATTCATATTAAGGCAGATTTTAGAAAATTGACCTGGATTTGGAGGTTGACTAAATCTAAACCTGGTACCAAGAAATGTTTTTTTTGGGCGCTCGCTCGCTTTGAACTTAAACGTGGTCCATGCACACCACTTCTAGTAGTGCTGGACTGAATTTTGCATGTGGATTAGCTTTCCCCATTAACAGTGTCCCTCGCCATTAGGTGAACCCACTCCGACATCAGAGGTACTTGTAATTTATGTCCCCAAGTAAAGGACGATAGGTCAACATTTTAGTCCAACTGTCTGGTGTAGGGGTTGAACCCCTTACCTCAGCATCAGCACACCGGATATTTAAGAGCACTCATTCTTATCCATTTGGCCATGCTGACCTACGTACCAAGAAATGTCTTCGGAAGTAAAAGTAGTGGTGTGATATTGACTACATCACCCTTAGAGTGCCACAGACTATACAAATATAGGTCTAGCACCGTATTCTCTATATGCTATGAAGTATGTCAAAGGGTCCTTTACTTTTCTGTTCTTATGTTTATTTTCAAAGAAATGTATAGATTATGTATTATCATGCACTTTTTAAAAATGAATTTAAATTTATTTCATGCACTATCTAATAAAAATAGTCAATTTTATGCACTTTTAAATGAAAATTGTACAATCACCTTTTTGTAAGTCTTAACAATTATTCAGCTTCAAACATTCTAAAAAAAGAAGAAGGCAGATACTGCTGTAGGGAAGTGAAGCGTTAGACCTTTGTTGCAAATTAAAATGGGAGAATAACAGAGAAAGAGAGAGAGAGTGTCAGAAAGAAAAACAGAGACAGAAAGACAGACAAACAGAGACAGAGAGAGAGAATGAGAGAGAGACAGAGAGACAGAGAGACAGAGACAGACAACAGAGAGACAGAGACAGACAACAGAGAGACAGAGAGAGACGTACACAGAGAGAGACAGACGTACAGGCAGATGGATGGACACACAGACAGAAGGTAGATATACACTGAGTAATCACTAACATTAAATTTTGACATGTCTACAAAAAGTTAAAGCAGGTGACATTTTCAACGGCATTAGCAGATGTTAATTGAGGTCATTGTAAGAATATATCAGATTTGACTGGCAAGATGTAATTTTATATATGAATCTATGTAATTAATGCATGAGTCATTTACAGTTCACAATTTTAAGTACAATTAATATTGAATTGAAAAATAAGAATGATGGATCAAAGATGAACTACCCATAGCTTGACCAAATAGTCATTTGCCCACTGCCTGGCAGCCTTTTGCCCATCATTCCAAGCTTGTTTCAGCTCACTGAGAGTGTTTCACATTGTTCTTTCCTTGTTTCTTACGAGAGCTATCCTCTTTCTATCCAACATGAGCAGTAATGTTTGGCTGCTTGCCTCAAACCACTCCTGCCTCTTAAGATCCACAGTGCCATAAACCCCTACCACAGTTTTATAAAGAGTTTCCTTAAGTATACTCCACTTTTCACTTGCTGTACAATTTCCTGATGTATAAGTAAGTATTTGTGTATACAATTTGTTTTCAGGTTGCTGTTTGGAAGGACTTATCAGGATCTTTGGTGTTGATAATATTAATCCTGGGGATAGATTTGTTTTTAGCCATGTAGATTCTCTTTGGTCTCAGTCTAACCCTTTTAACAACTAAAGAATAATAATTAATACTAATAAGAAAAGTCTGTTTTTTCAAGATGGGCATTATCTTATAAATATCTGTTAAAAGTGTATTAATGACACACTGATTAAAGTTGTTGCACACATATATGAACAGTATTATTAATTTTTTTAAAGTACAATGAATATGTGTAATTATTGTGAAAAGTGCTGTATAAAACCCGGATATAAAGAAACTAAACATAAGAAAGTTCTACGAAACAATCAGCAAGAAGTTCAATGAGCTATTTCAATGTGGCCAACAACAACAAAGTCCATATCTTATTAAAAACTAAAATGTTATTAAATTGGTAACAAATTAAACAAAATTCATTGCTGTGGATTTTAAATAAAGCAAACATAATTAAATACAATCAAAAATTTCAAATGTATAAAATTATATTTAAAGTTTGCTAGTTTGATAATTTTATGCTAACAAGTAAATTTATAGTAACTACAAGAATTAATACTATCATCTGTCAATTGTATTACCTGCTAATTTTGAGACAAATACAAGTTACAAATGCTTTATAGTGTAAATAATCTGGCAAAGCATATTCCAGAGTAAACATATTTAAATTTCTATCTACTACCCAGAGACCAGGAGCAAATGAATGCTAAGAACTTCATCCAATCAACCTAAAAAACCATGCTGCCAAACTTTTACTCAGAATTATAACGAGAAGAACAATAGGAAAATACAGATGGAAATTAGAGGGGAAATTAGTGAAAATAGTACAGATTTGCAGATGGAAAGGAACAAATAATGCAATGTAACATTCCAAACACTAATAGTGAGGTGAGCTGAGGCACAGAAAGATCTATATTTGTGATTTGTAGAGTGCATTAAATATGACTTGTGCAAATTGAAAACTGACAAAGAAATACAAGATAATTTTAACATAGAAGTAAAGAACAAATTTGATTTATTGTCTGATCTAGAGATCCTATTTCAAGATGTAGATGATCAATGGGAAATGCTGAAGAATTCAATCAGTTGTGCAGCAGAAAAAACTATTCCAAAAGTAAAGAAAGTTGGCCGTAAGACATGGATGACTGAAGAAATTTTACAACTAATGGAAACAAGAAGACAGAACAAAAATAATCCTGCCAAATATGAAGAAATTCACAGAAAAGTCAGAACCTTATGTAAGGAGGCTAAAGAAACATGGCTTGAGGAAAATTGCAGAGAAATTGAAAAACAACACAACAGTAAAAATGCAAAACTAATGCACAAAAGAATTCAGGAGATTACTAATCAAAGAACACGTACATCAGCAGGCTGCCTAAAGACAAAAGATGGAAGAGTCATAATAGAAAAAGATCAGATATTACATGAATGGTCAGATTACGTGAAAAACCTGTATGACGATAGCAGAGACGAACAATATATTGTTCAAAATAACAATGAAGGGCCAGCAATTTTGAAAATGGAGGTTCAGAATGCTCTTAATCATATGAAATCTGGCAAAACCCCCGGTCCAGACAGCGTCACAACAGAAATGATTAATGCTTTAGAAGAATATGGAATAGATAAAGTTACCAGTCTGCTTAATACAATATATGATACTGGAAACATACCTCATGAGTTATGTAATTCTGTATTTATTGCAATCCCAAAGAAATCAGGAGCCTTGGAATGTGATCAACATCGAACAATTAGTATAATGAGTCACATCACGAAGATTTTGCTAAGAATTATCATGCAAAGAGTTAGGAGGAAAATACAACCTGAAATAGGAGAAGAACAATGTGGGTTTGTAGTAGGCAAGGGTACAGTAAATGCTGTGTATATACTGAGAACCGTAATCGAACGTTCTATAGAAGTAAACAAAGATCTACACCTTTGCTTCATTGACTACACAAAGGCTTTTGATAAAGTGAGACATGTCAACATGATAAGGATGCTTGAAGAACTACAAATGGATGGGAAAGACCTTAGACTTGTAAAAAACATATATTGGAAACAACAAGCTGCCATAAGAGTTGATAATGAAGTAAGCCAATATCAGCCTATTAAGAGAGGTGTGAGACAGGGATGTGTAATGTCTCCAGATCTGTTTTCCCTGTACAGTGAAAATATTTTCAGAAATATTGAAAATATGGAAGGAATCAACATTGGGGGACGATGCATCAATAACATTAGATATGCAGATGATACAGTCTTGATTGCAGACAATGAACAGGACCTGCAACATTTAGTAGATGCGGTTGTTACACACAGTGAACAACAAGGGTTAGAATTAAATTGTAAAAAGACACAGATTATGGTCGTCACTAAGAAGAACGAAATACCACAGTGTAATATACAAGTAAATGGGAATATTCTTCAACAAGTGAATAGGTACAATTACCTCGGAACAGTAATAACATCTGATGGGAGATGCCTTGAAGAGATTAGAACAAGAATCGCCATGGCAAAAGTAGCCTTTAGCAAGATGAAAAACATACTGACCAATAAAAAGATGTCAATTGAAACGAGAAAAAGAGTGTTGAGATGCTACATAGAACCTGTACTTTTATATGGATGTGAAGCTTGGACAATGAGCAGCCAGGCTGAAAAACATCTGATGGCTGTAGAAATGTGGTTTCTGAGGAAAATGCAAAGAATACCATGGACAGCCAGAAAGACCAATGAACAAGTCCTTCAAGAAACAAATGAAGATCGTAAACTGATCAGAGACATTAGACGTAGACAGTCACAATTTTTTGGGCATGTTATGAGAAGAGATGATTTGGAGAACTTGGTGACAACTGGTAAGATCGAGGGGAACAGATCAAGGGGAAGACCTAGAAACAAGTATCTGGATGGCTTGGCCTTGTGGCATGGTCGAGACAAAAACACGGAACTGACCCACGACTCTGTTGATCGAGTGAGATGGCAGAACATGACCGCCCACGCTTACCGGCATGGCACATGATGGATGGATGGAGAGTGCATTAAAACATTTGATACAGTGAAGCATGATGAAATGATCAAACAACAGGATATTAACATTCATGGGACCTCAGAATAATAACAAAATATTTACTGGAAATGGGTAGCAGTAGTTAAAATGGGAAATATTGTGAGCACAATTAGAAAAAGATTTTAAAAAAAAAAGTTAATTGTATATCCTTTACAGGGTGCAGCAGTCAGCCCCAGCATTATTTGGCTGTTCGTGATTCCTAGGCAAGTTTATGTTCACTAGTTTGTCACTGCTTTCTGAACAACCAGCACCCACACCATTTCATAAAAAAACCAACCTAATGGGGGTCTGCTGTGAAATCGCTCACAACTGTGTTTTGAACGTGGGTATGCAGGATTATGAACAGCGACTGTAACTCCTTCACCACGGAACCAGCAGGAAAAGATAAAGCAAGGAGTAAAACAAGAATGTGTTTTGACACTGCCTCTCTGTAGTGAAATAATAATGTGATAGACTAGAAGGTACAATGCTTAACCAAGTCAACAAACTCAACTATTTGGGGTCAATCATAGCATTAGATGGAAGATGTGTGACAGAGATTAAAAGCAGAAAGGACAAACACCAAAGTTGGACAAAGGACAAAGTTGCATTTCTGACGATAAAGTCAGAAAGAAAGGGCAGATATTTTATACTGAACCTGTTCTGCTGTACAGCAGTAAACCATGGAATGTAAACAAACAAATTAGGACGAGTTTGGAGGTAGCAGGCACATGGTTTCTGAGGCAAATTTTGAGAATACCAAGGACGGTCAGAGTCACCAACAAGAGCCTGGAAGAGGCTAATGAAATCTTATTTTATTTTGAGCGCCCGCTTGCTTTGAACTCAAACATAGTCCATAATACTATTTCTAGCAGCATTGGACTGAATTTTGCGTGTATATTAGCTTTCCTTTTTACCAGTGTTCCTCGCCATCAGACATATCCACTCTAATTTCAGAGGGGTTTGTAATTTATGTCCCCAAATCAAGAGCCATAAGTCAATATTTTAGTCCAACTATCCGGTCTAGGGGTTGAACCCCTTACCTCGGCATCAGCACACCGGATGTGAACGTGATAAATGTTCTTTGGTCATATAATGAAAACAGAGGCACTTGAGACCACTGTGATGAGTAGTAGACTCATCATTAGATGAGGCAGAAGACTAAAAGAAATGATAATGGATGATCAAAGATGGTGGCATGGAGAAATATCAGCAATAGGACTGATTCCGAATGCCCAGGACTGAGATATTTGAAGAGACTTGAATGTCTGTGCCTGTTGGCAAGATATAAGCTGATATTCTACTGCACTAGTTAATATATTCTTTGGCAAATTCTTCATAAACTTTACATCTATTTCCACAAAATATAAGATACTAACAATATTAAACCAGCCAACTTCTTTTTCATTCATAGCATTATGGCAAATGATTTGGAATTCTCATATATAACCTTATCTTTGGGATGTACATGTGATATACACTTCTATGAAGTAAAGATGATATTCTAAAAATAAGGAAATGTCATATGTATGGCTAAACAAATATATCTGATATGTAGAATGAGTTTTAAGATAAGTTTTTTAAATTTAAAAACTATTCATTCACATTTGTCAACATAGGCACACTGACTATATACATTTACAGCTAAGGAATATATGAATTAAAAAGGAAACACTGAGAAACACAAAATCTGCAGTAAAAATAACTTCCAATCAAATCTATAAAAACATTTAAAGCATAATGACTAATCAAATTTAAAAAAAAAATAATACTAAAGAATAGATGAAAATAAAATATACACCTTTGCAGAAACAAAACAAATACTAGAGAACATAAACAAATAAAATCTACACCTTTACAGAAACACTACAACAAAGTGAGATAAAGAAAGTTCTCAAACCAGCAGTCATATGAACTGGGCCTCGCGACGTAAGAAAAACAGGTTTGTCAAGGGACAGGTCAATTCCATCATCATTGTCATCAGTCTCACTAACATCAGCATCACTGCTGTCACTGGAGAATATACTGCCCAGTTTGCTGGTCATGTTGGAGATAAAACCTTCTGGTTCAGAGTCAGATTCTCCTTGGACACTGCTATGATGGCTGGAGTCTGCATATTAATGTTAGTGCAAAGTTCAGGCATTGAAACAGAATCAAGCATGAATCATAAAATACAATGCGAAGTGACTTTCTGTCACTGAACATTAATGTAAAGTTAGGAGGTTACGAAGCTCCATGTTGTCAAAATTGTGTAACAAGAGAGGAAAATAGGAGTGATAATTGCATTTTCATCATGCAGAGCAAAACAGTGGCAAATATATTTCAAAGGAAAGAAGGCATTATAAGTCTATACAAATTAAATAATTCAAGGAATGCAATAAACAAAATGCAGATATAATGAAACACGATGAGACAGCTTGGAAGGCATAATTTAACAATTCTAAAAAACTGGAGCAAAGCCCACATGCCAACTACAGTGAAATGTTTCTATTTGTATATTTAAATATTTCTCATAAACTCTAGTCTATAGTATGCTGTGAATATAACTTCATCTTGACATGATTTTTATGGTATCTTTAACCTCAATCGTGGTGACCTTTCAGATAATTAAACTTTAATGTAACACAAGATTGCAAAGTTTATAAACAGAGCCTGACCAAAATGTCTGAAAAAATATAAATTAAGATTCCCACAAAAGCCATCTTCATAAAATTTACTTGGACAAAACTGACTGAAATCACAAGCATTGTTTGAACATTGTAAAAGAGATGGAAAAGAAGTAAGACATTATTGCTTAAATTTAGAAACACAAATTTAACTATATTTAAAAGTAAACAACTGATCACAAGAAGGGATACACTTGCTGAAGAGAACATCACAACTGCATCTCCAAGTCGTGGAGAATGGGCAATGCACAGTTGTGTGGCAAACACAGCCTTGGAGTCTGTTTATAAACCAGTATAAGTGAACAACTCTGCACATGAGCAGAGCTAGGCACTCACTTGTCCTGACAGTCAGAAATTTCTGCCAAAAGCAGAGGTACCATCCTCTGGATTGATGTGGAAGACAAGAGGAAATCACTACCTTATATTGCCAAGTTTTCATAGTTAAGAACAGATCAAAGTAAGAGAACCAAGGACACAGATATAGATCTGTAGGGAGACATGAACACCCATGTCATTTGGAGTATATACTGATATACATAAATATTTATACAAAGAAACCCCCTTTCTCATGTCTCCACCTTGAAGAGGTTCACATATTCCAATGACACCAAGAGCTTTGTTGATGATAGAACAGCTACTGTAGGGTCTCCCATATTGGACAGGTCAAAGGATAAGAACCAAATGAAGAGAGACACAAAGCTACCACCTTGTAAATAGACTGGGGACTGTTAAAGGTCAGGGAAAGCAAACCCAAAAATATTCTGAGCCACAGGTTTGACGAAACAGTGCAACACAATTGATTCAATGATGATATACGTAGAAACCTAGAAATAACTGCCATTTAAACTTTAGCACTTATGAAATCTTAAAAAGAGCAAACAATACTGCAACAACAATTGAAAACTGCACATGCCCTGTCTGATTCAATAGTCTTTTTCAGTTATTGCTTATGTGTTATTGCAGCATTTAAAAAGAATAAGTCAATAAAGAGAAGCAAGTGGCCAAGAGGTCAGAATGCATGCCTCATGCATACGGGGACATCCTCAGCCATGGCTTGAGGATTTGAAAAAAGAAACAGTTCGAGACTACTCTGCATTGAAAATGGCTTGGAAAAGCTGCCTTTATTTCTTAGCCTTGAAAAAACTCTCCTGGCACACACCGACAATGGTATGAATGCCGAAAAGAAAACAAAGAATACACCAAAACACAGAATAAACCAAACTACTGTGTTTCCCCGAAAATAAAACCTACCCCTATAATAAGCCCAAGCTCAATTTTTCAGGATGCGTTTAAGACTAAACATACCTCTAAAATAAGCCCTAGTTAAGATTGTCAACTAGAATGAGAGGCTTATTGTCAGCTAGAATGAGAGGCTTGTTGCCAAATGGCCAACGGAGCACTTTCACCACTGATGTGCACTTGATAATGAGTTGATTTGAGTTGAGTTAAGAACCGACATCACTGCACTCAGAACATTCCCATATGTGCTCCATCCCCTTGTTCAACAGCCAGCGAAGAGTCATACTACTAATTATTCCCACCGCTATCTGATTAAACGTTCTCCTGGTCTTCCTTCTCAGTTTTGAGATTCTTCCAGAACCCCTGCCGATCCCTCACAATCTTATTCTTTCCACATATGGGTTCTCAATCTGTTCCTCTGCCTTCTCATAACTTTCACTCATCACTCACGTGAAATAAAGTTACCAATGCACTACGAGCAGGCTACAGGACAAGAAATGCTCATTTAAGGAAAGCTTTATTGTTGGACACAAGAGACTTGGGCCAATGGTTCTACAGGAAATGGAGTCACAAGAAATTCAGGCCAGATTTTGGCACTTGGAGAGTTATGACAATATTCCAGAAGAAGATGACATGACTGTATTTGAATAAATGTAGAACTTTGTATATGAATAAATGTAGATGTTTGTATCTGAAAAAAAAAAAAAAATAATAATAATAAAAAAAAAATATATATATATATATAAGACGCAGTCTTATTTTTTGGGAAACATGGTAGTTGTAATTTAAGTAAACAAGGTATTTTTAGAGAAATTAAATATTATGAAAAAAGGAGGTAATGGGACAAACAAAGGATTTAACATTATATAGTTGCAAACATTCTGCACTTAATTTATAGAGCAAAAACAAATAAAGTGGTTCAGACATCTTGTGAGAATGAAAAGTATGTAATCAGCTCCTGCTTTGTGCCTCCAATCAAAGAAGAGGAAGATCAAAAATCAAATGGAAAGATTATATCAAGGAATACTACACAAACTTAATGCTGTCCAGGTGACATGTGGCTGAAGATTGTAATTCCCCTAAGCTTAGCAACAATCGTGAACCACAGACCATAATCCATATGGGGATTGATAAAAGAATACAAAGGATTAGAACATTTACAGATTCTAACTACACCTGTACTTACCAAAGCTGCGATCACTACCACAACGCAGTCGACGCAAGGACTTATGTCTGATGACTGTCATATCTGCATCACCATCAGTGTCATCAGTTTCTGAGCTGCTAGACTTCACCCTGGCCCGATGCATCATTTGCTGGACTTCTGTCTGGAGCTCCTCGGATATGGTTAGGTCTTTCTCATCATACATGCAGATCATGGGGAAGCTCTTTGTCTTTACCACCTGTAGCACACAGTGGTGTATTCAAACAGTGATATATCATTCTTTGACTCATTATCAATATAGCTGAGATCATAACCATTTTAAAGATTTAAAAAAAAAGTTGCATATCCTTTACAGTACTTCACAGTCAACCCCATCATTTTTGGCTGTTTGTGATCTTTTGGCAAGTTTACATTCAGTAGTTTGCCATTGCTTTTTGAATAAACGGCACCCATACCAGTTTATAAAAAACTCAATGCAAAGCTGATAAATGCTGATAAACTGCCTGCAGCTGTGTTTCAAAAGCGGGATTATGAACTGTATCTATAACTCCTTTGCCATGGAGCCAGTTTAAAGATAAAAGCAACTTATAAAATCAACATAATTGAGATACATTATTGCTATGGTAAAGACAATGATATCTGTCCCTGACAATGATTACACTAGCTACTGCTGTCCCTGACATTATGCTAAAGTAGCAACATTTGGAGCCTATGCTCCACTTTTATAATTGGCACTAGAAATGATTCTGCTGAGGAAGGGAGTTGGTCATGTTTGTCACTTTACACCCATTTAGCATGAGATTGTTTTGACTGCATTTATGTTTTGTTTCTATGCTGTTATTGATCCAGTGGTACTTGGCCTTCCACCCTATGGCCCACTGACATGCAGTGAAACATGTAAGTTTTCATCAGCTGTTGAGATGTTCCATATAAAGTGTTCTTTTTATCGGGCTTTAGTGGAAATAACAAATTTCCATATTATACATGTATAGGAGCTGTACACTCAAAGAAGTGATGTTTGACAGTCTTGTAAGGATATGTATAATACATACATTTTGGAGTAAGTTGTGGCTGTAGTATGTTAAAGTGAAGTGCATGTTCTAGTGGATACTCTGTCTCCACTTTTACTAAGATTCAGATTGTCCACTTTTCGTTAGTTCAGTGATTGGCCAGCCATAATTTTTCTGAACACGCAGTTCACACTACAAACAACCATGGACAGATGTAAAAGCACTCCACACAAAATTTACGCACTCAACTCAATAGCAGAGTGATGGAACCATAGAGCTGCACATTAACAGAGGTAATGTTTGATAGTCTCGTAAGGATATATACAAAGCTGACACTTTGGAGTGAGTTGTGACTGGAGTTGGTCAAGTGAATGGTAAGTGAAGTATGTTGTGTATTAAGGCTGACAAATGTACTCAGGATTTTATTTGTCAGCTTATGTTGTCTGTAGGGTCAGGACTGGGAATATGCTAGTACACTCACCATCCAGTTACTAACATTGACTCTTTCTTACCTTAACAAGCAGCTCCCATGGCCTGTAAACTCCTTCTTTATCCATAACAGGTTCAATTAAAGGCTCCCACACTGACAACTTTTCATTATAGAACATCATCTTCAGATGCAACTCAGCTTCAATATGCATCTAAAACAGAAAATGTGAACAAGATTTAAATAAATGGTTTAAGTATTGTAAATCAATTTACATGCCATTAACACTTAAAAGGATGTAAAGATTGTTCTTATGCTGGGGCTGGGATTTTATTTTCCCTGAGTTTCATACATAAAGTGTAAGGTTCACTTATTTTCAAGTTGAAAATAAGTTTAGTTTAGTTTAGTCGATGGATCAACATCACGGTACAAGGGTGGAACCTATAAGTGCTCTGTTTTCCTTCTAACTAAAATCTGAGTCTGGAGAAACTCAGCTCAGTGCACATACTCCGTAGCACCGGCGAGGATCCTGAAAATACTTTTGGGTAGAGTTTTAACTCGAAATTTTGCCCGGGCAGTGCCATTAGGCTACTCTTTTTCGATTTCCAACTGCCAAGGGATTTTTTACATGTGCAACAATACAGATGGGCGACCAATGTCACTACCCAGAGACCAGGGGAAATTTTATTACTAGAAGTCCACGTGAAAAAATCCAGGTCATCGCCGGGGTTTGAACCCAGGACCTTCAGCACTCGAGGCGGACACCATGCCTTGAGACCACGCAGCTCCCTGAGTTGAAAATAATATTGACACATGATTTAAACAGTTTAACCAAGACAAGACAAAACAAAGTTTAATAACAGTTGGTGGCTGTGAATTATAACCAAGACAAATTGAATTAAATTCTGGTAATAGTTACTGGCTGTGAATTATAAACAGGATAAATTAATATAACATCTGGTAAAAGGTACTAGCCATGAATTTTAGCTAAAACAAACTTAATTACTGTGTAGTAAAAGTTAATGGCACCCATACGTTACCATAAAGAAAGCAAAAAGTAGTAGTAATACTGTAATCTACCGGGTATGTTGTAAGAGGGTCTATGGAGGATTGGCATGATATGTGGTACACCATCCCATAGTAAACTTTTAAGTACAAAATTCAACCAACCAAAGAGTTGGTTGAGGGCTTATATTTCATTGCAGATAAAGGACAGCAGCAGCAGCAGCAGCAGAAGAAAAGTTACTGGCCATAAATTTATAAGCAGGTTAAACTGAAATAGTCAGGTACATTTACCAGCCATAATTTATAATCAGGACAGATTGAAACAATATCGGGTGTTAAGTTGCCAGCCATGAATACTCACCCCTTGCCCTCTCCTTTAGAAGTTAAGGGACATTGGGACTATGGCTTTAAGTCCATATATTTTTTTACCAAATGGCATATGAGGAGGGGGTTCTTTTTCCTTATTCTTCTTCCAGTAGAGCATTGGTGCTAAACCAACACATGTCAAGCCATTAGTATACTTGTTCATGATTGGTTGGAATTTGCAGCTGTTAGTTAGTTAGTCGCAGTTCCAACTTCACGGCAATGGGCAGTCCCTATTACGCTCTATTCCTGCGCCAGTCAATATCACAGGAAATGCTCCTCACTGCCCTATGTGAAAAGTGAAATAGACAGGAGTCTCGACAAGCCAACAGCCCGCACAGGTTCACTATGCATAATGCCACCATCAGAATGCCAACACAAAAGTCTTCCACGGAAAATACAGTTCACCGTCAATGGAAGCGGCAGTCACTAGAAAACCAGCAGCCACACATTACTGCATTAAAAGTCGAGAGGATCGACTTCATTGCCCTGGGACTTATCCCATATGGCTTGGTCCTTGTTGACAGGACGGCCCACTGAAAGCATCACACAAAGCACAAACACCATAGCTCCAGCGATGACCCCAGGAGTCTCTGAGAAAAATGCACTCATGAACCGAAAAGGCAATCCAATCAATTCCAAATGACAGGCCGACCGCCATCATTATGAATATGAATTTCACGTTACAACAATCATGAACAGTTGTATAAACATTCCAAACAAAATTCACAGCTCACAGTGTCACACAACACACTCATTCAGTAGCAGGGTGACGGAACCATGCACTACCAGTTCAACATGAGGAAAATGCAACTGCAAACCGTAGCCAGAAGCATAAATACTCCAAAGGCTTAACGATTCAAATGCCTATCTGCCATTTTGGGGACCCAATTTGCAGCTAAAGGTTTCTACTGGAAGGCCCCGTTATACGTCACTTCGGTTTGTGTCGTTTCATTATAAAATCATTGTCGCAATGTGACATAACTTCACTTTACGTCGATACGTTCCGCCATAACGTCGTCACCTGTGTATGCACCTGTATAGTGTTTCGCTATTCGTCATTTCACTTAAAGTCGCATTTTCCAAGAACGTAACCCCGACGTTAACAGAGGTCTTCCAGTATTGGATGAGATAACCATTCTTATGCCAAAGTCTCTTAAAATATGTATAGTAGCTTACAGTGTTACAATTCTTTGATTCCCTTATAGGCCCCGTTAACACATGGGTGATAAGTGGGATAATAGAGTCAATATTAGGCTGACTTTGAATTAAATACAAGATAATACATAAACAAACGAACACATAATAAGTTAACTATAAAAGGAAAGTGGGACATTAAATGGTAATTATTGTAATAATAAATGGATGTTAACAATGACAGTGACAGTTGACAAATAATTAGTAACTCAGTTTTAATACTATAAATAAATGTAACTGGATGTTAATTAAACACAGGGATAAGTTAATTGTAATTGGGTGTTAATGCCACATATTCACCAAGAAAAAGAAGAAGATGCTAAATCAATATAAAAATGTGTAACTATTAAAAATAATACATTAATCTCCAGCAATTAAACACTAAAGGATGTTGGGGTTCTTATGTATACGTGGTTAGCTCCCTAACTAATCTCTTAGTGTTAAAAGTGGGAGTTGGTGGTATGTAGGAGAAGAAAGAGAACCATTTGGTAGAACTACAGTGAACAAGGCAGTCAGTATAATCAAGTTTAATTTGTCATTTATCATTTATATTGGCATAACACAGTTCCGGTTTCAACATATAGCTGTGATGTGTGGAAAATTAGTAAACAAGCAAAAACAAAATCCTTTGAGACCCATAAGATGTGGTTTTACAGAAGAATGCTAATAATTCTTTGGACAGCTAAACTGAGTTACCTAAATGTTTTAAAAAAGGCTGAGATTAAAAAAAACTTATTACAAACAGAAAGAGCCAGCTGTAATATCTTGGTCACAACATGAAAAGAGAACAACAGAAGCATGTTGTGGCAACTGAAAACTTAAACAAAGACACCGTAAATAAAATATTGCACGATTTCTTGCCGGGCACATTTCACTGCATCTCGTCAGGTGCATACTGCAGTGGCAGCCCCTAAAGAGTCGTTTAAATACTGCAGTATGCACCTGATGTGATGCAGCAAAATATGCAAGGTAATAAATTGTGCAATTTAAAAAAAAAACTTATGGCATCTTTGTTTAAATTCACTAAGTGAATACATTGTTTCAAACAACTGAAAACATTTGTGGAAAGAGAGACATAGGAAGACAGAAAAGATTCTTGACAGCCTTTTGTCATGGCATTAAAAGGTGTCAGCACATGAACTGATACATGTTGTTAGAGATCACAAGGTGTAGAGAAGCATGATCACCCACATCAGTCAGCAAGGCACTTGATACTGATGATAACTGGCATAATGAAGTAAACATCAAGATACATAGCTGACCACATAAAGAAGAGCGAGTACTTATGGAAGTTGAACCCTGGTCATTTGATTAACAAGCAGATAACATAAAAAGAGTCACACACAATCACAGTGTCATATCACTTGATAAATCCATAATATCCCTTATACCTTTCTGGACCATTCCTCAATTTTGGCTTCAACTGATGTGTGCAAGCACAAAATAGGGACATGCAGATCAAGTGTTTCAATTTCAAAAAAGACATTGATGTCTTTGATGTCAAGTTGAAATGACTCTTTAGGTGATGCCACTGGGTGCAAGTTGGGCAAAAGACTGACTTCAGCTGTGAATGATATTTGAAACTTTTAGACAAAACACATCTAATATCACGAGTGCTGAAGAAAATGAGATGATATTAAATCCTGTTACTGGTTGAATAAATAAATATTTCTTCTTTGCCTTTATCCCTCTTTCAATTGTGGTGCATCACAACTAATTATGCACCTTAGACAGTATGTGTGTTCCACTTTGGCATACATTTGTGTATGGTTTACATTCTGTAGGCAGATTTCATCCAAGATAGTGGGCCACACCAAATCATGTATAGGATATCTTTCTCAACAATTTCTTAACAGCCATTTGTTGGGATTGTGCCCAGTACCTTCTTAGTCTGAGGTGGACATAGTAACCTCTCAGTCTAAGCTCTCCCTCCCCTCCCCTACCAAATAAATAGACATAATAATGACATAATATACTGGTAAGCATGGCAAAAATGTTACTCGTAAATATGCACAATGACAAATAATCTTTTACAGTTATTTCAGGAAGGACATGTACAATTTGACTACTATATGCAGATATACCATTTAAAAATAAATATGGCATTTAATACAACAATATTACATAAATGAAGAAAACATTTAGATTAAGCATTTCAATCTTTATCAGGATTACTGCCCTCTCCCCTTGTTTACCGATTCCAGAGAGAAAAGTGGTAACATCCAAACTAAACGATAAGAACTAGAATCGCTTGCTACTTTTAGACCAGGCCTTATTTGCCTTCCAATCACAGGAAAATCAGAGAGTAATTGACAGGTCTAAATCAGATGGAAAAAAAAACAGTGGAAATTCATCTTTGCTGGTGCCGTGATTTTGTTTTATTCCAGTAGATGTGGAGTTAATGAGACAAATGATAATAATGTATATACTGTTACATACAACCATTTTTGAGCCATTTTCCAGATGAAATTTTTGTTACTTCCCAGAGGCTGTGAGTGTCTGTCTCCACAACAGATTTGCTTGGCCCTGGTTCATCCTGCAGTGTAAAAAATTATTTACATATGACTTAAATACCTGACTTCAGTTTGTAGAAAACAGAAGGAAGAAACATGATAAAACAGGCAAAGAAACAATAGGATGGAATTGAATTTTATAACCGTAATAATCATAAATGACAATGTTAATATGCAAGTAATTTAGTTATTTATATTAACATGTCTCTTGATAGTACACTTAAGAATCCATTTTTAGAAGTAAGGTCAGCTTCTTTTTCTATGATTTTCTTTGTAAATTAGCCTCATTTTACGCCTGAGTTTGTAAAGCTGACTTATTTTACATTATCTTTGTAAAACTGATCCTTCTTCTTCTTATGACTGATATATTTAATTGCATAGGTCTTGGAGTTTAAAGATGAGTCAGTGGACTGATATAATTTTCTTAGCTTGCAATACGGAAAACAATCTTGCAGAACTTTTAAGCTGATGCATGTCTTTGTAAAGTGAACACATGCAACCTGTAAACTAGACACATTTAACTTTGTCTTGGAAAACAGACACATTTAACATTATTTTTGTAAAGCGGACACATTTAACATAGTCTTTGTAAAGTAGATACATGTAACCTGGTCTTTATAAACAAGACATTTAAAGCAGACACATTCAATATGATCTTTGTAAACATTCACATTTAATCTTGTCTCTGTAAAGCAGACATATTTTACATTCATAAATGATCCCATTTTACTTTACATTTTCATTATCTATATAAAATATTTTGTTTTATTTGTTATTGCTCTATGAAACCCTTTATACATGTCTTCTAGGTGTAGTGGGTATATGGTTCCAGCCCTATATTTTTATCAACCAATAAGTATTTGAAGGGTGATGTGGTCAATATTATACCAGCCACCTATAATTTCCAAGAATTTCCAGGTTGAGTCACTGTGGGAACAAAGGTCAATTTTAACACATCCAGCTCAATGCAAATTTGATCCCATGTCCACTGGATCGGTAGGCAAGAATGCTAGCCACAATACTACTGAGGCTACCTGCTACTGCTGTACTGTGCTATATTTACTATATTATATGATGTAAAGTCAGGTCTTAGTCAGACTGAGCTACCATGGCAATAGACGGTGCTACTTGATTTCTGTTAGAACCAAATGTTGGACGACACTCACCAAAACCGACATCCCACATTGTGCCAATGGCTTTGGGTGCAATTAGGAGGGTACAAGCCTTACCCTGGTGTGAGGAAATGCAACATGCAACCCTAAGCCTTGATTGGTAACTGGTCTAGGATGGAAGTTCCGACAGGCGGACAGTTAGAGCATTGCATTGCTGATCCGGCATCTTCCAGACGTATTAGTGTTACCTTTACTCTGGAGTAAACAAGGCAGTCTGAGATGTGATCATGCTGCATGGGCAACACATGGTCTCTAAATTCAGCTCAGGTTTTGTGCTTTGGAAGGTTTAACTCCATGTTACAAACTATCATCTCTCAGGATGGTAAGGTGCCAGTCAATGTCAGTCATATAATGTATGCCACTTAACAAAATCAGTATACTCACAGCAATTCCTTGAACCTGCAGCATTGCAAATACATCCCAGGAGAGCTGCATCACTGACGTTGACAAAAACACTTGAACTTTACTGATGGTTACTGTTGTTTCTGATTTCTCCGATGTCAAATCTACTTTCTGGGTCAACTCCAAGCAGCAAGGAACCATAACCTACGTATAAACAATATGAATCATCACCTACATATAAATAAAATGAGTCATTAGAACTGCAAAAATAATTAGATGGAAACAGTATGGAATGAAAACAATTGTTGAAGCAAAATAGAAATACATTTCTTCTCAATTCACATACATACATTGTGTGTTTCTTTTTACTTCAACTGTTATGTTACTTTTGGTAAGTATTTCATTGTTACTTTCTTATAATTTTACATTTTATGCTGTTTCAGTTGGTGTTAATACAAGTTGTAAAAAAAAAAAAAATCAATTAACCACACAATAGAAACATATTTCTCCTCATTTCAAATAAATATATGTGTGTATTTCTCTTTACTTTAACTGTTGTTTCTTTTGTTAAGTATTTTATTGTTACTTTCTTATAATTTAACATTATATGCTACATAAATCAGTGTTAATAAAAGATTTCAAAAGGACATTCAATTAATTACATACCAGATTGCTGACTGCACTGTGAACAGATGAACGAGATATCAACTTAAGATCTGTGATTTTAGCCCAGATGTGTTGCTTAGTGATGTCCTTGCGGTACTCGAACACCATGTCTGACTAATGCATGGAAAAAAAAACCCAGTGATTAACATTGCTGCAGTAATTTAAAAAAAACAAAAAACAGTGATTAACATTGCTACAGTATTTAAACAAACACAAACCATGATTACTATTGCTGTAGAAGCTCAAACAACAAAAATAAATAATAAATAATAATATAATAAAATAAATAATAATAATATTGTTGTAGTAGTCTAAAAAACAAAAAGAAACTGTGATTAACTTTGCTTACGTAGTTTAAACTGTAAAAAGAAATAAATAATGGTTAAACAGAAGTTAATATTGCAGTAGTAGTCTAAACAAAAATAATTATTGATTATGTAATATTCTTTTCATATGATGAGATGTTGTGTATGAATTGTCTGGAGTGTCTATGGACATATTGTATCTTCCCAATATGCACATAAAACAAACAAATATGAGTGTTTCATGTAATAGATAATTCTATATTATAATTTTTATCCCTTCTTCTTCTTCTTCTTCTTCAGCGTTCCGAGCCATTGAGGTTCTTTGCTGCAAATACAATCCGTCTCCATTCGTCTCTCTGGTGGACCTTCTCTTGCCAGTCGTTGATTCCAAGTGCTTGCAGGTCTGTACATGTATTATCTCTCCACCGCCTTCTTGGTCTACCTCGGGGTCTACGGTCATTTATTTCCTGAGTGTAAGCGAGTTTTGTTTCCCTATTATCTTCCATTCTTTTTTATTATCTTTCCATAATTTTTATCCCTTGATCACCAAAAATGTCACAGGTCAAAGTTATACTTGAAACTCAAAATTATAACAGCATATTTACATTTACACATAATCGTACACCATAAAGCACAAAAATAATGGAAAAAGAACATACATGCAAAACAACCACTCTGCTGTCAACTTCTGTAGGGTCAGCAAATAGAACAATTTCAGGCTGTTTCAAACTTCCATAAATGGTTACACTTGACAGTGCTGGGCTGGGATCTCCTGAGGACACTGTGAGTGCAGCTTGGGGTATGATATGTGGCCGTCCATTTGGTTCAGTAGGTGAAGCTGTACTAGATGACTGATTGAGAGTTTCCATTGCCCCATTAAAGAACTTGAGTAGAACTAACATATAGGGGATGTGGACATTGAGACGTAGTTTCTCCACTAGTAGGTCAGCTGAAGAAATGGCAAAGAAAAGTGTTAAGTCGGTGGTGATAAGAAAAGATAAGTAATTCTTAAACTTTGTGAATTTTTCTCTCTTTGAGTTTCTATGTACGGGTTTATGGTAATTTTTTTCAAAGTTTCTTTTGAAACCATAATGATGATATACTTTGTTATAGGAGCAATATTTAAACATTACCACTAAGACAATATGGAACAATACTTTCAATAAGCTCATGAATACAACTGGCCCAAACTTTAATGAGGTAAGAACATGAAATGTCTTGAAAGCATCTGAAGTACATTTTTGTTGTTTAAATTACAATAAAAAATGTCTGCAAAGCTGAAATATTTTCTTCAACAACCTTATATTGCTCACTTCAAGTACCATGATGAATGATTTAAAAAATAAACAGCACTAATGATATTCATACACATGATCTGTCCCTCTTCTCAAAAGTCACTGAGGAGTTGCTGTGCTTATAGTTCTGTAACCATTTGATTAAAAGTCTGCCTGTCTCGACCAGACCCTCTACTCACTCTCTACTCAACCAGTCTTTACAGATATGGATATTGTATTTAGTCAGTTACACTCTCCACCTCATCCCAGAGAGCCTTCACCTTGTCCAGAGGGACAACTGTAGCCAGTCTATCCATTTACTAATTTCTTTGCATGCATTGGGCAGAAAATTAATGATATGCTTGCAACCTGAATCTTGTAGATGCAAGCTATTCCACTTGGAACATGCAAGATTATACTTTCTGAAGCATATTCTGTGCATATGACTGGCTAAAGCAACCATGCCTATTCACTACCTTTAGTCTTAGTGCTGTTTACTGTTAACATATTTCTCTGTCAGAATACAAACCTGTCAGCATATTTTTTTCATTTCGTCATTCTCTGGCTTTTCTCAAACATTTTTTTCCACCTGCTAACAATGAATTAGTTTTCCTTGTCTTTTATTACACCCAAAGAACCTTAACTGCTTAGTTGTATCTGTAATAAGGTTTGCTTATGCAAAGGTCTATACTAGAACCTCCTCACTGCCCATTCATAATGCTTCAAGCTTTAAACAGTAAAGATAAAAGTCAGCAAAAGTAAAGGACCCCTTTACACACCTTTGAGACATACTGGATATAATGTGCTAGCCTCTTAGTTCTACAGACCAGTCTGGGTGATGTGGTCAATATTTCACTGACTGCCTTAACTTCCCAGGACATTTACTGGCACCCAGTTCTCAGTCAACCTAGGGAGCTCAGGTATATTTTTTTTTTAAATTGTGTCTCAATGAGAATTTAAACGCATGGTCACTGGGCCAGTAGGTCAATGGACAAGCCATTGTACTAATATGACTCCCACACATAACAATTGTAATAGGTGTTCAGAAAAACGACAAAATTATGTGTCAGATGCCTCATATTTCCACACTGGCTTCAAGCAAAATCCATACTACCTAGCTTCCTTTTTTTCTGCCACCAATACTATATTTAAAAAAAATGAACAAATAAAAATCAACTGAGCTATCTATGGAAAAGATACAAGGGCAAAGTAGCTTAAAGTTACAATGTTCACATAGGGCTCATGAAGGCTGGTTTGATTCATGCAGAAATGAATGGCATACCACCCCTTTCAAACCTGAGGAGTGGATTGTGGTGTCTGCCTTCTGAGAAAAGGGAACATAAAAATCAGACGACCTCCATGCATGTTGCACATGTTAAATTCCTCTGCTAGTTGGAAATTGGACAGAGCAGGTCAAACAGGCCATCGACAAGGCACTACTCACAAAAAAGCATAGTTATAGCAAGTGCGATCATGGTATACACACTATGGATCCTAAGTGTTTCTACAGTGTTTGTGCACAGTACTGAGATTATGATTTCTATGGGAATAAATGCCGGTCTCCATGGCTAACGGCTTGCAGAAGCGATTTGTAACCCTCGCTTACCCAAGTTTGAAACACAGCCGCAACCAATTTGGCTGCAGACCGCGCCACGCTGGGTTTTGACGAGTTGGTTTGGGAGCTGGTCATTCAGAAAGCAAACTCATCATCATCAAGTGCCTTGCCAGCTGGCGGAGGTGTTCATGGCTCTTCACAGATCTCGGTCTTTGGTGTTCTGGATCAACTCTGCTGATGATATTCCACCATCTCAATTTATCCAGCATCATTTCTCTTGGTCTGCCTCTGCCAAACAATGGCAAACTACTGAAGGTAAACTTGCCAAAACATCAACAACAGCAGTAAAATGCTGGTGTTGTCAGCAATATCCTGTAATAAGGATATGAAAAAAAAAGGGAATAAACAGGAGAACCTATGGAGGTATTCGTGTGCAAGGAACGTGATCCATAACCTAAAAATCAAACTACAATATCCTTCACCTTTGTGGTTTCCATCACTGCTAACCTTGTAAGTGAGTGACATCACGGGCATTGCTTCAGTATTGTCATGTCTTTCATTGCAAAACAGAATTCTGAAATTCAGTGGAAACACAATTTTATATCAAAGCATAAACACATGTTCTCTTTAGGGGGGGGGGGGGGGGGGGGGCTGAGCGGTTTCGAGGTATGGTGTCCGCCCCGAGTGCTGGAGGTCCTGGGTTCAAGCCCCGATGAGGGCCAGGATTTTTTCACGTGGACTTCTAGTAACAAAATTTCACCCGGTCTCTGGGTAGTGAGATCGGACACCCGTGTGTATTGTTGCGCATGTAAAAAATCCCTTGGCAGTTGGAAATTGAAAAAGAGTAGCCTAACGGCACTGTCCGGGCAAAATTTTGAATTAAAAATCTACCCAAAGTATTTCAGGATCCTCTCCGGTGCTACGGAGTTCATGCACTGAGCTGAGATTCTTCGGACTCAGGCTTGAGTTAGGAGTAGAACGGAACACTTATGGGTTACATCTGTGTGCCGTGATGTTGATCCGTCGACTAAACTAAACTAAAACTCTCATGTATTATTCTTTTAAGCTCTCTCTTCTTGTTTGTCAAGAACTGGGTAACTACAGAGGCATGATGTCATGGACAGTCACTATTTGTGACTGGAAAAAAGTTAAGGTGTGCTTTTGGTTGATAGAGCATGAAAAATTATAATTATTACTTCTTGTGAATTTGTGTAGATGTGTATGTGTGTGTGCATGCATGTGTGTGTAAAAGAGAAAGAGAGACTAGGCAATAAATGTAATGGTGTATATAGCAAGGTTTAAGAGGCATTTGAGATAAAGAAACTAATAAAATAATTGCCACACAGTTAACCCATGAAAAAAAACTGCACTCTCCACCCAATTTAGCAATGTTTAACAATAGCCTTATGATACATAAGATAAAAAACTAAATGCAGATGTATGTAGGGTTAAGGAAAGTGGCAAAAAACCAAACCAACAAGACAATTATGGAATGATATTATCAAGATATTGAAGATATACAAGATACTCCACAGCTAGCCCAAGGGCTGCAATAAAATATGATGCCAGCTAACAATTCAGGTGGTGGTTTTACATATGCAGTATGTGCCAGAAATAATAATGTTTCTTTTGATCCTTTGTATTTAACCATTAACCTTTAACAATATAAATTTATTTTAATCTTTGTTACATGAGAGAATAAGGTTATGGAATATTATTCTACAGTACAGTCTTGTACAAAGAAACATGTGATTGGTGCTTACCTTTTAACTGCCAGGTCACTGTCAGGTCTTGTGTCATCCACAGTCAGTGTGTGCAGAGAAATGTTGATCTGAATGTCTCCATCACTGTGAGAGGATCCTGACACATCAATCTTCTCCATGTCCAGAAGGCAAAGACTGGTCTTTGTTGCCAACTTTTGGATGAGATCAGACACTTGTAAACATTAGACTGCTCTATAAAGCTGCTTTTGTTATATGTTTCTAAGTCTTTAATTGTATAACTAACTTCCTTCCCATGAAATGCAACTTAATTCACAAATATTTCAGTCTGTCTCTTAACTGTAGCACTCAAACCATTTCTCGTGATTATCCCATGTTCTGTCATTTTAAAAATCCAAGTTCCCCTATCTTTAGCTATCTCCTGCAGTTATCAGTTATCAGTTGGGGTATCTTCATTGCACTCCGGACATGTCCATAGGTGCTCAGATTCTCCCCCCAGCATATGCATCAGCGTCCGGTGGCTAATAGTGCCAGTTCTGTGTTGGCTGATGAGGCGCTTTGTTTTCCCAATGAACCTCTCGTGTCTGGCTGTGCTGATTCTTACTCTCAAGTCTTTCATCCTGGACAGCGATGTGGAATCACTGACGTCAAAGTCCTCTGTTCTCGCCATATCTTTGAGGACGTTAATAACATCGGCACGATCCATGGACAGGGGGTGCAGAGCCAGCCAGTTTATCAGCTTGTTCATTTCCCTCGACTCCCGCATGTCCCGGGACGAAGATGAAGGTGACTTTACGGACAACAGACTTCCGCAGCGACTCAGTCCACTGTCTACGTACAGATCCAGCTTTGACCTTCTGAATCATGCTCATTGAATCACTTAGTACACACACGTTGGTATAATGCTGTGATTCCAGCCATATGAAAGCCTGTGTAACTGCCATCACCTCCATCGTCATGCTGCTCGTGGTCATAAAGTGGGCACCACTGGATTCTTGAACGGTTCGGCCCACTGAACGGGCTGTAAATGCCCACGCACTTCTCTGCTGCTTTACAACAGATCCATCTGTATAGATGAGCACTTCAGGGCTATCTGAGTGTTCATAGATGAGCGCGTTAACCTCCTGCAACTCTGTCCATGTCCTTCCCATATTGCTCAATTCTGTTTCCACTTCTTTTCTCCATGAGTTTTTAGATCTTCCACTATTTCTTTTGCTCTATGGGTTCCAGACTAATGCTTTTCGAGTTATACTATTTTCAGGTTTTCTCAATGTACGGCCTCCCCAGCGCCTTTTCTTCCTCTCTTGGTTCATTGTATTAGACTTATTTATGATCATTGTATTAGACTTATTTATGATTGGTTGGATTTTGTGACATCATTTTTTTCTACAGGATGAGGAAGTCAGTCCCATGCCTAGTCCTCCTTCGTGACCTCTTACACAACCTGAATGGTAGGTTACATTGTGTTACTATTCTTTGCTTCCCTTAAGGGTACAGGTCAGATATTTATTGTATCCTCTTTAGTTGCATCTTAACAATGTGTGTGGTAGGTTGCAATATTACTATTATTTGCTTCCCATAAGGGTCCTGGTAAGATGTGGGCTATATCCTCTTTAGTTGTTTCTTACAATATGTGTGGTAGGTTGCAATGTTACTATTATTTGCTTCCCCTTAATGTCCCAGTAACAGTCAAGGGAAACCACAATATTCAGTCTTATAAATATCACTTAAGATTGCTACAAATGGCATCTTCATAAAATCTATTTGAACAGAACTGACTAAAATCATAAGCATAGTTTGAACATTGTATAAGAGCTTGCAAATAATTCAGTGTTTTATAACCTACCTTCTCTTGTAATTTTATGACTTACTTCCTTGCAACAGTTTGTTATTGTGTAACTCAATTATTTCCCATCACTTATAACAGTATCACGTACCTCTTTCCCATTATCTGTAAAGAGAGTTACAGACATTCCTTCAAGTCTGAAAGAGATGGAGGTCATACTCTTTTGCTCAAAGTCAGCAGGACTGTCAGGAGTTATGGGTTCTGGAGCAGGAGATGATGGTTCCAGTTCAACATCAGTAGTCTGTGGTTGACTCTGAATATTTTGAAGAGTTGGGGACTCAAAAATACCTGAGGAATACAATGTGAATGTGTAAATGTGTTTTTAATTACACATCTATTACACCAGATAGCTATATTCAAATATTTTAGTTAGCTCACTGTTGTCTTTAAAATCATTGTTAAATAGTGCACTAAATTGTTGAATATAAGTATCATGTAAATGAAATACATCTTTAGTCCAGTCACACAATCATTTATTTGAATTGTTTTTCATTTCAGCACCATCACCTAGTCTTTGTTGCATACATAACCTGCTTAATGAACTAACTTGTGCATTTTAAAGTTTAAATTACTATCTTGGAAAACTTTAGTAAAGAAATCCGAGTACAGCATGAATGAAAAGGTTGGCACAGGATATTTTTAACATCAATGATTCATTCATTAGGATGATCAATCCAAAGACTGCAATTGAAGTCTTCTGATCTTGTCTGTCCATTATATTCTATTTACAGCAAGTGTCTTCACCTCAGCATAAGTCTGTAGGCCAATGTCTTTGTATGCTTTTTTTGAGGTAGTTTTTTCATTGGAAGTCCTATTTTGCACAATGTTTAATAGTTATATATTTTTCTCGAATGTGTTTTCTCGGGTATGTTCATTTCATCTTTTTTCTGTCCAGCTTATTCTTTCCATCTTGCAACAACACATTTCAAAAGATTCCAAGTTCTTTTAATGTCATTTGTTTACACCCTATGTTTTATAGCAGTACAGTGCTCTTGGTCAGACATTTATATAGTTCAATGTGAATATTACTTGACATTAAGAATGTTTGTTTCTCTTAAAATGTCTTTTTTGGCTACTTCTGTAATTTTCTGGCCCAGAGTAGAAAATTTCTGTATATGTTCAATGGTCTTGATGTCAATTAAAAGGAGATAATAAATGACAATGAGGTTATAAATGACAATGTGATTCTACAACAGCATACAAAACATGGGAAAGTTGTTGAGTTGCATTTTTCTTTAACCATTTTACCACACATTGCTTCACAATGTCTCTGTGGTGTCTCCCAATTCACTCAAGCATTTTAATATTTGAGTATTTTCTGCTCTTTTCTGCATCCATGTTTTCAGTTATTTTAACAGCATGAACAGTTAGTTATAGAGATTTATTTTTAAAATATTCAAAAATAAACTAAATTGGAACTAACTCTGTTGCAGAATTCCCAAAATACTGGAAGAGGGGTAATGAGGAAGTTAAATGATGCAGATTTACCAACTTTAAAACTTAACATGTAAAATATACCAATATACAGAATCATAAACTTAGCCTGCCAAAGATTCAACACAAAATCTCAATGACACCTGACAAGTTTATTGTATTTACAGATGTGTTAAAAAGTTAGTTGCATATCCTTTACAGACGTAGCAGTCAACCTCAGCATTTTTTGGCTGTTTGTGATTCCTGGGCAAGTTTACAATCACTAATTTGCTATTGCTTTCTGAACGAACAGCACCCATACCATTCAAGTATATAAATAATGGCAAGCATGTATGTTTAAATGCAAAAACATACAAATGCAACCAAAAATGATTATTTTCACCACCACTTCTCAAAGAAGCATTTTACAATCTCTGCATTGGTTCTTGTCTAAAAAGACTGTCCCAAAAAATGTGTAATTTTCCAACAGGGATGAGTTCCACTGCAATTAATTTTCCTGGGTACAATTTCCAATTCTATCTACATTTGAGAATATTTTAAACCAGTTTTTGTAAATCGCCACAATAATGCTTCATACCTGGGCTAGGTGGTGGGGAACCTTCTGTTAGGTTATACCTTGCAACAGCAAACATCAGTTGTAAGTCTTTTTGCAATATGTATACCTGGAAGAGAAACATGCAGGCTGTCAGGTAATTATCATCAAAACTTCTCTTCTTCTTCTCATCATGTTCCTCTTGTACCTTGCGGTGTCGAGGTGAAGTATAAACTTCGTGAGAGTGCCCGGTTATGGGCTTCGTATATCGACATTCCCATGGATTCTGTTATTCCCTCCGTCCAACGTTTACGTGGTCGGCCTCTTCCTCTGTTTCCATCTGGTCTGTACATCATTGCTTGTTGTGGCATGCTGTTGACTGGTAGCCTACTTGCATGGCCAAACCATTTGACTTGCTGCTTTCTAATAAAATCTAGAGCAGCTTTAACCCCCACTTTAGTCCTGATTTCTTCATTTCTGATCTTATCTCTTCTTGATACATTGAGTATTCTTCTCAGGAACCTCATTTCTGTTGTTGTGATTTTTCTTTTCTCTTTTTCTGTCATTGTCCAGGTTTGGCATTGGTAGCACAGAGTTGGTAGGAAGATTGTGTTGTAAAGTGCTTTCTTAGTAGTTATTGATACATGTTTGTTCTTTAGTATTGGTGCCATTTGTCCAATGAGTTGATTTGCCTTATTGCACCTATTTTCGATCTCGTCTTCTGATCTGCCATTTGATGATATTATACTTCCTAGGTACTTGAAGCTCTTTACTTGTTTCAAGGGATGTTCGTTTAGGTGAATTGTTGCTGTTTGTTCTTCTTTAGTTATAGTCATTACCTCTGTTTTGCTTGTGCTAATTTTCATGTTATGTTCCCTACACATTTCGTTTAGACTATTCATGTGGTCTTGTAATTCAGCTTCTGATTTTGCTATTAGTGCTTGGTCGTCCGCAAACAGGAGTTCTCTAATGGTTAGATTTGCAGATGGTTCTTCTTCTGTGTTCTCATCATGCGGTATTCTTGCTGTCTCTGCTTGGCTGGTTTCTTTACATATGTTGTCTATATATGTTATGAACAAGAGAGGGGACAGGACACAACCTTGTCGTACTCCAGATCTTATGGTGAAGGGTTCTGAGTGATCTATCTCGTAGTCCATTAACATTGCCGGGTCGATAGCCATTTGGGTCAGCCCGTTTATACTTCTTAGTTTTTCTACGAGCAGTATGAAGATCCCCTGCCGGCTTGCTAGGCCAGTCGCAGGTTTAGGACACTAATCTGACCACAGGGAGTCCATCAAAACTCTCACACAAAATGATTAATTTAAAAAAAAGTATAGCATAGGGATATGTGGACATAAAAATACCACTTTTTAAAGTAGCAAAGATTTAAACATTAGTTTTGAGCATAACACAGGATCTTAAAATTTTTTGTGAAAGTTGAAATTTGAATAACGAAGGCACAAACCATAGAATGTACAATTTATTGCCTGGCATATTTCGCTGCATCTCATCAGGTACACACTGCAGATGTCACACAAGGTAGAATAAAATAACTAGAAACATCGTCCAAGCTAAAATATACACATGTTCGTGATTCCTGGGCAAGTTTACAATCAGTAGTTTGCTATTGCTTTCTGAACGACCGGCACCCATACCATTCAAGTATATAAATAATGGCAAGCATGTATGTTTAAATGCAAAAACATACAAATGCAACCAAACATTATTATCATCATCACCACTTCTCAAAGAAGCATTTTACAATCTCTGCATTGGTTCTTGTCTAAGAAGACTGTGCCAACAAATGTCTATTCTCCAACAGGGATGAGTTCCACTGCAATTAATGAAATCATATTATGCTGTTGAAGTTGAAATTATATTATGTTTATTTACCTTACATGTTAACAAGGTCTACTTTCTTGTTTATCACATTTAACTTGTCCACAACCTACCTATAGGATTAACATAAGTTTACTTCTATTGCTCTTGCTAATGCCTTTCAAAAGTTAAATCGATTAGGAAATTTTCGATTAGTTAAATCGATTAGGAAATTTTCTGTATAAGAAAAAGCGCCACTGCCAACAGCCCAAACCGAAATCAGAAGTAACTACAGTCCCTAAACTCAAAGTATTCATCCAGCTAACCTTCCAAGGAGATGAGGTAATGCAACGTCTGCGGGACCAGCTCACCACAGCAGTCGAGCGAACATTCTGTGCTGCAGCTCTAGTCATCAGGTACAGAAACACACCGATCCCAGTCCCAGCAGTAAAAGAACCTGTAGCTTTGTACGCCAAATCAAATTGTATTTACCAATTTACATGCAGATGCGAGGCCATCTACATAGGCAGAACTGAGCGACAGTTACATTGCAGGGTTTCGGAACATATTCCGAATTGGTTGGACAAGATACTACACACAGAAGATGGTAGCCTAGGCAGGCCGACACACCGGAAAAGTCTGGCTTCATCGGTCGGGAGACATGTGCTCGAGAGTGGTCACATGGTTGAAAGAGACAGTGCCTTCCGTGTGTTGTTCAACACACAAAGTAGTCGATTGTTAAAGTTTGCTGAAGCTATACTAATCAACCTTCGTAAGCCATCCTTGTGTAAGCAGAAAGGCATGTTAGTCAGTTTAAAATTACCGTGGTAGACAATCGACATTACTGTGCGAACATGTGTATATTTCAGTTTGAAGGATGTATCTAATTAATTCAGCTTCTCGAACTAAACGTAAGTCCATTCCTCCTTAGTTGGATCGCTGCAGCCCTCTTCCAACGGAAAGTAGTTTTTAGATGTGGCAGTTGGACTTCGGAACCAACAACAATATATCCTGGCCTACCACAGGGATCACCATTATCTCCGGTACTGTTCAACGCCTACACAGTGAGAATCACCAGTGAGCAGATCACTGGACCTGGCAGGACATTGTCATATGCCGATGATGTTTTAGTGTATCGTCAGGGGAAGGATAGAGAGGAGGTTGCTGTGGAACTACAAACCGAACTCAATCGCATAAGTACTTGGTGTGATGAAGCTGGGGCAATGGTCAACCCAACAAAGGCAACAGTGACTTGGTTCTCGTTGAATAATCATATTGTCAACACTCCAACACCAACTGTAATGCTGTGTTCAGAGACGGTGGAAAGAACGCAGGCAATGAATTACCTGGGGATACGGTTTGATCGAAGCCTTGCTTATAATGTGCACATAGACCAGGTGTTAACAAAGGCCAAGCGGGGTTTGGCAGCGATGCGAGTGATGGCAGCAGCAAACTGTGAGCAGCGCCATCTATGTCTTCTGTACGAGGGGTTGGTCATGTCTGTTTTGGAGTATGCAATGGCAATCCTGACTCTCAGCCATAAGCAGATAGAAGGGATGGAAAGGATACAGAATGAAGCTATGCGCATTATTCTTGGATGTACAAGAGATACAGCATGCAGGGCGATGCGCTACCTTCTTGGTTTTCCAACCATTGAAGAGAGAATACAAGGTTGCAGGGCACGCGCCTACCTCAGAATTAACGCAAACACACAACATCCACTGCATAGTGAAATTAGGAAGGTGAAGGGCAGCAGGTTAAAAAGAGGACGGTCGTGGATGGGTCAAGCCGAAGACATTCTTCAACAGGTGTGTTCACTTGAGGACTTAGAACCTGGCGAGGAGTGGGTGCAAGTGCCAACAGACTTCTGCACATCCTTTTCAGTTTCCATCCAACTAGATAGAAAATGCAGACAAGAAAATCTGGCTGCTGTTGAGGCTGAAGTACAAGCGTTGATTTTCGAGAATTCGCTAGACGGTAACGCGGTCATCTACACAGATGGGTCGGTCGTCCGACATGTGAGAAGCTCATGGGCCTTTACAGCTCGGGCCGGAGGGAGAATTGTGAAGGAGGACTCTGGTGCTTTCACTGAAACCACAAGTAGCCTGACCATGGAAGTCATGGCAGTAAGTAAAGCAATAACATGGCTCGAGACATAGACATTCACTAGGGCTTGTTTCCTTAGCGACTCAATGAACATGATCAAGAGGATAGAGGAGGGGTCGATCCGAAGAGAATGGTTGCTGCCTCTGGAGCGGTCTTGACTGGCAAAGATTAGTTTCATCTTCGTGCCAGGGCATGCGGGAGTACAAGGAAATGAGCGGGCTGACAAGCTCGCAGGTGAGGCTACTGTGGAGGGCGGACGCGCCATGGACCAGGCCGACATTCTGAATGCTCTACGAGAAATAAGACTTTTGCGAGAACCAAGTGATGACTGTGAATCTACAACAATGGCCAGACTGCGAGAGCAGCAAATTAAAAGAGGGGTGGCCAAACAAGAACACTACGCGGGAAACCAAAGAAAATTTATAAACCAACACAGAACTGGCGTCGTTAGCCGGTACACGTTGCGGGATTTGCTGAGGAGGGGATCCGAGCACTTATGGACTGAATGGTTCGATGTGCAATGAGGATGATCTGTCGACTAACTAACTAACTAACTATCTAATTAATTCACGTAAGTTGTGTGATTTCTGCAGTATGTACCTGAAGAGATGCAGCGAAATATGCCAGGCATTAAATCGTGCAATCTATTGTTTGTGTCTTCGTTATTCAAATAAGAAAAAGAGTAAAAGTAACATAACTTCACACTTTTAGAAAGGTATATAGGGGTTCAAAAAAAGAAAATAATACAAATATTAACCTTTCCCAATAAATAGGGGCCATGGAGACTAACCCATTACACAAACGATAGGAATGAGTCAGGTATGTTGGCAAAAAGGTGCAAATATCATAGCTCTGCTGTAAACAGATACAACGTGAATACTGTCCAAGAAAAAGAAGAATACTGGATGAAAGCAGAAGAAGAAATATTTGAGAACACAATATTATTTCTTTTTTTTCAATATTCAACAGTTTAAAAATAAAACTGCATAAAACATCATTGACTGATTCACATTCTGTTCTCTTATTCACTGAATGGAAGTAGTACCATACTGCATTGTCTACATTCACAAGATGAACATGAATATTCTGATAAACCCAAATATGTAAGATTAATGGTGCTTTTTATTTCTGGCATTGTTTTAATTGTATAATTCTCATCCACTTTACTGCAGTCTGTTATAAAGTAAAAGTAAAGGACCTTTTTTCATGCCTGCAGGCTTATTTGTATATGGTGTTAGCCCATATTTTTACAGACCAATCAGTACTTGCCAGTCTCTGTGGCGAATAGGTTATGGACACAATTCGTAATCCCATACACCCGCGTTCGAAACACACCTACGCGCGATTTGGCAGCAGGCTGCATTGCATTGATTTTGCAATGGAATCGGTGCCGGCCATTCAGAAAGCAATGGCAAACTACTGAATGTTTAAAAAAAAAATCTGTACTCGACGGGTTATGTGTAAGTATCATGCTGGCCACGTTTACTTAACAGAAAATTTCCCAATAAACATGTCAAGCTGGGTTAACTCAGACGCCCAGGTCAGTTTAAACATTAACCCCCACCTCTACTGGGATTTGAAGAGGTGACCACTGCACCAGAAGGTGAACATACTAGCCACTGAACTACCAGCGTTTCTCAGCAGTCTAATAAGCAATAAGTTAACTCATTTAATATAAGATCAAATTGCTTTTTTTTGAAAAGGAAAATAAAAGCAGTCCTTTCCAACACAATCGTAACTCACTACTGTATTAAGAGGTCCCAAGTTTACGTGACTTCAAGAAGACAAAGTAATACTGTAGATCATTAATTGGCCAGCAAAAATATATGATTTGTCAACTTGTATAAAATTTGCAGAAAATGAAACAGTAGGAAGTTAGTGTCATGCAGCTGGCAACTCTGTTTCATAAATCCTAAATCTAGTCTATGTGGAAGTTTATCACTTCACATCCCTACATCAGAATTACTTACATCAAATTTGTGAAGTCACTGCTGGCAACAAAGAAGTCCTTCCTACCTTAACCTTGTCCAACTGACCAGAGATGTCCAGTTTAACATCAGTGAAAATGGGTGTCATTGCTAACTTTATCTCTGACTTGAAATTCAGAGGCTCTAGGACTGCATGCAGGATTTCTGTGGTTTCTTCAACCAAGTTCAGGCAGACTCTGAAAACAGACATTTCCATCATTCACTAATGTTATATTTTTTGCTTATTACAGTTTTTTATTTTTCCTCATAATATGCTCCAAAAATCTTTACTGCCTATGTCTAATTTCTCTAATTAATTTATGACTTTCATCATTTTGTCTGTAAATTGGTATTCTTAGCATTTTCATCAGAAACAATATTTCCATTGTCATAAGATGTTTTTTCAGTTTGTCTTCTTATTGTCCACATTTCACATGCATACAAATGTATGACCGGCACCTTGCAATCTTGACACACGATAGTTTGTAAAATGGGGTTATCTCTCCATAACACAAAGCCTAGGCTGAATTTAGAGACCATATGTTGCCCATGCAGCATGATCCCTCTCTCGGCCTGTCTAGTTTACTCCAGAGGAAAGGTAACACCAATACGTCTGGAACAAGACAAGCTGCAGAAGCTGCTGGATCAGCAAAGCAATGCTCTAACTGTCCGCCTGTTGGAGCTTCGATCCTAGACCAGTTGCCAACCAAGGTTTAGGGCCTTGTCTGCTCTGCCATGACATTCAGTCTTTAGCTTGTATTTCCTTGCACTAGGATAAGGCTTGTACCCTCTAAATTACACTCCTCTGACCGAAGCCATTGGTACAATGTGGGGTGTCAGGTTTGGTAAGCGTCGCCCAACATTCGGTGCTAACAGAAGCAGGTAGTACCTTCTACTGTCATATCTAACTAAGACCTGACACAAATACAAAAGTATAGGTTTTATATATATAGTACATTAACATTTTTTTTGCTCACTGCAATTGGCAACCTTTTATTGTTGAGTTTGTTTTCCATATTACAGGGCAATTCTTGTAACACTTGAATACATGACCACCGGGCCAGCAGGCAAGCAAGACATGTGAAAGGTGCTACTTACATCCATACCTTTATCTTGATGGTGTACTGGAGTGAGATCCCACAGCAACTTTATATCTATTCTTTTTATTATCCATACTGGTACCCTGTCATCTTAACAGATGATAATTTGTTACACTGTGCTTAAAAAAAGGCATAATAACTACAACCCATGGCGGTAGACCAGGGATGGAGTTTTACTTCTCCAAAGCACAAAGCCTGGGCTGAATTGTAAAGACCATGTGTTGTCCATGCAGCATGCCGACATACAGGACTTTGCGTTGGAGCTCAAGCCAACGAACATAAGCAAGCAAGCAAGCAAGCCCATGCAGCATGATCCCAGTTTCGATCTGCCTTGTTTACATCAGAGGAAAGTTAACACCAATACATCTGGAACAAGACAAGCTGCAGAAGCTGCCGGATCAGCAAAGCAATGCTCTAACTTTCCATCTGTTGTAGCTCGATCCTAGACCAGTTGCCAACCAAGGCTCAGGGGCTGGTCTGCCCTGCTGCATAAATTAGTCTTTAGGTTGCATTTCTTCAAAACCATGATAAGGCTTGTACCCTCTCAATTGTCCTCCTCCACCCAAAGCTGTTGGAACAATGTGGGGTATCAGGTTTGGTGAGTGCCACCCAACATTTCTTTTATTATCTACCCCAGTATATATAATGACTTTTCAAGTTTACATTAGCCTTTAGTTTATATTAAAGAATATAAATGTTTCACCTGGACTGTTCAGTTTGTATGGTTTACATTGATTGAATCAAGTTTGATCATTGCCCAACTTCATAATCCAATCTTCTTCCAATGTAGTGGTAGCTTATTGGGCTTCACTATCAGAAAATATCCATACCACTTTAATGTGTTATCATTTTAAAATTCAAGTACAGCTCTGTGCTGAAGGGGTTATGGACAGAATTTGTTAGTTAGTTAGTCGACAGATCATCCTAATTGTACATCGAACCATTCAGTCCATGAGTGCTCGGATCCCCTCCTCAGCAAATCCTGCAGCATGTAGAGGCTCAAGACACCAGTTCTGTGTTGGTTAATCAATCTTCTTTGGCTTCCTGTGTAGTGTTCTTGTTTGGCAACACCTCTTTTAATTTGCAGTTCTCGCAGTCTGACCATGGTTGTAGATTCACAGTCATCGCTCGGTTCTCACAACAGTCTTACTTCTCGTAGATCATTCAGAATGTCAGCCTGGTCCATAGCGCGTTCGCCCTCCACAGCAGCCTTACCTGCGAGCTTGTCAGCCCGCTCATTTCCTTGTACTCTGCATGCCCTGGCATGAAGATGAAACTAATCTTTGCAAGCCGAGACCGCTCCAGAAACAACAACCACTCTCTTCGGATCCACCCCATCTCTATCCTCTTGAGCATTGTCATGAAATGCAGCCTTTACATCCCAGAACAATTTTGGTTCACTTTTGATGAACCATGTAGAGAAATTACAGAACAAGGAATGAAATTCTCTATCATAAAGAATGCTGGGGGAAGGAGAAACAGACCCAGAATTGATAATAACACCACACAGACATGCAGTGTTAAACGGACCGCGACTGTGAGTGGCAAGTAAAACTGCCCAGGCATGACACAAGCAACCTGGGGCTGTTAGTTAGTTAGTTAGTTAGTCGACAGATCATCCTCATTGCACATCGAACCATTCAGTCCATAAGTGCTCGGATCCCCTCCTCAGCAAATCCCGCAGCGTGTAGCGGCTAACGACGCCAGTTCTGTGTTGGTTTATCAATCTTCTTTGGCTTCCTGCGTAGTGTTCTTGTTTGGCCACACCTCTTTTAATTTGCTGCTCTCGCAGTCTGGCCATTGTTGTAGATTCACAGTCATCACTTGGTTCTCGCAAAAGTCTTACTTCTCGTAGAGCATTCAGAATGTCGGCCTGGTCCATGGCGCGTCCGCCCTCCACAGTAGCCTCACCTGCGAGCTTGTCAGCCCGCTCATTTCCTTGTACTCCCGCATGCCCTGGCACGAAGATGAAACTAATCTTTGCCAGTCGAGACCGCTCCAGAGGCAGCAACCATTCTCTTCGGATCGACCCCTCCTCTATCCTCTTGATCATGTTCATTGAGTCGCTAAGGAAACAAGCCCTAGTGAATGTCTGTGTCTCGAGCCATGTTATTGATTTACTTACTGCCATGACTTCCATGGTCAGGCTACTTGTGGTTTCAGTAAAAGCACCAGAGTCCTCCTTCACAATTCTCCCTCCGGCCCGAGCTGTAAAGGCCCATGAGCTTCTCACATGTCGGATGACCGACCCATCTGTGTAGATGACCGCGTCACCGTCTAGCGAATTCTCGAAAATCAACGCTTGTACTTCAGCCTCAACAGCAGCCGGATTTTCTTGTCTGCATTTTCTGTCAAGTTGGATGCAAACTGAAAAGGATGTGCAGAAGTCTGTTGGCACTTGCACCCACTCCTCGCCAGGTTCTAGGCCTGGGGCTGTAAACATGCCAAGTCCAGCCCATCACACAGACTCAGTAGAGTGTGAAACCTTGTAAACCCATCCAACACTTGACTAGAGGCTAGTAACTACCTGTAGAAAGGTAGAAAGGCGGGGTGTTAGAAGGATAATAAACCATTGGGACTGGATCCAGAAATTAGGTGTTGGGTGTCTGACAGAGGCAATTAACACCGAGCCTGTGGACTTTGTACCAGACAGAGAGGAGCAAGGTGTGAAGGCCAGTTCAGAAAGAATTTATGACTGGACATGTTGGGAGTCTGCACTGTAGGGATGTGTGAAACAGATTGGATGAAGGCAATTAAAGCAATTCTGGGGAAATGTGAATTGTGGCATGTAAACCTGACAGAAAGGCGCCAAGGAGATAATAAGTCTGCTGGACTCAGCTTAAATAGGCTCCCTAGACCTGTTTCATGTTAGTTACGAAAATCAGTCGAAACAGGTAGGCAACCATTTCAATGTCTGTAGTCATGTGTCTGCTAGACTTCACTAGAAATGTAGATTTCTTAGTAACTATCTAAGTCTTTAAATGTATGTACTGATTTTCAATCTATATCTGACCTAGGTTACTTCAAGAATTATCATTGCTTCAGATTACTTGAGTGTATATCCTATTGCTATAAGGGTTATTCTTACTATACAAGTAGATACCTTTTATGAGGCAAACTTTTGACTTTCAGTTAGATGTCTGTTACTCTAGGGAAACTTAGTTTCTCAGGCGTTGTAGATAATCATGTTTCTACAATTTTTGCATTTTCATACTATGCATGTAGGAATACTTTCATATGCCTAATGTTTAAGTATATGTTGGTTGTATGTATTTGTAACTTCATATGAATATACGATGCTAGGACTGCTTCGTACATATTCTTTTTGTGTATATACGTCTCATTTTGTATACATACAAACTAACTAATGCATTATGCTATTATGTTAAAGTATCATAATATGACTAGTTTAATTAATATATTTTATGTGTATTGGATGTTTGATATATTGATTTGTCATAGGCAAACCTACCAATATGAAGTGTTATGCTATTGTGCGCGCATTGGCACCTTGCCTATCGATTGCATTGGAAGCAGAGGTGTAATGGTACCGACATTACCCACAACTGGTATAGGGTATATGGTGCTTAGCCCTTTCAGTGTATTTTGGACGGAGCGGCTGTACTTCCCAGAATGTCAGTATTAGCGACATGGACATAGGACGGCAGAAATGTAATAATTACAGGCGTGTGAGACAATTGAAAAGCCCGTCCCAGACTAAGACCTAGGACAGAGATATGGAGGGAGAAGGAGGATGGTGAACGCAGTAGAGCTGGAAGATAAACTTGGCCAGACTGGTCATTGTATATGTGTGTGCTAGGATATGTTTTACTTAGGATTGCACTGATGTAGAACTAGATATAACACATTCTTGACTTTCTTTCAAGCTCTCACAAAGAGCGCCTATGTTTAGATCTCAAGAACTGGAGATGACTAGGTAGTGCCAGGACTGACAGGCATCAGAATACCAGCAAGCTGTTTTGTTTCTACTGGAGAGAGGGGATCTGGACCACAGATCCAGATAGTTCAAGTAACAGTAAAGTTACGTAATGTTTCTCATCACAATATGTTATATGATTTCATCATCATCATCTTGAAAACCATCAGATGTCTATGATTATGATTAGTAAATAAATGTTGTAGTATTGTAACTCATAGTTCTGTCATTATAATAATTCCAATTGTGCATACGTGTTGTGTGTGTGCATTGGTGGGGGTTCACTTAGACACCAAGGAAGGGAGCAGTCAGGGAGAAAAACCTGTACTGGGATAGTTGTCAATACTCTTAAATTTAGACTTAAAAATCTATCTTAGCTAACCTTCTCTTTCCTATTCCTTGGCGAATATTCAGCACAGTTCATTTCAATTTTGTAACGAGCCATTTGGAGCTGTATGTTGGATATTCAGGGTTTAATCTGTAGTTCAGCCATATAGATTTTGTCCCTAGTCAGTTTCTGACTATTTGGGATTGCTCGCCAGTGAATAATACTTTCATCTAGGCGGTGGGCACCCTAACTTCTGACACAGATACTGGTCACGGCTTGTAAGCTCGGATGATCAGGTACTATTATAATACCATTACCGACCCTGTGAGCTGCTAAACCAATTTTGGACGGAGCGGCTGTACGACCCAGAATGTGGGTATTAGCGACATGGACATAGGACGGCAGAAACGTAATAATTACAGGCGTGTGAGACAATTGAAAGGCCCATCCCAGACTAATACCGTAGGACAGAGATATGGGGGGGGGGAGAAGGAGGTTGGTGAACGCAGTAGAGCTGGAAGATGAACTTGGCCAGACTGGTCATTTTATATGGGTGTGCTAGGATATATGTAGTACTTAGGATTGTACTGATGTAGAACTAGATATAACACATTCTTGACTATTTCTTCCTAGCTCTCACAAAGAGCACCTATGTATAGATCTCAAGAACTAGAGACGACTAGGTAGTGCCAGGACTGACAGGCGTCAGAATACCAGCAAGCTGTTGTGTTTCTACTGGAGAGTTCGCTGATCTGACCACGGCTGTTCGCTAATTGGAGCATAACGGCTGTTAGCGGACCTCTCACTGATCCAGAAAGGATTCAGAGTTATGTATTTTATATTAATCATTTCACTTTCATGATTACTGTAGTGCATAACTTAGACGCATTTATCATCATCATCAATTGAAAAACATCAGATGTCTAATAATATGATTAGTAAATAAATCTTGTAGTATCTTAACTCATAAGTCAGTCGTTATACTTTTTTAATTCCAATTGTGCATACGTGTTGTGTGTGTACATTGGTGGGGGCTTACTTACACACCAAGAAAGGGAGCAGTCAGGGAGAAAAACCTGTACTGGGGTAGTTGTCAATTACTCTTAAATTTAGACTTAAAAATCTATCTTAGCTAACCTTCTCCTTCCTACTCCTTGGCGAATATTCAGCACAGTTCATTTCAATTTTGTTACGAGCCATTTGGAGCTGTATGTTGGATATTCAGGGCTTAATCTGTAGTTCAGCCATATAGATTTTGTCCCTAGTCAATTTCTGACTATTTGGGGTTGCACGCCAGTGAATAATACTTTCATCTAGGCGGTGGCCACCCCAACTTCTGACAAGCATACTCATTGAGTCGCTAAGGAAACATGCCCTAGTGAATGTCTGTGTCTCGAGCCATGTTATTGTAATCCGGCATACTGCATTTGAAACACAGCTGCAGGTGATTTGGCAGCAGACCATCTTGTGTTGGTTTGTATACAATGGTATGTGTGCCAGTCATTCAGAAAGCAACGACAAACTACTGAATGTAAACTTGCCAGGAAATCACAAACAGCCAAAAATGCTGGGGTTGGCTGTAATGTCCTGTAAAGGATACGCAACTAACTTTAATTTATCTGAGCTCACAAATGCCACCGGGTATGAAGCACTCTTCTGGAGCCCTCATCAAATCTCTCATCTTAACTTGATATTAAAACTCACATGAGGGTGACATAAAGGAGACTGATCTCCAGCAGATAAGCTCAGAGATCAGGTGTTCTTATTTTTATATTGTTATAACACTTAATCTGCTGAACCAACTTTAGTGAAGGAGTGGCTGAACTATACAGTGTGCTAGCATGATGAAGAAAATCATTGTGGGTGAAACGACATTTGTACTCTACATTGTGTCTGCATAAAAATCATTGATTGTTGGACATTCCATTCGTAATTATAGGACCAATAAGAATTAAGACAGCGAATATAGCCAACTGTTTGACTACTGAAAAGTCCTTCCAACTCCATAGAATGAGAGAGACAGAGATAGGGCGTATAGATTGTGAAAGGAGAGTAAAAGTGGTGAACCTGGATGAGAGACATTTCAAGACCTTATCACTATGTTTGTGTATGTTGGTGTATGTATAGATAGGATCCTGGAAACTAAATATTCTTGTTTATCTATTTCTAGCTCTCAAATGGTGCACCTGGGTCATAGTATCCCTATCCAAGGAGGGACTGACCAGGTGGAGAACAGACTTTGCACACACGAACACTATCTCAGCTGAACCATGGTGAAACTTCAAGCTGTGGTCTGTCATCCTTTTCATTCAAGTAACATTTTAAGTTACATATTTTGTTCTAATTTTATGGTGATATAAAATCAAATTATTCTTTACATAATTTCAAACAACCATCCTTTCACAACACTATCTAGTACTTGTGAAGATCATTGTTCTCTTAAACTAGTTCACCACCATAGCACAAACCGTCATATTATCATATCCCCGGGAAAAATAATCCAGTCAACAAATGCCTGAAGAAGTCAGATGTGACAGCCAAAACAACATTCCGGACAAATGCAGAAGAAGAAAATATTATGATACTATTCTGATTGATTTATGAAGACCTGCAAAGCAAATAAACACAGTGGTAGGTTTGTTAACTCATAGTTCTTAGTATTTTCCAAGTATCCGTAATTGTAGTCTAGCAGTTTTTCATACACATAAATCTAGACACCTAATGTCTTTCTTCCCACTCGTTGGTCTAGCAAGAATGTGACAGCGTGGAGTGACGAGGGGATCTGGCCAACGCTCGATGCTTAGAGGAAAGGCAAGACGCACATATAATCAGATTGCTACTGGTACTATTGGGGTTAGAACTCTTCGCTGGCTTCTGAGGATAGGGACGAAGCGCTTATGGGAATGCCCCGAATGCTGTGATGTCAGTTCCTAAATCAATCAATCAATCAATTCCCACTCTTTGGGGATGCCATGACCAGCTACTTTAAATTGTTTGTGAACCATTTCCTGCTGTGTGCTTGTGTATCCAGGAACGCTGTCTTAAATTGATTAAATGCAATGGGATGATTAATCGTCTTAAGCGACTTCCCTATCTGCCATTGACTTATATATCAACAAAATGTTGTTAATGCACTGTTTGTTTCTTTTCCATATCTTCTGCAATTTTAATGCCAATTAAATGGAAATTTACATTGAAGAGATTTCCTTCTTTTGATTTGATTGAAAACTAACAGGCAAATTGGCTCAAAATTAAGTAGAAATCTCTGTTAAATTGTGGTTAATTTTCTATTTCAGAAAAGGCAATGCCCACTAGTTCTTGACTCATCGATGTGCATGTAACCAAGCAAGATGATCGTTTAAAACAATTTTAGATTATAGTTATTCTGATTTGAATAACTTTTTGGAAGATTCTGATAATGAGTCCAGTAATTCATCACACAGTGATAAGGAAAACAACAATGATAGTAGAAATGTGTCATCAACTAAGATATCTGACAATGAAAATAATGATTGCAGAGATATTACAAAGCACAATAGAAAACAAAAAGTACAAAATAAAAATAAATTTGGAGGAAATTGTATTTAATTTTAAAAGCTTCTGCCAAGCCTGAAGCATTTCCCCCCACCATCATCAACATGGCGTGATGTGTCAGAAGGGGAAACAAAACCAGAATTTGATTTTCACCCTTGAAGGTTTCACATGAAACCTGAACTTGACCAGCTTCAAACACCCATTATCTCAAAGTATTATTTGATAATGACATAGTGAACAGTTTAATCTAGAATATAAATCATTATGCAGAAAAAGTGTTATTGAAGTATGTACATAAAAGAAAACATTTTTGTCTGTTATCCAACATCCAACTCTTGAAGCATGAATAGCTGGAGTTGATGTCTGTCAATATTTCAATGGAACTTGACCGAAGACCATGTATCCGGGACTACTAGGGTACAACTGTATATTTATAAACTCCTTGATATGTCACTATGTTTTCCAGGAATCTATTTTAATCAATTTATCCCATCATGCTTCATGTATGAGCCATTTGTGCCATCATGCTTCATGTATGAGCCATTTGTGCCAAGTTTGTTCACTTCGATTGGAAGATGTCAGTGTGAGCATTAACTCAATTTATGACAAAGTTGAGATTGCTTGCCTGATATAGACTCTAGGGCAAACTCAATTTTGGACAAGGAGGAGGAAGAGAAGAATGGGAAAGAAGCGTAAGATTTTAAGAAAAGAAAAAAACACATCCACAAACCTCTGAACCAGCATATTGCTGAGATCAACATTAATGACGTTCCACTCTTGATTAGCACCATCTGCTAATGTTGTATGTAAGAAAGAATTCCTGACACTGAGATTCCCCAGCTGCACCAGGAACATCTCTGTAGACTTGGAGTCATGGGGTAGCAGCAAAACTGGGGTGCGGAGGTCAATGTCAACACTAATCCGAAGGTTCTTGGAATCAATGCCACTCATCTAGGATTAGATATATTTTTCAGAAAAATGTAATTTCTTTTCATTTATAACATTCAAATATTACCATTCTGACACTTTCTATACATAGCAAATCATCATGTTCATCAGTTACTATTTTAAATTACTAAAAAGCCAAAATGCACACACATCACTCATTCATTATAATTTCACTTTCCATTATTTAAATACAAATATGTATGATATATGGGGCACACAAAAAATGTATTATAATGTAACTGATATGGATGTGTCTAGACGTTTACAAGTGTTTTATCATTGTAACAATTCAGTCATATTCACATAAAATCATATTTACTATTTAATTCCTATTACATTTCAATAAGAGTCTCCGTTCAGTTATAGTCATTGTTCAGTTGTTGTCAATAGTAAGTTGTAGTCACAGTCCAATTATAGTCATTGTTAAATCACTGTCATTGTTAAAACACTGAAACTGTTAAATCACTGACACTGTTCAATCACTCTTGCTGTTCAATCACTGTCACTGTTTAATCACTATCATTGTTCAATCATTGTCCCTGTGTAAATATTATTACTGTTCAGCCACTGTTAAGTTAAATAACTGGTAAAGATCAGTCAAGGTTGTATCACTTGTTTCAGGTTCAGCCAGATAAGTTCAAAATTAAACAATAACAACAATAACATATGTGAGCATTATGAAGATATGGGTTCTAATAACATCTATGCATGATTTCTACAATCAAAAAGTGTTCAAAATAGTGGTTCATATAATTACACCAGACCAGATCCAATGATCCATAATGACTTTTGTTGTCATACTTATCATTATCTTCTTCTTCTTCTTCAAAATTTTCTCCTCTGCCTCCTCCTCCTCCTTCTTCAGGCATCTGGTCTGAGGCAAACATGGTTGATCATATCTACCCAATCCTTTCTGTTATCTAATATTTGTATGAAGTTGATTTTACTTATATTATTACTTTCTGCCCAGCTATTCAGACTTCTCACTTACATTACATATTGCTGTCTTCCTTTGCCTCTCTTTCTTGTTGTTTTCCCACAAAAGGCTAATTTCTCTATTCCATCTTTACTGTAAATTACCCCGTTTTATGCCATAACTCAATAGGTTATTTGGTCAATTCACACATGGCTGCCTATACTTCCCATGTAGTTTCCTGGTACCCATATTTAAACTAGGCCAACCTGAACGCCAAAGTCTTTGAAGAAACATCTGAATGTCAAAGAGATTCAAACACATGACCATTAGGCCAGCAGGCAATGGTGCTAGCCATTGCAGTACCAAGGCTTACCTCTTCTGTTGATAAAGTTAGTTGCTTATCCTTAACAGGAAGTAGCAGTCAACTCCAGCATTGTTTGGCTGTTTGTGATTCCTGGACGAGTTAACTTTCAATAGTTTGCCATTGTTTTCTGAACGACAGACATTCATACCATTGTATGGAAACCAACGCAAGATGGTCTGCTTCCAAATGCCCGCAACTGTGTTTCCAGCACTGCATGCACTCGAATAATTACCAGCAGTAACAATAAAACATATAGATTAAAGGGGGACAATGGATTTGTTCACACATGCATGTGTACATGCACGCATACACTCACAATATATATATATATATATATATATATATATATATATATATATATATATATATATATATATATATATATATATACATATCATCGAGTGCCTTGCCAACTGGAGTGGGCAGTAATGCTTCTCCACACAATATTCTGTGCCTTGACACAAGACTGTTAAGAATCTTCTCTCACTGTCTTCCTCTATCTCTCTTTTCACAATTCTTTCAAGTTCAAATTTTTCTCTTCTCATAATATGGCGCCGGTCTCTCTGGCTGTGGGGTTACAACACTTTCTCTCTGTAATCCCGTTTATCACGCAGAGTCTCGCAGCGGAGCGAGAACTGAGGTGGTTCGACCCCCGCTCGTGACTTGCGGATACTGAGCCGGCCGCTCAGAAAGCAATGGCAAACTACTGAGCGTAATCTTGCCAAGAGATCAACAGACAGCTGAAAGATGCTGCTGTTGACAGCTAAGTCCTGTAAAAGGATACGCAAAACAACATAATATGGCTAACAAATATTGGCTGCCTCTTCCTAATATTTGGGATAGGTTGTGTTTGTGTCTTAGTCTCTTTCAAAACATTTAAATAACTCAATATGGTAGTCCAAATATTTTTTAACATTCTTCTGTAAAATCACAGTTCAGGGGCGTTGATGGATTTGTTTGCTTGTTTACTAAATGTACATGACTCACAGCCATATGTTAAAATTGATTCTATATAGCATGCAATAATTCTATTTCTCACCTCCAATGACAGGGATTTATTGCATAACATGTTCTTCATTTTATTAAATACAATTTTTGCCTACAATATTCTTTTCTTTATCTCAGTGACACATCTTCCATATGATGTTATCTATGTGCCTGGATACATGAATATCTTTACTTGCTCCCCTTTGTTTGTGTATATGTATTCTCTTATTTTTCTTCAGCGTTCTGAGCCATTGAGGTTCTTTGCTGCAGATACAAGCCGTCTCCATTCGTCTCTCTGGTGGACCTTCTCTTGCCAGTCGTTGATTCTAAGTGCTTGTAGATCTGTATGTATATTATCTCTCCACCGTCTTCTTGGTCTACCTCAGGTCTACAGTCATTTATTTCTTGAGTGTAAGCGAGTTTTGTTTCCCTATTATCTTCCATTCTTTCTATATGCCCCAGCCATTGCAGCCTATTAGCCCCAGTGATTAGCGGGGGACTTAAACAGATCATAAATGTCTTTGTTGCTTCTTCTTTTCCACTCTCCACTTTGTGTATCCCTAATGGGCCCAAAGATGCGTCTTAAGACTTTGTTCTCAAAGGTTTATAACAAGGCTTCGTCTCCTTTAGTTGTACTCCAGGTTTCAGAGCCATACAGCACAACTGGTCTGATCAATGCTTTGTAAATTGTGATCTTGGTGTTATGAGATAGCACATTTGATTTTAGCAGGTGTTGTAGTGCATAGTATATCTTATTTCCAGAGTTGATTCTAGCTTGTATTTCTTCCCTTATTATGTTGGAGCAGTTGAAGATTGTACCCAGGTATTTGTATGTTTCCGTTCTTTTAATGGGCATATTATCTATTTCTATGTGGCCAGAGTTTTTTGCCGTTCCTTCTCTTGAAATTACCATATATTCTGTCTTATCTTGGTTGATAACCAGCCCCATTTGTTGAGCTTTTTCCTTTAAGTGAGTCAATATTTCCACTGTCTTTTGTTTATTTTCCCCTATAATATCTATATCATCTGCATAACCAAGCAGTCTGGATGTTCCTCCAATAGCACATTCCTCCTTTACCTTCCTTACAACTTTTTCTAGAGCCTGATTGAAAAGGAGCGGCGATAGTGCATCACCCTGTTTCAAGAAAGATTTTATTTGGAAAGGGTCTGATTTCCTGCCTTTATATGTTACTATATTATAAGTATCTTCCATGCATAGTCTGGTCATGTTGATTAACTTCCTTGGTATTCCAAATTCCTGCATAGCATTCCATAGACTATTCCTATGGACACTATCATAAGCCTTTTTAAAATCCACAAAAATGTTATGGAGATCTCTTTTATATTCCCAATTTTTCTTGGCTATTTGTTGAAAGATAAATATCTCATCTATTGTTGATCTGTCTTGTCTGAAACCCGCCTGGTAGCCACCTAATATGTCTTCTGAATATGGTTTTAGTCTATTTAGTAATACCGCGGATAGTATCTTATAGCTTGTGGATAGGAGTGATATTCCTCTATAATTTTCACATTGGAACTTGTTTCCTTTCTTAAAGATTGGTATAAATAATGACTCTTTCCAGTCATGGGGTATTTCTTCTGTCCTCCAGATTTTTATTATTAGTTCGTATAGCTTTAGATGTAATGCGTGGCCGCCTGCCTTTATAAATTCAGCAGCAATTCCATCAGCCCCAGTTGCTTTATTGTTTTTAAGTCATGTTATTACACATAGGATGTGTATATGTATATATTCCAAAATTAGGGAATCAACTATTTATTCCATAAGTACAGAAATAATGATCACACAAGATGGCATTAGCAAATGACAACATACAAAAACACTGAAACTTAACTGACCTGAACTTGGATGAGATAATGATGCTATTAAAGAAATGCCTGACAGGACATCCCAGGTGAAGGGCAACAGATAGGTTAATCATAGACAATATGGCAGATAAATATGGAAGACCAGAAGATGAAAATAGGTAAAATTTGGGTCACATTATGAAATAAGCCTACAGACTGAGGAAAGCAATGTATGTATCCTCTCTTAAAGATGTTAGTTAGTATGGGGGTTACCAATTAGAGTACCATTCTGTGACAAAGATTGCAGGAAGAATCAATAGTTGCAAGAATGTTGGAATACATAATACAGTATTTCAATGAATAAAAAGGTGTAGGGTGGCTAAATAATTCTTCTTGCTGTGTGAAACACAAGTGACAATGGTTTATAATTTGTGGTATTTACACAAACAACCAGCGCTGAGGTGAAAGGTTTATGAATGCAATTTGTAATTCTGTATACCATGTTCGAAACACACCTGCCGTGATTTGAAAGCAGACCTTGTGTTGGTTTTCATACAATCATATGAGTTCTGGTTGTTCAGAAAGCAAAGGCAAACTACTGAACGTAAACTTGCCAAAATACGCTGAAGATGAATTTGACATCCTGTAAAGGATATGCAACTAACTAGCATAAACAGAAGTACTTCCTGTATGCTAAAGTCATTAAAATGAAAGAAAAGACAAAGAAAGTCATAGGATAAGACAATGTAATATTAATGTTGCTGAAAAAAAAAAGTGAAAATGAGAAAGACAAGAAACATAACATAATCCACTGAAAACCATAATGGAGAAAAATTTGATTGCAAAAGAACTAGAGGATGTAAAATATATAATTGGACAAAATAGTATGAATAGACTGCCAGGGTTGTGTAGGTAGGGCTGGATTTACATATGTAATGTGTAGGCTGGAACTGTCTGTTAATAATACAAAATTGTAAACAATACACTGTGAATGTATGTCACTAATGTAATATACAGCAATACTGATCAAGCAAGACTGATCGTAAAGTATGATTGTCAGACTAGCTAGCAAATTACAATTAAAGCATATAAATGTGAGAAGCAAAGGATCCAATAATTATTTAAAATCTAAGAAACATAATGTATTAATCAGGACAAGTAAAAGGAAGAGAAAACGTGGGACAAAGAGAAATGTAAAAAGATTAACTGTTGTTTCCTGGTAGCATTTTGTGTACATAACTTAATAGCATAAATAATTCACAGCAACAGTGAAGAGAATTGGAACTGTTAGCAGTTTTTTCTTTGTGTAGTTTTTGACTCACACCTCATCTCATCTCATCTCATAATGTTCCTCTTGTACCTTGCGGTGTCGAGGTGAAGTATAAACATCGTGAGAGTGCCCGATTATGGGCTTCATATATCAATATTCCCATGGATTCTGCTATTCCCTCCATCCAACGTTTACGTGGTTGGCCTCTTCCTATGTTTCCATCTGGTCTGTACATCATTGCTTGTTGTGGTATACTGTTGACTGGTAACCTACTTTCATGACCAAACCATTTGACTAGCTGCATTCTAATAAAATCTAGTGCTGCTTTAACCTCCACTTTAGTCCTGATTTCTTCATTTCTGACTCACAAAATTTCTTGTAATTTCATCACCTAAAATGGTGCTTTCATTATTCCAATAACACAAGTTTAAATTGTTAACACATGTTTCATAGTTAGATGATGATGAAAAAAATATGAACCCTATGATGGGGAGGTTTGGTTCACAACTATCTTCAATAAAAAATATGGTTCACCAGTCTTTCACAATTACATACAACAACTGCGTAAATATTTTACAATTGATAATTATTTTCGAGTTTCCAATTATTTGCTTTGTTCCACAAATGAAGTGATGTAACTGCTTTTAGCAGACAAAAACTTAGTAAATATTTTACCTATTAGCTAACAAGACTCCAAGTCCTAGGAGCTACACAAACAAGTCCAGTCATGATTTTATTGGTAGCTGGCAAATATAACTACTAAACTGAATACAAGAAGGGAAAAGTACATTTGCAGTCAATTATGTTACAGAGTTTGGAAAGGAGGCCAGTTTCAAAGGATGAAATAAGGCTGTTACCTGAGACACATCTGACAATTGATTAGGAGCCGATTCCATGTCCTGTTTATATAATGTATTAGGCAGACATAAGTCTATCCAAATTGTTTAACCTGAACAAAATTATCACTTTTAGTAACATGATGTCTTCAAGTTACTCAATTGTCTCTTTGTAATTTCAATGGAGATGTATATTCAGTCTTTGAGCAGCTTGAAAATATAATTACCATGGTCGGAAGTTTACCACATTTTGTGAAATCTGACTTGGTTAGCTAAAAATAAGATTATTATTTCAGAATAATAATTATGTTATCACAAAGAACATGTGCTCTCTGTTGGTAGGTTATTGTTTCTTCTCCTTCACAAAGGCCATAAAATGCCACCTTCTTCGATTTCTTAACACCGCATAAACAATGGTCATAAAATTAACAAAGAAAAAATATTTTTTATTCAATGAACAATAAATTATTAGTTTAGTTTAGTCGTTGGATCAACATCACGGCACACGGTTTAACCCATAAGTGCTCCATATTCCTCCTAACTCAAACCTGAGTCTGGAGAAACTCAGCTCAATGCACGAACTCCGTAGCACCGGCGAGCATCCTGAAATACTTGGGTAGATTTTTAACTCGAAATTTTGCCCGGGCAGCGCCGTTAGGCTACTCTTTTTCGATTTCGAACTGCCAAGGGATTTTTTACGTGCGTAACAATACACACGGGTGACCGATCTCACTACTCAGAGACCAGGGGAAAGTTTTATTACTGGAAGTCCAGGTGGATTTTTTAAAAATAAATCCCGGTCCTCACCAGGGCCTGAACCCGGGACCTCCAGCACTCGAGGCGGACACCATACCTCGAGACCACTCAGCCCCCCAGAACAACAATAAATTATTGCTCAAATACAGTGAGGCCATGACAATTAAGTGGTTCCTGTGAGTTTTATGTAAATAGAAAAAGTTTGTTTTGAATGTAAAATGACTGTAGGAACAACAAATGCTCCATATTTGAACAATAACAGTATCTTTGTGTTTTAGCCAAGGTATTATTAATTTATTTACTTCATATGATAGATGTTGAGTTGAGTTGAGTTAAGTTAAGAACTGACATCACTGCACTCAGAACATTCCCATTCACGCTCAGTCCCCTTGTTCAACAGCCAGCGAAGAGTCACACTACTAATCATTCCCACTGCTATCTGATTGAAAGTTGTCCTGGTCTTCCCTCTCTGTTTTGAGATTCTACCAGAACCCCTACTGATCCCTCAATCTAATCTTTTTCACATATGGGTTCTCAATCTGTTCCTCCACTTTCTCCACCTAGTCCCACAAGTGCACGACCACCTCTCCCTTGTCCATAGTTAATCTACTACAAAGAGGCGTATTTCCTGCCAGCCTATCAGCCTGTTCATTTCTCTGCACTCCCACATGGCCAGGGCAAAAAAGCCATACAATTCTCACAATGTGTGACTTCTGAAGCGAGGTGAGCCATTCCATATGAAACATTCCTCTCTCCACCTTACTAAGCACACTCTATGAGTCTGTAATAAATAATATGTGTGTTGCAGTGGTCTCCCCTACCCAACGGAATGCCGCTGTGACTGCTTTCACCTCCATTCTCATGCTGGAGGTCATAGCCTCATATGCCAGACTCTCCATTTATCAGAATCATCCATTAGCCTTCACAATGAAACTCCACCCACTCTGTCTGTTTCTCACCACTGACCAATCAGTATAGATCACTATGTCAACTTGATGTGTGTTACTCTGGATCAGTTTTTGAACCTCAAACTCTGTGCGGCCAGCTGAACATTCTCTGCACTCATGACCCACTGTTAATATTACATTGTACCTGTCCGTCATGTCTTCCAGTACTTCAACCCACTTTTTTTCATGATTGATGGTCTCTAGATCACACACCTGACGTATAGATATTTCCTCTGTGCCATCTAGAACCTACCTCGTCTTAGTCTATGACTTCATATGATATATAACTCTGCAGTGTGCACCTGACGAGATGTGGTGAAATAAGGCAATAAATCATGCAACATATTGTTTGTGGCTTCTGTGTCTAAATTCATAAAGGGAATACACTGTTTTGAAAAACTTAGATATTAAAAAAAAAAAAAAAAAAAAAAAAAAAAAAAACCCATTCAATAAATCACATTTCGATTGCCAATTTACTATGTGTATAAATCATTGTAAAACACATTCCCCCCCCCCCCCCCCCCCGCGTTTCCATCCTGTTTCAGGATATTGCGGTCAACACCAGCATCTTTCAGCTGTATGTTGATTCCTAGGCTAGATTACGCTCATCAGCACGCCACGACTTTCTGAGCGACCGGCTCCATACTCTCATAAGTCACTTTTGCGATTCGAACCACTGCTAATTCTCGTCGCGTCACGTGACGAGAGTATTCGGGGTTAGCGGAGAAAGCTGCTAACCCCTCGGCCACGGAGCCGGCTTTGTAAAACACATTACTTGTACTTATTACATTTGGCCACATTATATTAAAATATCTGGCATAGCCAATTATCATTTGCATTCTAATTAAAGGGAGTATTCTTCACATAGTTGATAGTTTTAAATACCAAGGGGCATTTATAACATCAGTTGGAAGATGCACAACAGATTAAGAGCAGAATAGGGCAAGCAAAGGCTGCATTTCAGAAAATGAAGAATATCTTATGCAATAAAGCCAATATCATATGGCTGTGAATCTTGGAATGTAAATGAACAAATTAGGAAGTAATCGGAAGCAACAGAGATGTGGTTCCTGTGACGAATGTTGCAAATTCCTTGGACTGCCAAAGTAACTAACAACGACTGCCTGAAAGAGGCTAATGAAACTAGAACATTATATACAACAATAAAAAAAAGAGGCAAAACAGTTGTTTTTGGTCATATGATGAGAAGAAAGACATTGCAGAACATTGTCACAACTGGAGGGATTGAGGGGAAGAGAGGCAGAGACAGACCAATAGAAATGATGCTGGACGGATTGAGATGGTGGCATGGAGGAATATCAACAGTGGAGTTGATCCAGAAAACCAAAGACCAAGATCTGTGGAGAGTCATGACTGCCTATGCCAGCCACCATGGCACTTGATGATGATGATTATGACTTATGCTTTTGGAAAGCACAGTTAATGTATTGGTGGGATTTTAAAAATGAAAATTTAGAGCTGATATTAAAAACAAATGTAATTGGTGGCCCTGAGCAAATAGTTTTCAAACCTGTTATTTTAAAGCAAATATTCAGCTTTCCCTGTTTATTTGCAACAAGCAGCATGGTGTACATTTCTTGCAAAGTTATATATATATATATATATATATATATATATATATATATATATATATATATATATATATATATATATACATACACAACACAAAAAGTATCTCAAGATAAATTGCATCAATGCAAGTTTAATCTGTTAATGATTGTATAATTGACTGATCCAGTTTAAACATGAAAGATGTTCTTATTAATGTTAACACTTCGTAAGTAATCAACATACACATATTATAAAAAATCATTGTCTCTTATATGGGGAACAATAAACAAACACTGCAATTAGTTGACAAAATAATGCACCATCAAATATCTAGTCAACAATTAGTGTAATCAGAAATGTGGAAGCAATCTATAAAATACCTGTTTGGTAACTGTATCTACTGCTGTTTGCTTGGCAATTTCAGTCATCTCTTGGTTGATAAAAGGTTCAAAGAATCGCTGAAAAAAGAAACAAATGATAATTGTATATTTTGTAAAATCTTTCTTTGTAGAAAATAAAGGAGACCCTTTTCAACAAAATTATTCTTTGTATAAAATAAAGGATACCTTTTCACACCATGATGCACACTGGGTATATGGTGCTAAACCATTTTTGGACCAACAACAAAATCCATCCATCCATGAATCATGTGCCATGCTAGTAAGCGTGGGCGGTCATGTTCTGCCATCTCACTCGATCACCAGAGTCGTGGATCAGCTCTGTGTTTCTGAATCGGCCATGCCACAAGGCCAAGCCATCCATGTACTTGCTTCTAGGTCTTCCCCTTGGTCTGTTCCCCTCGATCTTACCAGTTGTCACCAAGTTCTCCAAATCATTTCTTCTTATAACATGCCCAAGAAATTGTGACTGTCTACGTCTAATGTCTCTAATCAGTTTACGATCTTCATTTGTTTCTTGAAGGACTTGTTCATTGGTCTTTCTGGCTGTCCATGGTATTCTTTGCATTTTCCTAAGAAACCACATTTCTACAGCCATAAGATGTGTTTGTTCACCCACCCACTCATTTATTCACTTACTTTCTAGCACATAACCAACCCACCCTCAACACACACACATACATGTACAAACATCTTTATAAATAATTAGTTCATAACTGATATTTCTTAATCTTTATAATGGAAGACTACTTAATATTTTACTTTTTAAAAAGTGACTGGTTCAATAAAAAAGTATCCCTGTTTAGAAACATTAATCTGATTTATCATAGACAACATAAGTTGTGGAGGTTGGGCAAGTAATGTACAACTTCAGATGCCAGGATGTAATGTATCTATACTTTTATGGCAGATGTTTACATTCAAGTAGTTGTTACCATTACCATTATTTCCCAGTAGAACTTGCCCAAGACTGCTGCCTGAACCTGACCCAGTCTGAGTCTGACGCTGTAGTCTAGTCCATTTTGTGACACTTTACTGTCATCGGATGAAGCTCGATGTTTGTTGTACTTGACAAGCTAAGAAACATATATATACATGGGATAAGTGAAAAAAATAAATAGACTGCATGAGAGAGAAAGTGAGAGAGAGAGAGAGAGAGAGAGAGAGAGAGAGAGAGAGAGAGAGAGAGAGAGAGAGAGAGAGAGACAGACAGACAGACAGACAGACAGACAGACAGACAGACAGACAGACAGACAGACAGACAGACAGACAGACAGACAGACAGCCATAACAAACAAATGAACAGAAGGACAAAGTTTTATTTTCAAAGGGTTGAGAATTAGGCACATGATTGATTGATTGATTGATTTAGGAACCGACATCACAGCATTCGGGACATTCCCATAAGCGCTCTGTCCCATCCTCAGCAGCCAGCGAAGAGTTCCAACACTAATAGTTAGAATTAGGCACTTAGGCCCATGTAACATTCTGTCCTTGTCTCTCTCATTTCATACATTTTGTCCTTCATATTTCACTGAAGGGAGTAATTTCAGACAACAACAATAACTATACATGTATTAAAAATGCATGGGAAATGTGCACAAATCATTACTGCAAAACACACCAATATTAATTATTGGCATGACAATTGTTATTAGCTAAGAAAGATAAACTACATCACAGACAGGAAACTGAATAGTAAACTACAGTATAAGAGACTGAGAGACATACCATGCACAGACAAATGGCTAGCTATCTATCAAATGCAGTTTTTAAATTTCTTTATCATGGAGAAGAAACCATGCTGGTTAAGAACTGACTTGCTGCCATTTAATGACAAAGAAAATGATAAATATGCAGGCATGCAGACAGACAAGATCAAGTACACAAAGATGCTCTCTCTCTCTCTCTCTCTCTCTCTCTCTCTCTCTCTCTCTCTCTCTCTCCCCCCCCCCCCTCTCTCTCTCTCTCTCTCTCCACATATTTGACATTATTTGTCTAAATTTATAATTTGTGTCTGGTGTCAAATCTCTATAAATGTATTTCTAAAATATGCATTTTTAGAAAATTACATAATTTAATAAGTGTCACAACTGTTTGACGCAAACAACAAATAAATAATTACAATTTAATAGTTAGGAAAACTGTAGGAAATGATAAATAACAGACACCTTTAAATCAAACACACTGTCATCCTGCAGCATGAGGATCTGTAGAAAGAAATAATTGTTACCAGTCATGATATGTGTAAAGTATAAATTATAAATTAATTATAACAAAAGTAATGATTTCAATCATTTATAAAAGCAGCTGTGTACATTCCCAATTAAAATTGTGCTACTTTTTCATATTAGTGTGTAGCGTATGAGCCTTGGGAACTGAGGTATCACAGTGACTAGCATGCCTACTTGCCGGCCGGCAGCCAACCTGATAGTCTTGTGTTTAAATTCCACTGAGGGGCGTTAGACCCTTAACCAGCTCACTCCAAGCTATCCTTACTTTTGCTATCTCATGCAACTCTGTCCATGTTTTCTGCATATTCATCATCATCATCATCATGTGCCATGCCGATAAGCATAGGCGGTCATATTTCGCCATCTCACGCGATCACCAGAGTCGTGGATCAGCTCAGCGTTCTTGTCTCCATCATACCACGTGGCCAAGCCATCCAGGTATTTACTTTTCTACCTTCCCCTTGTTCTCTTACCCCCAATCTTGCTAGTTGTCACCAAGTTCTCCAACTTATTTCTTCTCATAACGTGTCCAAAAAACTGTGACTGTCTTTGTTTAATTTCTCTAATCAATTTACGGTTTTCATTTGTTTCTTGTAGGACTTCACCATTGGTTTTTCTGTCTGTCCATTGCATTCTTTGCATTTTCCTCAGAAACCACATGTGCACAGCCATCAGATATTTTCCAGCTTGTCTACTCATTGTTTATGATTCACATACATACAAAATTACAGGCTTTATGTGGCACCTCAACACTCTTTTTCTCATTGCAAATGACATCTTTTTATTGGTCAGTATGTTTTCCATCTTACAAAAGATTACCTTCACCATGGTGATTCTTGTTCTAATCTCTTCAAGGCAGCTCCCATCAGATGTTATGACTGTTCTGAGATAATTGTACTGATTCACTTTTTTAAGAATGTTCCCATTTACTTGTATTACACTGTGGTATTTCCTTCTTCCTATTGACAACCATAATCTGTCTTCTTACAATTTAATTCTAACCCCAGTTGTTCACTGTGTGCAGCAACCGCATCTACTAAATGTTGTAGATCCTGCTCATTGTCTGCACTCAATACTGTATCATCAGCAGATCTAATGTTATTGATGTTACGTCCCCCAATGATGATTCCTTTCATATCTTCTACATTTCCAAAAATGTTTTCACTGTACAGGGAAAAAAGATACAGAGACATTACATATCTCTGTCTCACACCTCTCTTAATCCTGCTGTTGGGACTCCTCCATGTCCATAAGTGGGTTTGGCCCAAGCAGAAAATGATGGCAGAAAATGGGAAATAGGGGTGTGTCACAATAATGTTCTAAAAATTGTTAAATCTGTCTTCTTACAATTTAATTCTAACCCCAGTTGTTCACTGTGTGCAGCAACCGCATCTACTAAATGTTGTAGATCCTGCTCATTGTCTGCACTCAATACTGTATCATCAGCAGATCTAATGTTATTGATGTTACGTCCCCCAATGATGATTCCTTTCATATCTTCTACATTTCCAAAAATGTTTTCACTGTACAGGGAAAAAAGATACAGAGACATTACATATCTCTGTCTCACACCTCTCTTGATCCTGCTGTTGGGACTCCTCCATGTCCATAAGTGGGTTTGGCCCAAGCAGAAATTGATGGCAGAAAATGGGAAATAGGGGTGTGTCACAATAATGTTCTAAAAATTGTTAAAATAGGAGTAAATATATTGTACTATATATCAAATTAAAGACGATTGCACAAGGAACACGCCGATCGCTGATATTGCTACTATTATCATAGGTTAGATATATAATGATAATATTAGCAGATGTTTAAAAAAATGAAGACAGGGATGATAATTACGTGAAATTTCCACTTACCAAGGCACTACATCTAAATCACTGATGATAATCCAATGAAATTTATTGAATAATGATAAATACACCACTTTTCTTCACGAATATCACTAGAACTGCTGCATAATATCAATAAAACACAATTAAAACATCATATTTTGAAGTGCATCAATGTCACACAAAAAGGAAAATGTCAGGAAAACACGAGACAGGTTTTGACCATCTTCTGCTGAGAAACAATATGTACACTATTTTTTATTTGGTTATAATTATTATTCTTTCACATTTAATTATTTAAATACTCCTTAAATACTCTGTACAAGTGAGGTACAAGTGTGGCCCATTAGAGCAAGCCTAATTCGACATGATGACAAACTTTCACGGTTAGTTTTGTTTTCCATAATTATTTCCCGCTAAATAATTTATTTTAACTGAATAACCACATTAACCATGTGCTATAAGCTTAGAATATTTCACAAAGTCCTTTAAATCAGAATAACTATAATCTAACATTGTTTAAACTATTATCTAATGTAAATATGTGAGGCTGAAAACCAAGGGCGTTGGCCATTTCTAAAATAAGAAAAGTAACCACAACTTATCTAAGACATCCTGCACAAAGTTTAGATATTTTCTGTCTCTCGTGGTCTGTTTTCAATTGACAGACCTTCTCCTGGTGTAAAATGTCATTTACAGGGCATTAAAATTAAGGAAGATATGCAAAATGAAACACATAATGAACTGTCAAGATCTTGTCACTATAACGACGTATGGGCTGCAGCGTTGAGAACATTTGTCACTGAAACAGCGCACAGCACTGAATCAGTTAAACAATTTGTTTACAACAATCAGTTCAAGCTTTTGCACTCATTCTACAAGTCTATATCCTCTCCCGTTTCATTCTCCCAAACCATGGTTACCTACTGTGTATCTATCACCATGATTTCCTACTTTCGCATTGAAGTCACCCAATATGATGTTTATTTATGAATTTTTACAAGTCAGGTATACACATGTGTATTTGTGCTTTTTCTCTGTAGGATCTAAAAATACCTTTTTGTTTCATTATGTATTGTAATATCCTCCTACAGTCAAGATCTTTCTTATAATGGGAATCTGTTTCGACTATTCTAATGTTACAGAAGTCTATGTGGCCTAAAGGATAAGACAGCTTGCTCTTAAATTTCCAGTGTACTGATAGTGGGGTAAGGGGTTCAATCCCTTCACTGGTATTAATTTGGACTTAAACGTTAACTTCTCATTCAGAAAGCAATGGCAAACTACTTAATGTAAAATTGCTTACAAAATCAACCTGGGGTTGATCACAATGTCCTGCAAAGGACACTCAGCATTAAGAAGAAGAATGTTACATGGTGTGTTTTTTATTGACTTATTACATATACAAGAAGAATATTACATGGCGTCTTCTTTATTGGCTTATTACATATACAAGAAGAATGTTACATATTGTGTTATGTAATGGCTTATTACATATACAAGCAGAATGTTACATATTGTGTTATGTATTGGCTTATTACATATACAAGAAGAATGGTACATATTGCGTTCTGTAATGACTTATTACATATACAAGAAGATTGTTACATGGTGTGTTCTTTATTGACTTATTACATATACAAGACGAATTATATGAGACAGTGTAACTAGCTCCCTTCCTTAATGTCTCCTCTCTCTCTCTCTATTCCTGACTTCAACTTTCTACCCACAATAGTTAGAGAATTAGGAGAAATGACCAAGATAACACCATTATATTTTTATTTCTGTGATGTGTCTTCTCTTAACATATAATGTAACAGAAAACTAATGTGTGTATTCTTATATGTTTAGCATAAAATCCACGCCCTTTGTCTACTTGCCAGACACTTACCATTCATGACTGTAGATGACAACCCTGCCACAAAGTGTCTTCCATGAAAAATAACTGTGCTGATCATGTGTTCAGATACACTATATATCTTATGTTCTATTCTAAAATAATTGAGCTGATGACTAATTTAACTTTTTACAAATAACTAAGAACTATTAATGAACATCTTCACGTATAAATGAAGCTTACATTTAATAACTGAACTAGAAGAAACAAGCAGTGATAAAATACTCAGGGCTTACATTCTGATATGTGGCACCAGAAGTACAATCTCTAACGCTCAAATCTTTCAGGCGTGATCTAATGATTGTTTTTGTAGGTTTAGCAACTGCACTGCCCTCAAAACCTGCAGATCAAAAGTAGTATATATTTTTGTAAAAGATTATAAAGAATACAAATAATTTAAGCATCAATTAACTGATTCAGTGACACAGGATAATTTTTCACCAAACATGACTTTCCATTTGGACAGAAGGGCAATATATCGCCATACAAGGGTCATTGCATTATTTATTTCATTTCACAATATCTTCTGCAATTTTAATGCTCTTCTTCTTCTTCTTCAGCGTTCCGAGCCATTGATGTTCTTTGCTGCAGATACAATCCATCTCCATTCGTCTCTCTGTTGGACCTTCTCTTGCCAGTCGTTGATTCCAAGTGCTTGTAGGTCTGTATATGTATTATCTCTACACCGCCTTCTTGGTCTACCTCGGGGTCTACGGTCATTTATTTCCTGAGTGTAAGCGAGCTTTGTTTCCCTATTATCTTCCATTCTTTCTATATGCCCCAGCCATTGTAGTCTATTAGCCTTCATGATACCAGTGATTAGCGGGGACTTAAATAGATCATAAATGTCTTTGTTACTTCTTCTTTTCCACTCTCCACTTTGTGTATCCCTAATGGGTCCAAAGATGCGTCTTAAAATTTTGTTCTCAAAGGTTTGTAACAAGGCTTCGTCTCCTTTCGTTGTACTCCAGGTTTCAGAGCCATACAGCACAACTGGTCTGATCTGTGTTTTGTATATTGTGATTTTGGTGTTACGAGATAACGCCTTTGATTTTAGTAGATGTTGTAGTGCATAGTATATCTTATTTCCAGAGTTGATTCTAGTTTGTAATGCTCAATTCTAGTTTGTAATTTTAATGCTCAATGAATGGAAAATTACATTATAATACTTGTTCATTTGATTGTGCACCAGGTTTAGTTCAAGCCTTCTTATTTGTTTTGGCATTGAATCAGTTAATTACTTCTATCTAGGATCTTAATTCTTCTTCTGCTGTCTTTTATCGCCCAATGGAACATAATCCCTCAATCAATTCACACCAAGCACTCCTATTCAATGCTGTCTCCTGTAGCTCTCTTCATGTCCTCACAATATTATTAACTACTGCGCTGTGTCTTCTTCATGTGTTGTTAGATTAAGTCTCCCTCTGTTTCTATTGCTCTGTGGGTTTCAGAGGAATGATTTTCTAGTTCTACTATTAACAGGTTTTTTCAATATGTATCCTATCCAATGCCAGTGTCTTTTCCTCATTTCTTGATTAATATAAATTAGTTATGTTCTCTCCAAAAGCTCCACATTGGTGATTCTGTAATATCAATTTATTCTGTCTATTCCATGCAGGCATAAATTAATCAATGTTTACAGTTTATCAGTAATTGTTTAAGTTATAGTATTACTGATTTTACATTAATGTTAAATATTCTCTTCCTCTTCTTTTTTATTCACTTGCAATCAGCCAATATACTCAATTTTTGTTTCCAGAATGAAATGAACTGTCTTTTGTAATTCTTGAAGACTTCCATGGATTTTGTGTTGTTTCATCTGGCTGTAGAACAGACCTTTGTGAATATTATTTGTACAAAAAGACAGTACATGATAGTCGTCTGAAAACATCAATTTGGCTAAATAATAAAGCCGCAAATACAAGGTGCCTGTGAATCATCATCATAATGTGCCTTGTCAACTGGCATAGGTGTTCATGTACCTCCAAAGATCTCAGCCCCTGGTGTTCTGGATCAATTTCACTGATGATATTCCTTTATGACACCATCCCAATCCTTTCAGCATCATTCTTCTCAGTCTGCTCCTGCATCTTCTGCTGCTGATCTGTCCAGTTGTCAAATTTTTTTCCCAATAGTTCTCTTTTCATTACATGACCAAAGAAAGCTGTGTGTAACCTTATTATTTGTAGTTTTTTGGGCGCTCGCTTGCTTTTTGAACTCAAGCATAGTCCATACAAACTACTTTTAGTAGTACTGGACTGAATTTTGCATGTGGATTAGCTTTCCCTATTAACAGTGCTCCTCGCCATCAGGCGAACCCACTCCGACTTCAGAGGTACTGGTAATTTACGTCCCCAAGTCAAGGACGATAGGTGAACATTTTAGTGCAACTGTTTGGTGTAGGAGCCTTACCTTAGCATTAGCACACTGGATCTTTAAGAAAATGCGTTCTTATCCATTTGGTGCTGCTAACCCATTGTCATCTTATTATATTTGTATATAATGTTCTGTTGTTAACCTTTTATGGACAATCATTATTAGTTACTCTAGCAGTTCAAGGTATTTGTAACATCTTGTCTTAGAAACTACATATTCACTACCTCCAAGCTCTTCCTAATTTTGTACGTAGATGGCCATAAAAATGGGGCTTGCTTTGTTGTGTGCATTTGAGTGAACAAATTTACGCAACTTATGAAGAATGGCCGCAATTTGTTCCATACTTTCAATTCACACTGACCTTTGACTTTGACTTCAGCAAGGCTGTTATCTGAATCTGTTAGCTTCACGCAAAAATCCTGCATCTCTGCAATCAGATGTAATTTTGTGCTGTTGGCTGGCATGTTATCCACTGTAATTAGAAGTAGAAAATGTGTTTAATCAACACTGATGCTTTGATATTTATACTGAATTTGGAGATCAACAGCATATTTTTTATTAAGTTCTAAGCAATGCATGTGTGACAGGCTATTCCCATTGAATCCCAAACATACTGTAATGTGTTCTCTTACTTCTTAATTTTGAAATCACAGATTGAAAACTTCTTGCTTCCCCATCTGTCTGTAAAGTAATGCATTAATGATTTTTCATATATATATATATATATATATATATATATATATATATATATATATATATATATAATGTGCGCACGCACGCACGCACGCACGCACACACACACACATACACACACACACACACACAAAGGCTTTCGATAAAGTGAGACATGGCGACATGATAAGGATGCTTGAAGATCTACAAATTGATGGAAAAGACCTTAGACTTGTAAAAAACATATATTGGAAACAACAAGCTGCCATCAGAATTGATAACAAGGTAGGTCAATATCAGCCTATTAAAAGAGGTGTGCAATGAAAATATTTTCAGAAATATAGAAGATATTGAAGGAATCAACATTGGGGGACGAGACATCAATAACATTAGATATGCAGATGATACAGTCTTGATTGCAGACAATGAACAGGACCTACAAAATTTATTAGATGTGGTTGTTGCACACAGTGAACAACTTGGGTTAGAATTGAATATTAAGAAGACACAGATTATGGTCGTCATTGGGAAGAAGGAAATACCACAATGTGATATACGAGTAAATGGGGATATTCTTAAGAAAGTGAATCGATACAGTTATCTCGACACAGTCATAACATCTGATTGGAGATGCATTGAAGAGGTTAGAACAAGAATTGCCATTGCGAAGGTAGCCTTTTGCAAGATGAAAAACAAACTGACCAATAAAAAGATATCAATTGAAATGAGAAAACGAGTCTTGAAGTGCTGCATAGAACCTATACTTTCGTATGGATGTGAAGCGTGGACAATAAGCAGTCAAGGTGAAAAACAGCTGATGGCTGTGAAAATGTAGTTTCTGAGTAAAATGCAAAGAATACCATGGACAGACAGAAAAACTAATGAACAAGTCCTTCAAGAAACAAATGAAGATCGTAAACTGAGAGTCATGACGTAGACAGTCAAAAGTTTTTGGGCATGTTATGAGAAGAAATGACTTGGAGAACTTGGTGACGACTGGCAAGATTGAAGGGAAGAGACCAAGGGGAAGACCGAGAAGTAAATAACTGGATGGCTTAGCTACGTGGCATGGTCAAGACAGGAACACAGAGCTGATCCACGACTCTGGTGATCGAGTGAGATATCAGAACATGACCGCTTACGCTTATCGGCATGGTACATGGAGGGATATATATATATATATATATATATATATATATATATATATATATATATATATATATATATATATATATATATATGCCAGCTCCATGGTGAAGGGGTTTTGAACGCAGTTCATAATCTCGCATACCTGTTCAAAACACAGCTGTGGGCGATTTGACAGCAGATCGCTTTGCGAGGAGGTTTTTTTATAAAATGGTATGGGTGCTGGTCGGTCAGAAAGCAATTGCAAACTACTGAAAGTAAACTAGCCAAGAGATATATCAATCTCTCTCTCTCTCACTCTCTGTCTCACTTGCTCGCTCGCACCCACACATGCACACACGAACACATACACAGAGAGAGAGAGAGAGAGAGAGAGAGAGAGAGAGGAGAGACAGAGAGAGAGAGAGAGAGAGAGAGAGAGAGAGAGAGAGAGAGAGGGAGAGAGAGAGAGAGAGAGAGAATATTTACACTTAACAGAACTGGCTATATTTCTTAGAACTACAAATGTGCAGTCCAACAAACAAATGTTTACATCCACTGCTTGCAATCTTTTGCTTAGGATGCTTTTAATTAATGAAATACTTTTATGTGTTTCAATTATTAAAATTCTTGGGATAATTAATACTGTTGCCTTCTTCTATGCTGATTAAAGTCTGTATTTTTAAAACCTTTCTGTTTGTCCTGCTACTGTTTTCTTGAAAATAACAAGTAACTCAAACTGGTAGACCAGTAGCCAATTAACAAAAACATATTTTCAATGTAAAGTATGCAAAATAAACACATACACATATTTAGTGACAGTTAACATGTGATTTATGTCAACTGTCTCCATTGATTTATAGAGGTTAAACTTCTCACAAGTCCTGTCATACAAATTAATAGCAATAGATAGGGAAGACATGCAGATCTCCATGAATTTATTGGACTAATGAAGATTAATATAACATTTGTGATTACTTTGTTTAATTATAATAATAGACAAATATATTAAATAAATTATATGCACAGAAAAGACTAAAAGTGACAAATTAAGTAAGTAATTTTGAAATAATTTCTGACAGTGATCAATCTCATAACTCACCTTGGTCTGCAATATTAACGATACGATCTGTAATGGACACGCGATCTTTTGCACCAACATCAGATGTTGTCATGACTGAACTGGTACTTGTCTTCATATCCAAGTTCTGAACACTGTTGGGATATATAGATAAAGATACAATGAAAATAACACACCTTGTTCAGCTTTATCAGAGCCAGGATCATATCCAGTTACTGCAACAAGTAATGCCAAATGACAGAAGTCTTCGTCAAGTTGTTTCATCAACCTCTATAGCAACTTGTGAATGTGACACATATTATATTCTTTGTCCATCCTCATTACCTTGTCCTTTTTCCATCCTCAACACCCCTGATATTGACTATTAGTGTCCTTGTAGCCAGCAAATCAGTTCACTCATTGTCTCACACACTTGTATACATGGGAACATGATCTATCTTAGGTCTTCAAGAAATAATATATCAACATAATTTAAGAATTCAGATCATAGCCAAACATGATGGATCTACTAGAGGACAGACAAAGAATCAGACACAATGGTAACTCATGTATTTAGAATCTCGGATAAATAATAAAGTGCTGAGTAACTGCATCTGCTTCCATCTTCATACTGGACATCAATACATTTTCATCATTGTGGTCTGCGGTTATCTGTCCTCTACATCTGGCTGAGAACCCCAATTTGATGTCTTCCCATGACTGTCATAATTCTATAGAGAGTTGTCCTCAACCAGTTGTCACACTTCTGTTTCTGCTCTCTCACTACATTACTCTCTGCATAACCTGCCAGGATATATGAGTACAGTTTATGAATGCAGAAGCTGGACTTTTCCTGGCTCACAATAATCCATTCATGCCACACGTGAATACACTCAATGCTGGTAACCTATGCCACTGATTTCTCAACTCGTGCCATCCAAGATATACCTTGCTTAACTCTTTTTTGTCAGCTATGTTTATATTACGGGAGGCTTAAAGTCAGTGGTAACCCACATTTAATCTTTGACCTGGGTAAGAACTTACTTTGCTGTTACTTAGAAAAATGTAGGCATGAACTTCTTTTTCTTTCATTCAAAATTAAATTTATTGTCAATATCTGCAATGATGTCTCTTTTATGAACTTCACAGTTAGTTAGTCAACAGATCAACCCCATTGCACATCGAACCATTCAGTCCATAAGTGTTCAAATCCTCTCCTCAGTAAATCCTGCAGTGTGTAGCAGTGTGTTACTTAGAGAAATGTAGGCATGAACTTCTTCTTTTTCTTTTATTCAAAATTAAATTTATTGTCAATATCTGCAGTTGATTTATTTGGTTGTTTCGGGATTTGAAATTTAAATATTGAACACAACCCACTTCTGACAACACTGATCGTATTCTGGTATGAACCTAAGGCCTATCCATGTCAATGTGGAAGTGCTTCCACATTGACATGGATAGGCCTTAGGTTCATACCAGAATACGATCAGCGTTGCCAGTAGTGGGTTGTGCTCAATATCTGCAATGTTGTCTCTTTTATGAACTTCACAGTTAGTTAGTTAGTCAACAGATCATCCTCATTGCACATCAAACCATTCAGTCCATAAGTGTTCAGATCCTCTCTGTAAATCCTGCAGTGTGTAGCAGCTCACGAAACCAGTTCTGTGTTGGTTTATTAATCTTATTTGGCTTCCAGCATAGTGTTCTTGTCTGGCCACACCTCTTTTAAATTGCTGTTCTTGCAGTCTGACCATGGTTGTAGATTCACAATTATCACCTGGTTCTCGCAAAAGTCTTACTTCTCATAGAGCATTCAGTACATCAGCCTGGTACATGGCTTGTCCGCCCTCCACAGTAGCCTTACCCGAAAGCCTGTCATCATGCTCATTTCCTTGTACACCCGCATGCCCTGGCATGAAAACAAATTTAATCTTTGCCAGCCGTGACTGCCCCAGAGACACCAACCACTGTCTTAAATCCAACCCATCTCTTCCTGAGCATACATATTGAATCAATAAGGAAGCATGCCCGAGTGAAAGTCTGTGTCTTGAGCCATGTTTTTGCTTTACTTACTGCCAAGACTTACACAGTATTTTTTTTTAGCTCACTCAGCGGTCTACAGAGTTTATCTTCCACTGTTGTTTCTATAGGCTAGAATTGTGTCCTGTTCTGAGGCTCAGAATAATTATTTGATCTGGTCTATCCATAAAGTGGTAATCATCTTTAGCTGGAGTTGGTGGTTTTCTGATTGATTTTATCATTCTGTTCTTTTAGTGGTAGGTAACAAGTTGTTCTTCTATTGCTCCTTCCTTGGCTACTTGATCAGCTCTCTGGTTACGGATGGTATCCACTGTATGTTAACCTTATGCTGGCTGCCTAGTTCAGATAGTAGTGTCTGTAGTACTGGCATTTTCCCAGACAAGAGCACCTCAAGTACTGATTTTACATCTGTCAATAGCTCCATAGGCTGTGTATCATGATTGGTATTCAGTAATTTCTCTGTTGATATTTTGATTGCCTAGATTTCTGCATCATAGCTGTGTAGGGTTGACCGGAGAGCCATTTTCTGCACACAAATGAAAAATAGTGCACGTATATCACATAATACCTTACATCAGTCTGTTGATAATTAGCTAGATTGATTGATTGATTGATTGATCTAGGAACCGACATCACAGCATTCGGGACATTCCCATAAGCGCTCCGTCCCCATCCTCAGCAACCAGCGAAGAGTTCCAACACTAATAGTTCCAGTAGCAATCTGATTATATGTCCGTCTCGCCTTTCCTCTGAGCGTCGAGCGTCGGCCAGATCCCCTCGTCACTCCTCGCTGCCTCATTCTAACCAGACTATGGTGATCCATTTGCTAGAGAGACTATTCACACCCTGCCTATGAAGAATATGGCCAAGTCTTCTTTGAACTCATCTGCCGACTATCTTTCTTCTCTGTTCTTCCTCTTTTCCAACCTTCTTCTCATATATACTTCAACTTTTGTTTATGCTCTTTGCGTGCAAGTCATCACTTCTAATATGAAAGAATACAAGAACAAACCTTGACAGGATGCTCTGAATAAAAGCATTGAGGTACATCATGCTGGCTTGATCAAAGAGAGTCGACATTGACAGCACTTTGATTTTTACTGCATGCTCAATTCCACCATAATATGTAGCAAAATCTGGACAGTCTGGCTCAACCTATAAACCAAAAGAAAAGAATGATTAACTACTCTCCTGTTCAACTGTGTTGTTTTAATATATGCAATGTTGTAGTATATGCTTCAGTCTGTTTTGTTTGTTAGTAAAGTACACAAAAACTAATAATGTATCCTCCAAAATCAGCAACAAGCATGAACAAGCAGATGATTATCTGTTGAACAACCACATTTTAAATTTTAACAGTTTGGAGGCCAGTATTTGTGGCTGGTAACCTATACTGTCTGTTTGTTTAGGTTTGTTCTCATATCATTTTTATATATTCATAGTTCAGTTCAGTTCAAATTATCATTACAGACTCCTGATATCTTCATAAGTGCACCAATATCCTCTGTAGTGAATCTATTTGTGTACAGAGACTAACCATACCCATCTGATGTTTATTGATGAGCCTCCTTGAGCAGTTGTGTTGCTGCTCTTTTATAGCCATGCTGATCTTCAAATGTAATGCTTGTATACTGGCTATTGATATTGATTCATTCAGTTGAAATTGTGGTCAGATTCTTGAAAGGCTTTCACAATGTGGCTTGATCCACTGATTGACCCTCTAATACAGTGGCAGTACCAGCCAGCCTATCCACTCTTTGATTCCCCACAACAGTTGTATGTACTGGTAGGAAGAGAAACATAACTTTTTGAATTATGAACCCCTGCAAGGACTCAATTCAATGTCTGGTATGTGATATGAAACCTGCCTCAACTTTCTAGAACATGCTCAATTAATGACTTGGCATGCAAGTATGGGTGTAGTTTTATACTCAAGACAATATAATGTCATTGTTACAGCCAACACATACATCGCCATACTGCTTTTGGTTATAGCAAAAGCACTACTGGCTTCCTTACCAGTTCTATCTTAACAATTTAGGCCCATGCTGAACAACCAATTTATCTGTGTATATAAGTGCATCCTCATTGCCACAGTTGTCATTAATGAGGACCTTGACCTCTGCATCTATAGCATTGGATTCTACTCTCTGCATCTCTTATTCAATTTTGTAAGGACAGAAAAGATGTCTCTTAAGCTTGAGGGAACTGGTGTCCATTCATGCCCAGGCATATTTATGGGCTCACATACTAACTTGACCGTATTCTCGGAGCAACAACCTTTATTTGCTCTTCTTTAGGTTGTGATTTGTTCTTCTGGTGAGTGCTTCATCCAATGGTGCACCTTATTTTCATTTATCCATCAATATTTAAGTAAGTGGAAAACACAATCTGACATCATTTATCAATACAAAGGAAATGTCATAGAAACAAGCAACAGAGAAGAGAATAGTGCACAACAAACATTCATTCTGGAAAAAAAAATCATTATATATAAATATAGAATTAAAATAATCAAGATATAAGACTACTTTCTGTCTATCAAATATAAATATAAGTATTAAAAGAATCAAGAGAAAAAAAATTATACATTCCTTATATAAAAATAAATATGCATATAAATGCCTCTTAATATAAATCAATATTTTTATGTACATACAATATAAATGTAAGTATAAAAAGAATCATCATATAAAACAATATTATGATGTATATTAATTACTGTATTATAAATAAAAAGAATTATGATATAAAATAATACTGTTCTGTATATGACATATAAAATAAAGTAAAGATAGCAACAACACAACAAACATACTGGCATGGGTTGTAAAGTTCTAGGCCTTCACATATTTTAGGTCTAACACATGAGGTGGGGTGTGGTTCCATTCCTCACCACTCAACCCCAGAGCTGCATGAGTTAGAAAATATAATACTGACTTTGCCGGGGATTGAACATAGGATATATATATATATATATATATATATATATATATATATATATATATATATATATATATATATATATATATATATATATATATATATATTGAATTATGATATGAAACAATACCTTTCTGTACATAACAGATACCAGATTGTTATTGTTGACTGTATTGGTGCTCAAGACTTCCATATATTCTCCAGAGTGACCTAAATATTTAATAAAATATAAAGACAAATATTAAACAAATTGACTGAGTCAATTTATTAAGAAGTGAAATATTATATAATTTTCTAAAACCCTTAATCATAGTTATACTTAAAAGATAAAGTGAGGTAGAGATGTATTATCATACCAATAATTTGAGGTACCAATACAGTCACCACAAATAGTGAATAATAATAATAATTACAAAACACTAAAATGATGAACAGTTATAATAGTATAGGATTATGCGAAGAAAGGACATTAAAAGTATATTAACATTCTATTAAGTCTAGAACATACATTAGAGCAGCTATATTAACACAGTATAACACTAAAATTAAAAGAAACAAAAATAAATCACTGGAGATAATTGTCACTTACCAACATGTATCTTGTCAACAAGTTGTACTCCTCCCAGAGTAGCATAGGCTGCATAGCCATGAACTGTGAGTGCTGAATCTATTCTCAGTCTGTCTACTCTCAGCATAAGATATGCTTTCTCTTCTTTATCCATTTCCTACATGACAATCAAATAGATGCTTTGTAAAACACATATGTTTAACATACATACGGAATTGATATCCTGACAGATATCCAAAGCCTATTTAAATACATCTTCTTATAGTCCATGTCGTCTAGTATTAGTCATCATATATGTCCACAGCTTTCCAATTTGTGTACAGCCAATCAATTCTGAAACCAATATTCCTCTATTCCATGAAACCAGACTTTAACATTTTCTCTCTTGGTCTTCCCCAGTATATTTTCCCATCAAAATTAAATGCATACAGAGAATTTATAGGAAGTAGCTTCAAAAAGTTTCCAGAATTTCTTTATTATATAAAATTCAAATAGTTCTCTATAACTTCTCTCAGCTGCTGGTGATAATATCCTTTGCATCCTTGAATAAATGCTCTTTCAATGTCAGTTTGAGGCTAAAGGATTGTGAGAAAATGGAAGATGTTCCTGAGAAGACATATTTAGTGCTGCAAGAAGCTGCTTCATCTGTAGGCATCAATGTCCTTGCACACTGTCATGCACAGAGTTCAACTGTTTGTTCTTCATTTTGCCTGGAAAAGTTGTGCCACTCAAAAACTTGTGATTTCTTAACTGCATTATCATCATATGTTTTCTGAAGCAAAGTTATTGTCTCTAACAGTGCCATCTCAAACAAAACACAAAATTTGAAATGTGTACATAGTTTTGCCAAGGAAATTGTTAACTATGATAATATTACATGGGTAACACACAATCTTCTCACACTTCAGTTTGAGAGTATGGTACATTCTTTAGTTTGAGAGTAAATGAGAAGGGTACAACAGCAATCTTGTTTAATCAAGATCAAAATCAATCTAACAGACCATAAATTCCAAGATAAATCATTAATTCAAACAAGAGATGACTATTCCAGGAACATTTTGAAACCACTTTGCTTAATCAGAAAATAATCTCACTCCTTTTAGAAACAAGAGGAATGCATGTGAATAAACATTTAAAAAAATTGATGTATAAAACACAATAGACAATTTCTCTCTCTCTCTCTCTCTCTCCCCTCCCTCCCTCCTCCCACTCAAAACTCAACATAACACACCACATACCTATTTCCCACCTACACCCACACATACAAATGTGTATTACAGTATCTACATATGTGTGTAACACTCATTGACCTGATAGCCAACCAACCTTTGACAGATTTATAAGCAGTTCTCCCAGAGACATTCTCATTAGGACATTAATGGTGTTGGCAACAGATGCATTGTCATCCACTGGTTTGATGGCCAACATGCTGTTAAACAGGAAAAACAAGAAATCACAGTCTAATTTAAGCTATCTGAAAAGAAAAAACTGTTTCATGTGATAGAGGAAAATTAGAAAACACATATGTGAATGCATTTAAAAAGCAAACAATTTCTTCAATAACTTACGAGTGTCTCAAGTAGCATCAGAGTTTGCAAAAAGTTTCATACAGAACAATATAAACATGCTTAGAAATATAAAAACAAAGAACTGGGAAATATTAAAACATTATAAATAGTATGCTTTAATCTAACACTTAAAACAAAAGACATGAGACTGGAGGAGAATTATTTTAAAAAACATACATGTAAAAATGTTCAATTAAAATCTAGTAGTATTAAATTAGCACAGAACCCAGTCCTCTAAAAGTACTGGAGAGTTTTGGTCAGAGACCATAACTTTATGAAGGGAAAATCCCAACTGCACCTCCCCGCGGTAGAGGATGGAAACACACTACGGTGTGGCTAACACAGCTCTGGGGACCGAGTATCCACCGGAATAAGTGGACAACTCTGCAGCTGAGCAGAGCAGGGCACTCACTTGTCCTTACAGTCGGAAATGGCTGTCAAAGGCAGAGGTAAAAAGACCACCATGTGAATGTGGAAGGCAAGGGGAAACCACCACATTATCTTCCCAAGACTTCATGGCAAAACATATATCAAAGTTAGTGAAGGACGTTAATGGCTGTCTTAGGGCATCCTCATCCGGTAGGGACAGTCATGAGCCACAGGTGACACCAGACCGTCATCCAGCTACTGATGGCAAAATCATAACTAAAATAAATAAATTTAGAGTAGGAACATGGAATGTTAGGACATTAAATGAGCTAGGAAAGTTGACCAATGTTCTAAGAGAGATGGATAGCATGAAAATGAATATACTAGGCGTTAGTGAGATGAGATGGAAGGGATCGGGCAAAATTATAGCTGACAATCACACAATAATTTATTCTGGAGGGGATACACATGAAAAAGGTGTAGGAATAATATTAGACGAAAAAACAGCCAAGTCAATTAATGGATACTGGTGTATTTCAGATAGAGTTATTATGGTAAAAATCAAAGGCAAACCAATAGACATAAATATTATACAAGTATATGCACCAACAGCAAGCAGTAGTGATGAAGAAATACAACACTTTTACGACGAAATAGAAATGGCGATGGCTCAAATTGGATCACAAGAAATAAAGATAATACTTGGTGATTTTAATGCAAAAGTAGGAAAGGGAAAAATGGAGGATGTAGTGGGGAATTATGGTTTAGGTACAAGAAATGAAAGAGGGGAAAAGCTAATAGAATGGGCAAATATCAATGATATGATAATTGGAAACACATGGTTTAAACACCATAAAAGACGACTGTACACATGGATAAGCCCTGATAAGAAAATACGCAACCAAATTGACTACATACTAATTAATAAAAGATTTAGAAATGCTTTAATGAATGTAAAGACAATGCCTGGTGCTGACTGTAATAGTGATCATGTACCACTATGTGGACAAATAAAAGTAAGATTAAAGAGAGGGAAAAAAATGGTTAAGAACATGCGACTTAATAAAGAGGTTCTGAAAATAGATAAAGAAATGCAAGAACAATACAGAGTGACTGTGAAAAATAGGTACAATGCAATAACTAAAATACAGAGTATAGATGAACAATGGGAAATGTTAAGGGACTCCATTCATCAAACTAGCAAAGAAGTATTACCGGAGAGAGGCAAAATAGCTAAGAAAAAATGGATGAATGAAGATATCTTAAAACTGATGGACAAAAGAAAACAGAGTAAAAATGACAAACAAGAATACGCTAAGATAAATAAAGAAATAAAAGATAAATGTGGGAAGGCTAAAGAAAGTTGGTTAAACGAGCAATGCAAAAAAATTGAATTAAATTCCATTAAAGATACAAAAAATATGCACAGACAAATCAGTGAGCTTACAGGAAGAAAAATAAGAATAAATACAGGGTGTTTGAAATCAAAAACAGGAAAGATAATATTAGAGGAAGACGCTATAATGAAGAGGTGGAATGAGTATATAAGAGAATTATATGAAGGAGAAAGGGAAGAATTAACAGAAGATCGTAACTTAGAAGGTCCACCTATTCTGAAAGAAGAAGTCGCTGACGCTATGAAACGTATGAAGAAAGGAAAAACAGCTGGGCCAGATGAAATCACAATAGAAGAATTAGAAGTATTGGGAGAATTTGGAGTAGATATATTAACCAAAATGTTGAATGATATTTACAGCAGTGGATATTTACCCAGTGATATGCTGAAATCTGTATTTATAGCTATACCAAAAAGACCAGGAGCAATTGATTGTGAAGATTTTCGTACAATTAACCTTATAAACCATATCACTAAGCTTCTACTCAGAATCATAATGAGAAGAACCAAAAAGAAAATAAAAATGGAAATTAGTGAAGAACAGTATGGATTTGTGGAAGGAAAGGGCACAAACAATGCAATTTATACATTACGGACACTAATAGAAAGGTCAATAGAGAAACAGAGAGACATATATTTGTGCTTCATAGATTATACTAAGGCATTTGATAAAGTAAAACATGATGAACTGATTAAAATGTTGGAAGATATCAACACTGATGGAAAAGATTTAAGAATAATAAAGAATATTTACTGGAACCAAGTAGCAGCAATTAAAATGGGAAATAAAGAGGGTAGTTATGAACAGATAAAGCTAGGAGTACGACAAGGGTGTGTCTTGTCACCAGATCTTTTCTCCCTTTATAGCGAAGTAATAATGAGAGGGATCAAAGAGATGCCAGGAATACTAGTTGGAGGTTATAATATAAATAATATACACTATGCAGATGACACAGTATTGGTGGCAGATAATTCAACAGACCTACAACAATTATTAGACGTTGTAGTAACAGAGAGTGCAAGGAAAGGACTCTCCTTGAATATCAAGAAAACAGTAACAATGGTAATATCAAAGAAAATGGTGACACCAAAATGTGACATAGAAATAGAAGGGAAAATCCTTAACCAAGTTGATAATTTTAGATACCTAGGGGCATTTATAACATCAGATGGAAGATGTACAACAGAGATTAGGAGCAGAATACGGCAGGCAAAAGCCGCATTTCAGAAAATGAAGAGTATCTTATGCAATAAGTCACTATCACTGAATGTAAGAAAGAGAGTGATGAAATGCTATGTAGAACCAGTTTTGCTGTATGGCAGTGAATCTTGGAATGTAAATGAACAAATTAAGAAGAAATTAGAAGCAACAGAGATGTGGTTCATTAGACGAATGTTGCGAATTCCTTGGACTGCCAGAGTAACTAACGACGACTGCCTGAAACAGGCTAACGAAACTAGAACATTATATACAACAATAAGACAGAGACAAACAGCTTTCCTCGGTCATGTGATGAGAAGAGAGGCATTGGAGAACATCGTAACAACTGGAAAGATCGAGGGGAAGAGAGGCAGAGGTAGACCAAGAGAAGTGATGCTGGATGAATTGAGACGGTGGCATGGAGGAATATCAGCAGCAGAGTTGATCCAGAAAACCAAAGACCGAGATCTATGGAGAGCCATGAACGCCTACGCCAGCCGGCACGGCACTTGATGATGATGATGAGTATTAAATAATGCATTTTTAAATGCATTTATTGAAAAGAACATGTACATAACTATATTTTTTCAAACAAAGCACAGAACCCAATAAGTTTGCTAGTTGTCACTAAGTTTTCAAGTTTATTTCTGCTCATATTTCAAAACTTGCCCAAACAATCTTGACTGTCTTTGTCTAATTTCTCAAATTATTATACAGTTTTCATTTGTTTCTTGATGGACTATCTCAATCATTTTTCTGTCCATCCATGGTATTCTTTGCAGTTTTCCCAGCTCCAAATTTCTGTTGGCATAAGATGTTTCTCAGCTTCTCTGCTTATTGTCCATGTTTCACATGCACACTGCAGGATGGCCTATATAGTATTGTAGCACTCTTTTTCTCACTGAAATTAACATCTTTCTATTGGTGAGAATGTTTGCCATCTAGCAAAGGACTTATTTTGCCTTGGAAATTCTTGTTCTAATCTCTATAAGGCATCTTCCTTTAGATGTTATGACTGTTCAAAGATAGTAATCATCTGTTTTAGAATCTTCATATAGCCAGCAGTATTTGTCATCATATTAGATTATTTAGGTGTATCTGTTATCAGAAGTGACAAGGAAATGACTTACTCTGAGAGTTTATCCAAATCTTCATCAGAATAATCAGATGCAGAGTAGAAAGGTTCATCACCTAAGTATGATATAAAAAATAGAATGAACGTAATGTTCACATGCAACACATCAGAACTGTCCTTAAACAGAACTTCATTAAACATATTCTTCTTCTTCAGGAGCCTGGTCTGCAGCTGACTGGTGATTACGACTCTCCAATTGTCACCCAATTTATTGATAGAATTTGGTTCAAAACCGCATATTCCCTTCGTAAATTTAAAAACAGAAGCAACAAACAATATATTGCACAATTTATTGCCAGAAATATTTCACTGAACTGTGTCAGGTGCATACAGTAGAGTTATGCATACAGACATGTTATCGAGTCATTGCATTATAAACCTAACTTTATGACATAAACTTATTTTTGGGAACTGAATGATGTTTCCTCTTGCCTTCCACATCCACAAAAGATGCTTATAGCTATTTATTAAAGGAATATTATTCGCAATAAATTTTGTCACAGCAAGAACAAATGTGATTTTCTAAAAATGTAGAGCCACAAAAACATTCACAGCATTTCTTAATGAAATAGATTGAAGAAAATGTGGCTTGAATTTACCTTTTGTGTACATTAATGTCGGAACTTTAGATGTTGATCGAAGTGAACTGTCCCTTCTATCGACCACTTGTCGACCTAAGACAAACTTTCTAACTGTACGCAAAGTCTTCACATCTGGCTCCACTTGAACTTCTGATGTGTCCTTAAAATATTGAATCAATCATTGTTACTTCCAGACTCTGCACTTCATCTGTCTGCATGGGGACACATTACTATACATAGAAGATACAGCAGCATATCAAGTAATAAAAGAATGTATCTGGAAAAAGATTAAATTTAATTAGTGTAATTTAAATTTCTGTGACATTTAACTTTTACACGTTTTCATTTAAAAAAAAAATATAATCTGAAGACATTTGATCATGATGTTTGTGACTTTACTAACATTTCAATATACCAAGAAAAAATATTTAGTGGCAAATATTTTATCCTCTATGCCATAAACTTTCCTTTGAAATTTACTTTCAAAACGTAAACCTTCAAAATTTAAATAAGTTCATTTTACGAGGAATACTCTGTACAATTAAATTAAAACTGTTATTAAGTTTAACAGCACTAGGATCAGATAAAAACTAGTATAAACGCTTGGAATATTACACCTTAATGTCAAATTAATGGAGCTGTGATATGGTGGTTAGTGCCCTTGCCTGCCAACACAATGGTCCAAGGTTCAATTGCCAGCAGTGACAGGATTATATTTTGTCCTTCTAGTATGGATCTGAGCTAAAGCCAACCTCATCAAATAAGTACCACTTTTCTGAATCGTCTGGTAAAAAAAGATAATGAAGAAGAGAACTGGACCTCCCATCACATTATGCCTTTACCTAGACGATGTGAAGACTAACACTTCAGACTCCAATGGCTGTATCTGCATGGGACTACCTTTACGTTTTAAATGTTAAATCAGCATTGCTGTATACACCCGACCACAAAGAACAATAACAGTATTTACTAACACATGACAAACATTCCTAACCAGATTTTTGCAGGGAGTCATCATATAGCAGGTTCTTTGCAGAATTCCACTCACATCATGACCTACTGAAATATTTGGATCTCTTGCCAGTTGTCCTGTTTCATGATATTGATCTCTTGCCAGTTGTCCTGTCTCATGATCTGGATATTTTGCCAGTTGTCCTGTCTCATGATCTTGATTTCTTGCCAGTTGTCCTGTCTCATGATCTTGATCTCTTGCCAGTTGTACTGTCTCATGATCTTGATCTCTTGCCAGTTGTCCTGTCTCATGATCTTGATATCTTGCCAGTTGTCCTGTCTCATGATCTTGATATCTTGCCAGTTGTCTTGTCTCATGATCTTGATATCTTGCCAGTTGTCCTGTCTCATGATCTTGATCTCTTGCCAGTTGTCCTGTCTCATGATCTTGATATCTTGCCAGTTGTCCTGTCTCATGATCTGGATATTGTGCCAGTTGTCCTGTCTCATGATCTTGATCTCTTGCCAGTTGTCCTGTCTCATGATCTTGATCTCTTGCCAGTTGTCCTGTCTCATGATCTTGATCTCTTGCCAGTTGTCCTGTCTCATGATCTTGATCTCTTGCCAGTTGTCCTGTCTCATGATCTGGATCTCTTGCCAGTTGTCCTGTCTCATGATCTGGGTATCTTGCCAGTTGTCCTGTCTCATGATCTGGATATTGTGCCAGTTGTCCTGTCTCATGATCTTGATCTCTTGCCAGTTGTCCTGTCTCATGATCTTGATCTCTTGCCAGTTGTCCTGTCTCATGATCTTGATCTCTTGCCAGTTGTCCTGTCTCATGATCTTGATCTCTTGCCAGTTGTCCTGTCTCATGATCTGGATCTCTTGCCAGTTGTCCTGTCTCATGATCTGGGTATCTTGCCAGTAGTCCTGTCTTTCATGATCTTGATCTCTTGCCAGTTGTCCTGTCTCATGATCTTGATATCTTGCCAGTTATTCTGTCTCATGATCTTGATCTCTTGCCAGTTGTCCTGTCTCATGATTTGGATCTCTTGCCAGTTGTCCTGTCTCATGATCTGGGTATCTTGCCAGTTGTCCTGTCTTTCATGATCTTGATCTCTTGCCAGTTGTCCTGTCTTTCATGATCTTGATCACTTGCCAGTTGTCCTGTCTCATGATCTTGATATCTTGCCAGTTGTCCTGTCTTTCATGATCTTGATCTCTTGCCAGTTGTCCTGTCTTTCATGATCTTGATCTCTTGCTAGTTGTCCTGTCTCATGATCTTGATATCTTGCCAGTTGTCCTGTCTTTCTTGATTTTGATATCTTGCCAGTTGTCCTGTCTCATGATCGTGATCTCTTGCCAGTTGTCCTGTCTCGTGATCTTGATATCTTGCCAGTTGTCCTGTCTCATGATCTTGATATCTTGCCAGTTGTCCTGTCTCATGATCTGGATATCTTGCCAGTTGTCCTGTCTCATGATCTGCATCTCTTGCCAGTTGTCCTGTCTTTCATGATCTTGATATCTTGCCAGTTGTCCTGTCTCACGATCTTGATCTCTTGCCAGTTGTCCTGTCTTATGATCTGGATATCTTGCCAGTTGTCCTGTCTCATGATCTGGATATCTTGCTAGTTGTCCTGTCTCATGACAAGGTGTCTGCAATGCCCAGTGGCCATCTTTGTGCAGGTTAACCACTGCCACTTCTTCCAGGAACCATGCCTCCCTTCACTGTCCTATCCAAGCCATAGGTTGTTTCATGTGGCCACAGCATTTAGATACCTTATACTGTTTATGAGCGAGTTTTCTTTGCTGTTCAGATCTTGTAAAATGTCAGTATTATTTCTTCTTCTTTGCCCACGATATTCCAAGAATTTTTCTGTAACATTCAAACTAAAAAAACACAATTTTCTTCCTTAGACGGACTTAAATAGACTAACATAATAACCAATGTGGAGTCTCTGAGAGAGAAAAAGACACATTTCAGTGGGTCAAGAGGTAACTGAAGATGCTGTTACTGGTTAGGACAACAGTGGAAAAAAATCTATTAATAACATAACTAGACAGTGTTTATTATAGAACCCAAAAGGCAAAATAAACAGAGAGCAATTGAAAAATAAAACACAGAGAGAAGAGAATTAGAGGCATGTGTAAATTATATGGGGAAGGCAAGTGACAGCAAATCCCCATCAGTGCAGAACTGTAATAACTGACCTGGGCTTCCAGGCCAACCCAGCTTAAAATGGCTGACAGGAAATATGGGAAGCGAAAACAGCATGGTACTGACCACATCAACCAGTGAGTTCTGATTCACCACCTATACAAATATGGGGCTAGCACCATATACCCAATATATGTGAAGGTGTGTAAAAGGATCCTGTACTTTTTATTTCACAAGAGATAGAAAAGTATAGAAAAATTTGACAGATGGCTGAAGGCCATTAGGGAATGAAAAACAGCAGATGCAGAAGAAACATGAAACAGCTGCATCTTTTGCCTACCTCATTGTTTGCCTCTCGGTTTCATGACTTAGATGCATTTACATTATAATCTACTGTAGATGTTTTTAATTCAGAGGAACATGGAAAACTCCTGAAGGAATTGTGAGTAAAGAAATGTTTTTTATGACAAATCCACCAACACTATCAATATATGAGGGTAGGCTAGAAAGTTATGCACCACAATTATTATCTCAGCTAATAATAAAGACAGAAACATTACATTTAATTTGCATCAATTTAAGTTTATAATCTCTTGAAGGTGTACACCAAATTGCACCTGTGTACACCAATTCTAACTGTGACACAAAACTGTTGAAATGGCAGATATTAAAGACGTACATTACAAGCAGAGGATTGTTATAGAATTTCTGATCACAGAGTTAATCTTGTGGATATACTGCCAAAAGGTGGAACCATCAATTCAGAAATGTACACCAAACCACTCACAAAACTAAATCGTTGTTACTGCAGGGTTAGGTCTCACTAAAATCGAAAGCAATTGCTTCTCCTTCACGTATGTGGAATTTAGTCAGTTGCATATCCTTTACAGGACGTCGCAGTCAGCGGCATCATTTTATAACTGTTTGTGATGTCCTAGCAAGTTTACGTCCAGTAGTTTGCCACTGCTTTATGAATTACTGGCACTCATACCATTGTATGAAAACCAGTGCAAGACGGTCTGCTTCCAAATCGCCCGCAGCTGTGTTTCGAACACAGCATGCGAGATTACAAATTGCATTCATAACCCCTTTGCCACAGCGCCAGTCAGAATCAAATAGAAGATCTAAATAAATTATGACTGTGTCTCTAAATATAATAAATGTCAACATTAAGATGTTAAAAAGATGTCCTTTGTGTACAAAACAAATTGTTCTTAAAACGTAAACCTAGATATCCTTAATGAATTTCTTACATTCTTCACAACATGGTCGCACTTGTTATTGCTACTACTTGCCTATGTTCTAAGTATTGTAACTTCAAATTGCAACCATTTTTTTCTTACCATCATCTACAGCATGACAATTTATCTTTGAATGTTGTTGTTTACAATTCCAGAGCTTAAAACATGTATTTTCTTCTTACACTTTCAGAAAACAATAAATTGTTATAGTACATTTACTTTTTAATACATACTTTTTAGATGTATTAAGTAAATCAGTAGTAGGTATTTATTAGTTTTTGTTTTGCAATTTACAACCGTGGGGAATTTTTAAAAATACTTATCTTTGGAAAACAAATAAGCACACAGAGAATAATGTAATTTTACCAAAATGTAACGTCTAGTGACTAAAATATTCAGAGCATGTTGCAAGGTCTGTGCGTAAGCGAGGCTACATTTGTTGTTGATAATCAGATCATAGTAACTCAAGATCAATTTATCAATGCAACATAAACAGCGTGAGACTGAACAGATTATACACACTAAATAACATAAAATAAAGAGCTATATAAAATACAGAATCATGAAATTGCAAAACATAGCTTTCTTGGCATCTGTAAAAAAAAAAGTAAGTTTGCCATTGCTTTCCTACTTAGCAGTGACCATACTGGTAGATTACCATAACCATTGTCTCTTCCCCCCCCCCCCCCCAAAAAAAAAAGAGATCCTCTGCCTACCATCGTGAAATTGGAGACCGTAACCTACAACTATCTGTTGGCTGCTCTTCAACATCATCCACCACCTGCACATATGGCTTCACGTAACTCTGATTGGGGAGCTAAACGGGTACTTCATCTTGCTGAAGGGTGTCCCGTAGGCTAATGGAGGGAAGGTATAATTATCTCGGGACAATCATAACATCTAATGGGAGATGCCTTGAAGAGATTAGAACAAGAATCGCCATAGTGAAAGTAGCCTTTTGCAAGATGGAAAACATACCACTAAAATGATGCCATTTGCAATGAGAAAATACAGTGTTAAAGTGCTACATAGAACTTGTGCTTTTGTATGGATGTGAAGTGTATACAATGAGCAGACAAGCTGAAAAACATCTGATGGCTGTGGAAATAGGGTTTCTGAGGACAATCCAAAGAATACCATGGATAGACAAAACCAATGATCAAGTCCTACACAAAACAAACCGTAAACTGATTAGAGAAATTAGATGTAGACAGTTATAATTCTTTGGACACGTTATGAGAAGTAATAAATTGGAAAACTTGGTGACAACTGGCAAGACTAATGGGAAAAGAACAAGGGGAAGGCAGAGAAATAAATACCTGGATGGCTTGGCCACATGGTGTGGATGAGACAAGAACAAAGAGCTGATGCACGACTTGCTGATCATGTAAGATGATGAAACATGACCGCCCATGCTTATCTGCATGGCACATTATGATCATGACGAATCACAAGTGCCAAAATAACAAGACAAGATGAGCTTATACAAAAATAAATTTCAACTGACTGTGCAAACATAAAATGTACACCTTGACAAACTCATTAAGAGGACATAATCAATAATCCAACTGAAAACAAGATAATCTTAAATGTGCATTATAAAAGTGCACAATTCAATTTTTAAAAAAAGAAAGACAATAAATGCATGATCTGTGCACACAAGCAATATGAAAAATGCATCATTCAAAGAAAAAGCATAAAATATTATGCAATTTAAACATATAAAATAAAACTGAATCTGTGAAACACATCAGTTAAACCAGTTAAACAATAAGAGAAAAAAAAAGATTAAGTTCAACAGAATGTCAATCTTTAATAAAGATTTCAATCATGGACAACCAAAACAATGTCGTGAATCATTAACAGTTAACAAGAATATACAGAGAGCCAAGGAAAATGTTAAAGCATGGCAGCTGATTGCTTATGTGAGAATGAAATGGTCACACAATATGTGTACTTTTCAACGATGAAATATTTGAGTCATAAATATTTTCATTAACCTAAACTGCACTGGAACACTAGCATAAAGTTAAAAATATATCAATCTTAAGGCCACTGAAATAACATGAGAAATAATTTCACAGAAGCACTCACAGAAGTAATAGAAAAAGATAATAATTGAAAGATATAGGCACTATAGTGTTTGAACTTGCTGTCTTCAAATCATGACAGAGCTTCACTGAAGGATCAAGTGTTCTTTCACACACGGTCAACCAGACATTTAGAAATATTGGAGTAAACTTAGGTATTGTGCAGAAAGCTGGAGACCAGCAAACAAACAAAACTGTTGAACTATGTTTTTGTTAGAATGGAACAAGATCAATCAGTGGCTAAAGCATTCTGCATAGAACATACGGATACAAAACAAGTGGACAACCCAGAAAGAGTTGGCTAGATGGAGTAACAAAAGAACTGAAGAAATAAAAAAATGATATCAGTACAGGCAACAAGACAAGCAAAACACAGAAAATCATGTCTGCCTCCTCTCTGCAACGCTTCACGGCAAAAACTCTAGGACAAAAGAAGCAGTAACAGATGGATGCGGAATTAGATTGACCATATCCTTAGACTAGAAACTGATATCATCATAAAGAGTATCACTGAAGAGACAACAGAGGTCGACTAAGGAAAATATGGTACATTTGTTAATACTTTCTGTCTTAGCCAAGCATTAAGATAGTACCACTTGGGGTAAGAAATAAGTAATTTTTGACATTATCACTGCTGTGTAATCTTAACATGGTGAGGAATTTAAAAAATGTGAACATTAAAGAGTACAGAGATTAAAGTGACAGAAGGAAGAGTCTGCCAATGTCAAAGTCTACTTGGGTTGTTGTATGCCCAAGGATCTAGGATAAACACTAAAAGCAGATAAGAATTATAAAAGGCCTGAAATTAGTCATCTGCTGCAACATTCCTTTAATTTTACTTGATTTTACTCAAATATTAAAAATATAGTTACAAGAGAAGTGACAATACATGCAATTTGTAGGTACAAGTTACTATGAAAAGATGTCACTAGACATGCTTGCAAGTGGTAACTTAACAGAGACATAACAGGTGAACTAGAATTCCTGTACAATGCTTAGGCCAGCATTATACTTTATCTATGTAAAGGAAAATGGAAATTAGCTTTCAAATACAATTAATATATTTATCCAATATGTGCATAGCAAACACAACCAGAAGCAAGTTTAAATGCCACACTAAAGTGAATATGTTTGCAACCTGTGCTACCTTCACTTTATAATCTATAGTTGCTTATCATTACATAAAGCGTGACAAAATAGTAGAGTAGTGAATACTAACCAGTTGCAAGTAAGTGACAAACTGTAATTTCATAGAAAGATACAGAAACAGCGGCAGAGATGTTATGACATTAAATAAAGATCAAGCACAGGCCATCATATGCAGCATTGAAAAAAAGAGGCAGTGTGCCTATGAAACCAGGTTCATAGAATTCTTCATGTATTGTGAAATAACAGCAGTGAAGAAACATGACATATCCTGCTCATAATCTCACCAAAAACAACAGCATCTCATCCATACTAGAAAACAGACACTTCTAAGATAAAAAAATAAAAACAAATGACAGAGTCAACAAATATATAAATGCATGCTAAATTTAATTATGACAAAATCAAAACTAATTAAATGGATTAAGAATTTTAAAGGCAAACAAGATTAAGGAGATTAAAGAATGATGCATGCATAATTTGTATGATTAAACATAAACATAATTAAACACAGAAAGTGTACAACAAATATAATAATTAAATATGTTTGATATGTTAATTGCACAATAAATAAATGTAATATTTTGTGTGTTTACAGCTGTTTACTTTGCATGAATCAGGGTTATCACAATTTAACTTTTATCTTTCTATAGAAGATGCCATTATGTAGTTCACTGGTTTATACTGTTGGGTATTTTACTGATGTCAATTTAATGACATCATCAGATGCCATCTACACACTAAAGGCCGACTTTAATGAATCTCCAACACCCTCTGCATTGCTGCATTCATACAGGCCTCTTTCAGTCCATCTTTTGAAGGTGTCTGCCCACCTGTAATGTTTCTTCAGTTTGAATATTTTCCTCTTTTCTCTTCAGAACATTCTTTAACAAGGGGCAGTGTCTCATTATATACCCAACTAACCATTTAATTCCTTTTTGTCTCAATTCAAGATTTTGAATTCTACTTTACCTGCCATTATATTTCTCCTATGCATCTATATAACCAAATTTTACCTCGCGCTCCGAAGGTTGTGGGTTCGATTCCAGGCTACGTCTTTCGGTTCACAAGTTGATCCTCTCGGCTTTTAAGACTTAACAAAATTTCAAAAACTACAATTTGCTCTTACATGTTAATGTTTCTGCACAATATAATAATAAAGAGTTTATGTAATACTTGACCACTCTTAATTTAAATGTGTAACTTTATTATTCAGAAAGGAGAAGCTTTTTTATAGTGTTATCTTACTGTTATTTACTTCATGATGTAAAACTGAACAGTACTGATTTACCTACCACACGCATAACCATCAAAGCAACCCCACCATGACCATCAACCATATCTTCTCCAATTGTTGCCATGCTAGAACTTGCTGGAATAGGAAAATTCTGGAAGAAGGTGGCCAAAAGAAGCATCCGTTTGTCTGAGATGTTAACCTCCAAGGATGGGATTTTAGCATCTAACTTGTGCCTGCATAATATCAAAAGGTCAAGGTAAATTCAACAGGAAATATTGATGAAGGGTTTGAAGTTATTAAAAAAAAAATGGTATGCCCTTTGCAGGACATTATGATCGATCCTAGGTTGATAATCTAGGCAATTTTACATTAGTTTGTCATTGCTCTGTGAACGAGTAGTCAACAGTGAAGTCTAACTGACCAATGTGTGGAATGAACCCATTACCCACTGTAAGTGTACAGGAAGTTTAAGCAAGAGTGTGATAAACCCCTTGGCCACCCTGACCTGTTAAATTATTCATCATCATCATCATCATCTTCCACTTCTGCCGTCAAGCGTCGTGGGGAGGAATAATTTGCGTTCCAGCGCCCGGTGGACGGCACTGGATAGTGTCATTCCGTGTGGTTGTACAATGTCTCTGATGTCGTCAATCCATTTTCTTCTTGGACGTCCTCGTGGTCTCGTCACAGATGATCTTTGATGTAAAGCCAGTGATGGTAGTTGCTGATGTTACATTCTAACGACATGGCCAAACCACTTGATCTTCTGTCTTTCAATAAATGTGGCACAAGGTGTTGATCCCACAGTCTGTCTGATAGTAGCATTTCTTACTCGGTCTTGGATTGTTAAGTTGGCAGCTCTCCTCAGGCATCTCATTTCGCAGGTGTTGATTTTGCGAAGGTGTAATTTGGATAAAGTCCAGGTTTGAGATTGATAGCATAGGGTTGGTGTGAATATGCTGTTTATTATCTGTCGTTTTGCGGACATGGGTATGTTTGGATGCTTCAGTAAGGGTGATAGTTGATATGTAAGTGCACTAGCTTTTTGACATCTGATTTCAATTTCTCTGTCCAATCTGCCATCTTCTGTGATCATACTTCCAAGGTATTTGAATTCTTTAACTTGTTTCAGAGGTGTGTTATTTATCTGTATACTTAGTGGGCCTGGCGATCTGCTAACTTGCATTACTTTGGTTTTGGCTGTGTTTATACTCATATTGTATCTGCTGCAGGTTGAACTCAGATTAGTAATATGATTTTGTAGTCTGCCCTCATCGCTGTAAAACAGGCACTGATCGTCTGCAAATAGAAGTTAATTTATTCCTTGTGAGTCAGTTGTTTCATCTGGAGTAAAGAGTTCTAAATTTTCTGAATCTGTTCTGTCGAGACTTGCTTCTTTGGAAATTCTGTCCATGTAGATATTGAATAGCAGGGGAGAGAGCACACATCCCTGTCTCACTCCTGTATTGACTGTGAACATATCTGATATACCTTCTTGTGTTCTTACTGCACTTTGGCTCGAGTGGTACATGGCTATGATGTTTTCTAGCAGTTGCCCTTCTATCCCATAGTCTTCAAGAATGGTCCATAATTTGTATCTGTCTACTCTATCGAAAGCCTTTTCCTGATCCACAAACACAATATTCTGCTGGTCACTATATTCGATAGTTTTTTCACAAATTTGTCTAAGTGTAAATAATGCATCAGTGCAACTTTTACGTTTCCGAAAACCGAATTGTGCTTTGCTTAACTGTTTGTTGTTCAACTATTGGTCTAGCTCTTTGTTCCAAAAGTTTTGCATACATTTTCCCTATATGGCTCAGGAGTGATATACCTCTGTATGTTTCGCACTCTCTCATATTGCCTTTCTTTTTCCATATTGGTACTATTATTGCCTGTTGCCAATCATCTGGGACTTTTCTTTCTTCCCATGCTATGTTAAAAAGTCTTGTTAGCCATTTAACTCCTGCTTCCCCACAGGCCTGAATAGCTTCTGTGGTTATTCCATCTGGACCTGGTGATTTGTTTTTAGGACTTTTCTGTATAACTGCTTTGACTTCTGCAGGTATGAAATTTGGTTCTTGCTGTCCCTGGCATTTAGGCACAAAAGTGAGGTTTTCTATGTTATGTGTGGGGTTAAGTAGTTCTTGAAAGTATTCTGCCCACCTTGCTAGTCTTTGTTGTGGATTAAATATCGGTATACCTCTTTTGCTGTTTATGATGGTGGTTGGGTTGTAAGATGCATCTCTGTTTCTCATATTAAGCCTTCATAATTATTAGGTCTTCTGTTTTATAGGTAGAGGAATTAGGTGTATTTTATGAGGTCAGATAATGAGCTGTAATTTATGAGGTCAGATAATGAACTGTATCTTATGATCACAGAAGATGGCAGATTGGACAGAGAAATTGAAATCAGATGTCAAAAAGCTAGTGCACTTACATATCAACTATCACCCTTACTGAAACATCCAAATATACCCAAGTCCGCAAAACGACAGATAATAAACAGCATATTCACACCAACCCTATGTTACCAATCTCAAACCTGGACTTTATCCAAATTCCACCTTCGCAAAATCAACACCTGCGAAATGAGATGCCTGAGGAGAGCTGCCAACTTAACAATCCGAGACCGAGTAAGAAATGCTACTATCAGACAGACTGTGGGATCAACACCTTGTGCCACATTTATTGAAAGACAGAAGATCAAGTAGTTTGGCCATGTCGTTAGAATGCATCATCAGCAACTACCATCACTGGCCTTACATCAAAGATCATCTGCGACGAGACCACGAGGACGTCCAAGAAGAAAATGGATTGACGACATCAGAGACATTGTACAACCACACGGAATGACACTATCCAGTGCCGTCCACCGGGCGCTGGAACGCAAATTATTCCTCCCCACGACACTTGACGGCAGAAGTGGAAGATGATGATGATGATGATCTTATGACAGAGAGTAATGAACTCTGGTTTATGAGGACAGATAATGAGCAGTGTTTTATTAGGACAGATAATGAGGAGTGTCTAATGAGGACAGATAATGAGCTGTGTTTCTTCTTCTTCTGCATTCATCCGGAGTCTTTTTTTGTGTGTGATGTGATTGCATTGTGTCCGTTTACAGCAGAGCTGCGATACTGTGCCTTTAGGCTGACACATCCAACTTCTGCGGGCGTTTGTTGACTAGGTTAACCTTCCCGGGGATGAGCTGTGTTTTATGAGGACAGATAATGAGCAGTGTCTTATGAGGACAGATAATGAGCTGTGTTTTATGAGGACAGATAATGAGCTGTGTATTATGACAGAGAGTAACAAACTCTGGTTTATGAGACTGGATAATACATTGTGTTTTATATGGGAAAGTTTCCTTTGGGCAATGGGTTTGAGTCTGTTGACAGTCAAATACCTAAAAAAAAACCTGGAGGGTTCATTACCAACCTAGATGTAATCTCAGTCAGTTAATATGTGCTGCAATGAACCATGACTTCCGGGAAGGTTAACCTGGTCAACAAATGCCCGCAGAAGTTGGATGTGTCGGCCTAACGGCGCAAGAACACAGCTCTGCTGTAAACAGGCACAACGCAATCACGTCCGAAAAACAACTCCGGATGAACGAAGAAGAAGAAGAAGAAGAACCATGACTTGGTTACATTCCAATATGCCTCCCCATAGATGCAAAGTTCCAGTACTGGTCTTGCACACTTTGGTGATTTCTTAATTTGGAGAGGGGAAGGAGTGCTCTGTAGCACTGTCCTCATGAAGATGATGCTTTGGTACTGGTAGAGAGGGAAGTCTCACCAACATCACTCCAATAGATGCAAACCCTTTTTGGGACTCAGATGACCTGAATGTCAGTGCCTCAGTCTTCCAGAGGACTGGAAATAACAACATCAACAACAACAATAACAGAATGATGAGACAGAGGAATGATGTATATGCACATACCTAGGTAACTGGGTGAAGTCTGGTTTAACAGCGTTGAAGAAAGTGATCAGAAGCTGGACACTGGGCAGTATGTGGTACTCAGAGTTTGACTGGATTTGAGCAGTGTGCCAATCATCCGCTGTGAATGTATACTGAAAATGTGCTGTCCACAAAGTATAAACTTCTTGCATGCAATAATTACTGAGACATATAACTAGTTCCATCAACAATTCTCAAGAATGTTCTTATCATTGTAGCTTGAATATCCAAACATTTCTCATAACTGTTCATAACAATTGTTATAAGGCTGTTTCTAGATTCCATTTGCTATATTCTGCATTATTGGGCTAGGCCACAAAGGCAGTGTAATGGCTAGACACTCGTCTAGTGGTCATGGATTCAAATCTGTTTTGGAGCATATTTTAAAAATGTATACCTGCTCCCAGCTTTATCCTAAAATTGGTACCAGGAAATGTCTTGGGAAGCGAAGGCAGACAGAGTGACCACTTCATCACTAAATGACCTATAAAAATATGAGTTTAACACAGTATGCCCAATGTACCTTAAATGGGCCTTTACTTGAATTTAATTAATATTAGACAGGATCGATCAATAGCAGGAAATGAACACTGGCTACCCCAACTTTTTCTTATAGGACTGGCATTATAAATACTTTGCTGCTATCAAATGGATCAGAAGTTAATATGTTGATTAAGCAGAATAAACTGGATGCTATTTGTTAAAAGAATACACCAGGAGAAAGAAGCTTGAGAGTCATTACCAGCTAGAATATCCAAACAACATAGTGATCAAAAACTTTAACAAAAGCAAGAAACTCCTCTGATGATCAGAAATGTAAATTTGATCATGCTGTTGTTGTACTTGTTAGTGACCAAATGATGCCAGGGCTTCTACCTTTAAGCCAGTGCCATGTAGCGATACATGCAAGTGTTTATCAATATAATGTGTTCTTTTTGTCTAGCTCAAGTGGAAGTAATTCCCTGATAATTTCCTATTCGTGGAGTTTACTATGACTAGGAAAATAAAACAATGGAATTATTACCAGAATCAGCTAACAAGACCTTGACTTCACTGATTTTGATGCTGAACTGGTCATAAAGTCTGGACTCAATCTCAGACATTGTGGCATCCTGGAACAAGACATCAAACAATGTTTTTAAATAGAAAACAGGTTAGAAAGTTTTACATGGGGGTCAGATGTAGGCAGTTTGTCTTAAGAGAATAACTGCATCAAAATGTAAGTGTCAGTAATAACTGTGGAACTTCATCTTATAATATAACATTAAGATATTGTCTATCTATGCCAAACTGACCATGGTAGCATGAAAAAATAGACACACTGAGTTTTTATAATGTATCATAATTTTCATATACTAAATGTCATGTCTGTTGCTTATGAGTATGTTGAGTGATCTTGTAACACCTGAAGCTGTCAGTACTGCAGTGTTTATTTTCCCCTGTGTCCATGCTATTCTCAACATGCTTCTCAAATTCCACATCTATGAGACTGCCTCCAGTTTCTTCATAATTTCATTACTCATTATCCACCCTTTACTTCCACAAAGAAGAACAGGTCATGCACACATTTTTCTATTTTTCATAATATTGCTTGCCGGCTCTCTGGACGAGGGGTTAGCAGCTTTCTCCGTTAACCCCGAATACTCTCGTGGTTGACGTGAGCGCATGAGAATTATAAGTGGTTCGAGTCGCGCCAGTGACTTATGAGAGTATGGGGCCGGTCGCTCAGAAAGTCGTGGTGTGCTGATGAGCGTAATCTAGCCTAGGAATCAACATACAGCTGAAAGATGCTGGTGTTGACCGCAATATCCTGAAACAGGATGGAAAAACTGGGGGAAAAAATGTAATATTGCTCATTCTTTTAAAATAATCTCAGAATATGGTGATTCTATTCTTGTTCTCTGTGTCACATTTTCCCTTAGATGCCACTGTGCAGTTTAGATCATGAAGATGATTGATCTGTTTAATTTTTACTATTCTAATTTTTAAACTCTATCTTTAATTTTAATTGTGTTTTAATTAAAACTCTGCTTTTAGTTCTAAATATAGTAAAAACTACATAAAGTTACAGATAATTTGGCCCTAAATAAAACCAGGAGCCATGTTAAGTAACACAAGAAGTGTTATGTGCATTATAAGCAGTTTTAAAATATACACAAAATAATTTACAAAGGTCACACCCCATTCTGGGAGCCATGGTAGCAGAGTGACTAACATGCTTGCCTGCTAGCCTTGTGGTCATGTGCTCAAATCCCCAATGAGGCAGAGACTTTATATAAAATGACCTGAGCTCCCAAATTGACTCAGCCTACAATGGGTAGCAAGAAATCTTCAGTGACGTATAGGTGGTCAGCGTGACCCACCGAGTGCCAGTTAGTCTATACAAATATGAGGCTAGCACATTATACACAACATGCTTCAAGGCACGGAGAAATGCCCTTCTTTTAATCAATATATTAACTGTAATTGTGAAATATATTTGGCCAAAATAGGGTTATAATGTCCAGACACAGATGTGTAAACAGGCAATTTAGAATGGTATCAGATGCCTGCCCCTACATATGAATTGGCACATTCTATTATAAGCAGAAATGCCAGAGACTATCCCACGACCTATAATATCACCGAGCTGATACTCATAGAAGATGCTAAGTCACATAATTATGAAGTGAGGTGGCCAGCTCTTCTAGTTGCCACCTTTCTGTCCTAAGGATATTTCTAGCATCAGTTTTACAGGCTTGGTCAACCCCAAGATATATGTGTTGTCTGAAAATGAGTTGATACTCATAGAAGATGCTAAGTCACATAATTATGAAGTGAGGTGGCCAGCTCTTCTAGTTGCCACCTTTCTGTCCTAAAGATATTTCTAGCATCAATTTTACAAGTCTTGGTCAACCCCTAGATATATGTGTTGTCTGAAAATGAAAATTCCTACTCAACTAGTATGACTAGTATGGTAATCCAGTGTAATATCCGTTTTAACTGTTCACATGAGTAAATATGCAAAGATATAAATGCCTGAATGATAACTATCAACAGGATAAACTTGAAACTAAATGATACAAGAAATTATGGAACCACATTCAGAAACTTGCCTCCAGGGACACATCTTTAGGCTGTAACTCACTCTCAATGCGTAAGGTACCCAAGTCAATGATAAGCACATTACCTCCTCTGAAATTGTTAATGGTGGTCTTTGCATTAGTGACAACTATAACAAAGTAAACTTTTTTTTACATCAGAATAACCCTGTAACATTAGTGTTAGTGAATTAGTCATTTATGTACTTAAACACATACAAACTCTATACGGTCAAACCTTGCTTTTCGTTGCCTTCGGTTTTCGTTGATTTTTTTCACGAAAAATTTGTCTCGGTTTTCTTCGATTGTCTCGGTTTCCGTCGATGTGCCAACATAACCTCGCTGCTAATTTTGCGAAAACAAAGAGACCCACGTATTCTTCTGTTCAGTTTGGTGTTGTTTTTAATTCTGTGAGCATCACTTGCTAATAATAAAATACGAGAGAGGCACTAAAATTGCTGAAATTGGCCGCATGTATGGGAAGTTGTCATTTATGATAAGTTTCATTGTGGCAAAAAAAGAAGCAATAATAGAGGCTAATGTAGCGAAAGACATGAATGTACTAACGAAACATAGAACGCAAACAATTGAAGATGTCAAACAGTTATTATTACTTTGGATAAATCAAAACAGTTAGATGGCGATTCTGTTTCGGAGGTAATCATATGTGAAAAGGTCAGTCTGTTGTATGCTCATCTCAGTAAGAAAATGACTGGGACGAATGCTAGTGTACTTAGTAATTTAAAGGCCAACAGATTATGGTTTGAAAAATTCAAGAGGCGCACTGGCATACATTGTGTTACTAGACACGGCGAAGGTGCGAATTCGGACACGTATGGGGGTCAAAAAATAGTATTAAACACTATATTTATTCTCTATAAAATTTTATTTTGATATGTATTTTGGAGTGTCTAGAATGAATTAATTGATTTACATTGATTCATATGCAAATAATTACCTCGGTTTTCATCGGTTTCGGGTTTCATCGATTGCTTTCAGACGGATTATTGACGAAAACCGAGGTTTGACTGTATATAGTTTACATCAATGGTTTTGTACCTCCCCTGAAATTGTTAATAGTAATGGTAGCATTAGTAACAACTATATCAAAATAAACCTGTAACATTTGTGTTTGCGAATTAGTCATATATATACTGGGGGTAAAATAGAATCTCTCTATATACATAATATACACCAATTTTTTAAAATCTCCATTGAAACTGTTAACAGAAGTAGGACTTTTAGTAACTATATCAAAATAAATCTGCACTATTTGTGTTTGTAAATTAGCTATTTATATGCTGAATAAATTAAACAAATGCTATAGATAGTATGCACTGATAGTTTTGTGCATTGTGCAGAAAAATATGGTTAAGGATTCTCAACTAAAGGAAGGGGAAAGGCCATTACAGAACTGAATGGAACCTATAGGTTTAGAACTTCAAGTATGAAGATGGAGATGAATGTGATCACTGCATCTTTCAGGTGGATAGCAGGTACTGCATTCATCAGAGGAGTCATAGTGTCTGATTCTCAGTGCTTAATCAAATTGCTGATAAGCAAGAGCAGTCATGATTCACCATCTCTCTTGATCACTAGAGTCGTGGATCAGCTCTGTGCTTTTGTCTCGACAAGACCATGTGGCCAAGCCATTCAAGTATTTACTTCTATGCTTAATGCACGTTCAAAATAGAGAGATTTGGCATGAGTGGGTACCAATCATACACATGTATCTCTTACCAGGACTTACATGGGTATACAGTCTGGTTCACTGACTTCAAGAGGACCAGTAGCTTTAACACCCATGATGGATAAGGGAGATATTTTAAAGATTATCTATGATTGCTAGTTGAAGATACAATGACAGATATTAAAACATGTTTAAGGTTGCTTGGGTTTAGTGTTAATTGTGGTTTTAACAAGGAGGGACATATGAGGGGACAAAGTCTGATGTGCTTACAACCAGCCTTTGCCAACTGCTAAGTATGACTGAGCACCTGTGGGATTGTCTGGAGTACAATATAGTCTACTCTTTACAATAGTAATAAGAATGATGTTTGTGGCCATGCCTTGCTGTAGCCATGTTCATATAAGACACAGGTTTGTTTGTTCCTGTTCTATGTTCTGACTTTTAACCTATCAAACAGATTATACTTTAACCTTCTTCTTAAACATCTGGTGTGCTGATGCTGAGGTAAAGGGTTAAACCCTTACACCAGACAGTTGGACTAAAATGTTGACCAATCGTCCTTGACTTGGGGATGTAAATTACAAGTACTTCTGAAGGAGTGGGTTCGCCTGATGGCGAGGGACACTATTAATAGGGAAAGCTAATCCACACACAAAATTCAGTCCAGCACTATTAGAAGTAGTGTTTATGGACTACGCTTGAGTTCATAGTGAGCGAGCGAGAGGGAAAAAAAAACTGTAACCTTGACATTGTGCTAGGAATAGAAACAAAAATAAAAATAGAATGTTACCTTTAGCCTTTTGATTAAAGTGTAACACTATTTTACTAAAGAGGTTACAAGCAAATAAAATACTGTCTGTGTGAATACGAACAAACCTGTGCAAGGTTCCAAATTCTGGAATGACAATATATGGAGACCTCATGTTCAGAGCCATATGCACAGTCTGAAACCAAAGAAATAATTCTGTGTACAAGTAACAAGACATCAGTAAAACAAAATAACAAGTAAAAGACCCTGCTACTGGGGTAAGACGTATTGAACATGTGGTGCTAGACCAATGTTTTTATATGACCAGCTGGCCATAAAGTGGGTGATGTGGTCTGTATCACATCAGTGGTCTTTACCTCCCAAAACATGTCCTGGTACCTAGTTTAGGCTGGGTCAACCTGGCAGACCAGGTCATTTTACTAATCTGTCCTGATGTAGATTTGAAACCCATAACCACTAGGAGAGAAGGTGAGCATCCAGCCACTGCCTGACCACAGGTCCTAAAAAATCATCAGTACTAATGTTTATTCTAATGTCACATATACCTGAACACAACTTATAATACAGCTCTGAGTTTGGTAAAATGTATTAACTCTTTCATTCCTAGACAGCTGTTACTTTAAATTGTTCTATATGGAGTGATTGCTTGAAACTAATACATGTTGGTGTTGAACGAGTTCAAATAATGACCCTATTGAACATAAGGAGTTAAAGTAACTACTGGGTTAGAGTGCGTTAATGTACGAACTAGATGGGACACAAGGAGTTAAGAAAAGCATATCATGTATCATCACCATCAGCATCATTATCATCATGTGCCATTTTGATAAGCATGGGCAGTCATAGTTTAATTACCTAAGTAGATTCACGTGTAATATACATTCACAAAAATTAAATTCCAAATATTCGTTAACAATGTCTAAATATTAGTAACTACCAAAGTTATTGGTATCATAACAGCAATGAGTACTCCTACACCTTGACATCTGCTGAGAAGGGCCACATAAAAGTGTGTTCTGAGTGCTACAGCATCAATTATAGTTATTCACTTGACTATAATCCTAAGCCGGTCTCCATGGCAAAGGTTTATGGACATGGCTTGTGATCCCGCATACCCGCGTTCAAAACACAGCTGTGCACGATTTGGCAGCAGACCGCATTGTGTTGGTTTTTTTACGAAATGATATGGGTGCTGGTTGTTCAGAAAGCAATGGCAAACAACTGAACATAAACTTGCCAAGACATCAACAACAGCAAAGAGGAAAAAATGCTGGTTTTGACTGCAAACATCCTGTAAAGGATATGCAACTAACTTTTTACAATCCTAAACAACAGAAGTCACAGCCAGGAAAGTAATGGTTTAAATATTGAAATGTCAATAATACCATTACACATAAACATCCTAACATGCCTTGCCAAATGGCATCGGCACTTGTATCTCCACAGATCTCGGTCCTTGTTGCCCTGGATAAATTCAACTGATGATAACCTAAGTAGATTCACGTGTAATATACATTCACAAAAATTAAATTCCAAATATTCGTTAACAATGTCTAAATATTAGTAACTACCAAAGTTATTGGTATCATAACAGCAATATGGCTGCAATGGACACAGAGCAGAGAATGCTCTTCACACTATACCAGCACTTGATCCTCTCAGTGATTATGGACTAGGACTGCTCACTGTCTCAAAGAATCAGCTGGTGAAATTAGAGCGCATACAGAATGAAGCTATGCGGGTCATTCTGGGATGCACCAGAGACACTCCAGTAGTGTGTATGCGTTACATCCTTGGTCTGCCTACTGTTGCTGGTAGGCAAAAGGTGATGCAAGCGAAGGCATACCTCAGAGTAGCTGCAGACACAGATCACCCGTTGCATGAGGCGCTGGACGTAGTTAAGGGTCAGAGACTGATAAGAGGGAAATCATGGATGGCTCAGGCGGAGGATATGATCAGACAGGTGTGCCCCTTGGAGAACATCAGGCGAGGAGAGGAGTGGGTCAGAGTGCCAGCCGTGCAGTCAGACTTGTGCAGAGTTATAATCACATTGAGCCGGGAGTGCAGGGAGTGGCCAGCAGGGGCCACGGAAGTGGAAATTCAGCAACTAATTCAGGAAAATTCTCGCCCGGGTGATGTGATTATCTACACGGATGGGTCGGTGTTGAGAGGTAGGAGAAGTGCCTGGGGGTTCTTGGCAAAAACTAATGGTTGGCGTTTGGTGCAGGAGAGCCTGGCGTATGATGACACTACATCTAGCTTAAGAATGGAGGTGGAGGCGGTCAGTGCAGCTTTCCGCTGGATAGAAAACACGATACATACACACATTGTGATTGTGACTGACTCAGAAAGCATGCTGAGAAGGGTGAGAACAGGTAAGCTTCGTGCAGAGTGGCTTGCTTCGCTTCGGAGGTCACGGGTAGCAAGCATCACCTGGATCTTTTCTCCTGGGCATGCCGGTGTGCTGGGGAATGAACAGGCGGACAGATTGGCTGGCTTGGCAAAACTTGGTGCAGTATTGATGCATGACAAGGCAGATGTGGTTGCGACCTTGTGGGAGCACATGTACACCTCGGAGGAGCAAATGGATCACCATAGTCTGGTAAGAATGAGACAGCGAGGTGTGACGTGGGGATCTGGCCGACGCTCGACGCTCAGAGGAAAGGCGAGATGGAAATATAATCAGATTGCTACTGGAACTATTAGTGTTGGAACTCTTTGCTGGCTGCTGAGGATGGGGACGGAGCGCTTATGGGAATGTCCCGAATGCTGTATGTCGGTTCCTAAATCAATCAATCAAACTGATGATATTTCTCCATGCACCCATCTTAGGCCTTCCAGAATAATTTTTATCGTTCTGTCTCTGCCTCTTCTAATTATATCTTTCCAGGCAGGCATCATGCTATTTTATAATGCCTCTCTTTTCATGACATGACCAAAGAACATTGTTTGTCTCATTCTTATAGGTGTAAATAATGTTCTACTTTCATCAGCCTCTCCCAGGCTTACTCATTCATAGTTGCTCCAAGGTATTCACAACATTTGTTTCAGAAACAACATCTTCATTTTGCCTTTATTGATTAAACAAATATGCAATTTATGGTCATCTTATTACTATGAAAACAACTGTTAAAACTATTTTTTTTTAACAGATATTCCTTCAAAGGAATATTATTCACATTTTTCATGTTTATATTGTATTGAAGATTTGGAAGAAATGTGTTTTTTTTATTAAATTGTGTAAGATTTTGTTTTTAATACATTATATAAGATTGAGATTTTATTAAATGGTGTTAATATAGTGTTAAAATATAGATCATATTTCTACTTAAGGCCCAGCTCACATACCGTATGCGATTCTATTGCATTCTGCAAACTTGCTCTGCTGACTTTGGCAACACTGGTCAAGGTCTCAACTGCAGATGTTCGTATGTCAAATCCTCCATGTGGCAGCTGGAAAAATGCAGCCACTTCTGATATGGAATGCTGCATAAAAAAGGGAGCAAATATTTTAATAAACATACACTGCCGGCACCTTGCCACTTTGACAGACAATAGTTTGTTACATTGTGCTTCAAAAAAGGTATAATAACTACAGCCCATGGCTGTAGTGAATGTAACTGATCAGACCAATTCACATAGTAAATGTTCATCATCAATGGATGCATATGAACAAATGGTCATTTCCACCGTCTGACGTCTCACATGTTCAGTGTGTGATCTATCTATAATCATTTTCTCCTTTGTCTTTATTCCATTTCTTATTTCTTCACTCTATGCAACACGATCACCAGCAACTTGCTCCCAGGGTGCAATATTAAATGCCTGTATCAATCGTATGTGCTTACATATATCTTTGTTCTGCAGTAGAGGCAGACCCTGTGATTTTTTATACATCTGTAATTCACCAAAAAAGACATCCCTTGGTAAACATACACACTTTAAAAACTAATAATGATAATGCATTACTCAAGTGTGTCATTTAATATAATTAAACTCTGCTTCAAGAATGAAAATGCCAACTTGGCCAAAGATTAGAGTGGAAAAAAACTAACACAGAACAGGAATGGTCACCGTCCACACAGAGTGCAGGCAAGTGCACTAACTTTGCATTTTGACTTTGCATTTTGTTATTACCGTTTAAGAGAAACAAATTTTATGCTCAGTATTTGAAATAGACCTGGGCTTTCAGGTGGACACCACCTAACAGGGGCACCTTGAAATATCTTGATAAGTAAGGTGGCAGCCTGATATTGACCACACCACCCATTGATTGCTGACTGGCCTAGAAAATTATGCGGCTAGCACCATATACCCAATAAGCCTCAAGGCTGTAAAATCACCCTTACAAAAAATGATCTATAATGGATTTTTATGACTACACAGACAGATCACAATTGTATACACTTTACATTTTACAAACACAACAATACACATTCACTGAAATAATCACACATTTCTTAGGACCAAACTGTTGGCGATCTGCACACAGAAGCATTCCATTATGAACAGACTTTAAAAACGTGGATTTCAAGTAGGAAGACTGCATTTCATACAGTTGTGATTTTTCTTACATTCAGGCAAAAACAAAAATAAACACTGACAAATTAAACAATGCATTCATCATCATCATCAAGTGCCCTGCCAGCTGGCATAGGCGTTCATGGCTCTCCACAGATCTTGGTCTTTGGTGTTCTGGATCAACTCTGCTGATGGTATTCCTCCATGCCACTGTCTCAATCCATCCAGCATCACTTCTCTTGGTCTGCCTCTGCCTCTCTTCCCCTCGATATTTCCAGTTGTCACAATGTTCTCCAATGCCTCTCTTCTCATCACATGACCGAAGAAAGCTGTTTGTCTCATTTTTATTGTTGTATATAATGTTCTAGTTTCATTAGCCTGTCTCAGGCAGTCGTTGTTAGTTACTCTGGCAGTCCAAGGAATTCGCAACATTTGTCTCAGGAACCACATCTCTGTTGCTTCTAATTTCTTCTTAATTTGTTCATTTACATTCCACAATTCACCGCCATACAGCAAAACTGGTTCTAAATAGCATTTCAGCACTCTCTTTCTTACATTCAGTGACAGTGATTTATTGCATAAGATACTCTTCATTTTCTTAAATGCAGCTTTTACTTGCCCTATTCTGCTCTTAATCTATGTTGTACATTTTCCATCTGATGTTATAAATGCCCCTAGGTAATTAAAATTATCCACTTGTTTTCTTTTCAGCCAGGTAAGTTTCCCAATTAAAAAAATCTAGTCTTAAGCAGCTGAAAAAGGATGGTCAGAGACAACTGGATGAAAAAGATAATTAAATTTATTGTGGGGAAAAAAACATCATGTAAATAAATGTTTTGTGCTGTACAGAGAATATAAAGAAAGACTTAATAAAGGTGATTAACTAGACAATATGTACTAAACTGGGAGCCACAATAGTGCAGTGACTAGCATGTTTGCCTAGCATGTTTGAATCCCCCTCGAGGCAGGAATTTAGAAAACAAATGCATTTATACTCCCAGGTCGACCAAGTCTAAAACAAGTACCAGAAAATGTTCTAGGAAATAATGGTAATTGATGTGATTCTGGCCACATCACCCATCAAATTTCAATTGGTTTACAAACATATGGGAAACCACCATATACATTTCAGAATCCATCCGTAACTTCAGTATGCACAGATGTGACATGATTGGGTACCAAACAAAGCCACTTCTCTTACAAGGGTTTATATGAATCCACAAAGTGGGTCATGCAATGAGTGAGCAGATATGTTGGCTTCTAAATCGCCAGTAATTGAAACACTCACAATGAATATTTTTCTTCTTCTTTTGTTCGCTTGAAATATATATATAACTGCAATGTTGTCTCTTGTATGAATCTAACAATCTTTTTAGTTCACTCAGCCATCCATAGAGTTTATCTTCCACCATTGTCTCTCTAGGCCAGAAGGTTTGTCTGGATATGTTGTAGTTTGGGCAGTCTTGGAGTATGTGCTCTGATGATGATGATGACTTCATTCTCTGCCCATGTGTTACATGAGTCAATAAGGGAAGCAATGGGCAGTAGCACTGTAATTTACCACATGTTAAACATGGGTTGGCTTGAGACTGACTATCTCATCCTGTAGAAAACTTGTTGCAAAATCCAGCCAGTTATAAACAAGTCTATAAGAGGGGCTTAGCATGAGCTGGTTGCTGGCCTATGCTCAACTGGGAGTTTAGAGACAGAAGAAGACTTATTCTCTTTATAACTGATCAAAATAGATGACACTGGTTGACTCTTGCTTACCTCATCGTAGACAATCTCCACTGGCTGTACATTCAGTGATAATGAGTAATCTGCATCTGTGTAGAGAGGCTTTGATTCAAAGTCTAATGTGAAGACCTGGTTCACTGATGGAGCTAAGGATTATAAATACACCAGTAAGGATGTTAACATCAATGATTACACAATATTCATATTTATGCAAACATGACTGAAAGAATAAACTGACATCATTAATTTCACAATAGTACATGAATAGGTCTCTATGCCAGCCTCACTCAGATTGACGAAAGCCCTTGTCAGTTTCAGGCGACCTGAACCTCAACACACCAGACTTAAGAGTTAGCATTCAGTCTGCCAAAGGTCTTCCAACTGAGCAGCCAACAACAAACCAACCATGTTAGAAATGGCATATAAGTCTTCAGATAGAACAACCTGGCATGACAATCCTGATTAAATTTACATACTTCAAGTAGGCAGAGACAGAAGGCTGTGGACAGACATGATCACCAACGCCACATAGCATGGACAATAAGAAAATAAAGAAGACATTTGCCATTGATTTTTGAATGACCAATGCTTGTACTACTGTGAAAATCAACGCAAGGATGCCTGCTTCCAAACTACCTGTAGCTAATTTCGAAGCTGTCATGTGAAACAACTGTTCACTGCCCCCAGCCCACAGAAGCCAACTGTAAGTGAGTATGCTACTAATTTAATTACTTTACTAACAACTATACAGATTTAACTAAAATTCATCTGATTCTCTTCCCCCAATTTCACAGTTTTAATATTTTCCTCTTGTGTCACTTTAAGCAATAAGTGAAAATTATCATAAGCATGAATTTTATAGAAACTATAAAATAGCACTGTCTATAAAAGAATATCAAAAAGCCATAATTTATTTAAAAAAAATAATGTCCAAAGATTTTAATATCAATAGGTAACATATAATTATAACAATATGTCTAAATATGAGAACATCAACAAGCAACACATTATTAAATCCTAGCAATGTCTGAAAAAGAGAATATTAACAAGTAGTCAAATGCAGAGAAAACAATGAGGAAGACTTGGTTTCTGGAGCTGGAAGAAGACACAGAGGTTGACCCACATGAAGATGGACACAGGACATTGCAGACATCTTGGGCGTGAGGGTGCTTGAGGCAAACTACTGAGAAACTTTTTGATGAGTCATGATTAGAGCAGCATTCTACAAAGGACCTGCTAAAAGATATAATATAATAATAATAATATCTAATTATGAGTCTATCTACACAATACTCAAGTTGTCTTCTTCTTATGTTCAGATCTGCAGCCCTCTCATCGGGATGGAATCATTTAACCCCTCCAGGTTTCCATAGCAGCTTTAAATATTTGCCTTAGCCCTGTATACAACTATAAGTGCAGGTTACAGTAAATTGGGCATTTCTGAAGGACGTGTTGTGCACTCTTATGTAATCAGGATGAAATAAACTGTATCAAATAATCACAATGCAGCTTACCATAAACACCAATATCAGATGTCAGAATGGGTATAAGTTCATGCTCTATGGAAGCTCCTTCTATTGCAAAACTTTCTGTGTTACAAGAAAACCTACATGAAAGTAATCATAAAGATAATGTTAAATTCATTTCATGGGACAATACCAGTACAAACACATAAACATATCAAACATAATTTTAAATATAAATATGTTTAACATATTTAACTTTGAATACTTTAACTCCATAATTAACATAAATGGGGACAGTTTAAATGAAGTTAGAAAGACTGGCCATGGCAATTTAGGTTATACAACACAAAGCCAGCAAAACAATTAAATGTAAAAAAACATTGAGAATATGCATTACTACTGTGGCAAGATACAGATTTGAATCACGAACCATTTTGTGCTGACAAAAAAAGCAACATTAAGGCTTCTTAACTTGCTACAGACAAACTCTTAGAATACTGTGGATGAAGAAGACAAACCAAACACTGATATTCTACAAGATCTGAACATCGAAGGTACTGGCACATTAATAACATCATGTCTCAGAAACTAAAATACTTTAGCCACATCAAACATTACAGTGGTTTAGAAAGAACAGCAAGGCAGGGGTGGACCAACACAATAGTGTACAGAAAACATTAAAAACACCCGCATTATGAAAATGCAATAGGCAATGACACACAATAGATAATGAGTGTTTTCAGTGGGCTGTGATAAGAGTGACATGCCACTTGATAATAATGTTTATCATCCATTGAAAAACATTCATTAGGCCTGATTAATATTTGGAATTACTGTTTCCCTACAAATGTCTATTTCTATTCACGTACAGACAATCACCTTTCATCCACATTTGCCATTAAGCTTAGTGGAGAGTTTAAATTGTTGATTTTGAGCCAGCTGTGTTCAATGGACTCTCAGTTTATGTTTGTGCAGCAAACCATTGATATGATCTTGTATGTTATATTTTGTTACCTGAATGAGATTGATTTCTTTTTGTTGATAGTCATTTACTCAACATTAGTTTCCTGAACAATACATTAGTACTAACAATTAAACAATTAGACCAACAGAGAACAATTTTAGTTGCTATTAACTTCTAGTTCCAAAATTTCCAGTTTTTCCGATTGCTTAACGCATACACGTGTGTAACAAACAGAAACACAGACTTGCCTGAAAGCACTATTTCCTGGCCTGTGTTCAAATGTGGACAGAAAGTGTGTCACAGAGACTTGGAGGATCTTTTTACTGTAGTTGACCATGGACACACAGCATCTTTTCAAAATGATTTGTATCTTTGAGGCAACATACTGAAATAGCAATTTGTAAAGTCTTGAGGGACTAAAATGAAGAAATTTAATGTATGTGATATATATATATAAAATGGCTTGCAGATGTGATTTTAAACTTAACACTTAGCCTAACACATATATATTTCACATATGAAATTTCAATTTGTAGAAGTTGAGTTGAGCTGAGTTAAAAACCGACATCACTGCACTCAGGATATTCCCATTCACGCTCCGTTCCCTCGTTCAACAGCCAATGAAGAGTCATACTACTAATCGTTCCCACCGCTATCTGATTAAAAGTTCTCTTGGTCTTCCCTCTCAGTTTTGAGATTCTTCCATAACCTTTGCCGATACCCCGCAATCTCATTCTTTCCACATACAAGTTCTGTCTGTTCCCCTGCCTTCTCCACCTGGTCCCACAGACGCATGACCACCTCTACCTTGTCCATGTGTAACATGTAGAAGATCAACAGACAGACAATGTGTGGAGCCATACAAGGATCTTCTAACAAGACAACAATGATGTAGACAACAGTTAGTTACTCATCAGATTATCCCCATTGTATCTCAAAGTTTTCAGTCTAAAGTTTTCAAATCCCCTCCTCAGCGTTCAGTGGTCAATAACACCAGTTCTGTGGTTGCTTTACTATTCTTCATTGACTATTCTAGCATGGTGCTCTTGTCTGGCTTAACCCCATTTGACTTCATGATCTTGCAATCTGGTATGCAGACTATAACAGTATGGTATCTGTCGTGAAATGTCGCCTTTACATCCCAGAACAATTTTTGGTTCACTTTTGATGGACCATGTAGAGAAAGAACAGATGATTGAACTGCTTTCTCTATAAGCATGTATAAGACGTCTCACATGACGCAAGATTACAAACCACCACAGATGGCTTTCTGTATGGGAAATTTAATTTGACACCAGTACAGGTCAACCCCAGATGTCATCAATCTAGCCAGACTGGAGGGCAGACTCAGTGGACTGTGTAATTAAAACCGACCAGGCATGACGCAAGCAAACCAGGTTTACCAACAGAGTTGTAAACTGGCAGCTGACCATGAGAACCTAATTGTTTCTTTGACACGACACCATGCTTTTAAACCGATCCAACACTTGACTAGAGGCTGGTAATTACCTGTAGAAAGGTAGAAAGGTGGTGTTAGAAGGATAATAACCCATTCCGACTGGAACCAGAAATTAGGTGTTGGGTGTCTGACCGAGGCATTTAACTGTGAAGTGTCAGGACTGGCCACAAAGAGTAAATGTTGGCTATTAAAATCAAATCAGGAATGCCAGAGGGTGTGATGGCAAGTTTTGCAGTGAGAATTGCAATTAACACCAGGGGGAGATACGGAAGAATTTATGACTGGAATTCCCGGGAGATAATGTGTCTACACTGTAGGGATGTGTGAAATGTGTGAAACAGATCTGATAAGGCAATTAGAGCAGGACTGGAGGAATATGAATGGTGGCTTGGGATAGACAGAAAGGTGCCAAGGAGATAATAGTGTCTCAGACACTGTCTGCTGGACTCAGCTTAAATAAGGCTCCCTAGACCTGTGTCATGTTAGAAATGAAAGATCTCTGAACAGCTCTCACAAAGAGCGCATAGGTATAGATCTCAAGAACTAGAGACAACCAGGTAGTGCCAGGATTGACAGGCATCAGAATACCAGCAAGCTGTTTTGTGTCTACTGGAGAGTTTGCTGATCTGACCATGGCTGTTTGCTGATTGGAGCATAACTGCTGTTAGCGGACCTCTCACTGATCCAGACAGGATTCAGAGTTATGTATTTTATATTAATCATTTCACTTTCATGATTACTGTAGTGCATAACTTATATGCATTCATCATCATCATCAATTGAAAAACATCAGATGTCTAATAATATGATTAGTAAATAAATGTTGTAGTATTTTAACTCATAGTTCAGTCATTATACTTTTTAATTCCAATTGTGCATACGTGTTGTGTGTGTACATTGGTGGGGGTTTACTTACACACCAAGGAAGGGAGCAGTCAGAGGAGAAAAATCTGTACTGGGATAGTTGTCAATTACTCTTAAATTTAGACTTAAAAATCTATCTCAGCTAGCCTTCTCCTTCCTACTCCTTGGCGAATATTCAGCACAGTTCATTTCAATTTTGTTACGAGCCATTTGGAGCTGTATGTTGGATATTCAGGGTTTAATCTGTAGTTCAGCCATACAGACTTTGTCCCTAGTCAATTTCTGACTATTTGGGGTTGCATGCCAGTGAATAATACTTTCATCTAGCCGGTGGCGCCCCCGACTTCTGACAGTATTATTGCACACTTTGTAATACCGTGGCTCCTTAATTAACAATGGTGGGGACTTCAATGAAGTCAGAAGGAACCTGGCCCTAGTAAAGCGGAGAGTAAACAGCACACAGTGGATGATGTGGCCAACATCTTGCAGCCACCTTCACTTTCCAGGAAATGTCCAGATTCCCATTTTAGGCTGGGGTGACCAGGGAGCCCAGGTCAGTGATAAAAGAATGTATGACTACAGGGCTGCAGGCAAGTGTGCTATCCACTGTGTTTTTTTAAAAGATTCCCTTCATGTGGATATAAATCTGGTATAATTAATGACAATGGAGGTATTTGCAGTAACAATAACACTACTTTGGCTTGAATTGCAGAATTACATCATCAGTTGAATACTAAGTGATTCTCTGAGAATGAACAAAAGAGTCAAGGCAGGATTTGCATGCAGAGAAAGGATTAACCCTTGCAGAGGTCCACAACTCATAGTGTTGCTTTCATCTGCATACCAGGACATGCGTGCATTGTGGGCAATGAAAGAGCAGATAGGCTGGCTGGTACTGCCATTATACCAGGTCGACCAATGAATTAGCGAACAATACGAGCTCCCTTAGAGAGTTGGATCCAAATAAGGACTGTCTTCTGAATGAATGAACACCAATAGTTAGAACTACAAATGTTCAGACTGAAGTGTGCATGGAGGTTTACCAATCAACATCAAACTGGCAGATTTATGACAGAATAGACTGGGGTAGCTATGGATGCAGGAGTAGTAAAGTAACAGTAGAGGAGATGTCTGTGCCTTGAGGTGTATTGGGTATATGTTGCCAGACCCATATTTTTTAAAAGCCAATTGACACTCATCGGGTGATATCATGCTGGCCACCTTTTCTTCCCAAAACATTTTCTTGTACTCATTTTAGGATGGGTCGAAGTGTTACCCCTTTCCAATATTAAACCAAAAAAAAACCTGCCTCAAGGGGAATTTAAACGCATGACCACTGACAGATATAAATGCTTAAACATGCTGGCCAATCAGATCCACTTCTGCAACATTGTTCTTTCAAGACAGAACTGTTGACTTCATGTCTCACGACTTTGAACAAATATAATTTTAAAAAGGGGGAGCAACTTGGAGTGTGCTAACTATGTTTGGGTTTTCATCTGTTCATTTTGGCTGATCCTTCAGGCAATACAGAAATGTAATTGGGAACCTCAATAAGATAATCAAATCATCTCCTCGCTAACCTGTGTAGCTTTCCCGCTCCCAATTCAAAGGTCATCTTCAACTAAAGGGTGACCATTCAAGGGGTTCTTCTTTTATCTGTCTGCAAGTTCATTATCTTTATTATTGATAAATATGTCAATGTCTCAATCTGTTTACTGGTTGTTTGGATAACATTATCTTTTGTGAAAGAAAGCCATTGAACCAGAGACTCCTGGGGGTCATTGCTAGAACTAGGGAGTCTGTGCACTGTGCAATGCTTTCAGGAGACTGCTTTGTGGTCAGAGGCAGAGAAGTTTGAGATAAACTCCAATGTAATGAAGCCAATATTCTGCCTGTAAACTCCTTTTAAAACCACTTTCTACAATTTCTAGTTATTTGTGAAAACTTGTCAACTTTCTTTCAACTAAGATAATATTGTATTTGTATGTTGCTTAATTCTGTTGTTAGTTGTATATCCTTTACAGGATAGTCGCAGTCAACCTCAGCACTTTTTTTATTGCTCTGTGGGAAAGGTGTTATGGGTGCAATTTGTAATTACGCATACACGTCTGATTTAGCAGCAGACCGCCTTGTGTTTGTTTTCATAAAAATGGTATGAGTGCCGGTTGTTCAGAAAACAATGGTAAACTACTCAATGTAAACTCGCCAAAAAAATCACAAACAGCTAACAAACAACCAAAACATGTTTAATTACATCTCACCTCATCTCATCATGTTCCTCTTGTACCTTGCGGTGTTGAGGTGAAGTATAAACAGTGGGAGAGTGTCTGCTTATGGGTTTCATGTATCGATGTTCCCATGGACTCTGTTATTCCCTGCGTCCATCGTTTACGTGGTCGGCCTCTTCCTCTGCTTCCCTCTGGTCTGTACATCATTGCTTGTTGTGGTATGCTGTTGACTGGTAACCTACTTGCATGGCCAAACCATTTGACTTGCTGCTTTCTAATAAAATCTAGTGCTGCTATAACCCCCACTTTAGTCCTGATTTCTTCATTTCTGATCTTATCTCTTCTTGATACATTGAGTATTCTTTCCAGGAATCTCATTTCTGTTGTTGTGGTTTTTATTTTCTCTTTTTTTGGTCATTGTCCAGGTTTGGCATTGGTAACATAAAGTTGGTAGGAAGATTGTGTTGTAAAGTCTTTCTTAGTAGTTATTGATACATGTTTGTTCTTATTGCATCTATTTTTGATCTCGTCTTCTGATTTGCAATTTGCCATGTTTAATTACATAACATTATTATTCATTACTTGACAATATTTACTTCATACTCACCACATAGCCATTCTTCCTTAATTAGCTTCCCCAGCTCCATAATCTTGGCTTCACCTCTAGATTACATTTTACTTATAAAATCAATCAAAAATGTATCATCAAATAAACAAACCAAATGCACTGTACCTTCTTTGGATAGGACACAAAATTGGCATTTTCATCAAATCCAATGCCTGCATACAGTTTTTTCTTCTCCTCAACTGTTAGATTGGACAGCCAATCCTCTGTGAACAAAGTAATTTCAGTTAAAACATGTTTTCAGATAAGGTATCACATGTGAAACTGGATATACTTTGTTATATTTACATGAAATTAAATGTCTCTGAGAAAGTTACTATGTACAAATTAGTTTATGTAGGAAATAGGAAGTTGACAAGCGGCACAAAGAGAACTTGAAAAGACTTCTCTGCACACACTACATGGACATCTCTAAATGAAGGTACATTATCTTAAAAATAATGTGTATCATTAATCTTTTATGTTCCTGTTAAAAAAAATACTGTTGCATTGGCTATCCTCCATTGAAATCTATTTTAGACCATCTCCTGTAAATGTGTTGTCACCGATCAACTCCTTTTCTATTGTTGCTCTATGAATTCTCCTTATTGTTCTCATAATTCTTTCACTTTTTATATGTTGGTCCAGAGAAGTTTTGTCTAAGTGCTTGTCTCATCATTATGTTGCAGGTCCTTTGTAGAATGTCATTCTCATCAAGGTCTGCCAAAAAGTGTCTCAGTCTGTTGTCATTTCACATGTCTGATTTCCAAGGTGTCTGTAATGTCTTGTTAGTTAGTCAGTTAGTCGCAGTTCCAACTTCACAGCAATGGGTTGTCCCCATTATGCTCCGTTCCTGTGCCAGTGAATATCACACAAAACGCTCCCCACTGCCCAAGGTGAAAAGTGGAAAAGACAGGAGTCTTGTGTCTATCTTCATGCTGGTTGACTTCTGCCTCTTCTTACAGGGACCATGCCCTCCATCACTGTTTGTTCCAAGCCACTGAGATACTTAATATGGACAAGAATTTTAGTTTCCAACACATGACACTGTTTATGAGCCAGTTTTCTTTATGTTCACATTTTGTAGCATCTTTCTTCTTCTTGGTCTACAACATTCTAAGAATTTTTCCATAGCAGTTGAGCTCAGATATTGTCCGCTAATGCTTTCTTCAACCCAGATCTTCCAGACTTCTAAGAAACATGGCAGTATGGTGATCAGGTCACTGGTGTCCTGAAAAATATGTCTGGAGTTCAATTGCGAGTAGTGACAGAAGTCTTATCTCCTGACTTGTAATGCTCTATGATGCATACATCATCATCATAAAATACTTTGGAAAATGGCGTTGATGTTCATGTCTCTTCACAAGTCTCGGTTCTTAGTGTTCTGGATCAATTCTGTTGACGACATTCCTCTATGCCATCCTCACAGACCATCACACATTTTCTCTTGGCCTGCATCTTCTACAACTGATCTTTCAAATCATCAAAATATTCTCCTATGCCTCTATCAGCATTATATGACCAAAGGATTTTTGTCTAATGCTTGTGTGTCATATGAAATTCTAATTGTATTTAGCTTGTTTCAGGAAAGTGTTAGTTGCTCAGGCTGTCTAAGATATTCACAACATTCTGAGAGCACCACAGAATGGAAATCAGCCTTGTGTGTTGGCAGATGTGGTCACTATATAGTTCTCTCATGTGTCAATTGGTCATCACAAATGCATGCCTAACACCATTCCCTCAGGGAGCTGTGGCAGCAATATGGCTTGGCACTCGCCTGCTGGCCCACTGGTCATGAGTCTGAATTTACAGATTTTTAAAATTGAACTATGCTCCCACGTCAACCCAGCCTAAAACTGGCACCAGGAAAAGTCTTGGAAAGTAATGGCAGCTGGCGTGGTACTGACCACATCACCTACTGAGTGCTGAATGGTCTATACAAATATTTATCTGACACTATAGGCCTAACGTGCCTCAAGATATGAAAAAAGCCCCTACATTTATTTTATGTATCATTCTCTCAATATGATTTAATGGCATGAAACAGGGATACTTTACATTTACATTTGGGGAAGAAAGGGCATGGCTGAGAGATTCAGAAGTAACTGGGTTCAGATCCCAGAATAGGGCTGAAATCTCTACAAGAGCATTTCATTTATAATATTTGCACCATGCTTTAAACAAGAAATGAGATCAGTTATGCACACATTATATCTAGAAAACAACAATGAAACAAAGAATGCAGCTGCTTACTTTGTTTCTGTGTATCCACTTCAACAGTCACTTCTTCTTCTTCTCCCTGGAACCAGGAACTGAACCAGCCAGTATTTTTCTTAACCTTTTTCCTTGCTCGTCCTGGATCTTCTCTAGCCAACTAAAATAATGTTTTTTTGGAATGAGTGACAGACCAACACAAAGACAAGCAGAGTGATGGATGTATAGTTTGATGATGAATTAACATCACTGCACTCAGGTGACAAACCCAATGACAGATTTATAGTTTGATGAAAAATTAACACTAATGCACTAATGACAAACCCAATGACAGATTTATAGTTTGATGAAAAATTAACACTAATGCACCAATGACAAACCCAATGACAGATTTATAGTTTGATGATGAATTAACATCACTGCACTCAGAACAAACCCAATGACAGATTTATAGTTTCATGAAGAACTGACATCATTGCACTCATGACAAACTCAATGACAGATTTATAGTTTGATGAAGAACTGACATCATTGCACTCATGACAAACTCAATGACAGATTTATAGTTTGATGAAGAACTGACATCATTGCACTCATGACAAACCCAAATGACAGATTTATAGTTTCATGAAGAACTGGCATCAATGGACTTATGACAAACCCAATGACAGATTTATAGTTTCATGAAGAACTGACACCACTACCAAACCCAATGGCAGATTTATAGTTTGATGAAGAAATGGCATCACTTTACTCATGACTAACCCAATGACAAATTTATAGTTTAATGAAGAACTGACATCAATGCACTCATGACAAACAAAATGACAGATTTATAGTTTGATGAAGAATTGACATCACTGCACTCAGAACAAACCCAATGACAGATTTATAGTTTAATGAAGAACTGACACCACTACCAAACCCAATGACAGATTTATAGTTTGATGAAGAAATGGCATCACTTCCCTCAAGACAAACATAATGACAGATTTATAGTTTGATGAAGAATTAACATCACTGAACTCAGAACAAACCCAATGACAGATTTATAGTTTAATGAAGAACTGACATCACTGCCAAACCCAATGACAGATTTATAGTTTGATGAAGAAATGGCATCACTTCCCTCAAGACAAACATAATGACAGATTTATAGTTTGATGAAGAATTAACATCACTGAACTCAGAACAAACCCAATGACAGATTTATAGTTTAATGAAGAACTGACATCACTGCCAAACCCAATGACAGATTTATAGTTTGATGAAGAAATGGCATCAATGCACTAATGACAAACCAAATGACAGATTTATAGTTTGATGAAGAATTGACATCAATGCACTAATGACAAACCCAATGACAGATTTATAGTTTGATGAAGAACTGACATCAATGCACTCATGACAAACCAAATGACAGATTTATAGTTTGATGAAGAACTCACATCAATGCACAAATGACAAACATAATGACATATTTATAGTTTGATGAATAATTGACATCACTGCACTTATGACAAACCCAATGACAGATTTATAGTTTGATGAAGAACTGACATCAATGCACTCATGACAAACCCAAATGACAGATTTATAGTTTGATGAAGAACTGACATCAATGCACTCATGACAAACCCAATGACAGATTTATAGTTTGATGAAAATCTAACACTAATGCACTCATGACAAACCCAATGACAGATTTATAGTTTGATGAATAATTGACATCACTGCACTCATGACAAACCCAATGACAGATTTATAGTTTGATGAAGAACTGACATCACTGCCCTCATGACAAACCCAATGACAGATTTATAGTTTGATGAATAATTGACATCACTGCACTCATGACAAACCCAATGACAGATTTATAGTTTGATGAAGAATTGACATCAATGCACTCATGATAAACCCAATGACAGATTTATAGTTTGATAAAGAACTGACATCACTGCACTCATGACAAACCCAAAGATACTGGGTATCTCCCAGCAGAAATCCAAGAGTATGGATGCGGACTGTCCCTGTTGCCAGCAGGTTAACTGCTTACCAGAACTTTTCTCACCTGCAGTCAAGGTGACAAGTCTCACACTTAATTTTCCACTCCAACAGCCATCGTCTTCTCAAAGTGCCATGCTTGTAGCAGACATCAGCAATCACGACACTCAAATCTTCTCTATCATTTGATATTTTAATGAAGTTGGTGTTGCTTATAATATTATTTGTTGCTCGGCTGTTTAAGACTTTCTCTGTCTTCATCTGTCTCTATAACCCAGTATTTCCCCCAAAATAAGCTATTTTCTTCATTCAACCTCTTTTATTCATAAATGTCATTTGTCTGTTCCTTTATGTTTATGATGAGTGATCATATAGCTCCTGCAGCTCTCAACACTTCACTGTTTGTTTTCTTATCTGTCCATGACATTCTCAACATTCTTTTCAAAAGAAACATCTCCCTGCCTCCAGTTACTTCACCATTTCATTACTCATTGTCCCATTTTCACACACATTCACACTGGCGACACAATTTTCAGTTACAAATGTTTGCACTTTTCAGGATGTTTATGTTTTTCATGAAATTGCTCACTCTTGTAGAACAATCAATGGCATAATGAAGACAATACTTCAAGACATGTATCACCTTGCACCAAGCTGTCATTAATTGTATATATTATTTGTAAAAGTCACAGCCATCCATTCTGAACTTTCCATAGTGTAGTCTGACAGACAAGACAATAATCACCTGTGAAAAATGAAATACTGGAAGGCCATTTGAGAACCACAATAGCAACCTTGATAATTTTGTATCATGCTCAACATCATCAGTTCCACCCAGCCTAAAATGGGTACCAAGAATATCTTGGGAAGTAAAGGCAGTCAGCATGATAGTGATGACATCATCCACCAAGTCTATAATATGTCCAACACCTCAAGGCATAGCTGTCCTCTTTGCGCTCTGAAGGTTGTGAGTTCGATTCCGGGCTATGTGTTTCGGTTCATGAGTGCATTTTTCTCAAAGACTCCTGGGGGGTCGTTACTATAACTACGGAATTTGTGCTTTGTGCGACGCTTTTGGCAGCACGACCTGCGGAAAGAGACCGAGCCATATGGCATAAATCCCGCTGCAATGAAGTCAGTCCTCTCGACTTTTGAGACTTTTAGAGACCTTAAGGCGTGTGAAAGGTTCCCTTACCTACTACATTCACTACAGGCTTCTTACCTCCAGCTTTGCCTGCTCTCTTGCTATGAGTATATTTGTGACATTTAGTGAATCCTCCATCTCCCTCAGCTTGTCTAGAATAGATTTGTTCTCTGGGTCGTCTAAGTAGCTCTTGTACATGTTTCTGTACTTCCTGAACCGTATTCTGGTTAAAGAACATTATAACATGATTAATCTTTAGTTGCTTGCAGAGTTTCATAGAATTTTTACAACACTGTGGATCATGAAGAAGCAAAATATTTACTGTACATTTTGACCTTCTTCTTCGTCCAATATTTTTAGTTTCGGACGTAATTGTGCTGTGTCTGTTTACAGCAGAGTTAAAATATTTGCATGTTTCGGCCAGCACATCAGACTTCTATGGGTATTTGTTGACTAGGTTAAACTTCCCAGACATTTTGATCTGAACAGTAAAGACAAGTGGCTCACAAACAGCAACATTTCTGCATAACCAAAATTCTTTGTTTACCTATATTTAACTTGTTTTTAAAGAAAAATACAGTAATGAAAGGTATGTTTCCTGGAAGAAGAAGCATGGCTCTATCAACAAAATGGTGGACATGGAACATTTAAGATACTCTCAGAGTTACCATGCATGAGGCAAGGAAACTGGTGAAGGACTAAGAATCTGTCCAGAGTATTATGATGACAACGACACTGTGTAACGGACTTGCTAATGATGATGCTGGTGTGTGTAGAGTTGCAGGTCTGAATGGGATTATCTGTTGCTCTTGCAGACGTGTGCATCAATATAAACTGGTTTTAGTGTTACTATGGATTAGGAGTAACATAGATCTGTTACTATGGAAGTTCTGTGATCATTACCCTATGAGATGCCTCACTGGTTTTCATCCTATACTTTACAACAGTATGTGTGTGAAAATGTCAAGGCGAAACCTGACTTAAGGACTCTTTACATCCATCCATCATGTGCCATGCCGGTAAGCATGGGCAGTCATGACTCACCATTTCACTCAATCACCAGAATCGTGGATCAGCTCAGTGTTCCTGTCTCGACCATGCCACGTGGTCAAGCCATCCAGGTATTTACTTCTCTGTTTTCCCCTTGTTCTCTTCCCTTCGATCTTGCCAGTTGTCACCAAGTTCTCCAATTTATTTCTTCTCATAACATGTCCAAAAAATTTTGACTGTCTACGTCTAATTTCTCTAATCAATTTATGAGTTTCATTTGTTTCTTGTAGTACTTGGTCATTGGTTTTTCTGTCTGTCCATGGTATTCAAGGACTCAACATCTATGGTATATGTTAAAAGACTGTTATAACTGAATGAATGATTGAATGAATACATTAATGAATAAAACTTAGAATTAATAAATAATTTACCGTCTCATAAATGTAATATTCATGTTTGTTAATAAGACTTAGATGGATAGGACATCTTAGGAGGATGGATGATGGTAGAATACCAAAGGATATCTTTTTTGGTGAATTACAGATGGGTAAGAGATCTCAGGGTCGGCCTCTACTACGATACAAAGATGTGTGTAAGCGGGACATGATTGATACAGGCATTGATAATGCACATTGGGAGCAAGTCGCCGCTGAACGTGTTGCATGGAGGGCAAATATCAGAAATGGAATAAAGTCAAAGGAGAAAATTATTGCAGAAAAGTCACACACCAAGCGTTTGAGACGTAAGATGGTGCATGATGGTGGAAATGACCACGTGTTCACATGCACCCACTGTGAACGGACATTTACAGCGCAAATTGGCCTTATCAGTCACACTCGCTACCGCCATAGTTAAAAGTTATTATGCCTTTTTGAAGCACAAACTATCGTCTGTCAAGACGGCAAGGTGCCAATGTATGTATGTGTAATAAGACATTAATAATGATGTTTATACTAAATGAGAGTTACAGAATAATTAACTGATCCAATTAAATGTGTATTTTTCACATTGTTTATGACAACAACACTTGTGTGATTCCAAGGCCCATAAGGGAAGCAATAAATAGTAACACTGTACCCCACCATGCATGTCATTTGAGGAGACAAGAAAGGCTACCTTGAAACTTGCTACTTCATCCTGTAGAAGACTTTAGTTGCAAAATCCAAACAATCATGAACAAACGGCAGTGAGAGGAAACCTCAGAGACCTTTACATCACAACAAGAAATATTGCAGGTGAATATAACCAACCAAGTAGAAGTATAAAATACAGTAATGTGAAAGTTCTCACAAGGACTACAGATCAAATGAACAGATGGTCAAATACCTTGAGGAACTTCTGAATACAACAATTTCAACAAATCTCTCAAATATCTAGCCTTCAGAAGTTCAGCTGGATATAAACTGTAAGAAACAATCTATAGAAGAAATTAGCAAAACTATCAAACTCCTGAATGATAAGAAAGTTGCTGATACAGGTGGTATCTCAATAAAAGCTATTAATAAAAACATCTCAACTGAATTGCTGCACAAATTATTTAACAGATTCTGGGAGACTAAACAAATACCAGCAGACTTGAGAGATGACTATATGATAGAGTTGCCAAAGAAAGGAGACCTATAGGTGTGTGGAAATTATAAGGAATTATGTTATTGTAAGTTTTTGGGAGAATATTATTCTGGAGAGATTAAGCCATGACACTGGCAAACAACTAAAGGATGATACTGACAAAACAGATCATATACTGACCAGACAGCCACATTATGCATAATAAATAGAGCAAACAATTGAAAATAATTCACAACTTTAAATTTGATTTGCTGAATATGAAAAGGCACAAAACTTAGAATTTGTAACTCCAGTTTGAGATAGGTACAGCTGTGTGGATCACAAACAAGGAGAACGACTCTTCTCCATGTGTCTGTAGGTCTCATTCTAATTTGTTTGCAATGTGAATCCCAGAGAAAGAAAGGCCTTTCTAACTGTACTATTATCAGGCCTTATCTTGTGTCTAATTTCCTATCCATTTCCAGCCATTTTTCTTCACTTGATGCACTCTCCCAAAGCTTCACATTAATGGTTCGGACATGTCACTTTAGTCTTATACTGCACAGACACCAGTTAATGGCTGTTTGTTGTTTATTCGTAATTGTTTCAGGTACTCTACATGTTTCTACAGCAATACAGATTTAATATTAGAATTAAATACTCTAGGTTTGATACTAGTTTTAATTTCTTTCAACTTCCATGAATTTCCTACTAATCTTTTTAAATGGTGAATAAGTTAATACACACCTGTGTTCTTTAATTCTTGCCCATGAAAAAGGACGTATGATTTCTTCCAAAATTGCATCGTATGCATAAATCCACCATGACCGAGGGCTGACTTTGAGGCTTATATTAGGGTGATATTTACGGTAACGTTGGTTGATCCTCATCAGTTGGAATGAGTCACTGAGAGTGATAAGGTTCAGAAACTGAAAGCAAAAAAAAAAAATGGTAATAAACATAATATGCAAGCTTTAGTGATAAATGAACTGTGTACAGCTATTATTACCTCCATAAGAAAACAATATACATAATTGGACTATAAATGTATTCTTTTTTCTTTCATTTCTTTTTTTCAGCTTCAAGTGCCAATACCCCAGAAATGTACTCATCTAGAAAAAAGAACTCTGCCACTGCTGGGGATTGAACCACTACTATAGTCTTAGTAGACAAGCACTCTATCTGTTATGCCACCCCACTTCCCAATACCCATTAACAATGATGTAAAACTGAATACAATCACCAGGAAGAGTTCTAATGTAGTACTCACCTGCTGTCTTGACAGCAACACTTCAACTTCCTCAATAGTGAAGTCCATGAAAAACTTGGGCAGAGTGAAGCCACTATCAGAGTTGATGATTAGTCTGGCCTGAGCTGCTGCTGGTTGCATAACTGAAGGATAATGACACAGAACAATTACTATAAGAAGTAAAGAGAATCACACAGTGGATATTTCCATTGGGCTGAGTTTAGCTGATTCAAAACAATGTATTCCCTTAGTGAATTTAAACACAGAAGCTACAAACAACTGTCTGACATATTTTGCTGCATGTTGTCAGGTGCCTACTGCAGAATTATATAACATTTGAGTTGAGTGAAGAACTTTCATCATAGCACTCAGGTTATTCCCACATGCACTCCGTCCTCATCTTCATTAGCTACCGAAAAGCCAATATTAATGGTACTAGTTGCAGTCTGATTATGTGACAGTCTAGCCTTTCCTCTGAGTACTGAGTGTTGTCCAGATCCTCTGGTCACTCCCTGCCACACCAAACACTCTAGGCTATGATGATTTACCTGTTCTTCCACACTATACACATGATCTGCCTTTTGGGTGTACAGTAATAGGACCTCACATTAAATATATCATAGCATATGCCAACCTCTAGAGACATAAACATGTATGCCACATAATTAAGTAACTATTATATTCAAGCCAAGGTAAAGGTGTCCCATGGCAGATAGAGCCATTGGAGTCTGACAATTAGAGTTTCACATATTCTAGGTCAGGAATGTAATGAAGTGTGTTGGTCAGTTCCCTTCCTTGCCATTTTTTCTTTCCAGACAATTCCTAGAAATCTGGGCAGACCCCAGAGCCATCCTGATGCTTGCTTGATTCAAAAACAAAAATTCCAAATTCGGTCTTGTTCAAACTGTTTCTTCAGTGTTGGTTAGAGTTGAGATCTGTGGTTTTTGTGGGTTTTATCCTGTTTCTGTCTGTGTGCTCTTACGAGTGAGTCCTAATTCAGACTGATTATATAAGCATTTGTGCCTGTGACATCAGCTGGGGGATTGGTTGGCGAGTTATCCTTTGTGCCCGTCTCCTCTGGTGGTTTCCTTGATCAGTGTTGGCTTCTGGCTTGTCTGTTTTGCTAGGATGCAGTCCTTATAAGGACTATTTCTTGATCTGTTTGCTAGCTCTCAGTGAGCTAGCTGTTATTGATTTATACGCAGCTTCAAGCCTTGCCTCAATTTCCTCACTCCCTTTTCATGCTTTTTCGTCTTCTTCCCCGTTAATCTCAGATAGGTCAGAAAGCTCCTCTAAGCTACATTCATTTACCTGGCAGGATGCTAATTTCTAGAGTTCTTGGACTTCGTGGTTGGATGCTGGTTTTAACTTGCAGTTTCCTATTGGTCTTTGGTTTGGTTTCGTTATGTGGTTTCTCTGCGGTCTTCCGCGTGGCTTCTGCTGGTTTGTTCTAGGTTGTTTCCCTTTGTTGGGCATTCAGAAGTCCTTGTCCAGTTTGGCCAACGGACATTCCTTGTATGCGTGGTGCTCAGCGCAGTATTGGCAGATCGCTGTCTTGCTGTGGAATGTTGTTCTGCTGTGGCCGGCCCTCTGGTATCTTGAACATTGAGTGATTCTCGGAATGAATCTTTCAGGCTGTTGAATTTTCTTGTTCATAGATACCGTGATCAGCATCTCGCTGCCCTCTATTGTTACCACCGCTAGAGTAGTGGGTATCTTGGAGTACGTCAGAATCCACTCCACCATCAAGATTTGGATATGGAGATTCTCTTGTTGTAGCTGCTTCAGGATCTGTTCATCCGTCAGCTCCACTTGGATATGTTTGACAACCCATCTGGTCATTTGTGAATCAGTGTTTCTGACTCTGGTGTCTTTCTCCTCTCATTGCTTCTCAATAGTCTTGGCTCTTGTCTGTGGTGGGTTGTCGCTGGTCTTCCTCGTGGTAGCTTCTTTTAATGTTACTGTGTGTTCTGATTCTTTGCTGCAGCTCTCAGGTGGGCTCTCTCCTCTCGTCATCTTTAAGGTCTTGGCAGCTTCCACATTGTTCATCTTGTAAGTCAGGTGTCTACTGGTATTTTTCTTGCCACGTGCCATTTTTTTCACCTGTATCAGGTTTCTTGAACAGTTCAGGTGTCTTGTTCTCAAAAGCGCTCTGCAAGTGCGATCTCCACGAAAAGACTCTTATAACTACTTATAACTACCAGGACTACTTTCTTTATATACAACTGCGCTACCCATCACAACACTTCAGCTATTTCACATATATTAAAGCAACGCATAGTGATAGTAGGTACCCAGCTCCCTGCAGGCTGCCATTCCTTGTAAGAAAAATGTACTAACCACTGTACTGTCTGATTTGTAGCCTTAGATAATCAACTCAAGACTGCTGTTATCACTCCCAGTTGTAAAATTTTTTATGTTAATTCATACCTGCTGTATCCCACATTTACCTCTCAGACTTTGCTAAAAAAAAACAAATCCCTTTTGCAAAATGTATGATATTTATAGGCAAAAATGTTAAAGGAAACAAAATGAAAGATGTAACAGCATTACAAGTTAAACAAAAAAATATAAATCTTTCCCAATGAACATTCTGGAGCAAATTAATGCGTTGTGCAAAACAGCATTGTCTGTGAATCCTTGGCTATTTTTTGCACATCACTTTTATATTGAGATTTTCTTTTAACAAAAAATAAATCCTCATTGAAAAATATAGGTTTTTCTTATTGTGTCATTTAATTAATATTTATAGATCCGCAGGATATTTACAACAGAGCTCTTAGATTACTGCTATTTCTGATTTGAATCATTATAAAAACACATATCTGGGCAAATGAAAAGCATGTTTTTAATTAGACATCAATGGCAATATTGATTATTCAAAGAAAGAAGAAAGACAGCAACATACAATAGTTCTATTGCATACTTATTAATACATTCTGGTCAAGATACACAAGAAAAACTGCACTTTAATCCACTCTTTGTCAATTTCTAAACATATTATATTTTATCATTATGTATAAACTAATAATTTTCAAAATGCTGGAAGAATCTTAGAAACACAATCCTGGCACAAGGCATTCTTGGATGGATAGAGGATGGAACGAAGTAGTTTAAACAACATATTACAGTGATATATGTCCTGTGCAGAGCTTTCTCCCCACAACAGTCTTTTGAAATTATCTATCACACTTTGAATTAGTCAAAGACATGAACTTCCTATTATCCACTTCCCTGGTTTGCCTTCCTCTATTATCTTTTCAGACATTTATGTCTCTTTACATGCCCACACTATTTCACTAGCCTTAATTGTTATTTATTTAATAGTCAATCCTCCTATATACTGAGTTCCTATGGATAGTTCCCTTTGTTTTCTTTTCACACGTAAATATGTGTTATATACTGTTTTAAGTAATGCTATATCTAACTTAATATTCTTTGGGGTTTTCTTTATAGTTTTAAGTCTTAACCTCATCATAAATCATGCTTCTCTGCATCTTGCAATCTCCAATGGCATCTCTCTCTCTCTCTCTCTCTCTCACTCACTCACTCACACATGCATGCACGCACACACGCATGCGCACACACACACACACACACACGCACTCTCTCTCTCTCTCTCTCTCTGTAATGGAGTGACAGGAAATGTAGTTTAGTTGCTAGTGCACTTGCATGCTAATACTGTGGTCTTATGTTTAAATTCTTTCAAAACAAGATTTTTGATGACCACTTGGCTCATCTACCCCATTCAATCTCCCATAAAACTGGCAACAGAATATTCAATTCAATTCAACTTTATTTTAAAAGGGTTACAAATAGGGCATGCAGGCCCGTCTTACATTCGGCTCTTCCAATCACTCATCTTTCATTCATCAATAGTGCATGAAGCATTCACATAGGAAAATGCATTGTCAAATGAATGTTGTAAACATAAACAATGCATATTACAATGTTATGAGACACATCCCTCACCCACCCACATACACCCAAATCCATCCACCCACATAAACCCTCACCCACCCACACACACCTCACCCACTCACACATATCACCCACCCATACACCCACACCCTCCATCCACCCACAAACACCCCCACCCATCCCACTCACCCACACTCAGCCTCACCCAGCCTTACACACCCCCACTCACCCACACACACCCCCACCCAAACACCCACCAACCCATCCTTCCCTATTAACACACATCCCCTGACACACACACCTCCCCACAACACACCCATCCCCCAGCCCACACATACCCACCCACCCATATCCACACACCTCCAACCACTCAGCTAAACACTCATCCCCCAACCACACACACACACACACCCCACACACACATTCCCCCCACCAATCCACACAAACACCCCACCCTGCCCCCATAGAATATAAGGTTAGGAGGTGGGCTGATACTGATCCTTTTCCCTGATGAGTACTCTTTGATCAAGAAAATGTGGGTCTAGAACAGTGGTTCTCAACCGGTGGGGAATTCTCCCTCACAGGGGGGAATTTTAGGGTTTCCGTGGGGGAGGGGGGGGGGGAAGAAATTAAGATTATTTCAAGATCGTGTTAATACACGATCGTAATACAAGATCGTGTTAATGTACATGCACCTACTGAAGAGAAAGAAAATGATATTAAAGAAGACTTTTATAATGATCTGGAAGATGTCATAGAAGAAACCCCGAAACAGGACATCCTGATTGTGCTGGGAGACTTCAATGCAAAAATAGGTAGAGAGCAAACTAATATAAAAGTGGCCGGTATGGAAAGCCTACATACAACTTCAAATGATAATGGATGGAGAGTCATCAACCTGGCAGAAGCCAAAGGACTGAAGATTAGCAGTACCAGACTACAAAGAAAGGATATACACAAACAAACTTGGAAATCATGTGACAAGAGAACCTATAATCAAATAGATCACATTTTAATTAACAACAGAAATGCATCAAACATACAGCAAGTTAGAAGTTATAGAGGAGCTGAGTGCCACAGTGACCACTTCCTCGTTGGAGCAAAATTTAAAATAAAACTTAAGAGAGCTTTCTATACTAAATTACAAAGATTACACCCAACATATAACAGAGAAAAACTACAAGACATTACAGTCAAAGAGAAATTTACAGATGAAATAAAATGTAAACTTGAAACTCTGCAAAACCCTTTGGAGGAAAGCGTTGACCAAACTTGGTTGAACATCAAGAATACAATTCAATCTACCGCAGAAGAATGTCTCGGTGTGTTAACCATGCATAGAAAGAACAGATGGTTCAATCAAAAATGTGAAGAAGCAGTCATTAGGAAAAAGAATGCCAGACATTTATGGTTAAATGACATCAACAACATCCAAAAGGAAGAGCATTATAGAAATGAATGTAAAGAGGCTACAAAAATAGTCCGACAGCAGAAGCGAGAATATATGAGTAATATAATCAAAGATATGGAAACTAATCACCAGAAAAATGAATCCAGAAAGTTTTTTAAAGAACTGAAGTCAATGAAACGAGGGCACCAACAAAACACATATGGTTTAAAAGACAAAAATGGGAATATGATAAATACCAATGAGGAAATGTGCAACACATGGAAAGAATATTTTGTTGAATTACTAAATTGTGAAGCTCCAAGTAACACTTTCCCACAGGAAGAGGTTCTAACAAGCGAACCACAAATTGAAGAACCTACATTTGAAGAAATCCTATATGTAATGACACGACTTAAAAACAATAAGGCAACTGAGACTGATGGAATTGTTGCTGAATTTATAAAGGCAGGTGGCCATGCATTACATCTAAAGCTATACGAACTAATAATAAAAATCTGGAGGACAGAAGAATTACCCCATGACTGGAAAGAGTCATTATTGATACCTATCTTTAAGAAAGGAGACAAGTTCCAATGTGGAAATTATAGAGGAATATCACTACTGTCCACAAGCTATAAGATACTATCCGCAGTATTACTAAATAGACTAAAACCATATTCAGAAGACATATTAGGTGACTACCAGGCGGGTTTTAGACAAAACAGATCAACAATAGATCAGATATTTATCTTACGACAAATAGCCGAGAAAAATTGGGAATATAAAAGAGATCTCCATAACATTTTTGTGGATTTTAAAAAGGCTTATGATAGTGTCCATAGGAATAGTCTATGGAATGCTATGCAGGAATTTGGAATACCAAGGAAGTTAATCAACATGACCAGACTATGCATGGAAGATACTTATAATATAGTAACATATAAAGGCAGGAAATCAGACCCTTTCCAAATAACATCTGGCTTGAAACAGGGTGATGCACTATCGCCGCTACTCTTCAATCTGGCTCTAGAGAAAGTTGTAAGGAAGGTAAAGGAGGAATGTGATATTGGAGGAACATCCAAGCTGCTTGGTTAAGCAGATGATATAGATATTATAGGGCAAAGTGAACAAAAGACATTGGAAATATTGACTCACTTAAAGGAAAAAGCCCAACAGATGGGGCTGGTTATCAACCAAGATAAGACAGAATATATGGTACTTTCAAGAGACGGAATGGCTAAAAACTTTTGGCCACATACAAATAGATAATATGACCATTAAAAGAACGGAAACATATAAATACCTGGGTACAATCTTCAACTGCTCCAACATCATAAGGGAAGAAATACAAACAAGAATCAACTCTGGAAATAAGTTATACTATGCACTACAACATCTACTAAAATCAAATGCGCTATCTCGTAGCACCAAAATCACAATATACAAAACACTGATCAGACCAGTTGTGCTGTATGGCTCTGAAACCTGGAGTACAACGAAAGGAGACGAAGCCTTGTTACAAACCTTTGAGAACAAAGTTTTAAGACGCATCTTTGGACCCATTAGCGATACACAAAGTGGAGAGTGGAAAAGAAGAAGTAACAAAGACATTTATGATCTGTTTAAGTCCCCGCTAATCACTGGTATCATGAAGGCTAATAGACTACAATGGCTGGGGCACATAGAAAGAATGGAAGATAATAGGGAAACAAAACTCGCTTACACTCAGGAAATAAATGACCATAGACCCCGAGGTAGACCAAGAAGGCGGTGGAGAGATAATACATATACAGACCTACAAGCACTTGGAATCAACGACTGGCAAGAGAAGGTCCACCAGAGAGACGAATGGAGACGGATTGTGTCTGCAGCAAAGAACCTCAATGGCTCGGAACGCTGAAGAAGAAGAAGTTAATACAAGACACAGTCACTTGATATTGTTTTTCCCTCCATACTTCACAATTCTGTACTTCTTGCCCTTCTGAAATTTGTTTTATAACGTAAGTAGACTTGCAAATTATGTTTTATGTAGACGTCTAGACTTGTTCTAGTATGTGTTATTAAATTTAGCTTCCAATTTTACTTATACTCTAAAGGGGTGAGAGGGGGGATTTATAGGGAGGAAATATGAAAGAGGGTGGGGGAATTGACATTCTGAACATAAGGTGAAGGGGTGCATGGGCCAAAAAATGTTGAGAACCACTGGTCTAGAACCATATAACCATTATGCCACATTGATCATGGCATGAAAGCAAGATAATGTACATTTCACTTCTTTTCCGGTTGCAATAATTTCTATCATGCTTATCATTATAACAATAAAGGAATGAAAGATAAAGAAATATCTCAGAAACTTTACAATAGTAAAGGTATCACATTTCTATTATTTTCTAAAAGAATTAAGCAGCATGTTTATCATTAACTCATGAGTTCCTAAAATGAATCGCTACAATTATTTTAACAAGGAAAACCCAATGGAAACAAGAATTGAATGAATAATATTTAAAACATATGCATAGGTTCCTGATGAAACAATCACAATAAGGTGTGGCCCTAGGGCTTAAATCACTTGCACTTAATCTTCCGGTGCACTGATGACAGGGTACAGAGTTAATATCCTACACTGATAAGTTAAAGTTCAACATTGATTTCTTGTACAAAAAGCAATGGCAAACTTTATTTTTGTTTGTTTGTTGCATATCCTATTTACAGGACATCGCTGTCAACACCAGCACTGTTGTTGATGATGCCTTGGCAAGTTTACATTCTGTAGTTTGCCATTGCTTTATGAAAGACTGGCTCCCATACCATCATGTTAAAACCCAGCGTGACATGGTCTGATGCCAAATCGGTCGCAGCTGTGTTTCAAGTGCAGGTAAGCGGATTTAAGAACCGTGTCCGTAACGCCTTTGCCACAGAAACCAGCAATGGCAAACTACTGAATGTAAAATAGCCTAGTAAATCATCCTGGGCTTGGGGTTGATCGCAACTTCCTGTAAAGAATATGCAGCATATTTTTAAAATTAAAATGAACCATAACAAAATGCGTGCACGCATGTGCACACATTCACTCACACACATTCAAACTAAATGACAAACATGCTTGCATGCATGCACATGTGCATGAACATACAAAGACAAGCATACAATACATTGAGTCATATTCCATAATAATTATAAAGTACTCACTGAAATCAAGTTCCTCTTCAAAAATTGTATGAGAGTCAATGGAAATCCTCAGAACATTCTGAACATTTAAAAAGAAACAAACTATGTATGGAAAAGGCAAAGCCAGTATTTTTATTTTATAATGACAAACCAAACGTCATTAAGAACATTAAATAAATAGTTCTAAGCTGAAGGATTTCCTCTGAACAAATAACAAAATAATACTTTGTGTTGCTACTTTGCAGCAATGCAGGCCATAACAAGTTGCTTTGGGCTGTAAAATAGCTAATAATATATTTAATATCAATAACTTACATTGAAATTGCATTGTGGTTTCATTAATTTTCTTCATGTTTACAGCTCACTCTTCAAATGATTTCAATACTTTGTTTTTCTTTCTCAAGATCTCATTTCACATATGCATAGTTTTAATGTTTTCTGTTTCAAGCAAATAAGATTGTCTAATAATAACACTATAGCAGAAAGAGATAAAATTACTAATGTTCAATGGTGACAGAATTGCAGCAATGCAGGCCATAACAAGTTGCTTTGGGCTGTGAAATAGCTAGTAATATGTTGGTAATATATGGTAAAACTGGTAATATATGACTCAATATCAATAACTTACATTGAAATTGCATTGTGGGTTCATTAATTTTCTTCATATTTACAGCTCACTCTTCAAATGATTTCAATATTTTGTTTTTTTTTCTCAAGATCTCATTTCACATATGCAAAGTTTTAATGTTTTCTGTATAAAACAAATACGATTGTAATAATAACATTGTACCAGAAAGAGATACAAATACAACTGTTCAATGTTGACAGAATTAAAGTAACAAGAAGAACAGAAACATTTCAAGCAGTAACTAGTTAAAAGTAATAATTACCTGTGACTGAAGGAGTAAATATAGTAACTACCCCAGGCTGAATGATTAAAAGTAATAAATACTTGGTGTTGAGTGATTACAAGTAATAACTGTCTAAGACTAAAGTAATAATTGTCAGAGACAGATTTAAAAATAATAACTGTCTGTGACTGAAGAACTAAAAGTGATGACTGGGACTGAAAGATTAAAAATGATACTGGTCTGCAATTGAAGGACTAAAACTAATAACATTCTGGGACTGGGGGACTAAAAGCGGTAACTATCTGGGATAAAAGACTAAATGCGATAAGTGGGACTGAAGGACTAAAAGCGATAACTATCTGGGATAAAAGACTAAATGTGATAAGTGGTACTGAAGGACTAGAAGCGATAACTATCTGGGATAAAAGACTAAATGTGATAAGTGGTAATGAAGGACTAGAAGCGATAACTATCTGGGATAAAAGACTAAATGTGATAAGTGGGACTGAAGGACTAACAGTGATAGCTTCTGCTCTTAAAAGACTAAAAGTAATAACTGTCTGAAAGACTAAATGTAATAACTGTCTGGGACTTAAAGGCTAAAAGTAATAACTGTCTGGGACTTAAAGGCTTAAGTGATATCTGCACAATGGGTAAAGGGCTAAAAATGATGACTGTATGGGACTTAGGGGCTAAACGTGATATGTATCTTGAACTAAAGGGCTAAAGTAATAACTGTTAGAGACTAAAGGACTAAAAGTGATAAATGTCTGCAACTAAAGGACTAAAAGTGATAACCATCTGGGAGTTAAGGAATAAAAGTGATAACTGTATGGAACAAAAGTGATAACCGTCTGCAAATAATGGACTATCAGTAATAACTGTTTGGGATCAGATCTAAAAATAATAACTTTTTGGAACTGAAGGACTAAAAGTTACTACTGTCTGAGACTGAAGGTCTACAGCCATCTGCTAGAGCTTTCTGTGACAGGAGAAGTTAACTAGGTCAGTGTACGTTAGTGTATGAGCTTTCTGGGACAGGAGGGGTTAAAGTAATAACCAAGACACAGCAAGTAAATGTTGTCTGGGACAGGAGGAGTTGACTAGACTAGAAAAAGCTAATGTTAAGAGCTGCTGGGACATGAGGAGATAACTAGATAAGAATAAGCTAGAGTAATAGCTTTCTGGGACAGAAGCAGTTAACTAGATGAGAAAAAGCTAAGTTTTAGAGCTGCTGGGACAGGAGGAGTTAACTAGATGAGAGTAAGTGCAATATCTTTCTAGGACAGGAATGAACGAACGAGCGAATGAACAAACTTTATTTTCGAAGGGTAACAAATTGGGCACGCAGGCCCGTCTTACATTCGGCCCTTCCAATCACTCATCTTTCGTTCATCAGTGGATAGTGCATTCACATAGGAAAAAAACATTGTCAAATGAATGTTGTAAGCATAAACAATGCATGTTACCATGTTATGAGACAAATCCCTCACCCACCCACCCATCTCCTATCCATCCGAGTGTCCCCCACACACACATCCACCACCCAACCACACACATACCCACAGGCACATCTCCAAACCCCAATCACACATCCCTTAACTACACATCTCACCACCCATACACTCACTCACACACACACACACACATCTCCCCACCCATCAACACATTCCTCATCCAAAAACACACACCAACCACCCACACACACCCCACCACCCACATATACCACACCCATCCGCCTTCCAACCCCACCCATACACTCATCTCTCACACACATCCACCCACTCACATACTCATCCATCAACCAAGCACACCCACACATCACCCACCCACCCATCAACACATGCATCTCTCATCTACCCTCCCACCCACACACACCCCCAACCACTCAGCCAAACACACATCCCCAATCCTCACATACATCCTTCATCCACCTGCACATCTCACACATCCCACACAACACCCCACCCATAAACGCATCCCCCACACATGCATCCCCGCCCACACATCTCTCACCCACACACACAAATCTCCCCCACCTACAAACATCCTCACTGCCCACACATACATCCTCCACCCACTCACATTTATCCCATCCACACTTACACTCAGACCCACACAGACATATCCCATTCACAGACACACCCCCACACCCATCCGCAACGCACACACATCTCCCACACACCCATTCACCCACCCAAATACACATTCCCTACCCACATCCCCAACCAACCAACACCCACATACTTCCAACCTCCAACAAGGAAGAGTTAACTAGATAAGAGTAAGTTAGTGCATGAGCTTTCTGGGATAGAAGGAGTTAAGAGAGAGTAACTTAATGCAAGAATATGCTGAGACAGGAGTTAATAAGGACACAGTAAGTAAATTTAAGAGCTTTCTGGGACAAGAGGAGCTAGCTAGGAAAGAGTAAATAGTGCAATAACTTTCCATACACACAGCTCGGAATTCTGAGGTAAGCAGGAACATTTTTTTCCCAGTTTTTCCAATTGTTATTTTCTCTTCACTGCTTTCATTTTTTCATCTTTTTATTCTTCTCATTCTGTCGTCACATCTTAATGTAGTCACAGGAGATCTTCGTGACTATATGTTGTGTTTTGTCTATGTGTTTGTTTGCTGATGAAGGCTAATCGCCGCAACGTCCTGTATGTGTCGTAATTCTGTTATGTAATGCTGCACTACTTTGTGTCATTTTATATTGTTTACAATAACTTTCCGAGACAGACAGATTGACTAAGCTGCAAAGATACTGACCTTCCATCCATCAGTGTTTAATCTTGACTTTAGCAAGTGTTGTTCTGGTACATATGGATTCCAATAAGCAGACAATTCATCCAGTTTCAGCAACTGTCAGCGGATACAGAGATTGTGAAGAAGAAAATAGCAATATACATTTTATATAGTGTAATGATGGTGACGCCGGTCTTCGTGGCAAAGGGCTTACGGATGCGATTCGTAAGCCTGCTTACCCGCAGTTGAAACACAGCTGCAACCAATTTGGTAGCAGACCATGTTGCGCTAGGTTTTAACAAGTTGGTATGGGAGCAGGTTGTTCAGAAAGCATTGGCAAACTACTGATTGTAAACTTGCCAAGACATAAACAACTGCAGTAAAATGCTGGTGTTAACAGCAATGTCCTGTAAAAAGGATATGCACCACACACAAAAATCTTTCTGCAACATTAGAGGTAATAATTCAGCAGTAAAAAATGGTATTTATATTTGTCCATCAAGAATGATGATGACCATTCATTTCATCCAGTGGGGTTGAAACTTTGGAGCCTTGGGTTCTAAGATGGCTGGTAAGAAGGCCTATTTTGGCTCGAAATGTTCTTTGACAATGTGGGCAAAGAATGCTTGATGCTCCAGGAGGATGATCTCCTTCAGTGTCTTTTTTTTGTGTCCACCCTTTTTTTTTCACAGCTCTTGCAGACCTGTTTGTTTTACAAGTGACTACACCCTTGCAAAATGATATAGTAAAAAGTAGTTACAGATTAAAACCACATTGGAATTCACCTTAATATTAAACACCATCTGACATAAGCCGGCTTCGTGGCTTAGAGGTTATGACTTTTCTCCGTAATCTCGTAGGTAACGTGATGACGGTGAGAATCAACAGTGGTTCGAATCGCCTCGGTAACTTACGGGGTATGTGAGCCGGCCGCTCAGAAAGCAATGGCAAACTACTGAGCATAATCTTGCCAAGAAATCAACATACAGCTGAAAGATTCTGGTGTTGACAGCGATGTCCTGTAAAGGATATGCAAAAAAAAAAAAAAAAATCTGACATAAAAACTGCATTGGTATCATCAAACTGACAATATTATTAGTTTCATGAGACTTAAACCATTGAACAGATCCGAATGCAGGCATCAACTTATTTCCTGCCACCAAAAGCCGGTTCTTGGTTGCCATGAATCTGAAGCTAATAAAATTAAAGCCCCCTGTAAAGGTAATTAAAGCCCATTTTAAAGATTTAAGGGCACTGAGCATATGGTGCTATAGCCATATTTGTATAGACCAGTTGGTACTTGGTTGGGGATGTGGTCATGGTCATGCCAGCTGCCTTTACTTCCCAAGACATTTTCCGGTGCCCATGATAGGCAGGGTCTACCTGCCAGCTCAGGTTAATTTTAAAAATCTGCCCTAGTGCAGAATCCACAATCAGTGGGCTGGCAAGCGAGCACATAGCCACCGTGCTATATTGACAGATTATCAGTTTTGAAAGAGGAATATCCATAGACAACACACCTTATGAAGGAGAAATATCCAAAGGCAACATACATTATGAAGGAGAAATATCCATACACAACATACCTTATGCATCATATTTGGATTGACATCTGTTCCTCTTGGCTGCCAGCGAGCATCTGTTGAACATATCAGCAGTTGTTTCATCATGATCCCACAGGCAAAAGCATGGTCTCCATTGGTTATTGTATCTTCGTACCTCACATGAATGTGGCGTATGGATATCTGGCATTCAAACAGTCAACAGTTATAAAACACTTAGCTCAGCACAAATTACAATATGTCATGCATGTATTTAATCAGAATCATCATAATTATATGCCATGCTGATAAGCGTGGACGGCTATTTTCTCAGCACACTCTAAAAGTACATAGGAGGCCACACTCCTCTACATCTGATGTCTCACAGGCACTCTTAGGTTATGCAAAAACATGGAAGGAAAACTTCATAACTTCCCAAACTGAAGACATAATATCTCAGCCTAATAGACATGTGGAAGTTTGTGGAAGTTAGTTAGTTGACAGATCATCCTCATTGCACATCGAACCATTCAGTCCATAAGCGCTCGGATCCCCTCCTCAGCAAATCCTGCAGCGTGTAGAGGCTAACGACACCAGTTCTGTGTTGGTTTATCAATCTTCTTTGGCTTCGCGTGTAAGTGTTCTTGTTTGGCCACACCTCTTTTAATTTGCAGTTCTCGAAGTCTGGCCATGGTTGTAGATTCACAGTCATCACTTGATTCTCGCAAAAGTCTTACTTCTCGTGGAGCATTCAGAATGTCAGCCTGGTCCATGGCGCCTCCACCCTCCACAGTAGCCTTACCTGCAAGCTTGTCAGCCCGCTTATTTCCTTGTACTCCCGCATGCCCTGGCACGAAGATGAAACTAATCTTTGCTAGCCGAGACCGCTCCAGAGACAGCAACCACTCTCTTCGGATCCACCCCATCTCTATCGCCTTGAGGATATGTATGCAGCATACAGTTATGCCCTGTTTGATTATACTGCTGAGCAGAAAAACCTGACTGCTCAAGAAGAAGCAGACATTAAATTTTTTTTACAAATAAATTAACTCAAAGCAGTTTCCTGCTAGGGGTCTATGGTGTGAAAGCATCTTCACATTTTGTGGCTGAAAGCAAGGAGGAATATATGGTAAATCTTTCCCTCATTTTGGCGACCGATGAACCCAAGCATCGAACCCACAAAGCAGACATTGCAATGCCATTATTCTTCATAAGTTTATTATTTATTGTTGCCAGTATTTCACATCTGTCCGTCCTGACCACAGGTACATATTATGCCAGCGCAATGCATCTCTCAATATATACGGTATCTTTTGGTTGCTATCTATATCTAGCTATGCTAATCTCATTTTAAAAGTTAATATTACCCATTCTTGCCTGTCATATAATACATGATTTTAGGTTGTCTAAAACAACATGAATAGCTTTAGTATAACTATCAACTGCCTTCTTTCAAGTCTGCAGTGATCACTCTTTTGTGATTAATTTGGCCTCTCTTGCCAACAGCTGGGGAAATTCATTGTTTTTCGTTTCTTAGCCATGTTTTCCTCTTTAAAAAGATTTAGTCCCATTAGCATTGGATTCATGTGATGCTGTGAATCCATCAATTTCTTGTTTGTAATCTATGTCTAGATCACTTTTGTTAACATCACAATTCTAGACCACACATGAACAACTGTTCCTACTGACCTGTAACCTACTTCTAGATCACTATTGTTAACATCGCAATTCTAGACCACACATGAACAACTGTTCCTACTGACCTGTAACCTACTTCTAGATCACTATTGTTAACATCACAATTCTAGACCACACATGAACAACTGTTCCTACGGACTTATAATCTACCTCTAGATCACTTTTGTTAAAATCACAATTCTAGACTACACATGAACAACTGTTCCTACGGACCTGTAACATACCTCTAGATCACTTTTGTTAACATCACAACTCTAGACTAAACATGAACAACTGTTCTTACTGACCTGCAATCTGCTGAGAAAGTTGGTTGACAATTTCTCTAGCAAAGTTGGGCTGTCAGCTGCTTTACTTACTGGGGGAAAGAAACAAACTGCATACATGTACACATAACAGAAACGTCATGAAGGTACAAATGTTTTTTACTGAAAAGTTGTGAGTGCTCCATTCTTCTGTATAGATTCAAATGCTGGGCAACTAGTAGCCAAATAGTGAAGACACAAGAGGAAGTGGAGATGTGGTTTCTGAGAATGTTCAGACTATCAGGACAGATGCAAAGAAACGCTGAGGTATTGAGAGCTGCAGGTGGTACAAGATCACTTATCAAAACCATAAAGAAAAGATAAATGGAATTTATGTGGCACAACAAAATTAGAGGCAGAATAGAGAAAATAGCCATACCAGTGTGAGATAATACAAGCGAGGCAGACGAAGATAGAAAAAGCTTTATGTGGGTAGCTTTATAGATTCAGTGCCAAACTAAAAGTAGGTTTGGACTGAACAAAATTGGATGACGGAAAATGGGAACATTTTGTGATGACAACATTTCGGTGATGTGTAAGCCCATAATAGATATAGGAAGTCTCTTAAGATGATTTATCATCCTAATGCACTTAAACAGTGAAACAGCTGGGCAGTAAATATAAACAACACCAACTCCATCGAAAGATGAACTGACAGAAGGGATTGGAGAGTATATTTCTGATGCCTGCTCCAGATCTGGCATGTCAAAAAGACATGATGTGTACACTCAACATTGAATTTGTACCTCATGAGATTATTGGCATGCATGTCTTCATAAGTTTTTTCTAGTTGTAATTTAGCGTCAGTGACAAACAAACAATTCATTTTCACTTCAATGTTCCTTATAAACAGTATTATATTACATGCATATGAACACATGTCCACCAGGATGGCAGGCAAATGTGTGTGCTAGTCACTGTGCTTCATGTAACTTCAAAATTAGAAAACCTAGCCATAGCACAGTATTTGCAACAAGTATGGTTCTAATATACCACGTTTAGACACTGGCTGGTGCTAGAGATTCTCAATGTGCAACCTATGGTAGGAGACTGCAGCACTTGTTAATATATCTGAGTGTCCAATGAAAGTGATTCTTTCTAAAATCAACCAATCAACCGCTCTCATGGAGTGCAAAACTGTTGAAGTTCAAAGGTCACTTATTTCCAAATCAGTGCTAACAATCAATCTTACCAAACTCCTCTAAAGCTGACTGTTCAATGGATTCCAGCAATTGTCTTTTAACAGCATTCTGAAGTAGTTTTTCTTTAGCTGGGTCATACTGCCTGTCTGTGATTGGTCCAGCTAGGACAAAAACATTCTCAATCGCCACATGAATATCTGCAGTAAACAACTCAGTCCATGGTATGTCTATCTTTAGATGCCCTGGAAAGATACAAAAAAATAAACATCAACATATGCATTGGGAAAACAATGCTGCAAAATACCCCCAGTCCTAAAACAGCAAAGAAAAGTTTTGTTAAAAACAGATTGTGATAGGGGATTAGGCATCTACATTTACAAAAGTATAAAATGATTTTACACCATACATAAAAGCCACACCCCCTCCCCCAAATGATTATAAAATATAGTTCTTCACACCCATGCATGAAACTAGAGACAAACACTTATAAATTACGAATTATATATAGGGGAAAACAATTAAAGGTCCCTTAAACAAGCCTTACGGACATTTAGCACACAGTGCTAGACCCACAGTTTGTATAGATCGATGGATATCCCACGGGTAATGTGGTCAGTATCAAGCCTCTATGGAAAATAACTAACTAAATGCATTTATAAATTCATGTTATTAATCCCAGAAAGTCACAGCAGCAGAAAATATGGATAACAACAACATTACAAGTGTATTTTGTGGGTAAGTCAATAAGTATGTCACAAAATGATATACGACAGTTGAGAAATGATTGTTGGTAGTTCCTAAATATGCCATTATGTGGCATATCATCTAGCTTGAATTGCTGCATGAATATTTATATGTACATACGCATGTGACTTTGAATAATGTCAGCCATACCATAAAATTGTAACACTGAACAACAGCATGCTGTTGTTACATTCTGTTGTGGTCAGAGGACTCACAATCAATCAATTATGTGCCATACCGGAAAGCGTGGGCGGTCATAACTCGCCATTTCACTTGATCAGCAGAGTCATGGATCAGCTCAGTGTTCCTGTCTTGACCATGCCATGAAGCCAAGCCATCCAGGTATTTACTTCTCGGCCTTCCCCTTGGTCTGTTCCCTTTAATCTTGCTAGTTGTCACCAAGTTCTCCAATTCATTTCTTCTCATAACATGTCCAAAAAATTTTGACTGACTACGTCTAATTTCTCTAATCAATTTACAATTTTCATTTGTCTCCTGTAGTACTTGATCATTGGTTTTTCTGTCTGCCCATGGTATTCTTTGGATTCTCCTCAGAAACCACATTTCTGCAGCCATCAGATGTTTTTCAGCTTGGTTGCTCATTGTCCAAGTTTCACATCCATACAAAAGAACAGGCTCTATGTTGCACCTCAGCACTCTTTTTCTCGTTTCAATTGACATATTTTTATTCGTCAGTATGTTTTTCATCTTGCTAAAGGCTACTTTCGCCATGGCGATTCTTGTTCTAATCTCTTCAAGGCATCTCCCATCAGAAGTTATGACTGTTCCGAGATAATTGTACCGATTCACTTGTTGAAGAATATTCCCATTTACTTGTATATTACATTGTGGTATTTCGTTCTTCCTAGTGACGGCCATAATCTGTGTCTTTTTGCAATTTAATTCTAACCCCAGTTGTTCACTGTGTACAACAACCACATCTACTAATTGTTGCAGATCCTACTCATTGTCTGCAATCAATACTGTATCATCTAAATATCTAATGTTATTGTTTTGTCCTCCAATGCTGATTCCATCTATATCTTCTACATTTCTGAAAATATTCTGGAAAAAAGATCTGGAGACATTACACATCCCTGCCTAACACCTCTCTTAATAGGCTGATATTGTCCCACTTCATTATCAATCCTTATGGCAGCTTGTTGTTTCCAATATATGTTTTTTATTAGTCTAATGTCTTTCCGATCAATTTTTAGATCTGCAAGCTATCTACTATGTTGATATGTCTTACTCTATCGAAAGCTTTGTGTAATCAATAAAGCAAAGATGTATATCTTTGTTTACTTCTATAGAACGTTCAATAACTGATCGCAGCATATACACGGCGTTTACTGTACCCTTTCCTTCTACAAACCCACATTGTTCTTCCCTATTTCAGGTTGTAGTTTCTTCCTCACTCTTTGCACGATAATTCGTAGCAAAATCTTTGTGAAGTGCGGGCTGTTGGATTGCAGAGATTCCTGTCTATTCCACATTATACTGCTTGCTTGCGTGTGTTCATTGGCTTGAGCTCCAACGCGAAGTCCTGTATGTCGGATGAAGGCATCCTGTTGTCCACCATCAGTGTGATGTCATACAGGACCTGAGGTTTGCGTGAGTATCCGTTGTCCCATGTCTGGCTTATTGGTGTGCAGACTGGTTCCTCGCCATACAGGCAAACACTCTCCGACTTCGGAGGAATCAACGATCCTATTGACTTCAGCCAGGACCCCGAAGGGACCTGTTGCCCAGGACGCTCGGCGAGGACGCGTCAATAGGTCTTGGCCAGTATATAACACGGCCCTGGTGCCTTGGAAACACCTCTGCGTCCCCACATTATACTAATTGTTCTATATTGATCACATTCCAAGATTCCTGATTTCTTTAGAATTGCAATAAATATAGAATTACATAATTCAGAAGGTATTTCTGTGGTATCATATAATGTGTTCAGCAGTCTGGTGACTTGATCTATTCCATATTCTTCTAAAGCTTTAATCATTTCTGTTGTGATGTTATCTGAACCGGGGGCCTTGCCAGCTTTCATATGTTTAAGAACATTTTGAACCTCCATCTTCAAAATCGGCGGTCCTTCATTATTAAATCAAACATCATACTGTTCATCTCTGTTATCATCATAAAGGTTTTTCACATAATCTGATCATACGTGTAGAATCTGATCTTTTTCTATAATGATTTTGCCATCTTTAGTTTTTAGACAGCCTGCTGATGTACTTGTTCTTTTATTAGTAAGTTCCTGAATTCCTTTGTGCACTAATTTGGTATTTTGACTGTTGTGTTGTTTTTCAATTTCTAAGCAATTTTTCTCAAGCCATGCTTCTTTTGCCTCCTAACATAATATTCTGACTTGTCTGTGAATTTCTTCATAGTTGGCAGGATTATTTTTGTTGAGTCTTCTTGTTTCCATGAGTTGTAAAATTTCTTCAGTCATCCATGTCTTACGACCCACCTTCTTTAATTTTGGAATAGTTGTTTCTGCAGCCAAACTGATTGAATGCTTCAACATTTCCCTTTGATCATCCACATCTTTGAATAGGATCTCTAGATCAGACAATATATCAAACCTGTTCTGTACTTCTATGTTGAATTTGTTTTGTATTTCCTTGTCATTACTCAACGTACACAAATCATATTTAGTGTTTCCTGTTATATACTTGACGTTCTTTAACTTTACCCTCAATGTACCTGTAAGTAATCTGTGGTCACTATAACAATCAGCACTGGGAACTGTTTTTGCTATTGTTAACGCATTTCTAAATCTTCTGCTAATCAGAATGTAATCAATCTGGTTTCTAATTCTGCTATGAGGACTCCTCCATGTTCATAATCTTCTAGGGTGTTGTTTAAACCAGGTGTTTCCTACAATCATTTCCTGCTCTTTTTCCCCCTCTACAAGTCTGTATTCTCTTTCATTTCTCTCTCCTAAACCATAGTTTCCTACTGTGTATCTATCACCTTAATTTCTTTCTTTTGCATTGAAGTCGCCTATTATGTTTATTTCTGTATTTTTACATTTCATTAAAGCAGACTCTAAGTCATTTATGACTTCCGGTTGCCAACATGGCAGTTAGGCATTAAACCGTTAAGGCCTGTGGTGTGTTTATGTTTGTAGCTACGGTTTGCAATCACATTTTCCTCATGTTGGTCTGGTAGTACATAGTTCCGTCGCCCTGCTACTGAGTGAGTGCATGGGAGACACTGTGAGCTGTGAGATTCGTGTGGAATGCTTTTACATCTATCCTGTACAGTGACCTGCATGTTCGGAACAATGGCTACCAACTGTTGCTGAATTGACTGATTTTTCTTTTCGGTTCACGAGTGCATTTTTCAGGAGACTCTTGGGAGTCGGTGCTGAAGCTGCAGAGTTCGTGCTTTGTGCGACACTTTCGGCGGGTCGCCTTGCGGTAAAAGACCGAGCCATGTGAGAAAACCCGGGTCAATGAGGTCTTTCTGGTGACTGCCAATTCAGTCGATGATGAACTGTGGTTTTTGTGGATGAATTTTCAAAATTGTATGTTGGCATTCTGACAGCAGCATTATGCACAGTGTACCAGTGCAGGCTGTTGGATTGCAGAGATTCCTGTCTATTCCACTTTTCACATTGGACAGTGCGGATCATTTTGTGTGATGTTCACTGGCACAGGAATGGAGCATAATGGGGACCACCCATTGCTGTGAAGTTGGAACTTCGACTGACTGACTGACTGAGTCATTATAAAATTCCTCTACACTATCTTCACTGGATTCCCCTATTGGGGCATATACTTGAATAACGTTTATGCTAAAAGGTCTGCCACATAATTTAACTAGTAGAACTCTGTCTGACACTGCCCAATATCCTTGAACAGATTTTGATGTTTGCCGGTCCAAGATAAATGCTCCCCCCCCCCCCCTTTGTCTATCTTCTCCTCCAGAATGGACTCACAGCCAAAGATATTCATATGGAAATATTGCCTGTCTATGGTGGCAAGCTGTACACAACTGAGTGGGTAAGTTCTCTCATGGACGTCCTGTATAGACTGTGACAGAATCAAGAGTGAGACAGCTTATATCTCAATTATTTGAGCTGAGAGCTGGGCAACAATAGACAATATTGCAAATGAAATAGAATGTTGTCGTGGTTCAGTCAACAGCATAATGAATGCTGTGTTAAATGTTTGCAAAGAATTCTTACATTGGATCCCATACAATTGACTGAAGAAGACAAAATGAACCAAATGAGGCTTTTATTGGAACAATTCACCCAGTATGCAGATGGAAGAGAAGATAAACTCAACGGGATTTTTAAAGGTGATTATCCTGGGTGCATCAATATCAAAGAGAAACAAAACGTGCTTCAATGCAATGGAAACATCCTCTTCATCTCTTCACAAAAGTGGCAATATGAATGGTGCATCATACTATGAAGTTCTGAAGATACTTCTTGATGCGCCTAAAAAAGACACCACAAAAATGCTCAGGTCTACTGACTATGGGAGTACTGTCCCTTCACGGCAATACCAGACCCCCAAATGATTCGATTAACCTAGGAGAAAATTGCTCAGTTCGGGTGGAAACTTCTTGAACATCCATTTTACTGCCCCAACCTAGCCCTAAGCAATTTCTATTTCTTTCGTCCACTAAAAAAAAAAAATCACCTTGGTGGCAAAGCGTTTGCTGATAACGAAGAAGTTGAGCGAATATGACTAAGGCCAAAGACAATTACCTGTTATGATTAATGTATTGGGAAGACTAATAAAGCAATAGAATAAATGCATCAATGTTCATGAAGATTGTGTAGAGAAATAAGGAGAGGTATAAGTAGACTTAAAAATTATTGTGAAGTTCGCATCTCATATAGTATTTTGTTTACATACTAATTGGTGACTTACTTACTGACTTACCCTTTTTACATGGACAAAATATTCACGTCTAGTAAAAACTAAAATATTGTCAGATTTCTTTAGTATACTTTGGCTAAACATAATAATTACAATGGCATACATATGTTACATTGGTTTGTACATTGCAAGAATAGCCTAGAAGTAGCATAGACAGTGGATTGCTTGGGGCATAGAGTTGAACTTGTCTACACATTAGTGATGTCTCGATAAAACATAGTTTTTTTTAAGTGTACAAATAAAAACATGTTTGCAAAATACGTTAGTATTATTTGTTTTCAATCAATGCATGAAATAATATAAATTGCAGAACAAGGCTTTTGAAATTCTATTTTTTACTTAACGCCAGTGAGCTAATATTGTGACTTCCTTCAAGAAACTTCTATGACATTTGAGACCAAAGATTTGCAGAACCCCTTCAGAAAAACCGTTCAACAATTTAGCTGCAAAAATCTATTGTTTCCTTGGTAATAGTAGAAGTAAACTTAAAATTATAAGTTTGTGTTGGTGGTGGTGTTGGTGGTGATAACAGAGTGCATGATAATGATAGTATTTGAATTATTTCTGACATACCTGGACTATTTTTACCCAACACGTGCCTGTATTTAATCTGTATATCTTATTATTTCATATTTACAACGCCTCAGAATATCATTATTATAGAGATGACTGTCTTTTCCCTGTAACTGTAAACTACAGGCATACTACTGCATGCCATTGTTCTCATTCTGGATATGAAACTTCAATGTGACAAGTGACAGTAAGTGATACAGAATACAGCTGTAATGATTGTAATCAATGGCGGACTGGGTGTACAAATATGGTTGCTAGGGCTAAAACTAAAAGGTCATTAACAATTTTAACATACTGTCTAATATTTAAGGGTGTCGTCCCCTTCACTAGGGGCCACAGTCTTCACTTGTCATCGGACAAGCCGACACCCCCCCCCCATCCCCTCCCCAGTGCACCACTGGCTGTAATAATACTAATATACAGGTTTTCCATTTTTTTTTACGCCTGAGTGGTCCCACTGCTTTCTCAGTAAACAAGTACAGGCGCTCCTTCCCATTTTCATCTCTCTGGTTGACCTTCTCTTGCCAGTCGTTGATTCCAAGTGCTTGTAGGTCTGTGTGTATATTATCTCTCCACCGCCTTCTTGGTCTACCTCGAGGTCTACGGTCATTTATTTCTTGAGTGTAATCGAGTTTTGTTTGCCTGTTATCTTCCATTCTTTCTACGAAGTGTCTATTCGCAACCAAGTTGCGAATAAACGAAGTCTTTATTCGCAACCAAAAGCTAGTCACGTGACATAAGAGACGTCATCGGGACATGTGTTTGACTATATGAAACATTTGTGTTAAGCTGTCATCGTGGTCCCAGTAGGGTAGCGGTGAGTATCTCCGCTTGCAAGCGTGGTTCGATTCCCCGCCAATAAATGCCATGGTTGATTTTGATGTCCTGTAAAAGACATCCAACTAACTGTACCTTCTGAAACAAACATGAATAGTAATATAGTCACCGGGTCTGTAGTGAAGTGGTTATGAATGCATTTCGTAATCCTGCATACCGCGTTCGAAACCTAGCTGCGGCGATTTGGAAGCAGACCGCCTTGCGTTGGTTTTCATACAGAGGTATGAGTGTCGGTAGTTCAGAAAGAAATGGCAAACTACTGAACATTAAACATGCCCGGGAATTTAAAAAAACAACAACACACATTCTGTTGATTTGTCAAACCAAGCCATACATCACAGTGTCAGGATTAATTCACGGAAATATCAAATATATCATGAGAGGCTTATTGGGTATCTGAATTTGTTGTTGTTGTTTGTTCATTCGCTTTGAACGAAAACGTAGCCAATATACGTGCTACTACTAATAGCTGCCACTACTGGAGAGTGCACTGGACTGATATTTGCATGTGGATTATGTTTCCTATTACCATTGTCCCTCACCATCAGATAAACCCACTTTGACTTCAGGCAGCGGCAGACATGGGCATTCCCCGCTCATGGCTGCTTAATTGTATAAGTATAAGCTTCTACATTGGTTTGTTAGATGTGTACTCACTCCATATTGTTTAAGGATTTTCCACAGCTTGTTTGTATCTACTCTTGGTTGCGAATAGAGACTTCGTTTATTCGCAGCTTGGTTGCGAATAGAGACTTCATTTATTCGCAACTTGGTTGCGAATAAACTCTCCCTTCTTTCTATATGCCCCAGCCATTGCAGTCTATTAGCCTTCATGATACCCGTGATTAGTGGGGACTTAAACAGATCATAAATGTCTTTATTACTTCTTCTTTTCCACTCTCCACTTTGTGTATCCCTAATGGGTCCAAAGACGCGTCTTAAAACTTTGTTCTCAAAGGTTTGTAACAAGGCTTCGTCACCTTTAGTTGTACTCAAGGTTTCAGAGCCATACAGCACAACTGGTCTGATCAGTGTTTTGTATCAGTCCAAATTCGAGGCTCATGTATCTGTTTCGTAACAAAATAGTTTTTACAAAAGTGGGGATGTTAACCCCACGCTTCAATCCCCAACCTGGAGGACCAGGGTGTTTCTCTTTGTCTGTTCTCTACCCTTTGATCTGTCCGGCATTTTCAGTTGCCACATTGTAATACAGATTTTATGTTAATATTTCGCTTTACACGCAGAAGCAAAGCGATTAGCAAGTTATACTGAAAAAAAAAAAAAAGAAGCACGAGCACTGTTGGACGAGAGTTGGATGACTCACCATTCGCTACGACAGAAAAAGACTGGACACCTATTGCTTAACAAAATGGTCCCAACGCTTCAAATATCCACAGCAAGTTCCTGCTTCAGGACTTATTTTTTAAATTTTTTTTTCAAATTATGCTGATGATAACGTTTTGAACAAGGTCAGACAAGGGATCGATTCACACACTTTTGGGAGGGAAAGAATGGCCACCTATGAACTCAGGCCTAAGAAAATGTGATGGTGCTAACACTTCACATGCCGACGGCTGGTTCTTGCTTCTGAGCGTGTTTTTGTTTGTTGTTTATCTTTACATGCAGACATTAACATACCCTCTTACTGTTTCTTTACTAGTTTTGTTTCCTGTTGTTTGTTTGTTCATAAAACCTTTGGGCAGACTATATGGTTTTGTTTTTCTCATTCTATTGAGCTCCCATGTTATAAGTAAAGTTCTAACCAAGGCTGAAGAAGCAGGTTGAACGACGAGGCCGAATTTGGGATTTTTATTTTTGAATCAAGTCAAGTCAAGTAGAGTAAAGGTCCCTAAAGTAAAGTAAAGTTGGAGGCTCCGCGGCGAAGTGGTCAAGCCGTCTCCTCGCGCTCCAAAGGTTGTGGGTTCGATTCCGCGCTACGTCTTTCGGTTTCATTTGAATGCATTTTTCTCGGAGACCGTCGTCACCGGAGCTATGGGGTTCATGCTTTGTGCGAGGCTTTCGGTAGGTCATCCTGCCGAAAGAGACCAAACCATATGGAATGAAACCCGGGGCAATGAAGTCGATCCTCTCGACTTTTAAGACTTTTTGTAAAGTCAAGTCAAGTCAAGTCAATGTCATTTTGTTGTTGTTGCAATGAGGTGTATTGGATATAGCATGCTAGCCCCATATTTGTATATACCAGCTGACACTCAATGGGAGAGGTGGTCAATATCACATGCTAGCCAATCTACAAAAGCTTTGAACTCAAGCGTAGTCCATACACACTAGTATCATTGAACTGAATTTTGCGCGTGGATTAGCCTTCCCTATTACCAGTGCCCCTCGTCATCAGGCGAACCCACCCCGACTTCAGAGGTACTTGTACTTTACGTCCCCACGTCAAGGACGAGAAGTCAACATTTTAGTCCCAATTGTCCGATGTAGGAGTTGAACCCCTTACCTCGGCGTCAACACATCGGATGTTTAAAAACGCACGTTCTTATCAATTCGGCCATACTGACCTCCTCTACTTTTTTTTTGTTTCAGTTTTGTTGTCTGCAAAATTTTTAGTATGTATTATAATAAACCACCCCTGCATGAATGTCTTCCTCATCCTCTTTCGCTCTTTATCACCCTTTGGGACATAGACCCTCAATCAGACCGATCAAGCTGTCATACACCGGTTCATGATTGGTTGAGTTTTGGAGCTGAAGTTGTTCTACAAAATGGGAAAGCCAGCCCCAGGCTCGACTCTTCTTTGTTGCTTTTTATGACATGCACGGCAGTTACAGTGTGTTACTCTTCGTTGTCTCCCTTTAAGGTACCAGCAGAACCTCACGTGCCTGTCCGTATTAATTGTCATTACAATGTGTGAAAGTATGCTCTTTATAATAGGATGCAGTAATAAAAACACTTACCTATATAACCCGCCTTGACTTCAACTGGAAGATCGAGTCCAGACTAAATATATAAAAATACAAAACAATAAAAACAACCCGTTAATGATTACAATAACAAAATGCGTCACCATTGTTTATGTACACACACACACACACAAATCCAAAGAAGCTTCGGTATGCCTTGAGAGACAAAGCAATAGAAATACGAAGCCGCGAAAATACGAAAAATAAACTAATTTGACTCAGCATGTGTATTCTACACTATAGCAGAGTACGCCCCCCCCCCCCCCCCCCCCCGGTCTCTATTAAATGAAAGCAGCCAGCAAGCATCAAAGTACACATTTCCAAGGTTGTGTGTCATCAAGCCTGTAAGCATACACTACAGCCCTGTAGGGTTCCAACATCCTATACTGCAGCTGACTGCGATGTCACTATCACATTATATGTGTATGTGCCCAGAGGTAAGTGAAGTGCCTGGGGGTTAGTGGACTGTGTTTGGCGCAGGAGAGCCTGGCCTATGATACCACAACATCTAGTATGAGAATGGAGGTGGAGGAAGTCACTGTGGATTCCAGTTGGCTGGAGAACAAACAGCACACGCATGTCGTGATTATATATAACGGACTCTCAAAATATGTTAAGAAAGGTGAAGTCGGGCGTGCTTCGGGCAGAGTGGCAGGTTGCCATTCAACAATCAAACATAGAGAGCATCTGTTGGAATTTCCCCCAGGACGTACTGGTGTGGTTGGACACGAGCAGACTGTTGTGACTGTATAGACTGTTGTGACTGTATAGACAGTTGTGACTGTAAAGACTGTTGTGACAGCACAGACTTGCGACCGTATAGACTGTTGTGACTGTATAGACTGTTGTGACTGTATAGACAGTTGTGACTGTAAAGACTGTTGTGACAGCACAGACTTGCGACTGTATAGACTGTTGTGACTGTATAGACTGTTGTGACAGCACAGACTGTTGTGGCTGTATAAACTGTTGTGACTGTATAGACTATAGACTATTGTGACAGCACTGGCTGTTGTGACTGTATAGACTGTTGTGACAGCACAGACTGTTGTGACTACATAGACTGTTGTGACTATATAGACTGTTGTGACAGCACAGACTGTTGTGACTATATAGACTGTTGTGACTATATAGACTGTTGTGGCTGTATAAACTGTTGTGACTGTATAGACTATAGACTATTGTGACAGCACTGGCTGTTGTGACTGAATAGACTGTTGTGACAGCACAGACTGTTGTGACTACATAGACTGTTGTGACTATATAGACTGTTGTGACAGCACAGACTGTTGTGACTATATAGACTGTTGTGACAGCACAGACTGTTGTGGCTGTATAAACTGTTGTGACTGTATATACTATAGACTATTGTGACAGCACAGGCTGTTGTGACTGTATAGACTGCTGTAACAGCACAGGCTATTGTGACTGTATATACTGTTATGACTGTATATACTGTTATGACTGTATAGACTCGTGTGACAGCACATACTGTTGTGACAGCACAGATAGTTGTGACAGCACAGACTGTTGTGACTGTATATACTGTTGTGACTGTACAGATTGTTGCTTAACTTGACATTAACTAAACAATAGCAAAACAGATCAAATGTAGAGCATGAAATTAACAAGACTGAATTAATCAGACATTTAAACCAGAGAAGAAAATTATCATCTTAAATAAAACATGAAACATATTGATCTGGCTGAAGATTTAACAAGCAATATGACACAGGCGCACTGACATTTGTCAATAAATGGACAAGGGCAGGCTTTGTTATTCAAACACTGTTATGAATGGGGAGGGGAAGAGAGTTTACGTAAGTACAAACAGATTATAGACAACAAACAATTATCTTCTTTTGCCCTACTGCTTTTGCCGAGAAGAGTCACAGAGAGAAGGTGGATGTTATTTTGTGTTTTACGCTTATCGTGTTGCTTGTGCTAATGTCATATTTTATTTCCTCAATGTATTCTTTAAACTATTTCTAGCCATCTCTTCCCGGGTCGTCCTCTCGTCTTGTATCCCGATGTTATCACGTAGAACGCTCAAGCCGCTGATTGATCTTGTTCCATTCTAAACAGTGAATTAAACAAAGGAACCACAGACAATAGGTTGTACAAATTATTGCCTGGCACATTTGCTGCAGCCCGTCACGTGCACACTGCAGAGTTATATACAAGGTTGTCCATGGGACATAATTTACATTGCGTGGTAATTTATGCATGTCCCTTCCCATCACGTCCCATGGGATTCCCATGGGGTAACATTCCCATGGCTAGCCTGGCAGGCTTGTCCATGGGACATGTTTTCCTGTCCCATTCAATGATAACTTATGCTTGTCCCATCCCGTCCCATCCCATCCCTACACTATTCAGAAAATCCCCCTTTTTTCCCCAACGGAATTCCCATGGCCAAGCCTAGTTATATATCATTTGAAGTGAATAGATGAATTATATTTTGGCTTAAATACATAACACACATTATAGCTAACTGTCCGAACCATTTAATTCTTTGGTGTTCTATCAAGTTAGTATCGGTGTTATCTCTACAATCTCTTAATTTCTCATTTTTCTCTCTATGTGGTTTTTCCAGCTGCGTTACTTAGGCATCTCATCTCACACGGTGTGGCTTTACGCCTGTGTGTTTCTAGAACTGTCCGTGTCTGGCAATGGTAACAGCGTTGAGATGAAATAAGCTACCACGGACTTCTTTCTGGTACGCGTGTTGATACTGCAGAGAATTATTTTGTAATAAGTTTCAAATTGTACGCTTCTAATGAAATAATAATAATTAACATCTACAGCTGCAAAAATCATGACAAACATATGTCTGGTAGTAACAACATAATGCCGTTGAAATCTTAAACCTGATGTTTATTAATTTAAAGCAAAGTAAAGGAAACCTGATGATAATCTAACAATTATCTTGCATGGAACTCACAAAGCAAATGAAATAGCAGGAGATCTAAAAAAGATACAAAGAAGAGAATTACAGGCAGAGGTTAATAATACCGGGAGGACATGGAAGGGGGTGCAGGAGACGGCAAAGGAAAGGACGGTTTGACGTGGTGTGGTTGAGAGATTATGTCCTATGGAGGACAGAGGGGAGAAGAAGAAAAGAATAAGGAGAAATGACCGTTTTACACTCCTTAAACGCGTTGGGCAAATGGTGCCAGAGCCACACTTGTACAGACCAATCGGCACTTGGCGCATAACTTGGTCAGTATCACGGGCGCCGCCTGGACTTCCCAAGACATTTCCTAGTACCAATGTTTGTCTGGGTCGATCTAGGAGTCTTCTTCTTCTTCTTCTTCTTCTTCTTCTTCTTCTTCTTCTTCTTCTTCTTCTTCTTCTTCTTCTTCTTCCTCTTCTTCTTCCTCTTCTTCTTCGTCTTCCTTCTCCTCCTCCTCCTCCTCCACTTCTTCTTCTTCTTCTTCTTCTTCTTCTTCTTCTTCTTCTTCTTCTTCTTCTTCTTCTTCTTCTTCTTCTTCTTCTTCTTCTTCTTCTTCGTCTTCGTCTTCCTCCTCCTCCTCCTCCTCTTCTTCTTCTTCTTCTTCTTCTTCTTCTTCTTCTTCTTCTTCTTCTTCTTCTTCTTCTTCTTCTTCTTCTTCTTCTTCTTCTTCGTCTTCCTTCTCCTCCTCCTCTTCTTCTTCTTCTTCTTCTTCTTCTTCTTCTTCTTCTTCTTCTTCTTCTTCTTCTTCTTCTTCTTCTTCTTCTTCTTCTTCTTCTTCTTCTTCTTCTTCTTCTTCTTCGTCTTCCTTCTCCTCCTCTTCTTCTTCTTCTTCTTCTTCTTCTTCTTCTTCTTCTTCTTCTTCTTCTTCTTCTTCTTCTTCTTCTTCTTCTTCTTCTTCTTCTTCTTCTGCTGCTGCTGCTGCTGCTGCTGCTGCTGCTGCTGCTGTTGCTGCTGCTGCTCCTCCTCCTCTTCTTCCTGATTCTGCTTATCTTCTTCCTTCTTCTGTATCTTCATCTTCAGCCATAGATGTGTCAGAGTTTGCTTCAAGTCTGCACAGGTCCCCAGACTTTGTCTCGAAGTGTGCTCCCAGACTTTGTCTCGAAGTGTGCTCCCAGACTTTGTCTCGAAGTGTGCTCCCAGACTTTGTCTCGAAGTGTGCTCCCAGACTTTGTCTCGAAGTGTGCTCCCAGACTTTGTCTCGAAGTGTGCTCCCAGACTTTGTCTCGAAGTGTGCTCCCAGACTTTGTCTTGAAGTGTGCTCCCAGACTTTGTCTCGAAGTGTGCTCCCAGACTTTGTCTCGAAGTGTGCTCCCAGACTTTGTCTCGAAGTGTGCTATGTCCTAACATATGGGGTTAACACCATATACTTAATATTATGTGGAAGCTGAGGAGATGTGGTTTTATAGAAAAATTGCGAGAACACAGTGGACTGATAGAAAGAGCAATGTGATATCCTGAAGGTAGTTAATTCACAAATAGAACTGGTTGCTCACATCAGAAGAAGACGGTCCACATTCTTTAGACATGTCATGAGAAGGGGAAAGCTGGAGTATGTCGTCACAGTGGGAAGGCTGGCGGGGAAGACCAAGAGAGAAGATGCTGGACAGTATAACATCACAGCATGGATGGACTTCGGTATAAGAAATTATTGGCGAGAAAGAAGGCTGTAAAGACAGACATGATCTTCAACGTCAAAAGCATGGAGCAGGCTGACATTCTGAATGCTTTACGAGAAGTAAGACTTTTGCGAGAACCAAGTGATGACTGTGAATCTACAACCATGGCCAGACTGCGAGAACAGCAAATTAAAAGAGGGGTGGCCAAACAAGAACACTACGCAGGAAGCCAAAGAAGATTGATAAACCAACACAGAACTGGTGTCGTTAGCCGCTACACGCTGCGGGATTTGCTGAGGAGGGGATCCGAGCACTTATGGACTGAATGGTTCGATGTGCAATGAGGATGATCTGTCGACTAATTAACTAACTAACTAGCATGGACTATACGTCTGTCTGTGTTATGTATGTAATTACGCACTCACACCCGTCTAAACAATGCACACACGCACGCACGCACGCACACACACGCGGACGAACACACGCGCCGTCCTCTCTGAATCGTGTACCACCAGTAGAATTCCTATCACCATGCCAACCGTTCTACAGGTTTTCCATTTTTATGTTGCGTGGATGCCGCTTGTGATGTCCCATATAGCATCCAATGTAATGACTTACCGTTATCCAGCTCGCCATGCGAACAATGGCCGTCGGACGGGAACCATGGGAGCTATAGAAATGTTCATGTGCAATTTCAGCTGATAAAACGAGAACAACCACAGGGGGAAAAAGTGAACAAGCAAGTAAATGAGATTTGTGTGGCGGGAGAGAGGACAGGGTCAGTATGACAGGCAGCCGTCCAGTAAAAGAGAGACAAGGTTAAATTGACAGACAGACAGACAGACAGACACGTCCGGTGGTAGAATTATTACAATTTATGTAATCAATAAAAACATCCATGGATATGTGGTAGACATAAATGTAATCACACAGAAAAGTATAAACCATTAAATAAAGACAAATGAGTAAAACCATACATATACACACACAGACCAAGCGTGAAAACAAACAAATTGACACACGAGGAAACCACAGGGGGGAAAAAATAGATAAACTGGCAGAGATCCAAACACACAGGAAAATAAAAACAAATTGGCAGACATGAAAAACACATACAAGAAAGAAAAGCAAACCGCAGACGAAACAAATCAAAACACGCACACACTGACAGAACGAGGACGTGTGAAATGCTGAAGATAATTACCAAAGCTTCCGGCCTGAGCTGGAGGTCTGTAAGCTCCACATCCCCTGAAAATAATTATTGACAATCTTAGCGTTCGTTTTACCGAGAAGCCCTGCAGCCAACGGCTGACAAGAATGTTCAATATGTAACACAGAGAAGGGTAAAAGTAGTATACTTATACCGGGTGTTTGTAGTCTCACTACACTTTGTATGTGAAACAAATTTGAAAAATGAGTACATTATGTCATCAAACAATGTGCTTCACAGTCCATCGTGATGCAATATGCAGCGAGTGGCTGTCGTCTGGTGGAGTAATTCTTTGCACTCTAAACAGAATGGTGTTATCAACGAAAGAAAGACTGTTTTTACATGTGTTCTACATACAAAGTGTAGTGAGATTTTACAAACACCTGGTATATGTGTATTATAGTAATCATAATCATAATCATCAAGTGTCTTGTCGTCTGGCGTCGACAATGATGCTTCTCCACATCTTGCGATATCCAACAAGCATACAAGATGTATCAAATCGTGCCCTGACACCCAGAAATACCACGAGAAAAGCTGTCAAGAATGTTCTCACGTTGTCTTTCTCTATCTTATTTCACCCACACATTTTTCCAGTTGTGTCCGGAAGAGCGCACGCGCGTACACTTTATATAGAGTTACAGAGAGCTAACGCAAAACACTAAATACCAAGGCCATTGTACTAAACTAGACTTTGCTTAGAAAGACCATCGACAAATTCACTTAAAAACTGAACATTCACCGTCATTATATGAGGCAGGGTGTACCATGGTTACCTAAACCATGGAACCGGGCGGCGCCTGGTGCACCCTGGGAGAACTACACCACTGGTTAGTTAAACTGACCCTCTAAGCTCAAGCCTTTGTTAAAATGACCCTTTAAGCTTAAGCCTTAGCCTACTAACTCTTTATTTCGCAGACACACATTGCTATAACATAACTGGTTAAAGAGGAATAAGAGTTATATCTGCGTGTCACAAGAAGAGATAAAGATATAAGTGGGGCCGGTTAGTTTACAGAATGCCAGCTGCCACAGTCACAACAGCGACATTCGTCTAGATTTTAAGAATCGTCATCACAACGCTTCCGGCAAACCAATAAATGCCAAGTTTCTCCAGCAAACGTCATAATGTGTGGATACTGAGTGCTGCAGCGACAACTGGTTGTAAACATGTCCAATTCAGCCCCCACATACTTACCAGATTCCTGGAACCACTCTTAAATCCTAATTCAAACATACTTAAAAATTATGACTATGTTAAAGTTGTAGTTCTCTGAGACCAACAAACAACATGTTTGTTGCATAACCTTTACATGACGTCTCAGTCAACCAGACCACATTTCTGGGCTGATTGTGATTTCTTGGCAAGTTTTACATTCAGTAGTTTGCCATTGCATTCTGAACGACCGACACTCATACCATTGTAATAACTACCAGTGCGAGGCGGCCTGCTTCCAAATCGCCCGCAGTTGTGTTTCGAACGCGGTATGCGAATTGCCTTCGTCACTCCTTCGTCACAGCGACGGTTCTCTAGGACAGAGAAGAGGTAAATTAGGCGGGCAATTCGTTTTCGGGCGTGTCTTCCGCTTGAAGTGGTTTGCTGACTTGCGGAATTACTATGTCCCTTTACAGTCATCGTTCTCTAGTGTTACACATGTAAGCATGCTTTTAGCATCGCTCCAAGCCTGCTTATAGAACTGTATTTTATGCTGTATTTCTGTGTCCTGTTAGCTGAATGTTCTTAACAGGACGCTTCAATCAACCCAAGCATTTATCTTCCGTTAGTGATTTAATGGTTAATTTTACGTTCTGTAGTTTACTATTGCTTTCTGAATGACCGACGCTCATACATTTGAAATCAACAAAAAGCGACCTATATAACTGTGCCAGATTTAATGAAATGTCAGCATTTTGTTTTTGTCGTAAAGTGCCTACTTCACAATGTTGGATATTTCCTTGTCAGGAGTTTTGAATAAATAACTCAACAAAAACAATCCAACAAAAACACTCCCTTCTCTCTCCCCCCCCTCCCCCCCTCTCTCTCTCTCTCTCTCTCTCTCTCTCTCTCTCTCTCTCTCTCTCTCTCTCTCTCTCCTTCTCTTCGTTGTTATCTTATTACACTTATAGAATATGAATAATATTTAGCCTGCCGTGAATAATGTTATTTTCATTCATAAAAAAACACCTTATGGTTATGGCGTTTGTGTCCGCTATAATAAATTAATCCAACAATCAATATGTTGCCGATGTGAATACGGTTTTTTTGAAAATGTCTTGGTTCAGCTGTTCAAATGTCTATCTGTCACTCCTTTTAGCTGTTGTAACTATCTGAATATTACACCAACAAAAGGCATGTCTGTGTGCGCATGTGTGTGTGCGTGCATGTGTGTGCGCGCGCGTGTGTATCAAGAAGAATAAACTCCATTGCACTCGTAAAGACACCATAAGCGCGCGGCCTCTTAAATCAGTAAACAACCCTTTCCATGCTCTGGGGCATGCTGAGTACATGGCGCTAGTTTTTTTTTCATATCTTCATAGCCTAATTGATACCTGATGGGTGGTGTGGTTAATATCACACCGACCGTATTTGCTTCCCAGAACACATCTTGGTACTCATTTAAATTGTGTCGACCTGGGAGCCCAGTCGTATTTTTTAAAAACAGAAGTAGGTTATTTTAAATATTTACAAACAACTGACAAGGAATTAAGCAATATTAAAATGTATTAAAAACAATGTATTCCATGAATAAATGTAAGCTAAGAAGTCATAAACGGTAGGTTGCACAATATATTAACAGGTACATTTCTCTGTATCCCACCAGGTGTATGCTGCAGTTATGTGTTATGTTTTTCAACAAGATCCATTTGTTAAAAAGAGTGGGTTAAAGTACCGGAAGACATGACGGACTGGCATAATGTCATAGTAACACTGGGCCGTGAGTGCAGAGAATGGGCAGAAGGCCGCAAAGAGGTTGAGATGCAACAACTGATCCAGAGTAACACACATCAAGGTGACATGGTGATCTACACCGATGGGTCAGTAGAAAGAAACAGACGTAGTGGTTGGGGTTTCATTGCTAAGGCTAATGTACGATGCTTGGAAAAGGAGAGTCTAACATATAAGACTACGACAGCCAGCATGAGAATGGAGGTGGAAGCAGTAACGGCGGCATTCCGGTGGTTAAAGGAGACCACTGCAACACACACTGCATTCATTACGCACTCAAGGAGTATGTTCAGTAAGGTGGAGAAACAACGTTTCGTGCCGAATGGCTATCCTCGCTTCAGAGGTCACAGATTGCAGGAATTGTATGGATGCTTTTCCCTGGCCATGCGGGAGTACGGGGGAATGAACAGGCAGATAGGTTGACAGGGAATGCACCACTTGGTGGTAGACTACCCATGAACAAGGGAGAGGTGGCCGAGCGCCTGTGGGACCAGGTGGGGAAGGCGGGGGAATAGACTGAGAACCCGTATGTGGAAAAAAATAAGATGGCAGGGGATCGGCCGGGGTTCTGGAAGAATCTCAAAACTGAGAGGGAAGACAAAGAGAACTTTTAATCAGATAGCGGTGAGAACGATTAGTAGTATGACTCTTTGCTGGCTGTTGAACGAGGGGAGGAGCGCGTTTTGGGAATGTCCTGAGTGCAGTGATGTCGGTTCTTAGCTCAACTCAACACAACTCAACTCCGTCTGTTTACATCAAATTATATGTAATTATGTATGTGTAGTATGCGCCTGACACGAAACATGCCCAAGAGAGTGTGCCACCTATTGTTTATGTCTGTTTAAAAGAAAAGAAATTAAAATAGACGCTAATTACCCTTATTCGTGCACCCTTTCTGTTTAAGGCAGTTTTTAACTTTCATCCATTTGGCTTTAGCTGTTTCTTTATCTACTTTTGCACAACCCATTAAATATCTGAAGTCATTCTAACGCAGTTGTTACTTGACATAGATATCAATTCGGTATAGACAGGATTCAAAGTGGGGTTAGTTAGTTGGTTAGTTGGTTAGTTCGTTAGTTAGTTAGTTTGTTAGTTGGTTTGTTAGTTAGTTAGTTGCGGTTCAAACTTCACGGCAAAGGGATGCCCCATCATGCTCCATTCCTGTGCCAGTGAATATCACACAACATGCTTCTCACTGCTCCATGTGAAAGGTGGAACAGACAGGAAGGAGTCTGGACAAACCAACAGCCCGCACAGCTATACTATGCATAATGCCGCTGCCAGAATCCAACACATAAGTCCGCCCCGAAAAATATAGTCCATTGTAGACGGAAGCGGCAGTCACTAGAAAACGAGCAGCCAGACACTACTGCATAAGGCACACACAGTTAGTTCAGCAACTGCCGGCCGCCATTTTTCCGAACATGCTAAGTGGGGTTAATTGGTAAGTAAAGTGAAGGAACCTTTCACACGCCTTGTGCCAGACCCATATTTGTATAGCCAAATTAGCACTCTCGGTGGGTGTTGTGGTCGGTATCACACCGACCGTCTTTACTTGCCAAGACCAGGTACCCATGTTTGGCTGAGTCGATCTTCAGCTCAACATTATAAATTCAAAACACCCGCATCCCCCTGATGCGGAGCAAAACCATGACCATCGGGTCGGTGGGCGAGAGTGTAGCCACAACGCTAGGGCGGCTCCCGTAGCTGTTTAAGACAAACATAATCCTACTACGGGGTTTGCTAAAGACTATACTGTTCTAGGTCACAGTTGTAAAACGTGGAAAAAAAAGGGGGGGGGGGCATGTTTCCCTTAAGTAACATCTTCCTTTTCTTATACATCGGTGTCTGTGGCGAAGGGTAGCCAACGGGATTTGCAATCCCGCATACTGCGTTCGAAACAAGCTGCAGACGATTTGCAAGCAGATAGCCTTGTGAAGATTTTAAACAATAGTATGCGCATGAAATACCAGAGATTCGATATGCTGATAATACAGTGTTACTATCCACATCACAGAATGGTACAGAAAACTTAATAACCGCAACCCGAAGAAATAGTGAGAATCACAACTTATGTCTTAACATAGCTAAAACAAAGATGATGCATACAGATAAAACTACTATGGAGAAAGAAATATATGTTAATGAGGAAAGATTGGATATCTTGGGTCATTGATTACCCACAATGGTGACACAATGAAAGAAATTAAACGACGACTATCAATTGCTCTTCAAAGACTAAAACAACTGAATAAATGCACAACAATTAAGATTGTTAAGAGCATGCATCTTTCCCATTGCAACATACGACTGTGAGACCTGGACACTTATTAAACAAGCTGAACAACGTATAAATGCTTTTTAATTTAAATTTTATAGACGGGTTCTATGAACATCTCGGGAAAAGAAAAGAACAAATGCATCCTTACTTCAACAGCTGACTATTGAAGAGGGTTGGCTATTAAAGACGATAAAACAAAGAAAATTGATATAGTTTGGTCACTTTAAACGTCATGAAAGTTTGAAGAAAACAATAATGGAGGGGAATATGCCTGGGAAGAGAGGAAGATGAAGGCCAAAGAGAAGATGGGTGCAGGATGTGGCGGATGATCTCCAGATGGATGTATCGGACGCGGAACATCTTGCTTGTGGTCGAGAAGTTTTCCGGAAGGTTGTTATGGGAGCTAGGTTCTGCAAAGGACATGCTACTGAATGAATGAATGAATTAATGAATGAATGAGCATCGGTCGTTCAGAACGTAAACTTGCCTAGTAAATAATAAACGGTTAAAATACTGGGGTTGATGGCGACGTCCTGTAAAGGACATGCAACTTAACTGTTCATGTGCCAGAGCCATCCTGGCAAGGGTACTATAATCAAACATTGAGCCAATACACTTTCATGTGTCAGCGCCAGCAACAGGATATGCCAGGATTCATTCCAAGAAAACTTGATTCTGTTATTGCCCATTAGCAAGCGAACGACTTCTCGTTGAAAGCATTAAAACAGCGCAAGTTAATGTAAAGAAATGAGAATTCTGTGGCCTGAGGGTTAGAAGCTAGGAAAGTGCGATAGTTCACAAACAAAATTACAGTTTAGATGATATTTTTTTTAAAAAAATACCGAGATGTATCAATTTCTAAAAATAACCACGCTCAACAAAGAAGTAACAATAATATTAATACAAAGAATACAGCATAATAACTGCAGAATAACTGCTGTAAATGGGTCGTCGCAAGCACATGCAAGCTGCATCAGGAAGGACTACATTGGGACAATAATTGCGAACTTTTTTTCTTTCTTGTAATTCTTAAAATAGACATTTGCTGTGCTGCGTCCCTCTACAGCGAAGGAACGCCTGTCCATTTCAGTAGGCACACCCGATCACAGCACGGCATTTACTTCAGGCAGTTTCCCCCATCCCCTTCTTCGTTTCTCTTTCAAGGAGAGTTCGTCGCATCTCGTTATGTGCCTCAGAATTCAGTGTGTCCGACTACGGCATGTATCTGTGTCAGGCTTGCTTCCTCACAACAGATTCCACCCAAGGTACAGGGTGCATTGTTAATGACTGTGCAGTGTTTGAAAATATTGCCGTTCTAAGTTTTGTAATTAGCTATTATGTTGCATGAACTTTACAGAAGGTGAATACAAAAGTTGGACCGGCAATATTTTCAAACACTGCACAGTCATTACATCTCATCTCATTGGCACCTTGCCGTCTTGACAGACGATAGTTTGTGCTTCAAAAAGGCATAATAACTTTTACCCATGGCGGTAGCGAATGTGACTGGTAAGGCCGATTCGCGCTGTAAATGTTCGTTCACAGTGGATGCATGTGAACACGTGGTTATTTCTACCATTATGCACCATCTTACGTCTTACACGCTCGATGTGTGACTTATCTGCAATAATTTTCTCCTTTGTCTTTATTCCATTTCCGATGTTTGCCCTCCATGCAACACGTTCAGCGGCGACTTGCTCCCAATGTGCATTATCAATGCCTGTATACAGTCATTACAAATACACCCTAAATACTGAGTTCTGTCAACCCGTGTGTAGTTTTACTATTTTAAAACATTTTTGTCATGCCAGCGACATTATGACCTACACTTTGCGATTTCTAACTGCTGTTGCATTTTTAAAGTGCAAAATGTGCACACGGGACATCCTGTCTTAATAATTTTTTTAAGTCATTCTAAGACAGCTGTTACTTGACATAGATAACAATTTGGTATAGGCAGCCTTCAAAGTGGAGTTAATTTGCAATAAAGTAAATGAAAACAAAACTGTTTAGGGAAATTAGACGAAGGCAGTCAAGATTTTTTGGGCATGTTATGAGAATAAATAAACTTTTGGCGTTGCATTTTAAACATGCTTAATTTGCACACGGGACCTCCTGTTTTTCGCCGTTATCGGAGAAGTCTACATATCTGATACCAGAAGGCTAATTTTCCGATCTCAAAACCCAAGAGATCAAGGGGACGTGTGATAGCATTAGATACCAACTGTTCTTAGAAAAATTTCCAGCTCTATGTAGGGATCGAACCCAGTACCCACTGAGCCTGAGTCAGACAATGTCACCTCTCAGCCACGGCTTCCCCTTCTTCCACCTCAAACTCCCAACCCTATCGGCCACAGTGCAGTGTTCAGTCTCTCCCTAGGACCATCATCTGGACGTGCATTCAGGATCTAGACTCGCTAAATCTGACACCAGCCGGCAAGTTATAAGTGGGGAATGGTGCCGGGCTGTGAGTTCCAACTAGTGTCCGCCATATTCGCACGATGTAATGGCAACGATCGAAAAATTTCTCCGGACATGGAAGTCATAACAACTGTAATTACAGCATTTATTTATCATTATGATGTCTGCCAGAAAGGGTTATTTTCTGTCAAAAATTTGGCCTGCGTCTTAAATGTCACTGTCCTAGAAATATTCTACTTTAAACTAATTTATGTCTCCGTGAGAAATGTTAACAAATAAAGACACTTGGTTTAATAGATAGACCATAGGAGACGCGGTGCGGGAGGTATGCACAGTCTGCCTGGTCATGGTTAAAACTAAGTAAAGAATCTTGGAAAACAACAAATGTAACTTAACATGCACCTGAAGAAATTCCCACCATATAATATTTTAACTATGTCGCGGCGAGGTTCGAATAAACTAAACAGAGAAATTTTGAACTAAATCCCAATCCATAACTCACTAGAACAAAGGCATTTCCAGCCAAAAGCTATCCGACCCTGACCAGACGAAAGACATTTTAAACAAAATCCCATCCTACCTTCACAAGAACAAAAACATTTAAATCCAAATTCCATCCACCCCTCAACAGAACAAAGGCATTTTAAACCAAATACCACCCTACCCTCACCAGAACAAAGGCACTTCCAAATAATCTCAACATAACTTCATCGGGAAAAGGCATTGTATATCACATCTCATCATAACAACGGCAGTTCCAGCCAAATCACATCACCCAAAGTCATTTTTAATCAACTCCCACCCACCCCAATTATGCTTTACAAAAACTACGGTAAACAGCTATTAATAAAAGAGATTATCAAGTATTTATGTGGCTTCCGTTAACATGAGCGATGACGCGGTCTCACACAAGTTATATATGCAATTTGCTGTGATATCACGCTGGAAAATTTACACCGTATTGAAACTAGTAGATTGGATTAATCATTTCGCCTACCGTTGATGTTGACATACATACATCTCAAACAGCCGTTGATGTTGAAATAATACATACTGCTTATGTTGATAAAATACATGCACTTCAAACAACTGCTTATGTTTATAAAATACATGCATTTCAAACAACCGCTTATGTTGATATAATACGTACACGTGAAACAACTGTACATACACCTCAAAGATTCATTGATGTCGACATAATACATACATTTCAAACAGCAGTTGATGTTGACAAACAAACACTTTCAACAGTCGTTGTTAATCACACGCGTACACCCCAAACAACTGTTGATGTTGACAATCCTAAACAGATTTGCACGAGTCTGGCCAAGCACGACAAACTGCAAAACATATTCTACGAGGAACAGTTAATAAGTAAGCCACAAATGGCTGTAGAAAAATAACTAACCATGATAACAACTTGAAACCAATTTATTTGTATACATACATTGTCTCTTTATTTCTCAACATAATTTCAACCAACATTGATGCATTTATCCCATCGTTTTATCAGTCCTCCCAAACCTGCGTGCTCTTTTTTCATTTACCTGCCATCCCACAGAACTGTGTAACTTTTTCTAGCACAAAGGATAGCCGCCGAACGACACCCCCCCCTCCCCCCAGCTGACGTCACAGACACAAACCAACACAACCAGTCCGAGATAGGACTCACAAGACAAGAATTAGGGTGAATGAACCCACAAAAACCACGGACCTCAACAATAACCACAGCTGAAAGACGCAGGTTGAACGAGGCCGAATTTGGAATTTTTGTTTTTGAAAATTGGAATTGGAATTGGGAACTTTTTCTATCCAGCTGTGCACCGCTTTGCGGGAAATCGCTAGGGGCTAAGTCCACTGAAAACCCACTTTCGCGGGAGACATTTCGCGAGTGACGCCGAAGTTGAATGTAACATGAAAACGTGGTTTAGAAAACAGAGTACGAAGTTCTATGCAGCCGATTTGGGAGGACTGATAAAACGATGAGATAAGTGCATAAATGTTGATGGAAATTATGTTGAAAGATAAAGGGACAATGTATGGATAAAAATAAACTGCTGTCAAGTTATCATATTTAGTTATTTTTCTACAGCCATTTGTGACTTACTTATTAACTTACCCTCGTACAATACAGAACCAAATACAGCTCCAAAAGGATCTATTCTAATGCCTGATGAATCAACCCTAAATGTCAAACTCTGTGCAAGCCTGCAAGATCTGCAAAAGACAGCTCAATCCACGCAGGAAACAGTTTCATATGTAGGCGAATTCCAAATGACCGAAAAGAAAGAGGATAATAGAACAAAAAGACTTCTTAAAATATAGAAAACAAGAGGCATGCATGCCTTGGTCATATTCTAAGCACGAATAAAATTAAACAGCACGTTAGCAGACAAAATACTGAGCTACAGACGAAAGGTTTGACCAAGACAAACATGCATAAAACAGGTATGCAAAGATCTTGAAAGGAGAAACACTGGAGATTAAAGAGAGTGGCACAAGACAGATGCCTACGGAATGAAATGACCTGGAATCTTAACACCCATTCATGGGCCGAAATGTTGATCACGGTACGGCCTACTCGGTAAGACTGCTGAGAAATGTTCAACGTTCCCAACATGCTCACAGATTCTCCTAGTCTTTCGCCCTTATCCAGGTGCCATCGTTCTTCTGCCGGTCTCTCTGGCCGAGAGGTTACACCACTTTCTCCGTAATCCCGTTTATCATGCAGTCTCGTAGCGGGCGAGAACTGGGAGCGGTTCGTCCCCCGCTGGTGACTTGCGGGATAACTGAGCCGGCCGCTCAGAAAGCAATGGCAAACTACTGAGCGTAATCTTGCCAAGAAATCAACAGACAGCTGAAATATGCTGCTGTTGACAGCGATGTCCTGTAAAAGGATATGCGAATTAAAAAAAATCGTTCTTCTACCCTAGGACCAGAATAAAGTATACTACCTTTAGATTCCTTCATTTATATTCGTATTCAGTCTGTTAGAATTAGGGTTAACAAGGCTCTAACCCACTCGGCCACCTGGCTTCGCAGCAAACCCCAGCAATACCCATTCTCACACGAACGTTGGCTGCATGCAACTTTTAGTCACTGAAAAAGGCAAGACGAACGGCTTCATTGCACTTGGTTTTATCCCATATGACTATGTATCTTTCCGCAGACATCGACGCCTGCCGAAAGCGTCGCACCAAACACGAACTCCGTAGCTCCAGCGACGATCCCCAGGAGTCTCCGAGAAAATTGCACTCGTGAATCGAACGACGTCGGCCGGAATCGAACCCACAACCTTCTTAGCGCGAGGCAGACGGTCTAACCACTTCTCAACGGCATTCCATAAAAAGGCAAACATGATCGAACACTGTCTGGATATTTACAATTGCGGAGGCGCACCCAATGTTCTCTCTCGACGCTGTGAATGCGTTCTCGTCGTCTGGGAGTCGATGTGTCATCTCTATTTCTGTAGAGATAACGATAATCAAGAACACGGTAACCCCCAACATGCATGCTCAACAAGCGCTTTTTAACGGTTACGGTTTTTTTTAAATTTGGGGGGAGGGGGCATAAATGGACATCATTGCCAGTTTCAAGTGGTCTGCTAATTAGCGTGGGTGTCCATGTCTCTCTACAACATCCGTTCGCTAACAGGGCAGGGATTCGCGTGCTGATAATTGGCCAGGCCATGGTGCAAGAGTGTGCAAAAGCGCCCCCCCCCCCCCCTTTCCATTTGCTCTCTCTCTCTCTCTCTCCCTCTGTGTGTGTGTGTGTGTGCGCGCGCGCGCATTAATCTTGACTGCTGTTACACACAGTTTCAGCACTATATAAGATATATCCAGTTAATTAGTGGATTGTTCAGTCTTAAATAACAAAAGCGCTCGGCTATCATTTAATCGATGCACGACGCAAGCTTTACAATAATAAATTCACTGTGGTCAGTTAATCTTCTTATATATAAAAGGCAATCTCCGTCTGTATGTATGTCTGTCCTTTATGCGTTCGCGAACGGCCCATCCGATTGAGATGAAATTTTCTACACGTCTTCCTTTCATTCCAGTGCAGCCAACTGTGATATTTTTTAGTGTGAAATCGGCTGCTTACTTAATATTATTTTCCATTTTTCGTTATAATTTATATACAGCGAGGGGACTTAACTCTAGAAAAGTTATTTCAAGGGGCATAACTTTTAATAACATTGCTGTATAACTTATAGTCATATTGTTGCATCGTTTTCAAAGATTTATAAACTCTTTGTCTATAGTTATGTACCGGCATATGAGTTATAATAAATAATGATACAATCTTTAAGGTATTTTCAAAGTTTTCATAAAAATAATGCATAATGCATAACATTGTAACTCATCTTTTTATGCTTACGAAGTTATCTATAGTCATGCAGGTGATTAGAAACGGTTTTCATTAGAAATAATGGATGGTGTGTGGAAGGACATTCTTTTAAGTTACTTTTTGTTGTTGTATGAATTTAATGAGACGCTATCCGCCAGGAGCTGGGCGAAGCCACGCCGGGTCAGATAGATAGACAGACCCACCTTTTCGCTGCAGTTATCTACAGGCATATGCGTTATAATCCTCCTCCTCCTCCTACCCTCTTCCTCTTCCCCTCCCCCTCTCCATCCTCCCTTTTCTCCTCCTCCTCCTCCTTCCTCCTCCTCCTCCCTCCTCCTACCTCCTCGCCCTCCTCCCTCCTCCTAATCACTCCTCTTCCTTCCTCCTCCCTTCTCCTCCTACTCCCTCCTCCTCCCTCCTCCTCCTACGTCCTCCCCCTCATCCCTCCCCTCCCTCCTCCTCCTTCTCCTCCCTTTTTCTCCCTCCTCCTCCTCCCCTTACTCCTCCCTATCCTCCTCCCTCCTCCTCCCTTTTCCTCCTCCCTCTACCTCCTCCATCCTCCTCCCTCCTCCTCCTCCCTCCACATCCCTCCTCCTCCTCCCTCTTCCTCCTCCTCTCTCCTCCTCCTCCCCCTCCCTCCTCCTCCTCCCTCCGCCTCCTCCCTCCTCCTCCTCCCTTCTCCTCCTCCATCTCCCTCCTCCCCCCTCCTCCTCCTGCGTTCTTCTCCTCCCTCATCCTTCTCCTTCCTCCTCCCTCTTCCTCCTCCCTCCTCCTGCCTCTTCCTCCTCCCTCCCCTCCTCCTTCCTCCCTCCTCCTCCCTCTTCCTCCTCCCCCTCCTCCTCCCTCCTCCTCCTCCTAATCACTCCTCCTCCTCCTCCCTACTCCTCCTCTCTTCTTCCTCCTCCTCCCTCCTCCATCCTTCCCCCCTCATCCTCCCTCCTCTTCCTCCCTCTTCCTCCTCCCTTCTCCCCCTCCTCCTTCCTCCTCCCTTATCCACCTCCTCCCTCCTCCTCTTCTCTCCTCCTACTCTCTCCTCCTCCTCCTCCCTCTACCTCCTCCCTCCCTCCTCCTACTCTCTCCTCCTCTTAATCCCTCCTCCTCCCTACTATTCCTCCCTACTCCTACTCCTCCCTCCTCTTCCCTCCTCCTCCTCTCTCCGCCTATCTCTTCCTCCCTCCTCCTCTTCCCTCCTCCTCCTCCCAGCTCCTACTCCTCCTTTTTCTTCTTCTGCTGCTGCTGCTGCTGCCGCCGCTCCATTTACCCAAGTTAATTGTTGGGGAAGATGTAAAGGCCTTTCAAGTGCTCTTTCTAATGCTTTTTGTAAGTTGGTTTTCGTTTATCTAGGTTGTTCTAACTGCAACCAATAAATGATTAGACAGACAGGCAGACAGACAGACAGACAGACAGAGAGGGAGGGAGAGACAGACAGACAGATAGACAGATAGACAGACAGACGGGAACGGGAACTTATATGACTACTTATATGAATTAAATGAGATGCTCCCCATCAGGGTCTGGGCGAAGCCGGGCAGGGTCAGGCAGACAGATAGACAGACAGATAGACAGACAGACAGATAGACAGTCGGGAACGGGAACTTATATGACTACTTATATGAATTAAATGAGATGCTCCACACCAGGAGCTGGGCGATGCCGGGCCGGGTCAGACAGACAGACATACAGACAGACAGACAGACAGACAGACTGACAGACAGACAGACAGATAGTCGGTAACGGGAACGGGAACTTATATGACTACTTATATGAATTAAATGAGATGCTCCCCATCAGGGGCTGGGCGAAGCAGCCGGGCCGGGTCAGGCAGACAGACAGACAGACAGACAGATAGTCGGGAACGGGAACGGGAGCTTATATGACTACTTATATGAATTAAATGAGATGCTCCACACCAGGAGCTGGGCGATGCCGGGCCGGGTCAGATAGACAGACAGACAGACAGACAGACAGTCGGTAACGGGAACGAGAACTTATATGACTACTTATATGAATTAAATGAGATGCTCCCCACCAGAGACTGGGCGAAGATGGGCCGGGTCAGACAGACAGACAGATAGACAGATAGTCGGTAACGGGATCGAGAACTTATATGACTACTTATATGAATTAAATGAGATGCTCCCAATTAGGGACTGGGCGAAGCCGGGCCGGGTCAGCTAGTTAACCAATAAATAACACAATCTTTAGTACAACAAATCCACACAATAACCCAATCTTTAAAATAAAAAAAATTCACACGGTTGTCTGTCAAGCAATAACTACATGTATATTAACTGGTTTTTAAAATTTTAAAAACAAAACAAAACAGAACATATGTGGATTTCTGAAATATTGAATAGAATGAACTATTAGCCTGCACTGGAATGTATGTGTATGCCAATGTTTTTGTTTAGTGAAAAAGGTACCCCGGGTGTGAGGTACAGCATGCGATCGAGGATAAGAGGCTGCCATTTATCTATTGTATATCATATGACCCAGTGAAACATCAGACGATTAAACCACGTTGAGTGCTTAGCACTACTTCCCCGCTGTACAGTTCTTTCAGATTAAAATTAGCTGTTTTGTTTTCTGTTCTGGCATGCTTTTCCGGCTGTCATATTAGGTTTTCAAGCTCCAGTAGTTTTGCTTCCTGCTTATGTTTTTTTTTTAAATTTTAATTTATAAAAACTTTTGTCGAAACGTTCGATTGTCTGTGTTTTCGAACTCATTACTTAAGTGATTTTGTGTTAAGATGTTTCAAATTTTCGCCATTGTCCGAGACAGCCAAGCGACTGATTCATTACCCAGAAGTTGAGTTGAGCTTAGTTGAGTTAAGAATTGACATCACTGCACTCAGACACATCCATACGCGCGGCGTCCCCATGTTCAACAGCCAGCAAAGAGCCATACTACTAATCGTTCCCACAGCTATCTGATTGAAGATCTTCCTTGTCTCCCCTCTCACTTTTGAGATTCTTCCAGAACCCCTGCCAATCCCCAACAATATCATTCTTTCTCAATCTGCTCCTCCGCCTTCTCCACCTGGTCACACAGGCGCTGGACCACTGTGGCAAAGCCTTTACAAAGTCGGATCGTCTTGCATATATTCTAGTATTTGGTGTAACTATGATTAGTATTTGTTTACACTATAGTTAGTATTTGTTACGATTCGAAAAGATAGTAGCACGCACGCTCCAGCGACATTTGGAAAGTCGTAATCTGCTTCCCCAAGGACTCGGGAATTACCGGCCTGGAGAGGACACCTGGGCCTATGCTGCAACTTTTGTATTTGATGTCTACGAGGGCTTCCAGGATAAACAAGAGACAGTGGCGGTAGCTCTTGACCTGGAGGATGTGTATAACAGGGTCAGGTATGATCGGTTGATATACAGACTGTTGGACATGGAGGTCTGTCCTTGCCTTGTAAGATGGGTTGCGGGGGTCTTTTTTGAGCGAAAATTTGCACTGCGCATGGGTTCCTGACTTCTGACCCCTTTACTATTACATCTGGGTTGCCACAGGGATCTGCCACGTCCCCAGTGTTCTTTAATGTCTACACCAACAGAATCGCAGCTATTGAGACACCAGGTGTGGGTAGAATCTTGGCATGTGCAGATGATGTGCTGGTGTACAGACAGGGCAGAGACAGGGCCAGTTTGGCGAAAGACTTTCAGGCGGCAGTAAATGGGGTGGCAGAGTGATGCAGGGACGCAGGGGCTATTATACACTCAGACAAGGCATCGGTTGTGTGGTACTCCCTGGATAACCGGATCGTCAAGGCAGGCGTCACAGGTATTATGTTGAATGGATGTCCTCTTAGTCGAGAGAGTAAATTGAAGTAATTATGTATCACCTTTGACATGTGTTTGTCTTTTAAGGATCATGTGGAGGCTTTGGTAGTGAAGGCTGATAGGGGACTTAATGCATTAAGGGACTATATATATATATAGCGAGAGAGAGAGAGAGAGAGAGAGATAGATAGATAGATAGATAGATACTAGATAGATAGAGAGAGAGAGAGAGAGAGAGAGAGAGAGAGAGAGAGAGAGAGAGAGAGCGACATACACATATGATGGGAAGTCAATAAGTAAGTCACAAATGGCTATAGAAATATAACTAACTATGATAACAACTTGAAACCAGTTTATTTTTATACATACATTGTCCCTTTATTTCTCAACATAATTTCCACCATCATTGATGCACTTATTCTATCATTTTATCAGTCCTCCCAAACCGGCTGCATAGAACTGCGTGCTCTGTTTTCTAAACAAAGTTTTCACTTCACATTAAACTTCGGCGACATTCACGAAATGTCTCCCGCCAAGGTGGGTTTTCAGTGGACCAAAAAGGTGGAAATCGCTAGGGGCTAAGTAAGGTGGATGTTCCAGAACTTCAAACCTTAGTTGGTTAATTTTCTCCTGAGTTAATCGAGCTGTTTGTGGTCTGACATTGTCATGAAGAATCAACACCCCTCTAGTCAGCAGTCCTAGAAATGTCAATCGATCACACATAATGCTGTATGCTGAACCATGTGAGCACCCTATTGCAGATGCTACAGAGTCTATCGTTACTCACCTGTCACCTCTAATCATCTCCTCCACCCGCTGCACTGATGCTTCTGTTGCCATCCCTACACGACGGCCAGATCCGATTTCATCAACAATGTTAGAGCGTCCTTGATAACATTTTTCTACCCAGCTATGCACCGCTTTATTGGACAAACCTTTGTCAGCATTAAACAGGAAGCATTTCTTTATGAATGTCGATTGCAGGCAGTCCTTATGCCCCCCCCCCCAAAAAAAAAAAAAACAACAACAACAAACAAACGCACAACAGCACTTTGCTCTTTGATTGTAGACTCCGTAAGTACAGTCGCCATTTTGTTTATGCGCTGCGCGTGTGCATGAGACACCTAGCGGCACCTGACGAACGGGAATATAAAGCTCGATGTTGCTGTCACGTAATGACACCTGTAGAAAAGACCAACTACATTTACCTGCCATCCCACAGAACTGAGCGACTTACTTATTGACTATAGATGGTTATATATATAACCATCTCTTATTCTACTTTAACGTCTCCTTGTGGGAGCTTCTAATTTCTATTTTAAAACTTAAACCAGTAATAAGCGGTGTCGTCGCTAGCTAATTATTAATGGAAGTTAGTGTTTCTTAACCCAGCATTTAATTACTATTAGATTACAGAAGTGTGAGAGTAGGACGAAAGTTTTATCTTCATCTTTATCGACTTCTTTATGCTGCATAGTTTAAGTCAAGTCTAGGGGGCTAAATTCTTTTCCACAGGATCATTGTGCCCGCTGTCATCTTTGTGTGAAAGCTGTACAAATTTAGCTCATTTAAGACTTTAGCTCCTCCGCATTTTCCCCTCCTCTACCTCTGGGGTTGACGTTAAAGAAAAAAAAAAAACGCGTTTTTCTCTATTTTAAAGAACACTACGGCCCATTGTGAAACTTTAGCTTAAGGAATAAACACGAGTCACGTCCCTGTATATATATATATATATATATATATATATATATATATATATATATATATATATATATATATATATATATATATATATATATATATACACACACACACACACACATACACACAATTTTAACACTGAGGCAAAAATCGATTAAAATCAAGCATAACTGAAATCTTTATGTGGCATATAAAGACCATGCAATGTTGGTGATAGTGTGAGTCAGTAGGCACAGGTGTCAGCTATATTACAACGTTATGGAGTTAGCGCACACCTAATCAACTTAATAAACAGGTCCTGATGTAAGCAGTCAATACACAGTTAGAACTAATTCTCATGTCATCAATTTCCTCTTGTACCTTGCGGTGGCGAGGTGAAGTATAAACAGCGGGAGAGTGCCCGCTTATGGGCTTCATGTATCGATATTCCCATGGACTCTGTTATTCCCTGTGTCCATCGTTTACGTGGTGGGTCTCTTCCTCTGTTTCCCTCTGGTCTGTATTTCATTGCTTGTTGTGGTATAATATTAGTTGGTAACCTACTTTCATGGCTAAACGATCTGACTAGCTGCCTTCTAATAAAATCTTGTGCAGCTATAACCCCAACTTTAGTCCTGATTTCTTCATTTCTGATCTTATCTCTTCTTGATACATTGAGTATTCTTCTCAGGAATCTCATTTCTGTTGTTGTGATTTTTCTTTTCTCTTTTTCTGTCATTGTCCAGGTTTGGCATTAGTAACATAGAATTGGTAAGAAGACTGTGCTGTAAAGTGCTTTCTTGGTAGTTGTTGATACATGTTTTTTCTTTAGTATTGGTGCCATTTGTCCAATGAGTTGGTTTGCTTTACTGCATCTAGAACAAATTCAAGACTTTAAAACTAATAAACAGGTCAAGAACTATTTTCAAAGCCTTATGTCATATTGGATTAGTTAGTTTAGTTAGTTGGTTAGTAAATTGGTGAGTTAGTTGGTTAATTAGCTAGTTAACGGATCAGCTTAACTGCACATCACATTATTAGCCGAAGTACTCAGGTCCCCTCATCAAACTCCCTCAGCGTGTATCGACTCACGCCATTAGTTCTGTGTTGGGTGACTATTCTTCTTTCACTTCCCGCATGGAACTCTTGTCTAGCTTCACCTCGTTTGTTATACTGGATGTTTGGTGCTAGCCCAATATTTGTATTAATCAATCGGCACTGGCTGGGTTATGTGGTCAATAGCACAAATCCGCCTTTACTTCCCAGAACAGTTCATGATACACATTTTAGACGGTGTCAACTTGGTCGCCCAGGTTAATAAAAACAACCTCCACTTTGATACGGATTCGAACACACGGCCAGCGATCAAGCGGGCAAATGTACTAGCTATTGTGTTAGCGCAATTCTGCTGGGTACGATAGGGTCTGTCAATCAATCAAGTATCGTCTCCACAATGAAAATTGGCTGCGATGGATCTCTAACAGTTCTCGTATCTCACTTTGAATTTACACTCAAATTGCCGCTTAACCATCTCTTGATGTTTTGTTATCATTTGTATTACTACCTACATCTTCATCGCCAATCTTCGACTGTTCACTGCAGTATGCTTTCATAAGAATGTTACATCTATAGGGCATGGGGAGAGCTCTGGGAGAAAGCGAACAGAAGGAAGGCTTAGCGTGAGTTGGCTCTGGGCCTATGCTCCAGTGAGGACAGCCGTAGAGTTCATCTACTATTTATAATCTGCATCAACTGTACATGCAAAGTGACCGGCACTAATGGAAGTACCTGGATTCCTTTTGAATAATAATAAAACACTAATTACAGCTTCAGAAGAAAATGTGCAATTATATGTAGACTATTTGAATAATATATGCACACATTATAGTATATACATTACTGCTGACAAAACAGTGCAAATTAGAATCGCAAGAACAGATATAGCAATACGTTTTTATACTGACAATGAACAACTAAGACAGCTGAGATCTCCAACTTCACACTGTTGTAAAGCCAGCGCTGACACTGAGCGCGGAAACAACAAAGCAAATGAAACCAACGAGCAGATGACGTTAAAAACGTGTCATACAAGAAACAAAACGTATAAGGAAAGATAATATAAAGAAATAATGCCAACTGAAAACAAATTGCCATTTTAGCAATGTTGTGCTTCAACAAATGCAAAAGTGAAATTGTTTACTCATTGATCAGCATTGTCAACTGACAATGTTATACCGAAGAAAATATCGCTCAGTTAACAGCACTAATGCAACACTGGCAAGATCGAAGGGAAGAGACCAAGAGGAAGACCGAGAAGTAAATACCTGGATGGCTTGGCCACGTGGGATGGTCGAGACAGGAACACAAAGCTGATCCACGACTCTGGTGATCGACTGAGATGGCAGAACATGACCGCCCACGCTTATCGACATGGCACATGATGGAATATCGCTCAGAAACACAGGATCTGATATGAGCGCGATAGTCTCCAGACAACACATGAATACAGCTCCTAACGGTGATAATGCTAGTTGTGGGGCAGAGGTTACAGCTCTTTCCAGAAGACATTATTACAATGTAAAGCAGTGTTTCCCAACCTTTTTTGTGCCATGCCCCACTTAAGCCTTTCTAAAATTCATATTGCCCCCCTCCATCGCCCCACGCCCCTTCCCCCCCCCTCAACATATACATTATTTTTAATATTCAAAAAGAAGAGGGGGAAGAAGAAGAAGAGGGGGAAGAAGAAGAAGAAGAAGAAGAAGAAGAAGAAGAAGAAGAAGAAGAAGAAGAAGAAGAAGAAGAAGAAGAAGAAGAGGAAGAAGAAGAAGAAGAAGAGGAAGAAGAAGAAGAAGAAGAGGAAGAAGAAGAAGAAGAAGAAGAAGAAGAAGTAGAAGAAGAAGAAGAAGAAGAAGAAGAAGAAGAAGAAGAAGAAGAAGAAGAAGAAGAAGAAGAAGAAGAAGAAGAGGGGGAAGAAGAAGAAGAAGAAGAAGAAGAAGAAGAAGAAGAAGAAGAAGAAGAAGAAGAAGAAGAAGAAGAAGAAGAAGAAGAAGAAGAAGGAGAAGAAGAAGACGATTATGAAAAATAAATTCACAACGTTCTAAGTTTAACTCCTGTCATTCTGTCATTTACTGCCAATGTGGTACCTTCCGGTGCATGGCAGAGGGGTCTTTGAGCCTAAGGAATTAAGGCCGCCTGGCTAGTGCAGTCGCCGCGAACTGTGCAGGTTAGGATTTTCTTTTTGCCCCCGTCAGAAAAAAATCCCACACCGTACCGAGGATTCGAACCTGGGTCTCCCGAAGTAGAATCCGTCGTTCTAGCCACTCGATGACAGAATAACAAACAAATTACGACACAATCGTGTGACCAGTGAATTATGTAATCAGACATGATCTCTCAAACAAAGAAACAGCCACTAAAGTCCATATCTAAGACATACATTTAAGTGAGACATTAAAACTACAATACACTTGAAACATTTGTCATGAGGTCCTATTGACATATGCAGAAGACACACACTTTTTCTACGAGAAAAGTGTAGACTCAGCTCTTCCAAACAGTCACGCCACCAAAACATTAAAGCTGCGACAACATCTCCAGGGAAACATTCAGCCACGAACAAAAGAGACGCATCAGACACAGACTAGTAATAAATATTCAACGGCTGCTGTCTCTAAATGAGGCTATTCGACAGAGGCACACCTTCCGCCAGACTCAGGTTCTCATATTACCGGCGTGTTCAATTCAAGGAAATTAAGCAAACAGAAAAATAATGGCTGTAAAAACCCAGTGAGGAAATAATAAAACCGCGGAACATTTAAACGCTGACAGCAAAGACTATCGCAATCATGATAAAGAAAAGATATTGGCAACAAAGAGCAACTGCAAGAATTAACAGCAAATTAGGAGGGCGCCAGCTTTTCAAGCAGGGTGCGAGGCAAAACTGACTACTGTCACCTAGTTTGTTTTATTTTTACCCTGAATATATTGTAAAAATGTAAAGGACGCATTCCATAAACTTTAGTTGTTGCTTATTCTTCGCCGAGTTGAGTTGGTAATCATGTCAGTCTTCAACCTTCTATCTCACGTATGCCAATCATTTGTGATACCGATGTTCATCGATGCCATGATACCAAACTGTCCAGCATATTGTCTCTCGGTCTCGTCCTGCATCTCTTTCCCCCCATTTCACTGCTGTCACGGTGTACTATAGCTTTCCCCTTATCACAACGTGCCCAAAGAATGTAGGGTGTCACTTTTGATGTGAGTAACCATTTCTCTTTGTGAATTAACTTCATTTAAAATATCTTCATTGACTTGTTTATACATATACAGTGTTCTCAGCATTCGCATATAAAACTGCAGCTTCTACATAATTTCCTACAACAAGATTAATAATAAAGCAAAGGCTTTGTTAACAAAGAGCAACTGTAAGAATTAGCAGTAAAATAGGGAAGCGTCAGAATATCAAATAGGTTGCCAGACAAGACAGTCTACAGTCGCATGATTTGTACATTGAATATACTATAAGTTATAGAGCAGCTATTGTCAGCATCTTCCAACTGGATAGGGGTTCAGTTTCGCGAGGAGAACGGCTGAAGACAGACCTAATACATATGAAGGTAACATCAATTTTCTGTTAATGTTACATATCCCTTGCAGGACGTTGCAGTCAACACCAGTATCTTTCCGCTGCTGTTGATGTACTAGGCAAATTTTACGTTCAGTAGTTTGCCATTGCTTTCTGAACGACCGGCTCCCATACTAACATGTTATACCATAATGCGACACGGTCTGCTGCACAAATCGGTCGCGGCAGCGTTTCGAACGCCTGGTAAGCAGCTTAAGAACCGCGTTCGCAAGAACATCACTTTTGTGTGTGTGTGTGTGTGTGTGTTCGCATATCCTGTTACAGGACATTGCTGTCAACATCAGCATCTTTCAGGTGATTGTTGATTTCTTGGCAAGATTACGCTCAGTAGTTTGCCATTGCTTTCTGAGCGACCGGCTCACATACCCCGTAAGTTACCGACGCGGAGAGAACCGCTACCAATTCTCGCGCACGTCACGTTCCTGACGAGAGTATACGGGATTACGGAGAAAGTCGTGTAACACCTAGACCAGGGAGACCGGCAAGAACATCACTAACCCTGGCCTAATCCCAACCGGAGGACCCGCTTTTTACGACCACTCACTTGTATCACCAAGATCCGACCCGCCTCCTACCACGACTTATAACAGATTGAGACACGAGAGTGAAGCAGAACAGGTAGCTCCCACAGGCGTGTATTGTGTTAAAGGACAGTTGCATGTCCTGTTTGTGCAACCAACCCCAGCATTTATTAGCTGTATGTGGTTTACTAGGCATTTATACTTTAGTAGTTTACAACTGCTTCCTTAACGTCCGACGCTCATACTATCCAAATCAGCGCAAAGCGATCTGTTTCCAAATCGCCCGCTGCTGAGTTTGGAACCCACAGCCTAGAGGTTTCTAAATCCTAGATTGTGAATCTGCGTTCACTAACCCATAAGTCACAGATGCAGGCTTGTAGTTGAGGTCGTGTATTGTTTAATTCATTGAGTGCCGAAGGATAATATATCGCCAAATGTGACCTCCCTTTTGAACAGCAGGAACATATACCGACGCACTATGGTCATCATGTTATTTGTTTTGTTTCGTATGTTATCCGCAATGTCAATGCTCAGTGGACAGAAATTTACATAATAATTATTCATTTGATTGTGTGCTATGTTTGGTCTTAACCTATATTTCATTTGATACTGAATCAGATAAGTTAGTTGCATATCCTTTACAGGACGTAGCAGTCAACCTCAGCCTTGTTTGGCTGTTTGTGATCACTTGGCAAGTTTACGTTCAGAAGGTTGCCATTGCTTTCTGAAAGACCGGCACCCATACCATTTCGTTAAAAAAAAACAACGCAAGGCGGTTTGCTGCCAAATCGTCCGCAGCTGTGTTTCGAACGCTGTATACCGGATTACGAACTGCGCCCGTTACCCCTTCGCCACGAATCAGAAAAGTGAATGTTTTTTTTTTTTTAGCTAGAACTTCAAAGGTGTCCAGGAGCTGTGTATGGCTGCGCCATCATATGCTTATGTGACCTGTTATAGAAGTCTTCCATCTTACACCTCTACTGCAAAATGTGGAGTTTACATACCGTTATACTGTGACACTAAACCAGTTTTCATCCTGATAGAGTGCCTGGTTTGCAGCAAACATTAGCAATTACAACTCTCCATCACTTCTGTCATGTGATACTGTAAAGAAGTTGACGTTGTTTGCATCATTTGTTGTCTCGTTGTTTATGCTTTCCACGCAAATCTTTCTCTATTTTGCTCTGTCACTTTTCGTTAGCATTTTATGAACATGAGCCCAGTTTCTCTAGTTCATCCATTCTGTTCATATGACAAGACATAAATAGATGAAGAAAGGAAAGATAAAGAACAAATGAAAAAAGACAGGCATGCATCTGTACAGGAAGATAGGCAGTGATGAAATAAATAGCTCAACTTCCTTTTCGCTGAATGAGTTTCGTGTAATGCAATTTTGCACTCGAGTCGTGACGATCAATATCTATAATTTATTTATTTTCAAGAGGTCTTAGAGAAATGAAGCAAACAATTCAGTTTTTTTTTTTTCACACATACAGAACGCAAATGAGCAATTCTCGCAGGTTTGCACAGTGCAGGTCAGAACGAACGTATATAAGTGCTTTGGTTGCATTAGGGACGCACCCATAATTGTAATGAGATACATGCGTGGTCATCCTTCCACACGCTGCCCAAGCCAAATCACATATGCGAGCGACAAGTGATTCAAACCGCCGATTACATGAACAGTTAGATGACTTCAGAGGAGTCGGAATAATGAGGGGAATTACGTGGATGGCAGTTCAATAAATGACCATGTCAAAGCATATATTTGGAATGAGATGAGAAGCTATCTATTGTAATTAGAACAAACCAATGTAATCAGAAGAAAACAATGTGGGGGTGTCCAATGTAATCAGAGCACAACAATGAGGTGCTGCCTAATGTAATCATTAGCACCTTGCCGTCTTGACAGACAATAGTTTGTGCTTCAAAAAGGCATAACTTTTACCCATGGCGGTAGCGAATGTGACTGAAAAGGCCAATTCGCGCTGTATATGTTCGACACAGTGGGTGCATGTGAACACGTGGTCATTTCCACCATCATGCACTATCTTACGTCTCACACGCTTGGTGTGTGACCCATCTGCAATAATTTTCTCCTTTGTCTTTATTCCATTTCTGATGTTGCCCCCCCCCCCCCCCATGCAACACGTTCAGCGGCGACTTGCTTCTAGTGTGCATTATCAATGCCTGTATCAATCAAGTCCCGCTTACACACATCTTTGTATCGTAGCAGCGGCCGACCCTGAGATCTCTTACCCATCTGTAATTCACCAAAAAGATATCCTTTGGTATTCTACCATCATCCATCCTCCTAAGATGTCCTATATATCTAAGTCTACGAAGGCTAAGCATGGAATAAACCGTCACACAACCTGATCTTTCCACTTCAGTATTTGTGATTTTGTCTTGCCACTTAATACCAAGAATTCTTTGCAGACACCGCATATGAAAGCTGTTTAAACGTTTCTCTTGGTGTGAGTAAGTCCAGGTTTCACTGCCATAAAGAAGAGTACTAGGGTCACAGGCTTGATAGACAAGGACTTTTGTTTAGCAGTAAGCTTCCTGTTCTCCCAGACTCTTTTTCTTAACATGTTCACTGTTGTTGCTGCCTTACCAATCCGGATGTTGATCTCCTGATCTTGGGATAATTTGCTATTTACCACTGATCCTAGATATGTAAAATGGTCTAACATCTCTAGTTCGGCGTCGTCAATAAAGATTGATGGGACCCCATGTGCACCTTGTGACATAATCTGTGTCTTCTTTTTGCTAATTGTTAAACCAAATTCAGAACAAGCATTGGAGAATGCAGATAGTAGACATTGTAATTCTTCCTCAGAATGGGTCGTAACCGCAGCATCATCTGCAAAAAGCAACTCTCTAATCAGTACCCTCCTAATTTTAGTCTTGGCCTTCAATCTCCGAGCATTGTAGAGGCCGCCATCTGAGCGTGAGTGAATGTATATACCACCATCCTGATAACGAAAGGCATATTTCAGTAGAAGTGAAAAGTATATTCCAAAGAGGGTGGAACCTAGTACACAACGTTGCTTAACTCCACTTCTGATTTCAAACTCTTAAGAAGTTGCACCATCAGTGGTAACTTCGAGTCAATGATATTGATTGATTATACCCTTCATGCCTGTGTGGAATGATTCCACAATGGACAGAAGAGTTGGTGGGCAGCCAATCTTCTTTAGTGCCTTGAAGATACCCTCACGACTGACCAAATCGAATGTCTTTGTGAGGTCGATGAAGGCAATAAACAGTGGTTGATTCTGTTCACGGAATTTTTCTTGCATTTGTCGCAATGAGAATATCATGTCAACGGTAGACCGGTTCTGTCGAAAGCCACACTGTGATTCGGGGTAGACTTGATCTCCTAGGACTTGAAGTCTGCGCAGAACAATTCTGGCAAATAATTTTCAAGCAATACACAGAAGTGAGATGCCCCTATAATTGTTGCAGTCGCTCCGATCGCCCTTGTTATTGTACAGTGTTATGATGCTTGAATCTTTGAAATCCTGTGGGACTTGTCCTTCTCGCCAGCATAGCTCTATTAGCTTGTGGATGTGTAGAGTGAGTGTGTCTTGCCCACTCCTGATAACCTCTATTGGAATCCCATCCCTACCTGGAGCCTTGCCAGATGCAAGTTCATTTATAGCACACTTAACTTCTGTTATGGTGGGAAGTGTGTCCAGGTGGTCAAGAGTTGGTAGAGCCTCTATGGCGTTGAGGGCATCATCCGCTAGTTTGGTCTCACTTGAGTAAAGCTCCAAATAGTGCTCTACCCATCTGTCCATCTGCTGTTTCTTATCGGTTATGATTTCTCCAGTCAAGGTTTTCAATGGTGCACTTCTTTTGATCATTGGACCACAGACTTTCTTTATTCCTTCATACATGCTTCTGATGTTTCCCTTATCACTTGCGATTTGAATGGACTCACATATCTTATCCAATAATCATTTGCACACTGCCTGGCAGCCTTTTGCACATCCTTCCTAGCTTGCTTTAGCTCACTCAGAGTGTTACGCTGGTCTTTCCTTGTTTCTTTAGAGAGCTATCGTCTTCTTATCAATCAAGGGCTGCAGAGTCTGGCTGTTTGTCGCAAACCAGTCCTGCCTCTTATGATCCACAGTGCCGTAAACCCCTACGGCAGTTTTATAAAGAGTTTCCTTAAGTTGACCCCACTTTTCATTTACTGTACAATTTTCTGGTGTATCAGTGAAAGCGTCTTCAAGTTGCTGTTGAAACTGAAAGCACTTTTCAGGATCGTGAGTGTTAATAATATTAATCCTGGGGCTAGATTTGTGTTTAGCTGTGTAGATTCTCTTTGGTCTTAGTTTAACCCTTGCAACAACCAACGAATGATCCGTTTCACAGTCAGCACTGTGGTAACTTCGGGTCAATGATATATGGTTCAGATGTTGTCTCCGTGTGATGATGAAGTCTAGCTGGTGCCAATGACCGGACCTTGGATGTTTCCATGTGACCTTATGCAGCTATTTTGTTGTTAAAAAAGGATTGAATTCATGGGACATTTCTGGTGCAATGCTCCAGCAATGTAATCAGAACATAACAATTAGGAGGTGCCCAATGTAATCATAACATAACAATGATGTGCACTCCAATGTAATCAGAACATAACAATGAGGGGCTGTCCAATGTAATCAGAACATAACAATGAGGTGCTGCCAAATGTAGTCAAAACATAACAATTAGAGGGTGTCCAATGTAATCAGAACATAACAATGAGGTGCAGTTCAATGTAATCAGAACATAACAATGAGGTGCAGTCCAATGTAATCAGAACATAACAATGAGGTGCTGCCCAATGTAATCAGACCAAATTAATGAGGGGCTGTCTAATGTAATCCAGAACATAACAATTAGGGGGTATCCAATGTAATCAGAACATAACAATGAAATCCGAACATAACAATGTAATCAGAACATAAAAATGTAATCAGGAGAAAAAAAAAAAGTAATCAGGACAAAACAATTTAATCACAACAAAACAATGTAATCACGACAAAACAATGAAATCACAACAAAACAATCAGAAGAAAGCAACATGGGGGTGTCCAATGTAATCAAATCAAAACAATCTGCTGTGTCATTATTATACGTGGCTTGAGTGCGGGGGTCGAGCAATGGAAAGAATGAACTGTACATCCAACAGTTAACTGAAATGCCGGAATGCCGGAATGCCAGACGCCATAACTTACACTGATGGGCCTAAATTATATATAGGGTGTATTTTTAATGACTCTGCAGTGTTTGAAAATATTGCCGGTCCAAGTTTTGTATTCACCCTCTGTAAAGTTCATGCAAATATTAGGTAAATACAAAACTTGGACCGGCAATATTTTCAAACACTGCAGTAATTAAAAATACACCATGTACAAGATCTCATCACGTGAGTTCACTTCCAGAATTACAATTTGTCCCGAAGCAGTTGTCTGCCATGGGTCTGTGATGTGACAGTGCCATCACATTTTGTAGACTTGCGAGCCAGGAGGAATAGGTGGCTAATATTTCCCTCAATTTGGCAAGCGACGAGCCCAGTCGTCGAACCCATGTCCGACCTTGCGCATGATATTACCCGCGCAGTTCGCTGTCAACTTCGCTAGCGCACCGAATCAATCCAGAATGAGAAGTAAAACTGTTACTGGGCTAATCGGTGCATGCGAGGCTTCAACATTCACCACAAAATGTTAGTTAGTTAGTCTTCCCTCTTGAGCCTAAGTCGGCGCATAGGGCAGAAGTCATGGCTCTCCATGTCCGGCGGTTCGCTGCTACCTGTTGTAGATCCTGGATATTCACTTGGCCATTGAAATTTTAAAGTTCCGATAACCAGTTTGAGAACATCCTAGGAATTCAACAAGTTTGTGCGAAGCGTCTAACATTTACTGCCAGAAATCTGATTCTGAGACAACGGGGAGTTTTATGATGGCGGATTGTCGAGCCGTTGATCAACCAAGTCAAGCTAGAAGAAAACACGTCCCGCCATCTTGACCCAAACCGGAACAAGAATGTAGACTGACTTAATTACCCGTCCCGTGAGTGGCTTACTTGTGATCCTTCTATTAAGACAGCTGTCATGTCACACTCTCAGTCACTTATTAGAATGATCAAAGGTGGATAATTTTGACCTCCATTATTTAATCAGAAATCTCAGCTTCACGTACCTTTATGGATCTATGTATTATCGTTGTCATATTGCAGTAAGTGAGTTCATTGTTCGGCTTCTAAAGCATGCGTAGTCACAATCTTCCACCTGGACAGGCGATCAGTGGCATGATCTTCATAATACACAATGACATTGCAATCATTTAGCATGGTATATGACATCGTAATATGGAATCAAGATTGGAATCAGTGCTAGTGTACGCATGAGTGGAAGAGTTGCGTTTAGTTGAACCAAGAACCCACATCACTCGGCACATTCCCATACTCCGTCATCTTCAACAGCCAACGAAGAGTCGCTATGATGCTGCTGGTACAAGTTGCAGTCTGATTATGTGTACGTCTGGTCTTTCCTTGGAATATGTCGGCCAGATCTAATGGAATAATCGGGCATTTATGGAATCAGTTCCCTACACGAATTATTATCATCCTTACGTCTCAAGTGCACGGAGAGACTAAACACCGATTGGTCTGTTATGCCTGTAACGCTGTCGGTACAGTGTGCCAGTTAAAAACTGTCTCGACGTTTATTATTTACTATTTTATTTTATATCTCCTGGTCCACTCTGCCGACACCGTTTGCAATGACAGTGTATCGCAGCATAGCGTAAACACACTAGAATAAGAAAGAAACGCGGTTATTGGAGCGATTAGGCAACTTAATTTAAGAGAAGACACTGTTTTGACCCGGGTGTGTCTAAAGCTTTCAACTATACCTAATATCCGAAAGAGTTAAACTAGAGCGTATAGTAACAGGTAGAAATATTTGAGGGAAGAAAGAAAGAAAGAAAGAAAGAAATAGAGAGAGAGAGAGAGAGAGAGAGAGAGAGAGAGAGAGAGAGAGACAGAGACAGAGACAGACAGAGAGAGAGAGACAGACAGACAGACAGAGAGAGAGAGAGGAGAGAGAGAGAGAGAGAGAGAGAGAGAGAGAGAGAGAGAGAGAGAGAGAGAGAGAGAGAGAGAGAGAGAGAGAGAGAGAGGTCGATATGAAAAGATTCTGTACCATAATTTTTTTCCAACATGCCATGCAAGCAAATGTCAACGAATGAATTTTTAAAAAAAACTCTTCTGGACATCGCGAGATGTGAGGAAGCATGATCGCCAACCGCGCCTTCGGTAATATCAATTGAAAGTTAATGACGACTGCGCCCTTTCTATCTACTTCTCTCTCCTCACCTTCTCTAGATATCAAGCAATACTCATCAATGTATTTATAATATACATAAATTCAAGTAAAGCAGCGACACAGGGCGCATACGAAGCAATGTGTTAGTATTATTTATACTTGCACGCTGTTATATTTATGAACATCCAGCGAAAACCATGAATGAAGCATACATCACGCGCTGTTCGCTTTGATTTCCCCATTTCTCGTGCGTTTATGACGTCGGTAGCTGCTGGTGTATTGATTAATCAATATTCAAAGAGTAGAGGTATCTGCCAGAATCTAAGAGACGGCGGGAAGGAGACATGGCCAGCTATACTCCCAGAGTACTTCTGTGCGGTAACTTAATGGGTAAAAAAAAAGTGCTTGTTTGAACAGCGAAGGGAGGATGGAGAGAATAAAATAAAATTGAGTAACCAAGAGGATAGAAATCTCGTTAACACTATCACTGATGCGTTCTGAACTATGAAATAAGGGGGAGAGTCTGCTAGGATTCCCTGTAACAATGGCTAACTTTAGTTCAGCAACAGCCAGTATGGTGTTCTCATAAGAATATCATTGGGTTGTCGAGAGTAGGAAAATCAGCTAGGTTGAGATACGAGCAACAAAGGCACTTATCACATAGGTTTTTGTTTTTGTCAATAAGGACGCAAATACCATTATTCCTAAAAGATGGCATAGACAGACAGATGGATGGACGGACGGACGGATATGTGGATGGATAGACAAACAGATGGATGGATTGAGGGAGGGGGGACAGACAAACAGCCAGTCAGACAGATAGGCAGAGAGAGAGAGACACACAGACATACATACAGATTTTTTTTTTTTCCCCCGCGTTTCCATCCTGTTTCAGGATATTGCGGTCAACACCAGCATCTTTCAGCTGTATGTTGATTCCTAGGCTAGATTACGCTCATCAGCACGCCACGACTTTCTGAGCGACCGGCTCCATACTCTCATAAGTCACTTTTGCGATTCGAACCACTGCTAATTCTCGTCGCGTCACGTGACGAGAGTATTCGGGGTTAGCGGAGAAAGCTGCTAACCCCTCGGCCATGGAGCCGGCTAACATACATACAGATAAATAGATATATAAATAGAGACAGACAGACGGACGGACGGACGGATAAACATATAGATAGATAGATAGATGGATAGATAGATAGATAGATAGATAGATAGATGGACGGACGGACGGACGGACGAAGGGAGGGAAGGAGAGAGAGAGGGAGGGAGGGAGGGAGGGAGGGAGAGAGGGAGGGAGAGAGGGAGGGAGGGAGGGAGGGAGGGACGGACGGACGGACGGACGGACGGACGGACGGACGGACAGACAGACAGACAGACAGATAGACAGATAGATAGATAGATAGATAGATAGATAGATAGATAGATAGATAGATAGATAGATAGATAGATAGATAGACAGATAGATAGATAGATAGAATTAGAAGCTGAAAAAGTGACAGGAAGACAAAGAGTAGATGGAACATAAACTGATAAAAGAATAGGCCTTGCCTGGTCTTACCTAACAGAAAGTCTCAATAGAAAGGTAAAACTAAACACAAGTTACTCACAACTATGAATTAATATTAGACAGATAATAAAGATACTTTTCAGCACAGACTGCAAAAACAACAGAACGTATTAAGATATGTGGACATACATGTAAACGCTAGCTTGACACCGATACAGTAAGACCAGCCAGGGTACACATATATTCAAGAAAACAGAAAACTAAAGGACATACATAGCACAAAAAAAATAACAACAACAGACAGACAGACATGCTATCAAGGTCATGTGCTGCAGCAGAAATGCGAGATGTGTTGAGACTGTGGCACGAAATAACCTCATTACTTATCAGTGTTTGTTTTCTAGCGGGACAGTCATTCCGAAAACACCGGGCAGCTATTTGTAGCAACAAATCATCATGTATCAGGACCTTGCCTGCTCCGTGGCGAAGAGGTTACGGATGCAGTTCGTAATCCCGCATCCATCCATCCATCATGTGCCATGCCGGTAAGCGTGGGCGGTCATGTTCTGCCATCTCACTCGATCACGTGGATCAGCTCTGTGTTCCTGTCTCGACCATGCCACCAGGTCAAGCCATCCAGGTATTTGCTTCTAGGTCTTCCCCTTGGTCTCCTCCCTTCGATCTTGCCAGTTGTCACCAAGTTCTCCAATTCATTTCTTCTCATAACATGCCCAAAAAATTTTGACTGCCCACGTCTAATGTCTCTAATCAGTTTACGATCCCGCATACCGTGATAGAAACACAGCTGTGGGCACTTTGGCAGCAGACAGCTTTTTTGTTTGCATATCTTTTTTACAGGACATCGCTGTCAACATTAGCATTTTACTGCTGTTGTTGATGTCTTGGCAAGTTTACGTTCAGTAGTTTGCCACTGTTTTCTGAATGACCGGCTCCCTTACCAATTCGTTAAAACCCAGCGCAAAGTGGTCTTCTGCGAAATCACGCGCAGCTGTGTTTCGAAAGAGGGTAAGCGGGATAACGAAACGCGTCCATAACACCTTCGCCCCGGAGACCAGCACAGACCGCCTTACGTTTTTGTTTGTTTGTTTGTTTGTTTCATGAAATGGTATGGGTGCCAGTCGTTCAGAAAGCAATGGCAAACTACTGAACGTAAAACTTGTCCAGGAATGACGAACAGCCTAAAGATGATGGGGTTGACTGCTGCTTCTTGTAAAGGATATACGGGGTTGACTGCTGCGTCTTGTAAAGGATATGCAACTAACTAATCAGGACCTTTGCAGAAGGTCGCTCCATTTAGGCTAGACCAAACGATTTTAGATCGTTTGCCGGGTCTTGTGCCTGGTGCATTGTCATGACTCATGCCAAAGGCATCTTCAATGTTCCGTGTCCATCCTCGTGCTAGCCGACCATTGCCACTTCTTCTATGACCCATGACGTCTATCATTATTTTGTCAAAACCACCGTGGCGTTGTGCCATAGGCTGTTAATGCTGATTAACCTCTGCATTGCTATTGCTGGTCTCCGTATGACTTTTTTTTAAACAGTCCCCATTACGGTTGATAATTTAACCAAGATTTGAATTTTTTTTTGTTTAAATGTTGCTTATCCCTTTCAGGACGTTGCAGTCAACATTAGCATTTTCCAGCTGCTGTTGATGTATTAGGCAAGTTTTTTAAGTTCATTAGTTTGCCATTAGCCGGCTTCCTGGCCTAGAGGTTAGCGACTTTTCTCCGTAAACTCCGGTACTCTCGTAAGTAACGTGACGACGGTGCGAATCAGCAGTGGGTCGAATCGCGTCGATAACTTACGGGGTATGTGAGCCGGCCGCTCAGAAAGCAATGGCAAACTACTGAACGTAATCTTGCCAAGAAATCAACAATCAGCTGAAAGATGCTGATGTTGACAGCAATGTCCTGTAAAGGATATGCAAACATTTATTTATAGTTGCCATTGCTTTCTGAAAGACCGGTTCCCATACCAACACGCTATAACACAATGCGACACGGTCTACTGCACAAATGGGTCGCTGCTGCGTTTTGAAAGCCTGGTAAGTGGCTCACGAACCGCGTTCGCAAGTCTTTGGCTATGGAGGGCAGCTTTGAAATTTAGCTTACAATAATCCCTAAACAAGTTGGCAACTAAAGATGATAAAGCTAAGAAAATTGAAATATTTTGATAACTCGAAACATCATGAAAGTCTGGAGATAACAATCATGGAGGAACATATGCCCGGGAAGAGAGGAAGAGGAAGGCCAAAGAGAAGATGGGTGCAGGATGGGTGCGATAAATGTATCGGATGCAGGACATCTTGCTTATGACTGAAAAGTTTTCCGGACGGTTGTTATGGGAGCGAAGTTCTGCAAGGGACATGCAACTAACAGAATGAATCTTTAAACGCTCGCCTTCCAGTTTGGAGATAATAAATTTCATTTTAAAAAAGAAAATGACCCGGGCTCCCAAATTACCCAGCTTTAAACTGGTACCAGAAAATGTCTTGGGAAGTAAACGTAACCAGAGTGATATTGATCACAGCACCCAATCAGTGCCGACGGGTCTATGCAAATACGGGTCTAGCACCATAAGCTCAATGCGGCTACGATGTGTGAAAGTGTCCTTGAAATATTTTATTTCATGATTTGACCAACATTATAGACAGTGGGATCAACACCTTGTGCCACATTTATTGAAAGACAGAAGATCAAGGGGTTTGGCCATGTCGTTAGAATGCAACACCAGCAACTACCATCACTGGCCTTACATCAAAGATCATCTGCGATGAGACCAAGAGGACGTCCGAGAAGAAAATGGATTGACGACATCAAAGACACTGTACAATAACACGGAATAACACTATCCAGTACCGCCCACCGGGTGCTGGAGCGCAAATTATTCCTCCCCAAGACGCTTGACGGCAGAAGTGGAAGATGATGATGATGATGATGATGATGATGATGATGATGATGATGATGATGATGATGATGACGATGACCAACATTGTCACTAAACTCTTTTTTGTTTTTTACTTCTGTCATGATGCTTTCTGCATAGTTACTGAACGGGCACGGGGAGAGAATGCAGTCCTCTGTTAGCCCCTTTAGTGGCCCAGTCCAGTTTGATGTTTCACCGGCTACTCTGAAATTTGTTTGTTGATTCAATTTCTTGGATCAAATGCGCTTGAATCCATATATCTCTCATGATGTTCTACAATTTATTTCTGATGTTGAACAGCCGACAGCCTTACCCCAGCATACGAAACAGGTCTGAATAACTTTAATTAACTCTGCATTTCTTAGTGATGAAAGAAAGATTTTGCTAACGAATCATATTAGTGCGACAATACGAAAGTTGGTCCACCATTTTACATTTCCTTTCTATGGAAGAGGAATGTAGACTGCTCTCTTCCATGCTTCGGGCTAAACAGCGCTGTTTCAGATATTCCTACAGTGCATGCTAGATTCGGGAGTTGGCTAGCCCTACTGCTTGGTTTGGTTCTAATTGTTTCTAGAGAAATGTCCCGGTTTCTCAGTTACACAATCTGGCAACCTTGCACATAATAATTTATGGGAATAGCAACACTGTAACAGACAGATAACAATATATTAGAAAGGTGAAAGGAGTACAGTGGACGTCAACAGATAAGACAAAGAGCAGACAATTTATCAGATCGCGAAGAGGAAGAATCACAGCTTATTATAGGAAGTATGATCAATAATACAGTCTGAAGAAAGGGAAATCACCAGGCTGTGACTTCAAACAATCAGAACCAAACCAGGCAGTAGAAGTGAGCTCCCGATCTAACATACACTGTGGGAATATCTGAAACAGCACTGTGGGAATATCTGAAACAGCACTGTGGAAATATATGAAACAGAACTGTGGGAATATATGAAACAGCGCATTTTGGCACGAAGCATGGAAGAGAACAGTCTACATTCCTCTCCCATGAAATAAATTAAAAACTGTGAACCGCCTTTCGTATTATCGCACATATCTATGTTCCAATGAGAGATAGAGGACAGTAGGAGGAGGTGATGAGTGGTAGTCTCCGTATGTGTACCCATTATTCCCCCTCCTAGATACTTTACATCCTGTCTTTATTTCCTTTTAACATTAATGTGTCCAGGGTCACATTTTGCGTCATTATCTTGTGATGCCCGCATCCCTTAATTTGAAAATGAATCTATATTTAGTCGCGTTCTGACCACAGCAAGATATCATTTCGGTCTGCTGTTTACTGAATCCTTTAATACCGACTTCCATTCTATAATCATTCTTCCGGATGTAAAAGCCCAGTCAATAGCTATTAATTTCGTTGAATGTCAACAGTGAAAGCTTGTGATTATAATAGGATTTGTTTAACATGTTCTACACCAAAGTACCAAAAAACTCACACTGCGTTCATTGATAATTATTTCATTGATACATTTGCTAACTCCTTTTGTCGCAAACAGTTCATCGTTACCATGCTACAGGTCCATTGCAGAACGTCATCCTGATCACGGCCCGTCAGAAAGATTCCCGATATCTCGTCAGTCCCCCTGGCTCAGGTAATGATGCCCCGGATGTCTGTATGTCCTGTGTCCACCTTCATGTTGGTCGGCCATTGCCTCTTCGTCTATGAACCATACCATTCATTGCTGTGTGTGTGTGTGTGTGTGTGTGTGTGTGTGTGTGTGTGTGTGTTGTTTTTTGTTTTGTAATGCCACTGTTGTGTTTAATATGCTAAGCATATTAGTTTCCGAAACGTGGTGCTCTGTTTAAACCAGTTGTCTTCAATGTTCAAGTTGGTATGAGAGTATCTTACTTGCATAGACTTGATGCTGGGCGTGAGCTAGTTCTCTTTCATGATCAGTTAGTTACGAGTGACAAACATATATGTATGGACATACATTAATGAAAGCAGGCTTAGTAGGTGAGTAGCTGGTATAGGACGTGATAAGCAAATCATGTTATAGTTACAAGCTGTTACTGTTCACATTAATAGCCCACGTTAATAGCTACTGACTGGGAGTTTAAATCAGGAGGAATAATAATAATAGACGGGAAGTCAGTGTTAAAGAATTAAACAGGTTACCAGCCCAGCTAACCACAAATTGAAGAACCTACATTTGAAGAAATCCTATATGTAATCACACAACTTAAAAACAATAAGGCAACTGGGACTGATGGAATTGCTGCTGAATTTATAAAGGCAGGTGGCCATGCATTACATCTAAAGCTATACGAACTAATAATAAAAATCTGGAGGACAGAAGAATTACCCCATGACTGGAAAGAGTCATTATTGATACCTATCTTTAAGAAAGGAGACAAGTTCCAATGTGGAAATTATAGAGGAATATCACTACTGTCCACAAGCTATAAGATACTATCCGCAGTATTACTAAATAGACTAAAACCATATTCAGAAGACATATTAGGTGACTACCAGGCGGGTTTTAGACAAAACAGATCAACAATAGATCAGATATTTATCTTACGACAAATAGCCGAGAAACATTGGGAATATAAAAGAGATCTCCATAAAAATTTTTGTGGATTTTAAAAAGGCTTATGATAGTGTCCATAGGAATAGTCTATGGAATGCTATGCAGGAATTTGGAATACCAAGGAAGTTAATCAACATGACCAGACTATGCATGGAAGATACTTATAATATAGTAACATATAAAGGCAGGAAATCAGACCCCTTCCAAATAACATCTGGCTTGAAACAGGGTGATGCACTATCGCCGCTACTCTTCAATCTGGCTCTAGAGAAAGTTGTAAGGAAGATAAAGGAGGAATGTGATATTGGAGGAACATCCAAGCTGCTTGGTTATGCAGATGATATAGATATTATAGGGCAAAGTGAACAAAAGACATTGGAAATATTGACTCCCTTAAAGGAAAAAGCCCAACAGATGGGGCTGGTTATCAACCAAGATAAGACAGAATATATGGTAATTTCAAGAGACGGAATGGCTAGAAACTCTGGCCACATACAAATAGATAATATGACCATTAAAAGAACGGAAACATACAAATACCTGGGTACGATCTTCAACTGCTCCAACATCATAAGGGAAGAAATACAAACTAGAATCAACTCTGGAAATAAGATATACTATGCACTACAACATCTACTAAAATCAAAGGCGCTATCTCGTAACACCAAAATCACAATATACAAAACACTGATCAGACCAGTTGTGCTGTATGGCTCTGAAACCTGGAGGACAACGAAAGGAGACGAAGCCTTGTTACAAACCTTTGAGAACAAAATTTTAAGACGCATCTTTGGACCCATTAGGGATACACAAAGTGGAGAGTGGAAAAGAAGAAGTAACAAAGACATTTATGATCTGTTTAAGTCCCCGCTAATCACTGGTATCATGAAGGCTAATAGACTACAATGGCTGGGGCATATAGAAAGAATGGAAGATAATAGGGAAACAAAACTCGCTTACACTCAGGAAATAAATGACCGTAGACCCCGAGGTAGACCAAGAAGGCGGTGGAGAGATAATACATGTACAGACCTACAAGCAATTGGAATCAACGACTGGCAAGAGAAGGTCCACCAGAGAGACGAATGGAGACGGATTGTATTTGCAGCAAAGAACCTCAATGGCTCGGAACGCTGAAGAAGAAGAAGACCACGCCCAACTCTGGCTCGCTTCAGATCCGATTCGTTTCTCAAGATTGACAGTGTGATTTCTATATGAAATGAGTTATTCTGGCACCAGAACAGGACACAATAGATTACGCAACCACATGTATGGACAATTCAAGATTGACGAATCAGTCGTGTGCACATGTGGATTGGCGCCAAAGACAGCAGATCCCATACTCCAAGACTGCCCAAAATACAACATATCTAGGCAAACCTTCTGGCCTAGAGAATCAACTTTGGATGATACACTCTATGGAATACTGAGTGAAATAAAATAGACAGTTAAATTCATACAAGAGACAACGTTGCAGTTATAGACAAATGTCATGCGAACAAAAGAAGAAAACGTGTATGAAATAAGAAAATGAAGGTAAACTCTCTTCTGCTCCTGGGGTATTGGTTCGGACGTCTAGCCACCTCAGACAAGGCGAGCCTGGACACTTCGGAGATATACGGCTGTGCAAAGAAAGTAATTCTTAACTAAACTAAGTCTGTGACTAATTAAAGGACTCTTTCCCGCGCTTTGGGTTGTGTTGGTATAAGGTGCTAGCCCTGGGAGTCTTCGTGGCAAAGTGTTCAAGCCGTCTGCCTCGCGCTCCGAAGGTTGTGGGTTCGATTCCGGGCTACGTCTTTCGGTTCACGATTGCATTTTTCTCGGAGACTCCTGGGATTCGTCGCTGGAGCTACGGAGTTGGTGCTGTGTTTAAGGTGTTAGCCCCTCACTTGTATAGACCCATCGGCATTCGATGGATAACGTGGTCGCTATCACGCCGGTCGCCATTACGCCCTGAGACCTTTTCTGGTACCCATTCTAGACCAGGTCAGTCTGGGGTCCCAGGTTCTACCAAAAACAACAAACAATCCTACTCGATAAGGATTCGAACACACGACCATCTGACCGGCAGGTTAGCGTGCTAGTCGTCACGTGCCACGGCTCTAGTGTGTTGAGATGAGTTAGGATGAATTACTATAATAACTGACGTAAGACGGTTCAGTAATCATTGTATGGAATAAAAGGGGTTACATTAATTAGTAAAGTAAATTGGGTTAATATACCAACCATATATAGGTCAACAAAAAATGGCTACACATCAGGATCGGCTTTGCTTCTGTAAAGAAACGAAGGCAGTCTCGAAACGATTCCAACCAAACAAGCTTGTGCCTTCTTCGGTTTAAAAGTAAAAGTTAAAAATAAAAGATAAAGTTAAGCAGTAAACACCCACAAAGGGCAGACAAGAAGATCTAATGTTAACATCGATTGTGTCAAGAAAAACCTATCTCGACCACAACCTATCTGATCGCAATACACCCGAGTGAGAAACTACCCTATCAAAATACGACCGAATGAAAATCTATCCTCTCACAACACAGCCTAGTGAGAATCTACCCTATCAGAACACATCCGAATGAGAATTTATTCTATTACAACATATCCAAATGAGAACCTATTCTATTACAACACAACCGAATGAGAATCTATCCTATCACAATACGCACAGATGAGAACATACTGTGATAAACTCACTCTCACACCTTACACTATCAATACTCACCCGGAAGAGGAACTTAACAAATCACAACCTACATTAATCAAAATGTACACCATTCACAGTCACACAAGATTGTATCCTAGCCGGATCGCCACCGTTCCAGCATAATTCATATTTGGCCAATTATTCTCATTTATGACTAATACTTTAACAGAACAAAGGGTATCCAGAATAATTTTAATTGTTAATTTTGCGTACATTATAATTTACATACATTCTTTCACCAGTTGTACATAGACAGGGTCTCACAGTGAAAATTACAGAGAAATAATTTTACTGTCAGTTTCTGTGAACATATTCAGCAAGATCCTTCTGAAGGGATTAACTGAAGATTAAGCGATGTTACTGGCAAACTACTAAGAGTTGAATAGGGAAGCCTCTGACCAAACATATCTAGCACTGACCAGATAGCTACTTTAGGCTTAATAGTAGAGGAAATAATTTAAATAAAATTACCATCTTACATGGATCTGTGGACAATGAAAAGACCTTCGACTGCAGTAACAGGGAATCTCTGATGCGTCACTATGGGATCCCAGAAAAGATCATTAACTTAATAAAAACTAAATATAAAGTCATTCAGTTGTTGTTCTTCATGGGGGAAAACTAACAAATACGTTTGGGTGTCCATGTGTGATAAGGAAGCCATCTATCACCTTTATTATTCAACTGAATATAGACTGGATTATGAAGACCACAATAACAACCACCAGAAATGGAATTCAATGGGCTAGCACAACTTGATGATCCGGACTTCGCTGAAGCCATTGATGTACTGTCGAGATACGAAATCTAATGCGAGATGAATTAAACACACTTACTTGCTGGGCGCTCACAGCAAATAGATGTAAATATCCTTAAGGGAAATACAAAGATTATTAGAACAAATAAAGCAAATGGTACCCTGATCTTCCTTAATGGAACCTCACTACAAAAGACAGAATATACGCACATTTATACATGCTAGCATATGTTTTACAGGTCGTTGCTATAAACCCCAGCATTTACTGGCGGTTTATTATTTTCAAGGCAATTTTACTTTCAAGTAATTTATTTTCGCTATCTGAACGGCCGACGCTCACAATATTATGAAAATCAACGCAAAGCTATCTTCTCACAAATCTCTTGCGGATGACTTCGAACTGACTATATCAAGATTGCAAATCCGGGTTCACTGCCCCTGGGCCTGCAGCGGCGACATAAATTATATACATGAAATAAATACATAATAAATACATTAAGCTCCCGAAAGGTGGGAAGGCCCCAGTCTCATACGACATAAGACAGAAGAAAATAATTTTTTTTTTTTTTTTTTTCTCGCGGAACTATTTAAAAAGCATATGGAAGGCCGACAAAATAACAGTCTTTTCGAGATAACAATATCTCGTGACAATTCCCAGCTCAGGACGAGGCCTGTGCGAGTGTACAATTATTGAAGACTTGTGTTATTATTAGCGTGCTGGGAAGCTGTTAAACACAATCATTGTGGTGAGATTGCTACTGTCGCTGCCACGCTGAACTGGGTATTAAAGCAACGGCGAAATCATCATTATGTGCCAGGCCGATAATCGTGGGCGGTCATGTTCCGCCATCCCACACGATCACCAGAGTCGTGGATCATCTCTGTGTTTTTGTCTCGGGTATGCCATGAGGTCAAGCCATCCAGATATTTACTTCAATGTTTTCCCCTTGTTATTTTGCCTCAATATTGCATGTTATGAGAAGAAATAAACAGGAGAACTTAGTGACAACTGGTAAGATGAGGGGAAAAGAACAAGGGGAAGGTAGAGAAGTAGATACCTGGATGGCCTGGCCACATGGTATGGTCGAGACATGAACTGCAAATATCACCGCTCACCTTATCGGTATGGCACATGATGACAATGGACATTCACACATATCTAGACTATCTACATTTAATTTATCTAATCATTATATGGTTTTCATATGTTTCTAGTAGGACTTACTCATTGGTTTTTCTGTCGTCCAAGGTATTCTTCGGATTGTCAGCATGAACCACATTTCCACTACTATTACATTATTTTCAGTTTGTCTGCTTATTATCCACGTTTCAGTTCCAGTTCCAGTTGTAGAAAAAAAAACAAAAAACTTTCCACCAACGTTCAACTAGCATCTGTGACGTTAATTATATTTGTGGTTGTTCATGGTGCGATTTAACTTTCTCTCGGTTTCTGCGCCAGTGTTAGCTGGCTTATCGATTTTGAAAGGTTTGTGTCTGTATCGTCAGCTGGGGGAGTGGCCGGCAAGTTCTCCTTTGTGTCCGTCTTCTCTGACGGTTTCTATGGTCAGTGTTGGTTTGTCGTTTTTGATATGATGCAGTCCTTATAAGGACTATTTTTTTTTTTTTGGAGCTGCCTGGTTATTAGTGCCGCAAAGTCATCCATTTTCTCTAGAAGCTTTGCCTCGTCTTCTTCATATTTTTTTTAGCTTTTTTTTTTCTTCTTTCATTTACAAGTCTTTTTTTTTTTTTTTTTCTCCATTCGATGTATTTCTCATCATCTGTGCTCCAGTCAACTTCAGAGGTGTCGGATTCCTCCTCTGGGCTTTCTTCGGGTGTCTGGCGGGATGCTGCTTTCCACTTGGAGCCTGTCTGCTTCTTCTCTTTTTCTACAAGTTATCTCCTACTGAAGCATTGTCCCACAACCAACTCATGCCAAGCCCAGTGTAGACTTATTCATAATTGGATGGGCTTTGCAGCTACGTTTTCTACAGGATGCGATGACCGGTCTCACACCCCCCCCCTCTCTCTCTCTCTCTCTTATTCGCCTATCACGGCATGCATGTTAGGTTAGAGAGCAGCAATTCTCTGCTTCTCTTATGAGCCCCGGCCACACACGGGCGGAGAGTCTGTGCTGTGTTAAATTACGAGTGATTAATTAACAATCCTGACGTCCCGTAGCTACCAGTCATTGATACTCTGTAGTAGATTAGATGTCTACATTGTAGGCGCTCACTATGGGTTCTGTGGTATACCCGTGCAGGCTGTTGGCTTTCGAGACTCTTGTCTGTTCCACTTCTCCCATGGGGCAGTTAGGCGCATTTTGTGTGATATTCACTGGCACAGGAACGGATCATAATGGGGCGACCCTTTGCCGTGAAGTTGGAACCACCACAGATTAACTGACTGACCAAGGGTTATTCGGAAGTCAAACAATCAGCTCTCAGTGTGTGTGTGTGTGTGTGTGTGTGTGTGTGTGTGTGTGTGTGTGTGTGTGGGTGGGTGGGTGGGTGTGTGTGTTAGTGGGTGGGTGGGTGGGTGTGTGTGTGTGGGTGGGTGGGGGGGGGGCTACAGACACTTCCATGGCCTGGGAAATAGATTCACAGGTGTGCACAAAGACTGGATCTCTGAATCTATGATAACTGTTCGTACCAAACCCACGTCTTTTATCTTCTAACTCTTAAAGAATGTGAGAGTTAAGCCATATTTGATGGAGTGGTTTTCCTTATCTCTCGTCGAGCTTGCATGTACTGCTTGCTTGCTTGCTTGATTCGTAAACAACCTGCTTCTTCAGCGTTGGTTAAAGTTGAGATCCGTGGTTTTTGTGGTTTTATCCTGTTTTCTGTGCGCTCGTACGAGTGAGTCTAATGTACTGCTAAAATTGAACGGCAACTTATTTATATTCATAAAGGAACTATTTAAAAATCAAATAACCAGGATAAAGTAAGGCCACAAGCACAATAGATGTACGTTATCATTAGCATGTGCCACGCCAATAAGCGACGGCGGCCATGGTTCGCAACAGCGTTTGGATAAAGTCTGTTTCTCTCCCGAGTATGCCACCTGGTAACACCTTACATATTTGTCTCTTTGCCTTACCCTTGCTATTTCCCCACCAATCTTGCCAATTACCACTAACATTTCCAGTTGATTTCTAATCACTTATTGTCAACTTAACACTCTCATAACTTGCTATCAACTTAACACTCTCATAACTTACTATCAACTTAACACTCTCATAACTTACTATCAACTTAACACTCTCATAACTTACTATCAACTTAACACTCTCATAACTTACTATCAACTTAACACTCTCATCACCTGTTATCAACTCAACACGCTCATCACCTGTTGTCATTTTAACACTCTCGATACTTGTTGTCAACTTAACTTTCTCAATACTTGTTGTCAACCTAACACTCTCATCACCTGTTATCAATTTAACACTCTCATCCTTTTGTGGCCTATCTATTTAAGAAAACCATAATGGTACATTTAAATCAGTCACGCTTGTAAGCAGATATTTTGTAGTGACGACGACGATGTTGCTGATGGTAGTGATGGCAGTAATGAGTATTTGCCACCTTTATTTATATATCACTCTACTAAGGCCACAGACGCAGGGGTGCTCAGTTATTCTTATCGCGATGAATATATAAAGGTATTATTTGTCTGGCACAATTTTTATATAAGCCTGCACTGGACTCTGTATATTCTAATTTCTAATGCACAATTTGACTCCATAACTCATTAATCTCTTGCTGGTTCCATTGACTGCCTTATTTTTGTTCTAAGCGGATTTCTGTCAGACTGAACAATGAAACATAAATTATACGACATAGTAACTTAATCTGTAAAGCATTGTCCTTTAATTGTATAGTCAGACACATAATGCATGACCCCACACAATACTCACCTCGTAATATGCTGACATTTAAGTTGCTGGAGTCCAAGTTAGAGATATATTTGCCCACATATTTGTTGAGTAAATCGGCTATTATCCCCTCAAACATTCTGGTAGGCTTGGGTCCAGAGCTTTCTCCGGTTCAACTTCACAAGTCAAGCCCTTGACAACTCAGGCATTGAACGATCTCTGTAAAGATTCCGTGAGAAATACAATTAAACTCGGATGCAGGGACACGTTGTAAAGATAATAATATGTTAGGAAAAAATAAACACAAAAATCATTCATCCTGAAATAGCAACCAAGGATCATCTAATGAAATTGTCTTCCGTTGCGGTGTGAAAATGCTGAGAGATTTAAAGCCGAAATGGATTAACCAAGATAATTATTTAGTTAACGTGGACAGCTCTTCTTAATTATATCAAACGATTGTGATTGTTTATTGGGCAGATCGGCTGGTTCTCTGGTGATCATCATTTGGTATTCTCTGTCATGCAACAGTTTCGACCACTGTATAAATTATGATAGAAACACACAGTGGCAATACAGAAACATAATATACATGCCACGGGACAGAAACTGCATGGAAGTATGAAGGTTGGCGTTTCTGTCCCTTGGATGGATCATAAAGGAAGAGTCTGTCAGTGAAGAGTGCTAATAGAGGATTGAATGTTAACTATAGCAAGGGAAATAATAGGGCACAGATCACGTGAGCTACATACAGTTCAACGAGAAACTAAGTGGATACATCCATAAGAAACCTGTGAAGAACAGATTCTTGAACGACGCTTCGGGATGGTAAAGTCACATCTGAATAACTTTGCGACAGCCCTTGAGGAGGTCGTCCTTTAGTATTTTAGTTTAGATAGTTCAGAAGAGATTAAAAGTATGCATTAGACAGTAAAGATCTGTTTGTGATTATGTACATTATGGCGAATTTTAGTATACAATAAATGTATAATGAGCTGTCCATGTAGTTACGTGATGTGTAAAGTGAACAATATTTTTCTGTTAGAAGGCTGCAATGATGAAACAACGAAACATTTTGTTTTGAGTGCCAAACATTTTATACCAGATTTTGCATCAACGAGGCTTGCTAAATCCAAATATCACATTTATATCTGCAGCAGCTCTAGTTTTTGAGATACAGGCATTTGTGTGTTTAATTAATACTATTACAGTATTTTCGGTATAAGGCTCTGGAAAAAAAAAAAAAAAAAACTATTACTATCAAGCCCCTTAAAAATGTGGAATTCCAGTGGTTTCGAGAGAGCTCAAGAACCACTATGATGACTGTTATTTCTGTGTTGTCAATATTAAGGGAATTAACGGGGGGGGGGGGGGGAATAAATAAAAAGGAAATATAAAGATTTAGATTTTGCAAGACGACCCGTTCCTCACGCACGGAGATGACATACCAATTCCAAAGTTCAGTCAGATTTCTAATTCTCTGCTAGAAGATGAAACAGCAGTGGTATGTTGAACGACAAGTGACAGTAATAGTGATTTCGAAGGTGATTTTCCAGTTTCTCAACACTTTGACCAGCGTGATCTGAATGATCTAATCCGAGATTTATATCTTTTTAAAGAATCTTCAGAACTTTTGGCTCCAAGATTGGAAAAAACAACACCTAATGACTGGTGAAACTAAGATTACATTTTATCGCACCAGAGAGCAAGATTTTCTTCCATTCCTTTTTAAAGAAAACAACCTTGTGTTTTGTACTAATGTAGGAGATCCTATAAACGAAATGGGTGTAAGTTATACACCAGATGAGTGGCGACTTTTCATTGAGAGCTCTAAGAGAAGTTTGAAAGGTGTTCTCTTATAAAATGGGAACAGATTGGCTCAATTACAATTGCTCATTCTACTACAATGAAGAAGGAGTATGCTACAATAAGCACAGTTCAGAAGAAGAAAAAAATTAAGTATTTAGAACATAAATGGATGGTTTTTGTAAATCTTAAAATGAAGAACGTTTTACGTGGCCAGCAAAAAGGATTCGCCATATATTCATGTTTTATATGTTTGTAGGATAGCAAGGCAAAAGATACGCATTTGACAAAGCAATATTGGCCGTTGAGGAATGAATTTAAAGTTGGAGAAGAAAATATTGCCAACAAGCCTCTCATTGATCGAAAAAGAGTTATAATTCCACCATTACATATAAAGCTTGGCTTGATGAAGCAATTTGTTAAGGCACTGAACAAAGATAGTACGTGTTTTAATTACTTATGCAGAAAGTTTTCGGAATTGATCCCATATACAAATTTAAATCTGTAATGTTTTATGGACCTCAAATTAGAAAGTTAATAAGCGATCTACATTTTATTAATTCGATGAATGTAACAGAGACCACAGCCTGGTCATCATTTGTTTTAGTTTTGCAACACTTTTTGGGTATCATTAAAGCAGACAATTATTCTGAATTAGATGAAAACATGCTGTCGAGTTGCTGGAAGCTTGGATGCATCATGAGCATAAAATTGCACTACCTCCATAATCATTTACATTTCTTTCCTGAGAATCTTGGCGACTGTAATGAAAAGCAAGGTGAAAGATTTCATCAAGATATACAAACAATGGAAGAGAGATACCAGGGACTTTGGTATGCCCACGTGATGGCAGATTACTCTTGGTCCCTTAAGCGTGACTGTCCGGGCATATCATATTCTAGGAAGTCCTCGAAATGACGCTTTGTGTATGTTGACATAAGATAATAAAATCCTAGTGATAAAGTTTTAATACGTTTTTGGAGTTTTATATGCTATTTTATAATCCACAGTAATTACATATAATTTGAAGCAGATTATCCCAGGAATGCTACCTGGTAAAAAAACAGCACGCTAAAGCTGGATGTGTTGGCCTACGGGTTTCGGCCCAAGGACGCATAACTTAGACACACCGCAATTACATCTGAAAAAACACTCCGGATGAACGCAAAGAAGAAGAAGAAGAATGCAGATTACAGTCAAAATGCCACTGAAGTACATAACTCTAGGCTTGTACATAACAATTGCCCTACTAAGAAGATCAATCTTAGTTATCTCAATAACTAGAGCTGATAGAAAATAAACTGACTACATATTTGGAATCAGCAACTCAAAATTACACAAGAACAGCTATACACTTTAAGGCTCCAAAATATGTGTAGACCAGAGTAATTCATGATTACTCTTGTCCTGACGATGTTATTATCTATAGCGATGGCTCTGTGTTAAGAGGCAAACAATTGGCTGGGGATTCATAGCAAAAGCAAATGGCCGATGTTTAGTAAAGGAGATCTTGGCATATGATACCACAACCTCAAGTCTGAGAATGGAAGTAGAGGCGGTTACTGTAGATTTACGCTGGTTGGAGAACAAACTGTATACGCATGTTGTGATAGTAACTGATTCACAAAGCACGCTGGCAACGGTGAAGACTGGCATGCTTCGTGCAGAATGGTATACATCAATTCAGAGGTCGCGGGTTGTGAGCATTCGCTGAATCTTTTCTCCAGGACATTCAGGTGTGGTTGGAAATGAACAGGCAGACATATTGGCCTGTGCCGCATAATTAAGAAATGATTTGATACATGGTAAGGCAGATGTGGTGAAGGCCCCCTGGAAGCACGTGAATCACGCAGAAGAAAAGATAGACTATCATGATCTAGAGAGAATGCGGCAGCAAGGGGTGGTCAGAGGATCTGGTCGACAGACGTCACTCAGAGGTAAAGAAAGTAGGACATATAATCAGATTGCATCGGGTAACATTAGTATTGGAACTCTTCGCTGACTGTTGAAGATAAAGATTGAGCGCTAATGGAAATGTCCCGAATGCAGTGATGTCGATTCTTGACTCAACTCAACTTAGTAGCAACAACAACAGCTAATTCAATCTCCAAATTTAACAACCCCTAGGCAATGGTTCTAGCTCTATCCTGCTGCGATCCCAAGCGCATACTACTCTTTTCTACATGAAGTAATTTCTTTCTCTGCGTAATGACTTTTTGTGACCAAAATTTCAAAACAGCCAAATCTAACCCAATAACAACAATGAGTCATGGGAGAATCAGATGAAAGCATGCATTGTATTCATACCAGTAGCTAGGAATCTTGCCAAATGTACTGTGGTAATTCATTTATGAGTAGAATATAATATTTTTGATACTTACATTGGGCGGCGACCTATTCGGTCTCCTATTTGCGATTTTGAACTACTTACACGCCTGCAAAGTGCACGTAGGTTCCTCTAAATCTTTCCCCCCCCCCCCCCCGCCTTTATCTGTAACAGCCAGCTGTCAATGCACTACCCAGGGATTACGGAATGTACAGAAGAAGTGGGTGAAATCATTGGGCTTTCTTTCTTATAGAAAAAATCTTACTTCATTTGGGTATGTCTCGAGCCAGAGGATCACACTGACACTCAAACAATTCTGGCGATTTTATGTTAACATGACAATGTGACCGTTATGCAGACATGTTTTCTTTATTAAATTACTCAAACGGTGATGCAAACCAGTGCACGGCAAATGAACAAATGAAGTAATTATTCTTCTTCTTCAGCGTTCCGAGCCATTGAGGTTCTTTGCTGCAAATACAATCCGTCTCCATTCGTCTCTCTGGTGGACCTTCTCTTGCCAGTCGTTGATTCCAAGTGCTTGTAGGTCTGTACATGTATTATCTCTCCACCGCCTTCTTGGTCTACCTCGGGGTCTACGGTCATTTATTTCCTGAGTGTAAGCGAGTTTTGTTTCCCTATTATCTTCCATTCTTTCTATATGCCCCAGCCATTGTAGTCTATTAGCCTTCATGATACCAGTGATTAGCGGGGACTTAAACAGATCATAAATGTCTTTGTTACTTCTTCTTTTCCACTCCCCAAGTTGTGTATCCCTAATGGGTCCAAAGATGCGTCTTAAAATTTTGTTCTCAAAGGTTTGTAACAAGGCTTCGTCTCCTTTCGTTGTACTCCAGGTTTCAGAGCCATACAGCACAACTGGTCTGATCAGTGTTTTGTATATTGTGATTTTGGTGTTACGAGATAGCGCCTTTGATTTTAGTAGATGTTGTAGTGCATAGTATATCTTATTTCCAGAGTTGATTCTAGTTTGTATTTCTTCCCTTATGATGTTGGAGCAGTTGAAGATCGTACCCAGGTATTTGTATGTTTCCGTTCTTTTAATGGTCATATTATCTATTTGTATGTGGCCAGAGTTTCTAGCCATTCCGTCTCTTGAAATTACCATATATTCTGTCTTATCTTGGTTGATAACCAGCCCCATCTGTTGGGCTTTTTCCTTTAAGTGAGTCAATATTTCCAATGTCTTTTGTTCACTTTGCCCTATAATATCTATATCATCTGCATAACCAAGCAGCTTGGATGTTCCTCCAATATCACATTCCTCCTTTACCTTCCTTACAACTTTCTCTAGAGCCAGATTGAAGAGTAGCGGCGATAGTGCATCACCCTGTTTCAAGCCAGATGTTATTTGGAAGGGGTCTGATTTCCTGCCTTTATATGTTACTATATTATAAGTATCTTCCATGCATAGTCTGGTCATGTTGATTAACTTCCTTGGTATTCCAAATTCCTGCATAGCATTCCATAGACTATTCCTATGGACACTATCATAAGCCTTTTTAAAATCCACAAAAATGTTATGGAGATCTCTTTTATATTCCCAATGTTTCTCGGCTATTTGTCGTAAGATAAATATCTGATCTATTGTTGATCTGTTTTGTCTAAAACCCGCCTGGTAGTCACCTAATATGTCTTCTGAATATGGTTTTAGTCTATTTAGTAATACTGCGGATAGTATCTTATAGCTTGTGGACAGTAGTGATATTCCTCTATAATTTCCACATTGGAACTTGTCTCCTTTCTTAAAGATAGGTATCAATAATGACTCTTTCCAGTCATGGGGTAATTCTTCTGTCCTCCAGATTTTTATTATTAGTTCGTATAGCTTTAGATGTAATGCATGGCCACCTGCCTTTATAAATTCAGCAGCAATTCCATCAGTCCCAGTTGCCTTATTGTTTTTAAGTCGTGTGATTACATATAGGATTTCTTCAAATGTAGGTTCTTCAATTTGTGGTTCGCATGTTAGAACCTCTTCCTGTGAGAAAATGTTACTTGGAGCTTCACAATTTAGTAATTCAATAAAATATTCTTTCCATGTGTTGCACATTTCCTCATTGGTATTTATCATATTCCCATTTTTGTCTTTTAAACCATATGTGTTTTGTTGGTGCCCTCGTTTCATTGACTTCAGTTCTTTAAAAAATTTTCTGGATTCATTTTTCTGGTGATTAGTCTCCATATCTTTGATTATATTACTCATATATTCTCGCTTCTGCTCTCTGACTATTTTTGTAGCCTCTTTACATTCATTTCTATAATGCTCTTCCTTTTGGATGTTATTGATGTCATTTAACCATACATGTCTGGCATTCTTCTTCCTAATGACTGCTTCTTCACATTTTTGATTGAACCATCTGTTCTTTCTATGCGTGGTTAACACACCGAGACATTCTTCTGCGGTAGACTGAATTGTATTCTTGATGTTCAACCAAGTTTGGTCAATGCTTTCCTCCAAAGGGTTTTGCAGAGTTTCAAGTTTACATTTTATTTCATCTGTAAATTTCTCTTTGACTGTAATGTCTTGCAGTTTTTCTCTGTTATATGTTGGGTGTAATCTTTGTAATTTAGTATAGAAAGCTCTCTTAAGTTTTATTTTAAATTTTGCTCCAACGAGGAAGTGGTCACTGTGGCACTCAGCTCCTCTATAACTTCTGACTTGCTGTATGTTTGATGCATTTCTGTTGTTAATTAAAATGTGATCTATTTGATTATAGGTTCTCTTGTCACATGATTTCCAAGTTTGTTTGTGTATATCCTTTCTTTGTAGTCTGGTACTGCTAACCTGCAGTCCTTTGGCTTCTGCCAGGTTGATGACTCTCCATCCATTATCATTTGAAGTTGTATGTAGGCTTTCCATACCGGCCACTTTTTTATTAGTTTGCTCTCTACCTATTTTTGCATTGAAGTCTCCCAGCACAATCAGGATGTCCTGTTTGGGGGTTTCTTCTATGACATCTTCCAGATCATTATAAAAGTCTTCTTTAATATCATCTTCTTTCTCTTCAGTAGGTGCATGTACATTAATCATCGTTATATTTTTCCATTTACCTTTTATTCGTAATTTACTAATCCTGTCATTAAAAGCTTTAAAGTTTAAAACGTTCCCCCATAACTCTTTTTTGATGACAAATCCTGTTCCTAATTCATGTTTATTTTGGGTGTTTCCTCCATATATTATAATCATTCCATTTTGCTCTAAAGTACCCTCTCCTGGCCACCTTATTTCTTGAATTGCTGTTATATCCATTTGATATTCAATCAGCTCCCGGGTTAGTTCTTCGGCCGCTCCAGCTCGATATAGTGTCCGTACATTCCATGTTCCAAATCTCAAAAGTCCTTTAACGTTCCAGGGTCGTTGTCCAGATAAGTCAGTCCGATATCGAGGCTCATGTATTTGTTTCGTAACAAAGAAAGGTTTTTACAAAGGTGGGGATGTTAACCCCACGCTTCAACCCCCAACCTGGAGGACCAGGGTGTTTCTCTTTGTCTGTTCTCTACCCTTTGACCTGTCCGGCTTGGGAGGCCCTGCTGGTAGCTACGCTACCGCCGGCATAGCTCTCAGGGTCATTGAGAAACTCAAGCTCCCCCACCACGACAAGGTGGAAACACCATCGGGGGAGGAAGTAATTATAGCAATACAATAATAAATAGGTAGACTATGTAACTGGAAGGAAATTATCTGGGACGTTAAGGCGACCAATGTGATATTAATCACATCTTCCATCCGGTGCACAGAGACTGTCACATATAGCCCGGAGACGCGGGAGCGCAACTGGCTATGAAAATTGGTTGCAGGCGCGATGGTCACGTATTCCTAACCCTTTAGATGGTGGAATTTTTTTCTAAGTGCATCAAAGACCTATCGCAACCTAAAGTAGACCATCGTCATCAAATGTTCTCCCAGCTGGCGTATGTGTTCATGTCTCTCCATAGATCGCTGTCTTTGGTGTTCTAGATCAACTCTGCTGATATATTTCTCCATGCCACTGTCTCAGTCCATCGACCATCATTTCTCTTGGTCTGCCTCTGTGATAGAATGTGTTTGGTTAGAGATGAAGCAAGTCAGCCAACAACCGTTTCTCATTGGATACCTATGAAGGAATCCTTGTGCCGGGTACAGTTGGTATGACTGCTTCACTATAATGATGGATAGAGTGTTTACAGCAGGTCGAGACGTTATGATACTAGGTGACCTCAACATAGATATTAGTAAATCCAACCAGATATAGGACCATATCCTTCTATATTACAATTTCAAACAAGTAATAAACCGTCTCACAAGGGTTACAGACACCTCCACAACTATAACTGATCATATATATATATATATATATATATATATATATATATATATATATATATATATATATATATATATATATATATATATATATATATATATATATATATTACTTGTCCAGATAATATTGTTGAATGTTCTGTTCCTGTTAATACAGTTAGTGACCATTACCCAGTATGCTGTACGTGGTCATAATTGGGTTCAAAGCACTTAAAAATAAACATGTAAGCATCAAAATTTAGACATTTTAAAGCGTTCAACCAAGAGTTATTTTTACGAGACTTAAAAAATGCAGCTGTTGATGATGTTTACCAACTTCCTGGCCCGGACGATGCATTAGCTTTCTGGACGAAGACAGTCTACAAAGTGTTCGATAAACACGTGCCAGTCAACGAAGTTCGAGTCAAAAATCAACATAAATCCCCATGGGTCATTAGTAAAGTTCTGGAAATCATGAGAGAGAGAGAGAGCGAGATACAGCACACAAAAATAAATACTTCTTCAATTACCGCAGACTATGGAATAAAGTTAAATATGAAATTCGTAAGATAAAAAAAAAGAACATTTTAAATATTTGATTGTAGATAATTCACACAGCACAAATATATGGAAGGCTAACCAATAAGAAACACCCTTCGGAATCAGCAATACCAAATTATATAACATGCGATGACTTCAGTTGTTTCTTTCAATCAGAAATAGAGAATCTAAAGTCTTCAATACCAGACTCATCATGTAATTTAAGTCCACTTTCATTATTCTGTGAGGAGAATTGCACCAGAAATATTCCCGCTGAGATTCCCTTATTGTCCGTTGCAGAAGTATATAAATATCTCTCAAACCTCAAAGCAAAAAGTTCACTCGGCCTAATGCTTTCAGTAATAGAATTGTTCGCTGTGCTGCACCAGTCAATAGTGAGTCCTTAACGTTCATATATAACCAGTGCCTGGCCAAAAACTACTTTCCATCTGCATTTAAAATTGCTAAAGTGTATCCTCTACTTAAAAATGGCTCAACTGATAATAGCATCTTGGGTAATTATACACCTATCTCATTACTATCGTCGCTATCATAGCGACTAGAAAAAACACATACATAAAATAACGTTACACCATTTAATTAACAACGATCTAATAATTGACAGTCAATCTGGGTTTCGACCTAAATATTCTTGCCATAGTGCTCTAACGAAAATGACCGATAACTGGCACTTTAACATTAACAACGGCAACATTTGTGGAGCGGTGTTTGTAGACTTTAAAAACATTTTGATATGGTAGATCACGATATTTTAATTAGAAAATTAAAACAATTGAAGACAAGCGCAATATGGTGAACATAATTACATCATTTCTATCCGCCAAACAACAAGTCGTGTTCTTCAACAACTGTCTATCAAGACCCACACAGCTTAATATTGGTGTGAGTCAGGGTTCAATAATAGATCCGCTGCTTTTTGCAGTTTATATTAAAAATCTTCCTTTATATCTTAATACAACTTGTGATCTATTTGCAGACGGCTGTACTATACATACCTGTCAAGAGAACCGCAGTGAATAAGAGAGTTCTTTACAAAAAGAACTTGATAATCTGACTAGATGGAGCAATGAAAACCGCATGCAAATTAACATCGACAAAACCAAATCCATGCGAATAACGACCAGACAAAAACTACAAACACTAGCCATAACTGGGGCACCGCTCGAACTCCACATGGACACGTTACCCATTGTTAATATAAATGAACATAAAACACTAGGTCTTTTAATTGACATACATTTAAACTGGAGCTCTCAGGTTCACGTTCTTACCAAAATATTTTGTGGCTGATTGCTGATACTGATGATGATGTTGGTGATGAGTGTCAATGAATGGCAGAATACGAGCACTCGTCTTAGATGTCATACATAGAGCACCATAAGCCAAATACACATCCAAACGTGTAAAAAGGATACTTTAAATGTTGTGTAAATGCTATAATATGATCTAATGGAATATTAGGTGACGAAGAATGACGACTGCGAATGAACAAACATGGCTGCAGTAAAAGCATCGAACCCGAGTCCACGCCTTCAGGCGTATTGGGCATAAGGTGCTAGCCCCATAATGTTACAGACAAATTGGCACTCTAGGGGTTACGTCATTAAAATCATGCCTGTCGCCTTTACTTCGCAAGGCATTTCCTCGTACCCATTTTAGCCAAGACTCATGTTAAAAATCCGCCTAGATGCGAATTGGAACACGGGACCACCGGGTCGGCATGCGTGCAAGATGACAGCATAGCATGCATTTATTATGTGGTAAGTAGATTATTATTTTAACATTACTGTCCTTAAACAAGACAACATTACATTACACAAAATATATTAATTCATAACATTGAAAATGGAGAGAGTCAGGTCCAGGGTTGCCAGATCACTGTGATAAAAAAAAGCCAAGTCATGAAATAAAAAATATCCCCCCCCCCTCGCCCCCATCCCGCAAAAGCCAAACATTACCCAATAAAAATATCTATTAAAAATATATTTACATCACACGAAAACCTCTTCTTCAAATAAGTACTCCTCTTCATTGTTGAGAAATTTAGTACAGGATTCCTTAGAATATAAAATTTCAACTTTGAAATCATTCGCATTTTGGATGAAGGAACAAATTCCTTACAGCACTTGTATGAAGATAATAGTTCTGCTGTAATTCTAATAATTGTGTCTCAGAGAGACAACTGAAGACTATTCCTTGCTTTGGTTTAGATTGCTATGTCTAAACCAATTTGGTATTTCTGTAAGCAAAAATCCAATGTTTGAAGGTAGTTTTGACACTGCGTATTTGATGCACAATGCTAATGAATGGCAAACACACTTATACTGAACACATGATGGAGATACATCTGTCATTCTGGACGAAACTCAATTGATGCATCCAACCATATTGGAAGCACCATCTGATGCAAAACCAATGCAATTTTTTAATGTCTAATTACACTTTTCAATTTCATTGTTAACCAAATCAAATATATTCTCTCCTGTAGCCTCGTGAATCAAACTTACAAAACTAGTAGTAATTTCATTTCTTTTATCGCTGAAGTATCTAACTAAAATGCACAAATACTTTTGTGTCGACATATCAGTGGACTCATCAATGATGAGTGTATATTTCTTGTTTTGCAGGTTCAGAATTAGATCAGATTTTAAAGATGGTGAAATAACATTTCTTATTAGTGATATGCACTTCGTTCGGTGCAATTTTATCTGACCAAGAGTGCTGCCACGTCCATGGGCTACCATTATTCCACCTAAGTGGTCGATGGTGCGTATGACACTATGGCAGGCCATGCTAACAGCAATTTGTAACTCTGCTAATTTGACTTTATCATCAATATTCTTACTTATTTTCATCACGGAGAGTGTTTTTTGTGAAGAAGATGGCGCGCTCCGCTTGTGTTTTCTGTTGTTTCATGATTTGCGAGATTTAACAGTCTTGGAACAATATTACACCGGCACATTTTGCAATATGCCTGTTCAGAACCATCAGGGATTTCTTGAGCCACACAAATGTCTTTCCCCATTGATCTTTATATTTCCGATTAGTATCATAAGATGGTTTCCACTTTGGCATGATAATGGGCTCAATAATAAGAAATACTTGCCATGAAGGTATAATGTATTTGAAAACTTAACTGAACAGTAAGGTGGCTGTCAAGACCTCACATAAGGAGTAGTCCTATAAAGATAGAGGGATATATATAGAGGGGATACCCTAACAAGGGAATGAACCACGATAGCTCGAGTGCCCGAACAATCTCGGGCCTTCGAGAACCAGGGGTCAGTTGGCCTACTGCGTCGTGGACCCAGGTGGAACCCGCAAGAAGCGTGCAAGTGCCACTGGCACGGGGAGCTCAAGGGCAGTCATACTCCGTGTTCACCCGACGCCCGTCAGCGGCCAGACGACTACTGGACAGCAGACAGGAAGCATGGGCTTAGCTTAAGGGGAACAAGACACATACTTTAGATATAGTCGATTAATGATAGAGTTATGCTGTGATAATAAGACCATATTATGAGACAGGAACACTGAGCTGATCCACGACTCTGGTGATCGAGTGAAATGGCGAATCATGACCGCCCACGCTTTCCGGCATGGCACATGATTGATTGATTGATTGAATAAGACCATGACAGGCTATTTGATCCCGGCTTGGCCCCCAAATAGCCTGTCATGGTCTTACAAATCTAGGAACAGGACTCGGGTTCAGGACAGGCAACAAACTCTAGGATATGTCTTAATAGTCTAATTTATTCTCTGGCGAATAAGGATTTCGCCGTCAATCACAATATCACAGAGTTTACATAAATGCATTCACAAATCATTATACACATATCTATCACAGCATAACTCTATCATTAATCGACTATATCTAAAGTCTGTGTCTTGTTCCCCTTAAGCTAAGCCCATGCTTCCTGTCTGCTGTCCAGTAGTCGTCTGGCCGCTGACGGGCGTCGGGTGAACACGGAGTATGACTGCCCTTGAGCTTCCCGTGCCAGTGGCCCTTGCACGCTTCTTGCGGGTTCCACCTGGGTCCACGACGCAGTAGGCCAACTGACCCCTGGTTCTCGAAGGCCCGAGATTGTTCGGGCACTCGAGCTATCGTGGTTCATTCCCTTGTTAGGGTTTCGGTCTTGTGGTTGTATCCCCTCTATATATCCCTCTATCTTTATAGGACTACTCCTTATGTGAGGTCTTGACAGTGGCTGCACAGTGCATGAGTGCGATGTCCTGTAAGAGATATGCGAAAAAAAACTGTAATAATTAAAACTAAAAACTGCGTGTGAGGGCGGGCGCGCGAGAGCGCTACGGCCAGCGGTCGGGCGGGCGGCGGGGCACCCATTAAATACGTGACGTGGGTAGGTAGGTGTTATTATTAGTCATGGATCATAGGTGGACACATCTTTTTACGAAAACCATATGTGGTTAATACTTGTTAGTTGTTACGTTCGTTCTCGAGAATGAACCAAAAGCAGTATAAGCTAAGCTTATTGTTTTGCATTTGTTTTAGCTAAAAAGTGTTAAAACAAGATAGAAATTAACTTGACCAATTCAAAAGAGAGACATTTATAGCTAATTATTATGCCATTACAATTTTTTTAAAGGCAAGAGAAAAGTCAAAACACCAAAGTAATAATGTGACGCCAAGCCTGTTAAAAAAAGCCAGATTTATCAGATTTGGCGTTTAAAAAGCCAATCTGGCAACCCTGGTCACGTCTGTGTATTCAGAAAATTGTATGTGGTAAAAGTCTCAAAATGGCGAGCTGCCTTCTACAGTCCTGTCCAACTTACGAGAATGAGCATAAACACATATCTTCCTCATTCGCGCTTTATACCCCAATTGGAGCAACAGGTCCTCTGCTATCTCACCTCACGCCGTCCTATTCTTAACTAACCAAGGTAGCTCGTCCATGTCCTCTCAGATTATTCATTTACGTCTCTATTTATCTCGTGTGTGTGTGTGTGTGTGTGTGCGTGCGTGTGTGTGTGTGTGTGTGTATGTGTGGTGTGTCTTTCTCTTTGTATTGTGCGCTGTGGATTCCATATTAGGTGTTTTTTTTTCTAAATTGTTCTCAATGTATGTCCTTTTCTTCACCTCTTGATTCAGTGGTATGTGCCTAGTTCTGGCCATGACCTTCACACTGGTGACAAATGAGGGGGTTTTATGAGGGGGTCACAGAGTAAATGTCTCTATAGTCAATGATCGACAGTTCCCCCTCATTGAATTTCCCCCTCATGAAGGAAAATAAGTCTAAGAAATTTATGTATGACTACTGTAATAATTAGCCATCCTCCCTGGTCTAGAGGTTACACGACTTTCTCCGTAATCCCGTATACTCTCGTGAGAGACGTGACATGCGCGAGAATTAGTAGCGGTTCTCTACGCGTCGGTAACTTATGGGGTACGCGAGCTGGTCGCTCAAAAAGCAATGGCAAACTACTGAGCATAATCTTGCCAAGAAATCAACAATCAGCTGAAAGATGCCGATGTTGACAGCGATGTCCTGTAAGGGATATGCGAAAAAAACTGTAATAATTAAAACTAAAAACTGCGTGTGCGGGCGGGCGCGCGAGAGCGCTAGGGCCGGCGGTCGGGCGGGCGGCGGGGCATCCATTAAATACGTAACGTGGGTAGGTAGGTGTTATTATTAGTCATGGATCATAGGTGGACACATCTTTTTACGGCTTTGATTGCGGGACCAACAGGGAGTGGAAAATCCTTGTTTGTCCAGAGGTTTCTGACCCATCTCCCAGACATGATCGTCCCGATCTCAGAAGAAGCTATATGGTGCTCACCATTTAATGAATATCTTCAGTTTATGTCTTATCGTGCCAGTCGTTATAAGTGTTTTTGACCTATACAGCCGAACTGTTTTAAATTTAGAACTGAATATTCCAAATTTGACGGATCCATGACGAAGGGGTTACGGACGCAATTCGTAATCCCACATACCTGCATTCGAAACACAGCTGCGGGCGATTTGGTATCAGACCGCCTTGCGTTGGTTTTTTACGAAATGGTGTGGGTGCCGGTCGTTCATAAAGCAACTATTGAAAAAACAAAAATTGCCAAGAGATCACAACACTAAAAAATGCTGGCGTTGACTGCGATGTCCTGTAAAGGATATGCAACTAACTATTCCAAGTTTGATGCTAAGTTGAATTCTTTTGACTTCCACATATTTCATAGTGCAATAAACGCGTCTCTTACTTTTGGTATTCCTGTATTAATATCTTTAAGTGTTACCCCCATCATTGTCTAAGTTGCTACATATACCGGTTGATGATTCCGTCCCTCAAGGGAGATTTCATGTCTTCAACAAGGGAGTTAGTTGGTTAGTCGACAGATCATCTTCATTGCACATCGAACCATTCAGTCCATAAGTGCTCGTATCCCCTCAGCAAATCCCGTAGCGTGTAGCGGCTAACGACACCAGTTCTGTGTTGGTTTATCAATCTTCTTTGGCTTCCTGCGTAGTGTTCTTGTTTGGCCACATCTCTTTTAATTTGCTGTTTTCGCAGTCTGACCATGGTTTTAGATTCGTAGTCATCACTTGGTTCTCGCAAAAGTCTTACTTCTCGTAGAGCATTCAGAATGTCAACCTGGACCATGGCGCGTCCGCCTCCACAGTAGCCTTACCTGCGAGCTTTCCAGTCCGGTCATTTCCTTGTACTCCCGCTTGCCCTGGCACGAAGATGAAACTAATCTTTGTCAGTCGAGACCGCTCCAGAGACAGCAATCAGTCTCTTTGGATCCACCCCATCAGCATTCTCTTGAGCATGCTCATTAAGTCGCTAAGGAGACATGCCCTATTGAATGTCTGTGTCTCGAGCCATGTTATTGCTTTACTTACTACCATGACTTCCATTGTCAGGCTACTTGTGGTCTCAACAAAAGCACCAGAGTCCTCCTTCACAGTTCTCCCTCCAGCCCGCGCCGTAAAGGCCCACGAGCTTCTCACATGTCGGACGACAGACCCATATGTGTAAATGACAGCATCATCGTCTAACGAATTCACGAAAATCAACGCTTGTACTTCCGCCTCCACAACAGCTGGATTTTCCTGTCTGCATTTTCTGTCTAGTTGGATGTAAATTGAAAAGGACGTACAGACATCTGTTGGCACTTGTACCCACTCCTCGCCAGGTTCTAAGTGCTCCAGTGAACACACCTGTTGAAGAATGTCTTCGGCTTGACCCATCCACGACCTTCCTCTTTTTAACCTGCTGCCCGTCACCTTCCTAATTTCACTATGCAGTGGGTGTTGTGTGTTTGCGTTAACTCTGAGGTAGGCACGTGCTCTACAAATTTGTTGTCTGTCTTCAATGATTGGAAAATCAAAAAGGTAGCGCATCGCCCTGCATGCTGTATCTCTTGTACATCCAAAAATAATGCGCATAGCTTCGTTTTGTATCCTTTCCATCCTTTCTATCTGCTTACGACTGACAGTCAGAATTGCCATCGCATACTCAAAAACAGGACATGACCAGCCCCTTATATAGGAGGCATAGATGGCACTGCTCACAGTTTGCTGCCACCATCATCAGCATCGCAGCCAAACCCCGCTTGGCCTTTGTTAACACCTGATCTATGTGCTCATTATCAGCAATATTTCGATCAAAACGTATCCCCACGTAATTCATTGCCTGCGTTCTTTCCACAGTCTCTGAACACATATTAACAGTTGGTGTTGGAGTGTTGACAGTGTGATTATTCAAAGAGAACCATGTCACTGTTGCCTTTGTTGGGTTGACCATTGCCCCAGTTTCAGCACACCAAGTACTAATGCGATTGAGTTCGGTTTGCAGTTCCACAGCAGCCTGATCTCTATCCTTACCCTGACGATATACTAAAACATCGTCGGCATATGACAATATCCTTCCCGGTCCAGTGATCTGCTCGCTGGTGATTCTCACTGTGTAGGCGTTGAACTGCACCAGAGATAATGGTGATCCCTGTGGTAGGCCAGGATATTGTCAAAGACTGGTACATAAAGGGCGGAGGTCTTCTCAAGATAGAATACCACCGGGAAGAGTGGTCAACCTCAAATAGATTAGAGGTGATACAGGGCCCCGATATCAGGGCAGGGTAGGTGTAGCGACGCGAGTAAGAAAGTCAGACTGGGGACTGACTTTGTAGCGAGCACCTCGCTTAGTGTTGATAGGAGATTTGTGTAACCAAATAGATAGAATTAGCATTAGGGTTTAGAAAACTAGTGATAGGCAATTCTGTGGCTTTGTGTGTGGTTTGATAGCGACTGTTATGTACTTGTAAAGAGCCAACGGCAATAAAATGTATCATTTATTTCCTCTCACACGACTTGCAAGTTTCTTGTATGGTGTGGGAGAAGTAATCTGATGATGCCTTACACATAGGTTGTTGACAGGCAAAGATTAATGTGGTGTCAGAAGTGGTGCTTGGACGAAAGAGCCAAGCAAATACACTCACCCACGGCTAAAGATTAATGTGGTGTCAGAAGTGTGGCTTGGACGAAAGAGCCAAGCTAATACACTCATCCACGGCTCTAGACTAAGTTTACAAATAGTGAAGTAGTGAATTTAATTTGTGTCAGTGACAGTTGACGTGTGCAGAACTAGGACAAGTTGCTGACGAAACTGTGCCTATCGTGACGAAATAATGCTTATTTGTGTTTAGTAAAATATTATATACTTAAATCATGTGTTTCTTCAGAGTTGTAAGTATTGATATTATTATTTTCTGTTATTTATTCATGTAATTATTTATTTATTTATGAATAACTATCAAAAATGATTCTTGGCGGAGCGATACACAGCCAGCAACATTATCGATTTTTGCAAGCTAAAAATAGCGCTGCGCCTCTGACGTGTTATGATTGACAAGCAGTTGTTCTGCGTCATTGGCATTCAGCATCTGAATGTTTACAAATCGGTAAGCTGCTGCCCGCCTGAATCAGTGCTTTAGAATACCTATTATTTGTTGATTTTAGTTAGTAATTGAATATATTTGTTTATTTAAACAATATTAATATATTTTCGTTTATTTCAAAGCAGTTATTGAATTTGTTTTTCGTACTTTTTCTTGTGTTTATCGTCACGATGGCACTACTTTTCGGCCATGCAAATTAGACTTGGTCTGCACAACACTTGCATAGATTAAACTAGGTTAGTGACGAAAGGCATATACAGTTAGAACGAAGACAGGACATTGACAATTTAATATTAAGTAAACTATATTCTGTTTTGTTCGTGGGCATGTCATTCTGAATGTATCAAATTGTCGAATAATATGTCGTTTGCTATTTGTTAATTGTTGCTGCTCTGTAAACCAGGGTGAACAACAGCTGATTAGAAGATTGGTGTGTATGCCGAAGTGCCAAACAGGTGACCTAGATAGAAAACTCGTGGCGATACCGAAGCGCCAAACAAGGTGACCTGTGTTACCGGAGTGTGTTCCTTGTTCTCGGGAACATTAAGTTGAGTATACTCAATATATTTGGCATGCAATGTGATTAATAGTGCATCTCTTTTTCAGCTTGTGATGCATTAGCACACTTTTGTGCTCTGTTTTTTGCAGGACTAAATTTTTCAGGTTATACACAAAGAGTACAATTTGCAGTGCTCATATATTAAGAAACATAACATATCAAAGAAAAATAAGTGAATAAAGAATTCAGTATAGGTCAACGCTAGCTATTTACCTAACATCATGGCTACTTTAGCTGACTTCGTAAAAGCAGGAAAAGAAATGCAATACACAGGTAAAGAGCTAGAAGAATATGCTGATAAGAAATTTAAAGAAGCAAAGGATGCAGAAAGAGATGAACGCGCACAAGAAAGACAACATCAGATAGGACTAGCTGAGATAACAAAACAAAAAGAATTACAAATTAAACAACAACAATTAGAACATGATAAGGAAATTAAGCAACAACAGTTAGAACATGATAAGGAAATTAAACAGAAGGAACTAGAATTAAAACAAAAGCAATTAGATCAGGAGAAAGAATTAAAGCAAAAAGAGATAGATGAAATGGCAAGAGTTAAGGAAAAACAAATACAAGTAGAATCAGAGACACAGTTAAAGATGAAAGGTATGGATGTAAACTCACACGCAGAGATCTCTGCCACTAAACTAAAAAGTCAACAAGAAGAAAATAAGTTCAATAAATACAAAAATATTATCAAACCATATTGTAAAGAAGACTCCATATCAGCCTGGACAGAAAATGTCGAGTATCAGTTTAAATATCACCAAGTTCCAATAGACATGTGGGCTATGATTTATATGAAGAACCTAAGTGGTGAGCCCCTTAAAGTGATAGAAGCTATACCAACTGATCTTAGATCTAACTATCAATACATCCATGATAGGATAATGCAACACTTTTTACTTGATGCCCCTGGGTATCAGGTTCAGTTCTCAAATTTAAAACCTAAACCTAGTGAGACTTTCATTGATTACGTCTCAAATGTTCAGAGTGTACTAAATAGGTGGCTTAAAGCAGCTAACATAGGAAAAGACTTTGATAGACTTAAAAATTTAATAGCAATGGATAAAGTCATATCCACTATACCATCTCCTTTTGCTAAATTTCTACAGCAGTCAGACATTGAGAACATAGAGCAGTTCGAAAAGAAAGGGTCTGCATATTTTTCTTCTAACAGAGATATTTTTAAGACCTCAAATGACTCTGAAGTAGTGTCCTTTGTGAAAGACCAACCAAAAAATTATCAAAGTAAGAGAAAACCCTTTCAGAAAATCGACAAGAAAGATAGGAAAGTATCAAAATGTATTTATTGTCAACTTTTGCATGACACTTATTCTATGTGTGACAAATCGCCAAATTATCCGGCGCATCTTGAAAATGTTATCAAAAAGCAACAAAACAAAAGATCTGCATACAGGCGTGCAATCAAATGCTTCTTTTGTTCCAGCTACGGCCATTACTCAAATAAGTGCCTGGGCCGCCAACGTATGAAAGCCAACAATGCTATTTTGATTGATACATCTTCTGATAGTGGTAGTGAGACTGAGTGTGAAGTTGAGAATGTATTACCTTTTAGGCAATCTGAAGATGTCTGTTGTGTGAACGATGTGTTAACCTTTGACAATTGTGACCAATGTCACCAATTTCATGCAGACGGCAAACTTACATGTGGGCATATTGTAACATCCTCCTTAGAGAATGCAAACGCAGCTATAGCCTCCAGAGGCAATCTATTGTTTCACTCTGCGTTGGTCAATGAGAAGCCATGCCTATGTGTGCTTGACAGTGGGAGCTCTATTATTGGTGTGAAAAAGGAACTTGTTAATCCAAAGGATTATACTGGTGACTGTAAAATGCCGAACTTTTTCTGGTAATATAGAAACCTATCCCCCCTCTGCTGTGTGTCCACCGTGACGAGGTAGAGGGGCTTGAGCGTCCCAATGACCCCAAGAGCTATGCCGACGGTAGCACAGCTACTGGTAGGGCCACCCATGTCGGACAGGTCAAGGGAGAGGGACCAGACGAAGAGACACACAAACCTGCTGCCTTGTAGGTAGACTGGGGACAGTCAAAGGCTAGGGAAAGCACCCCGAATAAATGCTTGTCGAAATCGGATGTACTGAGCCACAGGCTTGACAAAGCAGTGCAACGTAAAACCTGCATCCTTGTAGGTAGACTGGGGACAGTCAAAGGCTAGGGAAAGCATCCCGAATAAATGCTTGTCGAAATCGGATGTACTGAGCCACAGGCTTGACAAAGCAGTGCAACGTAACTTAATTCATGATGTCACAAATCCAAATTAATCGTTATGGTGCTAATCCCGTGAAGTCCCATCAGGCGGCGATAGTGCCGGGCCCCCTGCCCCGAGGGGGTCCACCCATGACTACTGGTGGTCACCTTCCCCTGTGCTGTGGAGTCAAGACACAGAGGAGTAGGTTAAGAGCTATTGACCAAATACCCCGGACACTCAACATACTACAGTGGAATGCCGAAGGAGTTTACAAGAAGAAAGAGTCCCTAACACAGCGTCTTCATAAAGATAAAATAGATGTGGCATGCATTCAAGAGACACACCTCAACGCCAATCGCAAATTCTCAGTCAGAGGATATCAGGCCACACGTTTCGACCGCGAAGGACACAAAGGAGGAGTTCTAATACTTACACGAAATACAATACCTTGCAGCGAAGTATCTGTGATCTCTGACAACCAAACGGAAATTATAGGTGTTGATATAATGATAAAGGACGTAAAAATAAGAATCTACAATCTGTATAGCCCAGCAGATAAGGACCTTACACTCTCAAACATGAAAATAACTGACACAAACTGCATTATTGTCGGAGACTTTAATAGCCGTTCAGATAGATGGGGATACCCAGATACTGACAAAAGAGGAGATGAATTGGAGGACTGGGAAATAGACTCAAATCTCCATCTACTCAACAAAGCGGATGACACACCAAGCTTCTACTCCAGAAGATGGCTTACCACTTCTACTCCAGACTTAGCCTTCTGCACAGGAGACATCCTCCACAAAATCGATCGCCATGTGCTGGACCAATTAGCAGGTAGTGACCACAGACCAATCAAGCTTGTAATGAATATGGAGTATGTTCCACAGGAGCAAAAGCCCTTGCCCCGCTGGAATTACAAACGAGCAGACTGGGACAGATTTGCCATACTAACAGACAAATATTGTGAAAACATAAATACACGATATGGCAACATAAAGCAAATGGTGGAAAGTCTAAACAGAGCGATAATACAGGCAGCCACTGAGTCCATTCCAAGAGGAGCGAGGAAATATTACAAACCATACTGGACTGAAGAACTACAACGTTTGGAGGACAAAGTTGAAGATGCCAGGAAGACAGCAGAGAGAGAACAAACAATTGAAGCGAACATCTCTCTCAAAGCCATCTCAGCAAAATATAAAAGAACAGTAAATCAAACAACAAGAGATTGTTGGAGGGAAAAAACAGAAAACCTGAATTTTGACAGGGATGGAAACAAACTATGGAAACTAGTGAAAGCCATGAACAATGAAGGACCTAGAAACAAACAAATAACAATTAAACAAGGAAATGCCTTGCTTGCAGGAAAAAAGGCTGCAAATGCACTAATGGAACACTATGCAAATGCAAACCACATTGATATTACAACCGAACAGAAGAAAGCAATCAAAGACAAACAGATACATCATAGAAATACAGAGACAGCAGCAAAATATATGATGGCAAATCTAACAATGGAAGAAATGGAACAGGCAATGAATACCCTAAAAAAGAAGAAATCACCAGGAAAGGATGGAATCACAAATGAAATGCTAATAGGACTAGGCACCAAGGCAAAGAAGAAACTACTAGCAGTCCTAAATAACAGCTGGAAGAGAGGAATAGTCCCACAGGCATGGAAGGAAGCTATACTAATACCAGTCCCAAAGAAAGGAAAAGACCTGGAAGAACCAAATGGCTATCGACCTATCAGTCTACTTAGCTGTGTAGGAAAATTAATGGAACGCATTATCAATGGCAGGCTAACATGGCATCTGGAAGAAAACCAACTCTTAACACCACACCAAGCAGGATTCAGAAAGTACAGATCCACTGAAGATCAAATAACCTATATAGCTCAGGAAACAGAGGATGCCTTCCAAGAGAAAAAGCACACACTAGCAGTCTGGATAGATTTAGAAAAAGCATTTGATAAAGTATGGAAGGAAGGACTGAAAGTAAAACTGCAAAAAATGCATGTTTGTAGGAAAATGTATAAATGGATCAGCCACTACCTTGAGAACAGAACTGCCAGGACAAAAGTACAAGGACAAACAAGCAAAATGATGCTGTTGGAGCAAGGTGTCCCCCAAGGAGGAGTTCTTTCACCAACATTATTCCTAGCATATATAAATGACATCACGGAAAATTTTCCAGCCAGAGTACACACATCCTCCTTTGCAGATGACCTAGCCATATGGACATCTGAAGAATATATTAGTACAGCTAACAGCAGAATACAGCAAGCCTTATTAGCGCTAGAGGACTGGTCAAAATCATGGCTAGTGAAGATAAGTGAGGAGAAAACAACATGCACAGTGTTCTCCCTCTCAAATAAAACTCAGCAACCTAAGCTGGTATTAAATGGAAAAATATTGCGCCATGAAGAAAATCCAAACTATCTAGGAGTCACCTTTGATCGTCGCCTGACATGGAAGACACAGGTTGAGAACAATCGAACAAGAGCAAGGCAGAGAATGGCAATCATGAAAAAGCTTGCTGGTACAACGTGGGGAGCAGATGAGAAAGTTCTCAAGAAGTTATATACTGGACGGGTGAGGCCAGTACTTGAATATGGCATTGCAGCTTGGGCAACAGCAGCTAAGTCAAACTTTAACAAAATAAGTAGAGTCCAAAACCAAGGAATGCGAATCATAACTGGAAGCCTGAAGACAACGCCTATTAATGAACTAGAAAAGATCACTTGTTTACAACCAATGCAGGATAGAAGAGATAGCAGAGCCCAGCAACAAGCAGAAAAATTTAGAAGATTGACAGACCACCCTATGTATAAAAGTTTTAGTGGTTTTGGAAAGGGAAGACTGAAGCGTAGCAACTTTGTAGAAACTGCAAAACGAAAGATTAGGGCAGATCCTATACTTAACATATCAACAGTCAAACCCATTTACAATGTACACAAGTTCCCAGCTTGGAGACAGCAGCAACTGCCTGAGATGATAGAAAACATTCCTGGTATTGAGAAAAAGAACACTCAGCATGAAACCGAAAGAAGAGAAATAACCCTAAACTACATAAAAGAACATTACCCAAGCAGCAATTGGACCCATGCATATACAGATGGATCAGCCAAAAATTCAATAGAGAATGGAGGAGGAGGAATTCTCCTAAATTTAAAAAATGGAGTGAAAAAAACACATTCAATGGCAACTGGAAAGTTTTCAAGTAACTTCAAAGCGGAGGTAGAGGCTCTGAAAACTGCAGCAGAAATGCTCTTGATGGAGGAAAATAAAGAGAAGCAAATAGCTATCTTCACAGATGCAAAGTCAGCTGTCTCAATACTGAAGAGCAATAATAGCACAGAAATAGCTGACCTAAGAGCAGCACTCCATGGTCTATGCCAGAAATCCAAAATAGTTGTAATACAGTGGATCCCATCACATTGCAGTATACCTGGAAATGAAGAGGCTGACAGACTGGCAAAAGAGGGTGGACGACTACCACAGCCTGACATAGACATAACCTATAACGAGGCAAAGAGGTTGATAAAAAGCACCTATAGAACCAAATGGGAATCAGAGCATCCAGGTCACCAGAAGAATGATGCATATTACAAACTCGACCGAAGAGAACAAGTAGCAATCTTCAGACTCCGCACAGGACATAACAGGCTGAAATACCACTTGTTCAATAAACTAAAGATAGGAGATACCGATGAATGCAATTGTGGAACTGGTAAAATGACAGCTAAACATTTGATGCAGGAGTGCCCAATATATGCAGAACAGAGAAAGATATTTTGGCCCACACCTGCTTCATTTGAGGACAAGCTCTATGGAGATATCAACAAGCTCAAGTTGACTGCAGCTTACTTTAACTACATTCAGGTTGGCATTTAAAGGTGCAGAAGAAGTATTTAGACTGCCGCACTTCATACCACAGGTATGTCGGTTACAAAAGCGCCCCAGAGGCATGAAATGGAATATTGCTTGGATAGCAAATCCATTACGTGGAAAGTCCGAACCAAAAGCTCACTGTGTGGGCTTCATAAAAGGTGGAAAAAGTGTCCTAGTGGCACGAAATGGAATATTGCTTGGATAGCAAATCCATTACGTGGAAAGTCTGAATCGAAAGCTCACTGTGTGGATGTCATCTGCAGACTGCATACTTCTGGTTTCCGGAAGAACAGCCTATGGTGAATGGAAGGCCCAATATACGGAAGTGAGGCTAAGCAGCCATGTGCAGGACGTGACGATTCCTTGGGTGAGCCCAGTACCAGAGCGCTGTGTGTCGGCTCTGCAAGTATGGAAGCCTCCTTGGATGGCGGGGAATGCCCATGGTCTGCCCCTGCCTTCCCTTGAGGGCTGACCAGGATGTCTTTGGCTGTTCTATATGGGCCAGCTGGGATGGGGGATAACACCACAACAGTGAGAGCCAAACGTCCTAAGAAACCCCCGGAAAGGTTAACCCGGTCAACAAATGCCCGCAGAAGTCGGATGTGTCGGCCTAACGGCGCAAGAATGCAGCTCTGCTGTAAACAGGCACAACGCAATCACGTCCGAAAAAAAACTCCGGATGAACGAAGAAGAAGAAGAAGAAACCTATCCTCTGGCAAGAGCCCGTATAAACACCCCGTTCCTTTCTGGTACCTTTACATGTGCAATTCTAGACAACCCTTGTACTGAGTTAATTCTTGGGTGTCTACCCCAGCTAAGGCACTGTACAGATGAAGAAATATATGTCTGGGAGGAGAAGAATGGTTTCACTCCAGTGAACAGTACAGATATCATCAAACATCACAGTCCTAACAAAAGTGCTAGACCCATAACACTTGAAACTGATCAAGACGTAATGGTGCTACTACCAGACAAGCATAATAAAATACTTACTTCATGGCAAGGGCCTTTCAAGGTGATACAAAGACTTTCAAATGTTGACTATGAAATATCGATAAACGGACACTTAAAGATATTCCATGTCAACATGCTGAAACCTTACTTTTCACGACAACAGACAGAAGTAGAGACAGACGAACAAAGTGCACCCACATCTAGTGATCAGACGACAGACATACACAACGCAACTACACTAGTTAGCGAGACTGGCATATCCGACGATATCCATACATCTAGCGAGAATACAGAATACGCACTTAGCACCACCACCGTACTGAATCAGGTAGACGACGACGGAATGGAACTACCCGTTCCTATTGTGGACAAGACTGCCACATTAGATAGCATACAGATAGAACAGGGACTAACAGACAGTCAACGACGACAATTAGTAGAATTATGACGGAATACAAAGACATATTTTCTGACATTCCAGGTAGGACGGACAGAATCGAACACTCCATTCTTCTTTCGGACTCTAAGCCTATTAAATGCAGGCCGTACTCAATCCCACTTAGCTATAGGGAAAATCTAAATAAGGAAATTCTTAATTTAGAAGCTAGTGGGATCATCCAGAAATCCACTTCTGAGTACTCTTTTCCAATCGTCCTAGTTAAGAAAAAAGACTCCACAATTCGTCTGTGTGTGGACTATCGAAAACTCAACAACGTCACTAAGATCGACGCAGAGCCAATTCCTTCCTGCGAAGATCTTATTCTTGACATGTCCACCTCCAAAATCTTTTCTAAACTAGATCTTACTAAGGGATATTGGCAGATCCCTATGAAGTTTCAATCCATCCATCTTACTGCTTTTTCAACACCTTTAGGACTTTACGAGTGGCGTTTTCTTCCTTTCGGACTACGAAATGCTCCTGCCACTTTCGTATGCTTAACTAGAGATCTACTTCATGGAGTGACGAATACAGTGACTTATATAGATGATATATGTGTCCATACTGATGACTGGACAACACACTTACTGAAACTAAGACATGTCTTTGACAGGTTGCGACTCTTCGGTCTCACTGTCAAACCGAGCAAAGTTGAATTGGGCCTAAAAGAAATTGACTTTTTGGGTCATGTCATTTCACAAGGTCAACTTAAGACTGACAATAGAATTATTACAAAAATTATGAACCTGACCATGCCTACTACAAAGAAGCAGGTCAGAAGCCTTTTGGGACTAGTAAATTACTATAGCAAATTCATACCAAATTTAGCGGAAATTACAAGTGTATTTTCCAATGTTTTAAAAGCATCTGTAAAATTAGATGTCAAAGATGCATTATTAATTTCTGCATTGTCAAAATTGAAAATCCTGTTTAGTAATGTACCAATCCTCCGCTTGCCTAATCCTAGGCTCGTTTATTATCTTAGGACAGATGCCAGCAGAATCTCCATCGCTGCAGTATTAGGCCAATTTTATGATGGCATCTTCCACCCGATTTGCTACGTGAGCCGTAAGATCACACCAGCTGAGTCCAGATATTCCATATCAGAGTTGGAAGCCCTAAGCGTCATCTATGCGGTGAGAAAGCTCCATCGATTTCTGGCGGGTGTTCACTTCATTGTCCAGACTGACAACTCCCCAATCACGGTCATACAGAGTGGTGTGCATCGGAATGACCGTATATACAGGTGGTCGCTAATACTACAAAATTACACCTTTAGTATAGAGCATATTAAGGGTAAGGACAACATCCTGGCTGATACCCTTAGTCGACCATCTGAGGTAGAAATACCAGAGATTCCACATAAGAGTGTAGAGTAATAGATGTTAACTTAGTACAGTAAAATATTCTATGTGAAATATGTTACAAATACATAGACATTATGTGCTGAACTAGGTACTAAGAACATTGAATTACTATGTGTCCGTAGACATCAAAATAAGAACTTTGCTCTGAGAACAAATATATCACATTGTGAACGAGGACAGCTCATTACTTGCTAAGCTCCATATGTGTTCCAGTGAATCATTTGTGTTAAGCAGAGAAAAACAGTGTCAGAACATTACATAAATACAGACACGAAAACTGTGGTCTACGACACAAGCGAACTCTACAGGTGCAATACCCATAGACACAAGTGTGACTGTGTAATGTATTTAATATACCCAGGACAATTGTATAGATAGTATGCCAATGAAAGCATTTTCTGAACATTAAGGGCAACGACTAACCTGAGGTATTTAAATACCATGTATATAATTACTCATTGTGATATGTATTATAACGTTTTAATATAGTAACAAATTATAGGTAGATTAGATCATCTTAATTTAGATTTAGATTTAGACAAGATAATAGTTTTCATTTTTTTTTGGTTTAGATAGATTATTAATTTACCCACTTATTTAGCTTAAAAGTAGATTAGGGTAGTAATTTAAACATAACAACAACTAAGTAGAAACTAGAATAATAAATTTAGATAGTAATAGTACCATTTACTTTATTACATTTCACTTTGTTTCATTTCATTTCAGTTTCATTCCATCTTAATGAACCATTCCATTTAACAAACGTGATGAGTTAATAATATGATTAGTTTACACCATAATAGGATAAAAATATTAGACAATTAAACATACATCATTTGCAACATTTAGATAAGAATATCATTCATATAATTTTTTTGCATCTAAAAACATTAGTTATAATTTTATTACATTTTAGATTACCCATTTCAGAAAGGTACATACCTCATCTCACATCAATGCCATTTTAAATAATTAGATTACATCCCTTAAATTAGATAAATATTAAGATTAATGTATGCATATCTTAGGATTAATGTGGCAATATAAATTAAAATAGTTAACACATTAAATACACATTTATAGAAGTAGTATTAGTATGTCAATATTTAGAATATTATTACAGTAAAATATAGTTAGTCATAATACCAGGGTATAAACCATCAACCCTTACTCTTACATGTAAATATGTTGTATATACATGACTTGTGCAGCGATGTACGCACAGTCATTGAGCTCAACTTTTTGCGAACTGAGCCAAACTTGTACAGTGTCACTCCAAGGTTTTTAAATAATTGGGAGGGTGAAAAATGTGTGACAGAAGTGTGAAAGTGAAAAATGTGTGACAGAAGTGTGAAAGTGAAAGATGTGTGACAGAAGTGTGAAAGTGAAAGAGGTGTGACAGAAGTGTGAAAGTGAGAGCGAATGTAAATTATACAAGAGAGAGTGAGATCAGTCAGCGGATTTTTCTGCCGCTCAACGCAACTTTTTATTTTTTGTCTGCGTCAAATGTGTGCTTTCTTTGTTGAAGGTGTGCTGTGATGAATGTGTTGTGTGTAGTTTAGTGTAGATCTTAGAGAAAGTATTTTAAGTCTCATAAGACGGAAACGTAGTCACGAATTAGTGGTATACACTTGTTTGTGGCCGCATTCAACCGAATTATGGCACTTGAAAACTAACTTACATACACATGATAGTTAGATACACATGTTAGAAGTTAGATTATATTTTTAATTACATCCAAACACGCAAACAACCAGAAAAACAAACATATAAATTGCATACATATTTTGTAGATCAAAGGGAGATAACTCCGGGTCAGGGGACATAATAGACAACGAAACACTAACTTAACAGTGAAAGATAACTTTACACGCGGAAGCGAGATAGGTAAAGCCTGTCGCGCACAGCTTGTGTAATGGTTGTTTAATATTATATGGGGGACATGAAGCAATTCATGTGTTGACCCTAAGAAAGTCAACTTTGTATGGGTAGTGAGTTAATTTACTATTTGAGGGCAGGTCTTATAAGACAACGGTCCGGTTCAGACATACCTCTAATTAATATAATATTGCGATTGAGAAGAGGGCTCACGCCAACCAGACAAGTTTGTGGCGATTGCCAGTAACCAAGTAAAGTGATACTACATTGTGACATTAGTCAGTAGAAGTCTATGGAGTTACCCAAAGCCAGGTTATCTACAGTCTTTGACAAAAAAATTAGAGACACTAATTTTTTAGAAACCCCTTGCGTCACAACCAATGAGTCAAAGTTGATGACGCAACACAGGAGGGGAGGGTGTGTGTCAAAGACTGGTACATAAAGAGCGGAGGTCTTCTCAAGATAGAATACCACCGGGAAGAGTGGTCAACCTCAAATAGATTAGAGGTGATACAGGGCCCCGATATCAGGGCAGGGTAGGTGATAGAATGGGGGACTATTAACTAGTTCTCTCATGAGACACGGAGACGTTGACCAGACAGTTTGCACTCTGGTCACGACAGGATCACGCCTACGTGATAGCCACGATTGCCACTCTACAAGAGACAGCTAATGTAAGCGTGCCAGGTGTAACGGCACGCAAAAAGCCGAAGGACACCTCAAGGTCCTTCCGCGTGCTGTGTAGCGACGCGAGTAAGAAAGTCAGACTGGGGACTGACTTTGTAGCGAGCACCTCGCTTAGTGTTGATAGGAGATTTGTGTAACCAAATAGATAGAATTGGCATTAGGGTTTAGAAAACTAGTGATAGGCAATTCTGTGGCTTTGTGTGTGGTTTGATAGCGACTGTTATGTACTTGTAAAGAGCCAACGGCAATAAAATGTATCATTTATTTCCTCTCACACGACTTGCAAGTTTCTTGTATGGTGTGGGAGAAGTAATCTGATGATGCCTTACACATAGGTTGTTGACAGATATGTTGTTGTTGGTTCTGAAGTCCAACTGCCACATCTAAAAACTACTTTCCGTTGGAAGAGGGCTGCAGCGATCCAACTAAGGAGGAACGGACTTATCTTGAGTTCAAGAAGCTGAAGCATTAGAAAATCCAATGGTACTCTGTTGTACGCGTCCTCAAGATCAATCGCTGCAGCAAAGATTTCAATGCCTTAGTGGAAACCTTCATAAACATCAGGACAAAAACTGCTGCATTGGTCCTGGTTTCTCTTTTGGGACGGTACCCTCCCAGGGTACCTGGGACAACACCTAGCCTCTCTAGCTGGCTTGATATTTTCCTGGCAATTAATTTCTCCAGCAGCTTGTCTATTGTATTCTGCATGGTTATTACTCGATATTCCTGAATTAGTGTGTGGTCTTTGGCAAGCTTCGGCAAGGGAATCAGATAGCTGTGTAACCACTCCTCCTAGATGCTAGCACTCCCTATACTGTTGTTGTCCATGTCTGCTAGTTTCTCTAGCTCGTTGTCGGTACACCTATTGATGTCGTCATATCTTAGGCCATCTGGCCCTGGAGCGCTGTTTTCTGATCATCGAATCCCAGCCTTGATTTCTTTCACTGTCACTGTGTCTTTATCCGAAATGTTTTGGGCCCTACATCTGTCTGAGGTGACCTCCTTGGCAAGATTTCGGCCTCTCATGTCTGTCTGGTTGCTCTGCTCTAGATATCATTCGAAGAGGCCTTTGCCCTTGTTTTCGTCAGTCCTCTGCCAGATGAGGTCGGCCCCACTCATGTTTTTATGTAGTCGCCAGAACAATTTCAGTAACTTGTCTGTGCTTACTCTTTGACATACCTCTGCCCTTTTTTCACTTTTAGCCATCTTAACCAGTTGTTTTTTTTTAATAGCTTCCTTTTGCGTGCATCTCTCTTTCTAAGTGCATGCAGGGACCAGGATGGGCAACTCTGTTCTTCTTGGCGTTTTGCCATTTCCTTACAGCACTACGCTTATCCACCCACGCCTTCTCCACCTTAAAATTCCACCAAGGTGGCTGCTCCCAGCTTTTTTTTCCTGCCCTGAAACTTTCTGCGCTTGTCGCGTCTTATTTTACTCACCACATCTTGCCCTGTACTGTCATACTGGAAAGGCTTGACCGTTGACTTGTGCTGCCTGATTCTGCCTTTCTCCACCAATATGCTGCAAGGATTTTGGTCGCTGCCGTGATACCCTAAGACACCACATCTACACACTGTAGTGAGTGAAGGAGAAACCAGCGCCAGATACAAATCAGGTAAATGGCTTCAAGTGCAGTCTCGAGCCCCTCCCCCTGTGTGTTGGAGGAAATGTTTCCCCATGACCTGCCTTTAGCGTTGAAATCGCCACAGAATATGACATTTTTTTCGTGACCTAATGTGCCACTTAAGCACTGCCACTTCTGGGAATCCACACTCGCGTTAATGGCATAGACATTTACCAACACGATGGTAGACCGGATAGAACTCTAACTCCTGTATATGTATGACGTCATTGTCCCAGCTGGACATGTCTAGCTCTGAAGCCACCATACTGTCGGCGGATGAGAATCGTCATTCCCAGATGTCGCCTGTTGTAGAAAAATGGCATCAAACAGGCACAAAGGGAGATCATGTTGTCATTGGCTTGATTTATTCCTCTTATCTTTGTCTTTTCTCATTGAATTAAAAAAAAAAAAATATATATATACATGGTAATATCCCATCCCTTGTGTATATATACACCTGGCATCAGTCAACTTCAATTTACCAATCACTATAGGTACGGGCGTGTCATAACCAGATACTAAATACTACTCGTGTGTGTGAGCGCGCGCGCTCGTATGTGTGTGTGTGTGTAATGGTGGTACCCACGGAAGAAAGAATATTTTCGGTTGAACAAGTATTTTGAAATCGGCGGTCGATACACACTGTTGAATTTTGAAAGATTTATAGCAAGATGTCCTAATAAACAACCTCCTATTCACATTACGGTTAGAAATATGTTGAATAAATAATGTGGAAGATTCTCTGCGATCTGGTAGACCTGCTGTGTCTGGAAAAAACAAACGTCTAGAATCCTAAAAAGTCCAAGCAAGTCCTTAAGGAAAATGTCGCAACAAGTGAAAGAATCAGTAAACACAGTGCATACAATTCTTAAACAATGATTAAACTTTCATCCATACAGGATTTCTGCTGTGTTTGAACTAAACGAGTGTGATAATCATCCCAGAGTCACCTATTCCACGTGGCTTAAAGCGTTTTTAGCTAAAGAAGACGAGTCAATTCTCAATGTAACATTCTTCTCTGATGGGGATCTATCTGGATACGTTAATAGCCAAAATAATCGTAATTGGAGCAAAAATTCATTTCACGAAGCGCCTCTACACGATGAGAAAATTGGGGTATGGTGTGCCGTCATTAGAAAAAAGTTTTATTGGATCAATCTTTTTCAACAACACTATTATGAAGAAGCGGGGTTTCAGAACGATGGTGCAACTGCTCACACAGTTAGTGTATTACTGTGTTTTTGGCAGAAATTTTCGCAATTCGCATAATATCACGTGGAATTTTGTCTGCTCGTTCTCCAGATCTAACTCCATTATATTATTATCTATGGGGTTTCTTGAAAGGAATGTTTAGAAAAATAATGTACACAATTGAGGACCTGAAAGAAGCAGTCAGAATTGTCATTCAATAAATAACAACAGACACGTTGCAGAAGAGCATTTGACAATATGAAGAGACATGTACAGTCAGGTATTTAAGCCGTGGTGGACATTTTCAACACCTGTTATAATGAATACTTCATTCAGAAATCAGTTAAATAACAGGAACTGTATCATACGCTTGGAACAGCAAACAAGACGGTGTAGGGATTGAGCCTCGGCATCAACACACCATAAGTTGAAGAACGAGCGCTCTCGTCCATTCGGCATTGATGACCTCCACGACAATACAATATACATCAAGGTGGGAGTCTAAGTGCGCTGGGGGAAGGAGGAGGAGGAGGAAGAGGAGGAGGAGGAGGAGGAGGAACAGAAGCAGCAGAAGAAGAAGAGAAGAGGAAGCGGAAACGGATGAAGAAGGAAGAAAAAGAAAGAAGAGGAAGAAAGAAGAAGGAGAAGGAAGAAGATGGAGAACGAAAGAAGAGGAAGGAAGAAGAGGGAGGACCAAGAAGAAGGAAGAAGGAGGAAAAGGAAGGCGTAGGAAGAAGAAGAAGGAAGAAGAAGAAGACAGAAGAAGGAGGAGGAAGAAATGGGAGGAAGAAGAAGGAGGAACAAGAAGATTGACGATACAGGAAGAAGAAAGAGTAGGGAGAAAAAAGGAGGAAGAAGGAGGAGGAAGAAGGTGGAGGAAGAAGGAGGAAGAAAAGGAAGAAGGAGGAAGAAGAAGGAAGAAAAAAAACAAAGATAAAAGAAGAAATAGGAAGAAGGAGAAGGAAGAAGAAGGAGAATGAAGATGGAGCAAGAGGGAGAAGAAAGAAGAAAAAGAAGAAAGCAGAAAGAGGAGGATGAAGGAGGAGGGAGAAGAAGGAGAATGAAAAAGGAGGAAGAAGGAATAGGAGGAGGAGGAGGAGAAAAAGAAGAAGAAGAATATATATGGTGCAGCCAATGTAATAAGATGATTTGATTTGTAAAAAGGAGTCGAGTCCTTTTACTATTACTTCACGTGGCGAATACAGACATAGGGTGAGTAGCCTGGTTGAGTTAAATTAAATTAAGAATTGTGCAGTAATTTGCAAAATGCATTTCCCGTGACTAAAATTATTGCATCTGACAGTTGAATCGTTAAATATCAAAAGATTTTTCAGACAAATGGAACAGCAAACAAGTCTTTAACTGTGAATGAAACAGTATCTCAACATCCAAGGTAGGTCGCAGAAAAAAAGGGGAAACAAATCATGCTTGCGTCTATTTATGGTGTGTTTTGGCCGATGAGAAACCTCCATCACATGACAGGTTGAAGCTGACAAAAGCTGGAGACACTGATGCGTCGTCACACAAGCTCCTATGAACTAGCCCGCTCCTCAAACATTTAAAAGTTTTATCATCCGATCGAGTTATGGACTCTTTAGAAGAATATTGCGCTTCATTACAAATCTTATCTTCGTACACATCTTATTCTCGTAATTTTCACATTATACATCTTTCTTTCACCTATGTCCCATTTCGATTTCGATTATACCATTACTCCTACCCCGTTCAACGTCAAAGAGAACTATAATAGGGTACATCCCTGGCTCAGATTAATAATCCTGCAACTGAGTCAGCCACAAATAGCTGCTGCCAATGTTTTTACCCTCACAGGATATTAATTTGAAGGTGGTTGTAGTCCACTGGGGGTAACGGCTGAGATTGATATGGGGGTCATATGTTCAGATCTTCCTCGAAGTAAGAATCTATTTTCAGTTGACCTCAGATTCCAGGTCGCCCCAGCCTACAGCAAGCACCAACAAATGTTCTTGGAATTAAAGGCGACCAGTGTAATAATGATCACATCACGCTTTGATTAGTCTATGGAACACATGAGGCTAACACTATATACCCAGCTGCAATTCAAGGCGTTACAAATATTTATTGCTTGGTCATAAGTCGTTACCCACTATGTGAAGGAAATAAGACAGAGAATTTAAATTGAATGACATTTAAATGTCATCAATCGAATTGAGACGTTTAACCCATCTCTGATTGACCTTGAAAACACATGGGAATAGAACACCCTGATTTATTTTAGCTAAACCAGTTATCACATCACTGTCAAAATTATGTCCTTGATAGAAAAAAAAATTCTCCTGGAGCCAAATCAGAAGAATATGGTGAGCGTGGAACAATATCAATATCTTTGACTGCTAACTGCATATTCCATGCTTTTTGAGAAGGTGCATTGTCTTGGAGCGAAGGAATATAATCACAGCGTTTTATGGTCACAGCCCTTATTTAGTTTAATAAGGAGACGTTTCGTTCTGTCCTTGATCCGTGTTGCCACAAGGCAGATACTCTTTCACTGTGACAGCTTTAGGGTCCCAAGAACAGACATCATGAATTTGCCTGCAGATTTCGGTACTCTCAGCGTGACAGGTGTTAGGGAGCCGGGGATTTTCCACTGCGTGCTGGAGATTTTTCATTGAGGTCCTAATGGTGAACCCAAAGTTTGAGCAACTGTGGAACATAAATTACCTTGTTAAGAAGAAGAAGAGGGACAGGAGGAAGGAGGGGAGAATAGAAGGAGGAGGAGAAGAAAGAAAAGGAGGAGGGGAGGAGAATGAGAAGAAGAAGGAGATCTATTATTAGGAAGGATAAAGTAGAAGTATCAGAATTAAGAGTTCGAGGAGACGAATAAATATAATAAAAAAAAGAATACAAAGCAGCAGAAGGACCAACGACAGTATAAGGTATAGATGTTGAGTTATATTAGTTGTAATAGCAGCAGTTGGATAGTAGTAGTGACATTAGTTGCAGCAGTAATAGTAGTAGTAGCAGCAGCAGCAGTAGTAGTAGTGTAACAGATAATGCAATCACCAAATTAAACTGCTTCAGTCCCAAAATTCATGAGATATTGAAATCATCAATTTGATTCAACAGCTAATGCAGTGACTGAATTCAAGAGATACTACAATCATCAAATTGAACAGCTAATGCAGTCACAATATTCAATAAATACTATAATCATCAAATGCAACAGCTAATGCGGTTACCAAATTCATGAGATACTGCAATCATCAAATTCAACAGCTAGTCAAGTGAATAAATTCAAATGATACTGGAACCATCAAATTCAACTAATGCAGTCACTAGATATTGTAGGGAGAAGCGTAGGTGAGAGCCGATCGGTCTATACACATATGATTGTAGCACCGTATCCCCAGTGCGCCTAATGCCAGACTTTCTAGATGTGTTTGTCTGGTCATCCTGCTGTGTCTCCCTAGTTGGTATTATACTAAGACGAATGGCACAATTCAGGCAGGAGTGTAGGCAATAGTTTGTGAGAATTATTCCAAATGTGATGTAATGTCACACAGATGGATCTGGTGTGAGGCACTCGCGGAGCTCATGTGATTTACGGGCCTGGTTTGAAGGAGAATTGCTGAGGAAGACACCGAAGCAGTGACTACGAGTAGTTCAACCATGGAGGCAACAAAGGCAACAGCTTGGCTGGAGACACAGACTTCACACATACACACTCAGCGGCTCCGTGGGTACCCTAAAGGAGAGAGAGAGAGAGATGGGCTGGGCCAGAACGCAATTCCTTGAATCTCTGAAGAGGCCAAGACTGACTAATATCTGTGCTATTTTGTGCCAGAGCGTTCGGATGTAAAAGGAAAGGAACGGTCAGATAGAGTGCCCTGTGGGGAGCTAACGAGGAATAGTCAGTTAATAAATGACTGGTGTACTTAGTCGCTTCGTGCTGAGGGAGATACTGAAGAAGGGATCTGAGATATTATAAATAACTTTAATAATTAAATGTGTAATGAGGCTTGTCTGTTGACTGAATAACTAACTAACTTAGGACCGAGCTATGCGGAGATACATGAACGCTCAAGCCTTTTGGCTGGGGACATGATGGTGATGTTGGTGATGATGAGCACCATATAATCAATTTGTCTCAAAGCGTGGAAAAGTTACTTTAACATTTATTTGGACAAAGAATACGTTATCATAATTTTTATCAACCGTCATCACCACCATCACCAAGTACTTAGTCAGCTGATGTGGGTTATGATTTTCCACATTTGCGATCACCAACAGATTCTTCAATTCATGTGTTCATATTTTGCCATGCCACGAAACAAAAATACTGTTTTGAATTCTCTCCCGCTGTCTTCCATCATCTTCCTTTCCATTAATATCTTCAACTGTCACAATATTTTGTAGCATTTCTCTCCTCATAACTCGGCCACTAATGTTGACCCATACCAACTCGTACGTCAGTGACAAACTGTTTCCTATCCTTCTTTCAAACATCAAGATCACTCACCTCGGTCGTCAAACGGATGTTTAACGTTCCACTGCAGATGTACACTGTCTAGCCTCAAGGGACTTACTGGCATCTTTGCTAACTGTCAGGTTTCACAGCCATATGCCCCTCTGATGTGTCTCCGCCTTGTAAAGATGTATCAATGACCGTAAGAGCTCTGTCGAGGTGGCGCAACAATTTGTAGGGCCTTATATGTCGTACAGGTCAAGGAATAGAAATCAGACGAAGTGAGACACAAACCTCCTGCCTTGAAAGTAGACCTGGGACAGTAAAAGGATGGGGAGGGCAAACCCTTAAAATGCTTGTCGAATTCACGCGTACTGAGCCACAGGTTTTACGAAACAGTAAAACGCAATTCAACATTGCATGTCATAGTCGTCGACCACAACTGGTTCTACGTAATGTGCAACAATTCTCTAAACAACCTTTACCACTAGACTTTACTGCACGAGAAGCGCTACATTTCACACACGCAGCCACGCTTGTCCAACTCCGTTGTTTGCCTCTGTGAGACACCTTCCACTGGAAGCCACCACTGGTATAAATAATAGAAGTTACGTATACACATAAGCAACGTACTGTTATCTCACTGGTGGAGGTCAGCGTGGCTAAGATGGTTAACTTTCTTTTCTGATCGCGAAGTAGTGGGTTCATTCCAAGCTCCAGTCAGTCAGTTGGACTTAAACAAGACCAATAAGAAGAAGAAATACCAACATTATACAAGAATTCATTGAAGAAAAGCGGCCCATACACAGCACCACGTGTCGGAAACTGCTACACACTGCCCGTATTAAACTAGATATTGGCTTGGAGAGAACAGCCCTGAAAGGCATGGCACCTAGAAGAAGCGCCCGGAGTCGACCAGCATGGGGACGGACACTGGACATTGCCGATACCTTGAGCACGAGTGTGAATGAGGCAGGAGAACCGACAGGCGGTCTAGACACTCTTTAGTGGGCCGTGATGAGAGCGCCGATGGCTATAGATGATGTCATATTACAGTAGTCCTTTTATAGTTAACGCAGACATCGTACATTCAATTAGACAGCGAGTTATATTAATAATGAAGGAGAATATAACCACACTTATGAAATTGGCGATGTCATTTCAGCAACAATATTTGCCTGTAGGCACTTGAAATTGGCACGGTTTCGGTTTTGCTGCTTCAAAAACAAGCGCTGGAACAATTATGTATAGTTTAAGAAGGCAAATACAAATGCTAATTCTTGACAATCACAATATTCCTAGTACACTACAATAACACTGTACTAGAATTTTCAGCAGTAATACCTTTGGTAAATTGTTTTAAAGTTGTTCTTCACTTATGCGACTTTACAATCGTTAATAATGAGACTACGCATGCGCAATGTTCTCTAGAATATAAATCGTTCGTCAGACCCGCTAGGTCACAAAAGTCTGAAATACCACACGTTTAAACAACCAAACACAGAAGAGGCTGACTAATCTAACTGAATCTGGTAACAATACAGCTAAATATATGTTGTACGAATGACAAACAAATGCAGAACTAAGAAAATTAGTTTGGCCTAACGCTTTATATGAAGACAAACTTAATGGATATGCAACAAGCAAGGGGGCTGCTGCTTTCTATGGTATATTCATGTTAACGACCGAATATGTTCAAAGAAGAAGAGGAGTAAAGTATTTAAGTTACAAGCTACTGTGATTTATGGTGTGGAATGCTGCTGTGTGGCACACTATTTTGAAAACTCTACAACACGGATGACAGTAAAAGTGCACTCACATAACGGAAATCACATGATCAAAACACAGATTTAGGCAGACGCTGACACCGTATTGTGTTTCAAAGACATTACGAGCTAGTCAGGGATAATTCAAATAATGCTATGAATATCAGTACAGTCTTTTAAACGAAATATCTCAAATCTGGGGGTTGTTATTTAAATTCTGCCATGAATAACATTACAATTCACACGATTTTAATTCATGATATTGTCTCCACAGACCAGTATTTTATAATCGTAATAGTGTGCTCTGTTACATGGATGATCTTTTCGATGTTGGGAATTGTATCGAATGTGATCAACATCACAACATTCTTAGCTTTCAGACTTAATGATGGCGTCACTGTATCGTTTCTTGCCTTGTCATTTTTTGACCTCACATACCTTGAGGCATCATTAAGCCTTGCAATCATTATAACGCTGGCTACTGCTGAAGATCTAGTTGCAATACGGTTTCCCATAGATCCGATAGGTCTGGGTATTATTGTGGGTAGCATTATGATACTCATAAATGTAACCAACGTACTAGCCACAACGTTTATATCAGTTTCCCGCTGCATGTGTGTAGTCAGACCTCTACACTTTAAGAATTATTTTACTGTCAATAAAACTGTATGTTTCATGACTGGAGCTGTTATGTTTGCGGTAGCTATGTACTCACCTCTTCTAGCCAACATGGGGATGGTTCATATGCCGGGAAATCAGACAAAGATACCCAGACTAACATTGTGGCTGGCACCGAACAGAGAGGCTATTAAAAATGTTATTTTGGTAATCATAGATATGCTGTTGCCGATTTCTACAGAGGTCATTGTTGGTGTTTGTATTCTACTTATGGGAAACAGCCTTCGTGCCTCTTCCAGATTTAGACAGGCTTCAAAAATACAGACTTATGACAAACATAATCCTAGAAATGTCGACCAATCCAATGAGATTTCTCCCACAGACAAACTCTCTGGTAAAGAGCGCCGTGTGGTTATGCAGGTCACTCTTATTTCTGTGGTGTACATTATATGTAATACACCGAAGATCTTATTAAGTATTGCAGGACTCTTTGAGGAAGATTTTAGACTTGGTAGAAGATACCATTATTTCTATCTAACATTACACGGATTTAGAAAACATTTAGAAATTATGAATGCATCAATAAATACTTTTGTTTACTATAAGTATAATAATAAATTTAGAAAAACATTGCAATCTAAGTGGACGAAAATAACGACAGCAGTAAAACACTGAGTTTAGGAGACTGGGCATGTTAAAAAATAACACAGTAACAGCACAGACAAAATCAAGAAGAAGAAGAAGAAGAAGAAGAAGAAGAAGAAGAAGAAGAAGAAGAAGAAGAAGAAGAAGAAGAAGAAGAAGAAGAAGAAGAAGAAGAAGAAGAAGAAGAAGCTGGGGAAAGAAGGAAAGAAAGAAAGAAAGAAAGAAAGAAAGAAAGAAAGAAAAGAAAAGAAAGAAAGAAAGAAAGAAAGAAAGAAAGAAAGAAACCGAATGACGAAGAAGAAGAGGTCGAAGGCGAAGAATGGAGGGGGATATGCATGAGAAGGAGAATGAGAACACTCTGGGGCTAAAAGGTTACGGACGCAGTTAGTAATCCCACATACTACGTTCACAACACAGGTGCGGGCGATCTGGCAGCAGTCCGCCTTGCGTTGTAATGGTATGGGTGCTGGTCGATCAGAAAGCAATGACAAACTTTTTGTTTGTTTATTCGCATATCCTTTACAGGACATCGCTGTCAACATCAGCATCTTTCAGCTATTGTTGATTTCTTGGCAAGATTACGCTCAGTAGTTTGCCATTGCTTTCTGAGCGACCGGCTCACATACCCCGTAAGTTACCGACGCGGAGAGAACCGCCACCGATTCTCACGCACGTCACGTTACTCACCAGAGTACACGGGATTACGGAGAAAGTCGCTAACACCTGGGTCAGGGAGACCGGCAATGACAAACTACGGAATGTAAAATTTGCCAAGAAATCACAAACAGCCAAAAAATAATGGGGTTGACTGCGACGTCTTGTAAAGGATACACAACTAATTATTTTAGTAGTTGTAGTAGTAGTAGTGGTAGTATTAGCAGTAGAAGTAGAAGTTGTAGTAGTAGTAGTCGTAGTCGTAGTAGTTGTAGTAGTAGTAGTTGTAGTAGTAGAGTTAGTAGTAGTTGTTGTAGTTGTAGTAATAGCAGCAGCAGCAGCAGCAACAGCGGCAAAAGCAATAAGAGGAGGCGGATGGAGAAGCGAAGGAGAAGCGGTATTTCTGCACACACTTTGTTCAATTGTATTTGTTTCTTACCCGGGCATGATTTCGTTCCACTCCTCATTTTATCTGTATTATTTCCGGGTGTCTGTCTGATTACTATATATAGATTGTGATATTTATTTTATATTGAAGCATTCCTGTGTTCTGTTTGTTTTATTTTCTGTTTAAATTCTTCTTTAATTTTATGCTTTTCGTCAAACAAAAAACAAAAACAAAAAAATAAAATAAAATAAAAACAAACAAACAAACAAACAAAAAATGTGTCCCATATATTGGTTGTTACTAGATGTGGTTGGCTTGTCGAGCCACTAGTTTATTTGTATGGTTAGAATTCAGAATGTGAAAAATGTTCGTTTGAATTCAAATTCAGAATGCTTGAAACAAGGAATTCGCAAGCATGCACGGTTGAATGAATAGAAAAGGGAAAATATCAAATTGTTCTTTATCAGTAGCAACAACCAACATCTAATGTAATATTCAAATTTAACAGCCCCTAGGCAATGAAGCCGTTTCAATCATGGTGAGCTCCCAAACGGATACTACTCTTTTCCAAATGAAATAATGTATTTCTGTGTTATGACCATTTGTCAGTAAAATTTCCAAACAAAACCAAATCTAACCCAAATAACAACTGCTTAAAAGGTTTAAAAGGATCAACTTCATTGCACAGTCTGGATATGGCTCGGTATCTTTCTCTAGGGTGGCCTGCCGAAAGCGTCGCACAAAGCACGAGCTCCGTAGCTCCAGTGACGACCCAGTAGAGTCTCCGAGAAAATTACATTTGTGAATCGACTCACAACCTTCGAGCGCGAGGCAGATGGTGTAACCACTTCGCCGCGGAGACTTTATCCAAATAACAACCTAAGGTAAATGGGAAACAGAAGGGAGAATCAATGTATTCTGTCCCGTAGCCACATCCACGAGTCGCTGAGAAATAGAGGAGAGAATTCGGTGTATTTTGTCCAGTAGCCACATCCACGAGTCACGAGGAAACAGAAGAGAGCATTCAGTGTATTCTGTCCAATAGCCACAACCACGAGTCACTGGGAAATATAAGGAAGCATTCAGGATAGTCTGTCCAATAGTCCCAACCATGAGTCACTGTGAAATAGAAGGGAGCATTCAGTATGTTCTGTCCAAAAGCCACAACCATGAGTCACGGGGAAATAGAAGGAAGCATTCAGTGTATTCTGTCCAGTAGCCACAATCATGAAACACAGGGAAATCACAAGGAAGCATTCAGTGTATTCTGACTCTTAGCTAGGGATGTTCCCAAACATATTGTAGTCATACAATAGTCATTTATTAAAGTCTGCGAAGCCATAATAATTAATCCACATAGGCAAGTTTTGGTGCAAACAGAAAGACACAATAGGCCGTTTAAAATTACTGGAGCAGACAATTGACATTACTGTGCAAACATGTGTATATTTCAGCTTGAAAGATTTATCTAATCACTTTATGTTGTGTGCCCCCCCCCCCCCCCACCGCATATCCTTTATAGGACATTGCAGTCAACACCAGCATTTTTCAGCTGCTGTTGATGTCTTGGCAAGTTTTACATTCAGTAGTTTGCCATTGCTTTCTGAACGACCGGCTCACATATCCTCCGTAAGTAACCAACGCGAAGTGATCCGCTGCCGAATCTCGAGTAGCTGTGTTTCTTACGAGAGTATACGGGATTACGAACAGCGTCGTTAACGCCTTCACCTGGGAGACCGGCCAGCAAATTATACCAGGCAATAAATCGTGCAATGTATTGTTTCGGTCTTCGTTATTCACAATCATTAAATTGTTAAGTAGATTATAACATGTCCGATATTTACACAGGGCGGCGAACTACTCGGTCTACTTTTTGAGATTTTGAACTACTTACATGCCAGCAAAGTGTATGTGGGTTCTTCTACGTTGTTGCCTTTATCTGTGACGGCTAGCTGTTCAATACACTACTCAAGAATTATTGTGAAGTCGTTGGTCTTTTTAAATAGCAAGTGGATATGTCTCGAGCCACATGCTCGCAGTGTCCCAAAACAACTCTGGCGATAACATGTTAACATTACAATGTGATCTTTACTCAGTTGTCCTTTCTTTAGAAAATTACTTCAAACTGTGATGCAAAAAAGTACACGGTAAACGATAAAATAGAGGAATTACAGAAATACAAAAATAAATAGGTAGACTATGTAACTGGAAGGAAATGATCTGGGACGTAAAGTCGACCGATACGATATTAATCACATCTTCCATCTGGTGCGCAGAGACTGTCATATATGGCCCGAAGCCGCGGAAGCGTAATGGCTATGACAATTGGCTGCAGGCGAGATGGTCATGCGCTCCTAACCCTTTCGAGACCGGGATTTTCTCTCCGTGCCTCCCAGGTCGACGCATCCTACAATAGATCATTATCATCATGTGCCCTCTCAGCGTGTGTAGGTGTTCTTGTCTCTCCACAAATCGCGGTCTTTGTTGTTCTAGATCAACTCTGCTGATGATAATCCTCCATGTCATTGTCTCAGTCCATCCAACATCATTTCTCTTGGTCTGCCTCTACCTTTCTTCCCCTTGACCTTTCCAGTTGTCATGGTGTTCTCCAATGCCTATCTTCTCATCACATGACAAAAGAATGCCGTTAGCCTCTTTTTTATTGTTGTATATAATGCTTTAGTTTCACTAGCCTCTTTCTGACAATCTTCGTTAGTTACTCTGGCAGTCCAAGGAATTCTCAACTTCGTCTCAGTAATCCCATCTCTGTTACTTCGAATGTCTTTCTACTTTGATAATTTACATTCCAAGATTCACTATCATACAATAAGACAGGCTCTAGATTGAATTTCACCGGGCTCCCTGGCGAAGGTGTTAAGGATGTTGTTCATAATCCCGTATATTCACGTACGAAACAAAGCTGCGCGAGATTCGGCAGCGGATCGCGTCGCGCTGGTTACTTGCGGAGGTATGTGAGCCGGTCGTTCAGAAAGCAATGGCAAACTACTGAACGTAAAGCTTGCCAAGACATCAACAACAGCTGAACAATGCTGGTGTTGACTGCAATGTCCTGTAAAGGATATGCGAGGGAAAAAATAATAGCATTTCAGCACTCTCCTTCTTACATGTAACGATATTGACTTATTGAATAAGATCCTTTTCATTTCTGAAATGCAGCTGTTGAATGCTCTGTTCTTTATGTCTGTTGTTCATCTTCCATTTGGTGTTATAACCGCCTGTAGGTATTTAAAATTAGCCACTTGTTTAAGTATGTTCCCCACTAATGTCATATCAAATTTTAGATTCACCTTTTTCTTTGATATAAACACTGTTACTGCTTTTTTTTAAAACAAAATATATATTCAAGGAGAGTCCTTTCTTTGCACTCTCAGTTACTACCATGTCCAACAATTGTTTCACATAGATGCTAGGACATTTTCCGAGTATTAAAGGTGGCCGTTGTGATAATGACCTCACCAGCCATCGAGTGCCGATCAGTCTAAGGTACGGGGGAACGGACCATTTACTCGGGATCACTGCAGCATAGTGGTTAGACGCTCGCCTACAGGCCCAGTAGTCATGGGTTCGAAATCACACCAGGGTGGATTTTTCAAATGGATCTGGGATACCAGGTCGACCCAGCCTAACATGGGTACTAGAAAATGTCTCGTGAAGTAAAGGCGACCGCCGTGATAGTGACCATATCGCCCACCGAGTGTCGACTAGTCTATAACAATATGGGTCTAACACATATGTCCAATAAGCCTTAAAGCCTGTGCAAGGGCTATTTATTTTTACCATATAACCATGCGTGGAATGGGTCATTTACTTTACTTAATATGGGAAAAATAGGATAACACACGATGATAGCAATCAACAGGCGCAAACTGGGCCATATGTAAGAGAAATCTAGAGTTGAAATCAACCAAAATCAGCTCCCTTAATTAACAACGATCTTATAATTGATAGACAATCTTAGCTTGGACCTAAATATTCTGGCCATAGTGCTCTAACAAAAATGACCGATAACTTGCACTTTGGTATGAAAAAATCAAAACAAATTAAGACTAGGGTCAATATGGTGAACCTAATTACGTCATTTTTATCCGACAGACAACAAGTCGTGTCCTTCAACAACTGTCTTTCAAGACCCACACAGCTTACTATTGGTGTGCAACAGGATTCAATACATGGCGCGCTGCTGTTTGCAGTTTATATTAACAATCTTCCTGTATATATCAATACTACGCGTGATCTATTTGCAGACGATTGTACTATATATACTAGTCAAGAGAACCGTAATGAATTAGAGTGTTGTTTACAAGAAGAACTTAATAATCTTACTAGATGGAGCAATGAAAACCGCATGCAAATTAACATCGACAAAACCAAATCCATGCTAATAACGACCAGACAAAAAACTACAGACACTAGCCATAACTGGGGCACCGTTTGAACTCCGCATGGACACGTTACCTACGGTTAATGTAAATGAAAATTAGGTCTTTTAATTGACAGACATTTAAACTGGAGCTCTCATGTTCACGCCCTTACCAAGGAAATAGCACAAAGGGTTTACCAATTTGTAAAATTCAGTACTACCTAGAGGAATGCACACGAAGAATATTCTATACCCTATATCCACTTACATCTCGATTATTGTTCCAGTCTGGGATGGTTGCCCTAAATCTAATATGAAACGACGGTGCTCCCTTCAAAACCGCACTATACCACTCCGAAAGCGCTTCCTTTTTTTTTTAACAAAGCCAAATTTGTGAATAACATCATATCTCAATATACTCTAGAGCAGTGTTTCCCAACGTGGGGCCCACGCCCCACAGGGGGGCAATTTGACTGTTAAGGGGGGCAATTCGAAAATGGAAGAAATCGGCTGAATATAACAAAACGGGGAGACTTGAGACTGAAGTTAACTAAATTGGAACCTGACATAAGATCTCTTTGCAGCAAGCATCAAGCGCAAGGATCTCACTAAATTTAAATAATAAACAATTACTAATAATTAAAATAATATAGAAAAATCTTTCATTAAAATTATTTTGTACTTGAATTTCAGTTCTCCATTATATGTTTTGAAAATTTACTTACTGTGTTTGCTCAATAATTACCTAGTGATTTCTTCCTAAAACCTATCATTCAAGTTTCTTTAGTGAACATTTCAATTTTTGAATATTAAAAATAATGTATATGTTGAGGGGGGGGGGGGGGCATGGGGCGGGGGAGGGGGGCAATATGAATTTTAGAAAGGCTTAAGTGGGGCATGGTACAAAAAAGGTTGGGAAACACTGCT